>JAZKJV010002323.1:0-622735 GCA_037367405.1 Ottelia alismoides
TCTGAGAAGTAGTGTCTGACAGAGACTCGAGGTTCACTTCCCATTACTGGCAGCAGTTCATGTCAGCTTTACAGACCGAGCTGAAGATGAGTTCAGCGTATCACCCTCAGACGGACGGATAGAGCGAGCGTACGATACAGACCTTGGAGGATTTTTACGCGCCTGTTCTCTAGAGTGGAAGGGATCCTGGAAGGATCATTTACCTCTTGTTGAGTTCACTTATAACAACAGCCATCATTCGAGCATCGGCATGGCGCCATTCGAGGATCTTTACGGGCGGAGATGCCTTACGCCAATCAGTTGGCGCGAGGTAGGCGATCATGCGTTGTATACCGTGGATCTCTTGGAGGAGACTGCGAGGGTTGTTGACTTGGTAAGGAGGAAGCTCTTGACGGCACAGAGTCGCCAGAAGAGCTATGCAGATCGCCGACGCCGACACTTGGAGTTTCAGGTTGGGGATTTTGTGTTCCTGCGTGTATCGCCCATGAAGGGGATACAACGGTTCGGAGTTCGTGGCAAGCTGGCGCCACGTTTTGTTGGGCCATTTGAGATACTTTCACGTGTCGGGAAGGTGGCGTACAGACTGGCACTTCCCCCACATTGGCGGCTATACACGACATATTCCATGTGTCGAACTTGAGGAAGTACGTGCACGATCCTCGGCACATCATCAGCTATGAGAGCCTTGACATAGAGCCAGAGTTGACATACGAGGAGGAGCCAGTACAGATACTTGATTTTTCTATCAGGAGGCTTCGGAACAAGGAGATTCCCTTGGTCAAGATCCTATGGCACCGACAGGGTGTTGAGGAGGCAACATGGGAGACCGAAGCAGCTATGCGAGAGAGATACCCGCGACTCTTCTCAGGTACTTTCGCAGTTTAGTTTATCAGTTCTCTGTATGGCAAATTATTTCACTTTCTGGGTAAAAACCTTCGTTGAGGTTTTTATGGGTTAAAAATCTTTGAGGTTTTTATGATAGACCGACGAACCCAACTTAGAAGTGGAGTCTCGAGGACGAGACTCTCTTTGAGGTTTTTATGATTGTAAAATCCTTGAATACTAATGACTAATTAAGCCAATATGGTGAATCATTAGTGAGCTTGATGGAAATTAGAGATGCCATTAGTGGCTAATTGTGATAATTGTAGCTAGAGGTGATTAAGTGGCTAAGTATGATTAGTAATGTGATTACTATTCATGGATGGGCCTTAGTTGCAATTAGGAGGAGTTGGTGGGGTTTATGATGCAAAATTCCCAAGGTTATAACCCCCATAGGCGTCACCCCCTTCCTCCCACTTCATCTTCTTCATCTTCTCCACCTCCCTTAGCCATGGCCAACCACCTCATGTCCTCCACCTTCTCTCTTTGATCCACTCCCCATTTCTCACCCAAATTTGAGTTTCAATAGCTCAAATCAAAGCTGGGAAGGAGAGGATCTTGGATCTTACATTGCATGTAAGATCAAGGGCCAAAGAAGAGGAGGAATCCAAGCTTGAAGCTCAAGGTGTGGACAACCCAACATTTTTCTTGGAGAGTTCTTCTTCAAGCTTTTGAAAGCTTGATTTGAGGTACAAATTTAGCCCTTCTCTTGCTGCCATATGTAGAGTTTTTACCACTTATATCCCAGATCTAAAATCAAGCCTTAGTTTTGGGGTTTTTGGTTGAAAAAAAATTGAGAAAAATAGACTTATGTGCACGGTTTTTATTGTGGCCAGAATCTGTGTGTCTTCCTTTTAATCCAAGTTAGACATGTATTTTGGGATCTTCTTGGGTTCTCTTGGGTAGAATCATATGTTGATTAATACCCCATTAAGGTAGACTGAAATCCATGGGGTTAAATCCGAAATTTCATGTGATTATAACATCTTAAAGAGTCTATACATGGACTGTCCACTGAAATTTTCAGATTTGTTGTTGTAAATGTTGGCCAATAACTTGCATGAATTGGGAGTCTTCTTTAAATTCCTTGAGTAGATTTACTTACTGATTATGACCCCAATAAATTGACTTAAATTCTTGGTTTTAAATTTGAAAATTTAGGTGATTAGAAATGTTTTGGATGTTGACATATGCATGTAACTGAATGTGTCCCAGATCTGTCCATGAACTTTAAGTTAGTGTTTTAAGATGTATTTGAGGAGTTTCTCCATGTTTCCTTGAGTGAAATTACTTGTTGGTATATACTCTTTCATATTAACCTTTAGTCCATGGAGTTGTTTTCGAAAAATAAGGAGTTTTGAAGAGTTGTTGACTACCTATATCCTACATGACATTGAATGCCCAGATCTGCCCATGCATTTTAAATTAGAGTTTTAGGATGTATTTGGGGAGTTTCTTCATGTTTCCTTGAGTGCAATTACTGGTCAATATATACTCTTTCATATCAACCATTAATCCATGGGTTTGTTTTAGAAAAAAGGAAGAGTTTTTAGGAGTTATTGACTACCTATATGATATCTCCACTGAATGTTCAGATTGGAGATGGTTGCCTTAGGACTAAGAACATACATGCTTTTGACAATATCCTTAGACATCCTTTGGTGGATTTGACTATAGATATTTAGGGAATGTAATACACATGAAACCCATGTATTTGGATTGGTTTTGATGAAGATTTTGAGACTAATTTGGTTGATGTCCATGAACAAAACTGTGACCAAATTCCATCGTAGAGTGCATGTTTAATCAAACTTTTAGGCATCCTTTAATAAGTTTTAAAAACACCAAGTCCCCTTGTTTCCCTATATTGAAATGGGAAATCAATTAGTTATTTAATCCCAGTTATGAGAGGGATTAGGATAGGATAATTTTCCTTATGTTTGCAACCATATGCTTATTATACACATAGGTCTATGAGTGGAATAGATACATGTTTGGGAGCATGTTATACTCTCTAACATACCCCTTTAAATGTTAGACCTTAAAGTAAATTAAACACCTAAATAGCTCTTTTAAAGTCATGAAGATGGGTGTGAACTTAAAAGGACTAGATGCCTTGGATTATTATGAAGTATACACACAAAAGGACAATGTTTTGGGGTGATCGAAAAGTGAATAGGGTAAATCTCTATTGTAATCATTTTAGAGCATGTCTTAGGATAATTGCTACTTATAAAGGTGGGCTTGAAACACCTATTATGAAATTTAGAGATTTGAGGATGATCTTAAGGATATATATATATGTAGTTACTATACAGGAAAATAAGACTATATGAACTTGCCATGAAGCAAGTCTTCCTCTAAGGAGTAGCCCGATCCTTGTAGGTTTTTCCGAATCTTTTGGGGCATAGGAAAGAAAGAAGTTTCCGATAAGATAGCCAAGATCATAAGATTGATGTTCTTGAGTAGGAAATTAGAGAGAGACTATCGTATCAGGTCTGCATCGTCGACCTTGGATCAATAGAGGTTCTTATAGAACAAGTTCGGGTCTAGGACCGATAACTTGTAGATGTGAAACAAATCAAAGAAACCATAGACGCTTAGGGCATAACATGAAAAAGAAATGGTTTTGTCACATATGATCAGTCATGGAGAATGGTGCTCCGACTGTGCGAGGGCGCGGTGACCCTCACTTGAGCAGGAGATGAGGTCGCTCAGGCTTGGGTAGCGGACATTGAGATCATGGGTCTAGGATCCCAGTCTTTTTACGTGTTTTCTTCGAGCCGGCTCGGTTTTTACGCTTCGTTGGGATCCGCGAGTTGTCTAGACCATTTCGCTGACCCGTTGGTTTTCTTTGAGAGCCTAGGTTGGGGGTTCTCTACAGTTAGTTACGAGCTCGTCTAGTTTTTACTTAGCTCTTCTCCTCCGGGAGTTGAGCAACGAGAGAGGAAGTCGGGTCCGGCAGGCTTACCTCTTCTCTTTCCTGCCTCCAGTGGCGTAGTAGTCGTACTACCACTGCCTTTCCCTTGGACCACACTTCTACTGGGATTGGCGAGAGCAGACGAATCCCTTCGGGGGTTTCCTCACCGCTATAATCATTTCTCTTCCACCAGGTTGTGCTCTGGTGATGGGATTGTGATTAACAGACTTGTGACATTTCACCATTTGCCCAGTTAAGATGAAGTTTCATCAGTAGACATTGATGTCCCATAAATACCTTTCCACTATGTCGTGCACTGGTGATGGGGTAGTGGTCAGTAGACGCCAATGTCACCATTTGTACCTTTCCGCTATGTCGTGCACTGGTGATGGGTTAGTGGTTTGCAGGCACTGATGACTTCATTATTACCTTTCCACCATGTCGTGCACTGGTGATGGGGTAGTGGGTAGCAAACACTAAAAACTTCATCAATACCTTTCTGTCAAGTTTATGACCCCGTGATAGGGTAAGAGATATGTGATCTTTAGACTTTTCCGCTATGTGACTAATGACGATAGTACTATTAGTCGAGACTAACGAGGAGTGAATGTTGAGAGAGAGTTGTGAGTACACATACACCTTCGGGAGCGAGCTATCACATGTGTCGACCAAGGATCAATGTGAGTTGAGAGAACAAGCTAAAAGGAGTGTTGGGAACTTAGTTAGGATGCAAGACACCATCGCATGCCTACGGAGGCACCCCAACCTGAGGCGTACACCATACCTCAGAGTCATAGTGTGAGGTTCAACCTGGACTTTGAAGTCCTACCCGGATATCGAGGTCCTAACCGGACCAAGACCACAGACTTACTTCTAGGCTTGAGTTGTTGTTGGTTAGTTCCATTGATCGAGGGAGACACAGTGTGATAGTGAGCGAGTGTGTTCTGTTAGACTTCTGAAAGCAAGTAAATAATTTAAAAGAATCAATTAACCCACTTTTACTTGCTAGCTTCTTTTGTCCACTACAGTTACCTTACTGTTTTTCTAGCTGTGCTAGTCTTTGCTTACTACTTTCCTTAGTAGAACTGTGTAGAATTTGTACTCTACAACTTTGTGACAGATACTTGCTTGTCCTTTTTCTACTATGGCAGGCAAAGGGCCTGCGATCGAGTAGCTGCCGTACTTGGGGCTGCTGTTGTTCTTTTGGTGCTGACACTTACAGAGCAGGTAATCTTTTGGAGATCATTAGATAGTTGTTGGGTGTGTTATCCTCTGTAGTGTTATTTTTGGATACATACATGTATATTGAATGTTATGAAACTTCAGCATGTATATGAATGAAATGAATATGAATGGATATCATTGTTGTTCAAGTTCTGGTGTACTACTTACTTCCGCTTTTAGTTTGCTTGTGGTTGCTTGCTTAGCCAAATATAAATCTTGTGAATGTCATGTTAAAAAAAAAATTTCCCCAGGTTTTCATAAGCATGAGATTAACTTAAGCTTGTTAAGTGTGCAAATGACGTGTTTGACGGGTAACCTAAGGTCCTCGGGAGGAGGGTCGTCACAGACCGGTAACACGAGGTAATACTATTCGAGGATATAAACTAATGTGCGAGAGCATGTCCATCAAGACGTATGAGTGCTGATTCTAAGATCGAAAAATCCTCCTTTAACATCGATTAACGTTGTGAAAATAAGTAGTCGTCAACGTCTAGAGCATGTAAAATATATATTTGTAACAACAACAACATATATATTCTCTTATAAGGAATCAAAAGGATACTATTGACAGATTAAATGATTAAAAGATTTTACATATGTTTTATATTTCGTTTGAACAAGATTAAAACTAACTGATGTAAAGTTAAAATACAATAAAACTTTACGTATCTTCGTCGATGAACTTCAACCAAAGATCGCCGTCAAAGAAAAAGTAGGGTTTTCTCTGATGGTCATCGGTGAATCGGCAAGAAAGAATTCTCGATTGCCTTTCTTTGGTATTATACAAACGTTAATTACTCGTTAAAGAAGGAAACTACTATCCGAGGTTTTCGCGCGCGCTGTTATGGTTTCGCAAATCTTGCATTCACTTTTTTTTTTAATTTTAAACCACACGATTAGGATCTAACGATTCTTAAGAGGGGCTCATTTAGTCTCAAATGTGCACAGTGCTCTCTAGATAAGCCCTATATATATATGAGAAACTTCAAATGAGGCATGGTCTCACCATTTATGTAGTGAGCCACTCTCAATTTAGGCATCTTTCGAATATATTTTACAATTTCTTGTTTCATACATATAATTATAAATATTAACACAACATGTAAGTGAATAAAAATTAATATTAAATGGAAATGTTAATTTGAATTTGGACGCTATATTTTACAAAATTCATTTTTTTACAATGTGTAGTTTATATTTTTACAAAACTGTTAAAGAGTTTTTTATTAAATTCACGGTGGCCTTTACAATTTCAGAAAAACCCCACCTCATTTGAAAGGTCCCCTATATATATATTAAAGAGATTTTGAGCCTATGAATCCTATAATCATTGTAAATTACCTCTTCGACCTTGTAAATATCGTTATTATTTCCTAACCCCGTAAACTTGCTTTATCTTACTCCACGAACTCTACCGTTAATTTTACTTTTTACTTGAGTCAATATCTTGGATTCATCTAACCAGAGCAGATTTGGATGGTGGATCTTCCCTCCACCCAATCTCCTTCTTCCTCTTATTCTTCCTCCATTCTTCTTTCTTCTTCCTCTTTATTTTCTCTCTTCACTTTGTCTTCATCTTTCTAGCAATTCACCAATTTTTTTTGTATTTTCACGAATAAACTATCCATTCTGATCACAAAAAATGATTTTTTTCAATTTTTTGGGACAATTTCTTGAACCGATTAATCAAATATTTGAGGTTGTTAAACATAACGGTGTCCAAGCAGTCTCGACCCCAAACGACCTTCCAGGTAATGTTGTTCTTTTCTATTTTTTACCTCTACCTTATTCTCTGTCTTCTACTTCATTTCCTTCTTCTAACTCCAAATCAGAGCCCCTTGAGCTCCTTCTTCCCTCCTTAAGATCTGAATCGAATTCCAATCAAGAACCCTACCACAACACCGATAAATCAACCCAACATCTCCTCCATCTCGCTTCACTTCTACCTCACAGATCTATCCTCTCCGGTGATCTAATATCGGAGCTTTGAGCTCCTTCTTCTACCTCCAAATAGAGATCTTCACCCCTCGTTCCTTTGTGCATCTAACTCAGGTCGAGTCCAAGACTCGAGCCCAACTTTCCTTGCAAGTTATCAAAGTACTCTAGAGCTCATGCATGTGAACAACAACTTCAACATCCACTGAGCTTGGTTGCCGCACATTGCAGCACCAACCATCGTAGGCAACCATCGCGCACAGAGCAACAACAACATGGCCATCATGACGTCCTCCTTCAGCACCTTACAGCCTAAAATGTCTCCTCCAAGCAACAACAAATCTTCTTGATTTTCGAAGGATTTAGCATTCAACTCCTTGCTTTCATCAATACCTCATGTACTCCAGCCTTCCGATCTCGAGCAGTCGTAGCAACCGCAGTGTGTGCGAGCCATATGAAAAGGGGTGGTGGTGGTTGAGAAGAGGAAGGGAGAATTTGGGAGGTGCTGGAAAAGGGGTGGTGCTAGGAGGAGGGCGGACCAACGCTGGGAGGAGGACTGAGGTTGTGGCAATGCGGGAGGGAGGTTGAGGTCGTGACGACACTTGGGGCAGCTGAGGGAGGGTGGAGAAGGGGGAAGGAAGGATGGGGGAGGAAAGGAAGGAGGGAATATGGTTGTAGATTTGATAAATAACGGTGGTAATATGGACATTTCTTGGATGGAATCCGTTTCATGTTAACTGTCTAACGGATGGGAGTTAACAACATGGTATGTGGTGTAAGTAAATATACGGGATCGAGGGGATAATAACAATGTTTACAAGGCCGGACATGTAATAGAAAGATTCTAAGGTCAGTCGGTTAAAAATACCTATATTAAATATCTATGTAACAACAATAATTACATTATTGATGTCAATTTCAATATATAAGATTTGACTTTGTAACGAGAAATATTGTTTTTTTTCACTTGTGCACATCTTAACTTCTGTATTATCAATTATACCCTTCTTTTTTTAATATCAGTTATGCATATATACCTTCTTACAAAATTCACAGTTACGTTCCACTAAGGTAAAGTAGGAGCATAAACGAATTAAAAAAAAAAGATAGAATCACAATTTCCAAGCTTCATGTAGCTTCTTCTTCCCCTCGTTTGTGTTCTTGATAAATGGGTATATTTCCAAGGTCTTTGCTTTAGCAACCGACCTTGGATGTAAGCAGTTGCGAGGCTGCTTCAATGGAGCTCGATGCTCCACATCCAAGGGATCACATCGGAGATCTATCACAAATTTTCGGCATTGGGGTATACAGAGGGAGGTGACAAAGGTGATGGGTCGAAGCTACAGGCATTGGAGCGGTGGGAGGAAGAAGCGCTGCATTGTGCATGATGGAAGACGTGACTGGTCAGAATCCTCGTTGACCGAGGTTCAACATATGCACGTTATGTGGGAAGGGTAAGAGCTAGACACAACCAACAGGAGAAGGGCACGTGCTGTTGCGGACTAGTTTGAGTGGACACGTGGCTTCACTAGACATTTCAAAACACATAAGTAAAATCGAAATAAAATACTAAATGAATTCAAAATAGAGTCGATAAACAAGAAAGCCGTTATTCATAATAAAAACTTGTTAATTTATTGCTTCTCATAGTATGTTTATGACGTCTTCTTCCTTTATTATTGTTATAAGTGTACAACCCCATACCAATGTGGGAAGAGAGAGGCAATGCTCATATGACATGAATGACAATCGGTAATGAGTCATTGCCACATGTGAGAGACAAGAGATAAAGTGGTACTATACTATGGATTAAAATGTGACTAGATTATGAATATTTTTGAAAAAGTTTGTATTTTGCTAATTATTGGAAATTATTTTTTGTCAAAAAAAATGGACCCGTTGAGCTGATGGTTTGGTTCAATTGATCCAACCGAATTTAAGCGGTCCAACCGAGTTTTGACTGGTTTTTATTGATTTTTATTTTCTGAAGAAAAATTGAGTGGTTTGATCATTTTTCCTCTAGTGGTTCTTGATTCAACCAGTTCAACTGATCGATTCGTTTTGTTTGTTAAAAACCTTGATTACAACTCAAGTTATCGTGATCTGTCCCGCTAGTCAAGACATGCGCGACAAGCTACATATACATATGATTTCTTAAATATTTTAGGGATTTTACACCCATAACATTGAGTAATTTTGCAATAACATTCATAACTCTGCATAATCGCGAATTACACGAGAAACCCCGAGTAGTGCTTAACTCTTACATGACATAACCCTGTGTTCCCGTTTGAACATGCCCGTTATATTTGACCGGTTTCCGTTAAGAAGAAGACAAAGTTTGCCCTTGATGCTCATTCTTATTTGCAAATCATGCCATGGTCTCTCTTATGGGGGTTTGCCCCTAAGGCCCATCTTCCGCCACAACCGTGCCCCCCCATCCACGCACCACCTGTAGCTCCGACAGCCTCGCACGCCTTCACCGCGCACCACCTACAGCTTCTGCGCCTGCACCGTGCCTCCCTCACCTCCCCTTCACATGCCATCCTCTTCATGATACTTCTCTTCGCCTTCTTGATATTCTCTTTTTTCAATCAATACTTTCTCTCTCTTCAATCCATCTTCATCCATGCTCCAAATCGCAAAAATATTTGCACTTTCACGGATAAATCACCTATTATGAATGTAACGGTGATCTTTATTGATTTTTTGATAAAAATTCTAACAAATTAATTGAAATTTAAACCAGCAAAACAAATTGAGTCAGTTCCCCTGTTCACAGGGGAACTTCCCCCTGTTTCAGTCCCCTCTCCACTTTACGGCTCTCTCTTCCATCGAGATCCCCTGCCCGTGAGCTGCTCAAGAAGGCCCTGGCCCCCTCGCCGCTGAGCGCCACCCCCTACCCACCGACGATCCCCTGCTGCCGGCCGAGCTCACCCGCGAGCTTCCTCCCAGCTCCGCGAAGCCCCCCGCCGTGCTTCCCTGCTCCTCGAAGAACACCCCCTCCGCCTGCGAGCTACTCGAAGGCCCCCCGCCCGCCGAGCTCAACGCCACCCCCCACCCCGATCAATCCCCAACTGCCCGCCGAGCTCACCCGCGGCTTCCATTCTGCTCGAACCCCCTCCCCCAAGCCAGCTCCCCACGTCAATCCTTCCCCCTGCTTTGTCGACCTTTCCCCTCCGCGAGCTTACCCCTGGTCAAAGCCCCCCAAGCCACCCGAAGCCCGCCGCGCCAATGCAACACGAAGCATGCCGCGCCAATGCCTGCCGTGCCGATGCAACATCGACCTGCAACACTCCCTCACTCGCCCGAGCCCGCCGCGCCGATGCCCTCCCTCCCTCACTCGCCCCGCCCCGCCGCGTTGATCCCCCCCCCCCCCCCACCCCCCCGCCGCGATGGCCTCCCTCGCTCCCGCCATGTCGATCCCTTGTCCTCGCTCGAAGCTCCCACTCCACCTCCCCGCATGGTCCCCTCCCTCGGACGAAGCCCTCCCCGCCGAGCTTCTCCTCCTGCTCGAAGTCGACCGAACGATGCCTCCACCGACCGACCTGCTTGAAGCCCTCCCAAACCAACCTGGAACGAAGCTGTTAGATTATAGATTGTCTTTTTTTCTTTCATTTTTTATTTTGACTAATACTAGCCGTTAGATGATATATTGGTTAGATTAACTCACTTATATGGTTGAGTTAACGTATTAAATTAACGGAGAGTTATGAGTGTGATATGAAGTTATTATGTGGGGTTTCTCGTGTAATTCATGATTATACAAGGTTATGAATGTTATTGCAAGATTACTCAGGGTTATGGGTGTAAAAATCCCAATATTTTATAGTTATAAAATACATATTTTCTGATTTGCAATATTGGATAGCTTCTGTCTACACGTACTCCGTGCTTTTCTTGATGAATGAATTGACTCTTATTTTCAAAAAAAGAAAAAAAAGGTCTAACCTTCCACCACCACCACCGTCTCCTTCCTCCTCACCTAGCCCCGCATCCTTCTCCCCATTTCTCACAGCCACAACCATCACCGTTTACGATCATGTCACATCCACCAGATGCATCGTACACCACCTCGACCGTACCCCACCACCATATTACACGTCCACCGTTTTGGCCACCATTGACGCGTTGCACCATGCAACCACCGCCATCGTCGCTCATGCATTGTATGCCACCTCCGTCGTCTGCCACCATCAGTCGCCTCCGTGCATCACCGGCGCTAACAGCCACGCCACTGTCACTACACACCATTCTTGCTTGCTCATGTCACCACCATGTGCGATACCACACCATGTGCAAAATGGGAGGTGATTCCGCCTTCTTTATCCTTATTTTTTAAAGACGAGTATTTAAAATATCGAACAGGTACCACGCTGAATGATGAATATTATGTGGTAAATGTTAGGTTTTAATATTGTACCTTTGTTATAAATCCTTGGACATCACTATGTTACGGATGCTTTTCACGGCTCCATGTTTCCTATGCATCTCGATGAAGCAGGCCTAAGGTGAAAGAGAAGGGGGTGTTCTCTACGGGTGGAACTGTTAGTCGGCAAGAACTACGCTGCATGTGGAGGAAGGGGCCTGAAAGGAACGTGACGCACGTACGCCTCAACTGCAACGGTATATCGAGTTATACGGTACCCATCATGTGATCTCAGCTCGACCGCCCATCAGATCAGATGCATTGGTGTCTGTCTCCATCTCTCTCTCTCTCTGCACTGCACATGTATGCCCCACTGCCGGCAATAGTACGATCGAGCCTTGTGTTCTCCTCTCATAAATAATATATAATTAGTGTATTTGTCCGCGCTCCGGAGTGGGGTTGGAGGAAAATTTTGAAATATTTTCAAAATTATAAAATTAATGGAGATATTAGAGTATAATTTCAATAATGCAATAAGAAAGGGAACATAATATTTTTAGAAGAAAGTAAGTAATATTGAGAAGTATCACTTCACATAAAATAAACATTAGAAAATTTATATATTTTTCTAAGAAAAAACTACCTAAAATGAAGCTTAAAGTTGGAAGCTTTAAATAATTACCATTAAATCTACCATAAAGTATTCAAAATAATATAAGTCTAACACCATCGAGATAATTATAGATATCAAAAAATTATTCAGTAGTTCTGCATGTGAGAAAAAATAAACAAAGAAAGCTAGGAAAGAATATTTTTTTTCAAAAATAATATCTTGATACAGCAATGTTTGGCCATGTATTTGCATTATAAATATGCATAAAATGTTATGTTAAAATCATTGTAATTATAAAAACCTCTATATTTAAGTAATTCTGAAAAATATACATAGCCAGACATAGGTTTCATAATTTTTTATTTGCTTTTAAAATCTATATAGCCTGGAATAAGTTCTAGTAATTTTTACACATTATTTTGATCACAACATATTTTTTTTAAAATATCATAAAATGAGTATTTTCAAATTTATTTTAATAAAAACATACCCCATTTTAATTATTGTCAAATACTCTTTGAATTGATTTTCCATTTCCTCGATTACATGTATGTGATAAAGACATGACAATGACAGAAAGTACATATGCATAATATTATAGTAGGAACACATGCTATATACGGGAAAGTAAGCTTTAAACCATAGAATGTCTCTTATGTAAATGTCTCAAAATAGAGCCGATAATAAAATCAATTTACTTGCAAAATCAATAAATGATAAGTAAACGATAATTACATCAAAGTTCATGCAAACGATATGATGGTACACTAATTAACAATAACTGATAAGGCCAGAGAAAAAGGGAATCCACTTTAAAAGAATATTGGCAAGGAAGACATAAGAGAGTACCCTAAGTTGGGTTCGACTAACGTGTTGTTATATTAAACAAACATAGTAAACCTAACACCACTATTTAATGGTGAATTATCACAAATTTTCTTGCGTTTTTTCGAATCTCATTGATTCCATCTTGTGAGAAGGTTTGGTGAATACTAAAATTGATATCTCGGTGAATGCTAAGAGCTATCTGAATCCATGATATACTTTTTTTTAAATCTATTTCATTAATTTTGTTAGATAATGAATGTACGGTAATTATAGGATGCATATAAATTTCTATACATTAGAAGATAAAGGATGTTATTGATTTTTTAGTGTAAGGAGAGATTTCATCTTTGTTAGAATTAATCTCTAAAATAACAATTATGGACTTCACATCTAAGAATAGCTATATCAGTTATGGACTCACTATCGTATATATTTTGTAGATATTTTAATCTCTATCCATATATTTTGAAATGTAAAATATATATAACTTTGATATTTGTAAATATATCAATATCTCTTGCCATGTACTATTTTGATAAACAAATCTCATTATAATATTTGTAATATCTATAATAAATTTGTAAGTTTCTTTCATAATATTCAATACAATAATGTTTATGAAATAAATAAATCTAATATATTTTTCAATTGTAAACATTATCCATACGTGTATATATTAATTATACAATAAGTGGGTGTTATAATATGTTCCGATCCATGTCTGTTATTAAGAATATGCTAATTTTGATATTTATATTAATATTTAAAGTGGATACAGATATTGTTAGATCTATTTTCGTATATACATCCAATTATTTACACTCTTAAACAATGTAACTATTAATAAAATAAAATTTAATTGTGTGGGAGTAAATATTTTGAATATTCGTTACTATATATTTCAGTGATAAATTCGTAAAAATAAATATAGTGTGTAACATTATATAAATTATCTTTTGTTTTAGTATGCAATAAATTTAATATTTATTGCTAAAGGTTCATATGATAATAATTATTTATGTTAAAAGTTGTAACTAATTATTTCTAATTTTAAAATGTTTATAAGAAAATACAATGAACAACCATTGCAATATGGTTAATTGCTAGCTTAAGTGTGAATAAATATTAAATTATCCGTTGTCATATATCTAATGTTTGCGTGAATTTCCTAATTCAAAAAATAGCTGTCTTGTTGACATTTGAAAAGAATATAAAAAGTTTTTTAGTTTGTTATAGTTATAGTAATATGGCAGATTTCGTGTCCACAATAAGAGGATTATAACAACTATGCCCAAAGCAACCGCGACTAAAGCATAAAATATATGCAATTGAAAAATCTATAACTAAAATCTACCATCTATCAACAAAAACGTAACTATACCCACATTTGTATCATTAAAACGAAGATAATTTAAATCAATCAAGAATATCCTCCTATGATATAATATATCATATAGTAAGAAATACACTAAGATAAATTAAGAGTTTTTTACCTCATGAATCCTATAAACTTTGTAAACTACATTCTCGACCTTTGAAACAACGTAATCCCCCCCCTCGACCTTGTAAACTCGCTAACTCTTACCCCTTGAACCATGCGATTAATCTATTTGAAACTCGTGGGGTTTTCTTGAGGTAATTCATGGGGTCGATGTGGTAATTACATTGTGCAAAAGGTCGTAAATGTAATTTAAAGAGTTTCTAAAGATTATGAGGTAAAAATTCTTAAAATTAAACATACAAAAATAACATCACGTATAAGTTTCATATTAAGGAAATGAAAATCACAATAGGTTGATTTTTTCTAAATGAAATTTAAGGATATAATTGAAATATTTTCATTTTTTTGCAATGTTTTGATTTTTCTAAATGAATTTCGAGGACATAATTGAAATATTTTCAATTAAAAACGAGGAAGATTGCCATAAAATTAGAGAGAGAGAGAGGGGGAGGGAGAGAGAGATAGAACCTGAATGGGAATTCTGGGTAGAGATCGGGGAGGGGGGTTTAAGAGGGGACGGAGAGTGCGCGGAAATGGAGCAAGATGTATCTGGGTCTGACATGTGTAGCAATGAGGACGTGCGAGAGAAGAAACGGGGAAGAGTCGGGATGTCCAATTAGAGCACCACGTGGCTAATGCTGGGGTAAAAACCCCGCTTTAATAAGTGATATAGATAATGCAATCGAGCATCTCTCTCACGAGGAAGGTATATATATGCACTTAGCAACATGTGCTTAATGCGCATGTTCCACGAGATGAGCATTGTGCTGTCCATGTATCATACAGATCCACACCGTTGTATTACACTGTAATATGGGATCCCACCTCTCTCTCTCTCTTGTGATCCGTCCGAATTTATTTATCATGATATTTTATAAGGTTTTTATTTAACTTATGCAATATCAGCTATTCCCCATCTTTTTTTAATATTAGATGTGCTCGTATCTTCTTACATATCTTCTTACAATGTTTTTTTCTACCTCAAGTTTCTTTAGCTACTGAATGTGAGAGTATTCTCTCATCTGGCCCATGGCTCTTCCAAGGTCGTCTGATGGTCCTTCGTCTTCGGGAGGCATGTATGTTTTGGAAAAAGATCTCATCGAAATCCCTATTTGGGTCAGATTCTTTGATCTAAGCCCTGGTCATTGCTCGGACATTGATCTTAACAAACTCGCAAGTGTTTTGGGCACCCCTTCTTTATGGATTCAACTACTGTATCTGGGAACCTTCATAAATTTGCATGTTGTTGTGTTTCCATCAACACCTCTAAGGATATCCCATCGAGTGTTCCCCTTGTCCTTCCTTCCCTTCCGTATAAATGTCCCTGATTCGTGTGGAATTTCAATGGAAGCCAAAGCGTTGCACCCATTGTGTTATCTTTGGCCACAGTCCCTGTAGTCCCCTCCCTCTGATCGATTTTTCAGACACCTGGGAAGGCTGGTTGCCCAGCTTCAGAGGAACCTCAGCACTCCATTGAAGTGCCTCCCTGCCTTGAGATGAACCAGCTAACTTCTCAGCTTATTGTTGGTTTGCAGCAGCGTGATGACTCTCCTCCTGGAGATTCCTCTTCTTTGGGAGGCGGTGCCTCCCCTCCAAGAGATGGGACTGCCCTGCTCTCTTCACCACATAATACCGATCCTCCTGCATTGGTTGTAGGAGTGTTCCACCAAGATATCAGCCCCCTTCAGCTCCTACCTTGATTGAAGCGGTGCCAGATAAAGGGAACAAGAAGCATGTTGGGTGACCTTATTGTGCTTTTCCTTTGAGTGCACGAGCTACACTCTTTGACAGAATTGCTAACCCCGGTAGTGGTAACTTGAAGCAGAGGATTGACATAAATTCACCTTCTGAGATGGGTGGATCGTCACAGGATTATAAAACTTACAATCCCTTATTATCCACTACAGGAACTAGCCAGGATAATCATAGAGAACCACCCTCACAATATGCTGAGGACAATCTAGACTGGACTCAGATCCTTCATGGAAAAAAGAAGAAATCTGCAACTTCTTCTCACAAGCGGAATGCCTCGGGCAGCTCAGCCCCCTACCAACTTTTAATGTCAATTGTATCATGCAATGTTAGGGGGCTTAATAAGAAATCTAAAATGAAGCGCATCATTTTAGAAATGTCCTAAGGCAACTTTGAACTTGTCGGTCTTGTGGAGACAAAAATTAGGCTGGAAAAGATCTCTCTTTTCCTTACCGCCCTACTTCATGGTTGGTGCTCCGTTCACAACAACACCCCTCTTGGTAGGGTCTGGTTCCTTTGGAAGGAGGAAAATTAGAAGTGTGATACGATACAAATTATACCACAATCTATAACTCTCAATTGCATTAACCGCGGGGGCTTATTGATTTTCCTCTCCATAATATATGGCTCCAATTTCCCCTCTGAGAGAAGGGCTTTTTGGGCTGACCTACTTCTAATAAGGTCCTGGATCATGGTCCTGTGGCTGCTCTTGGGCGACTTTAACAGTGTTAGATTTTTATCTGAGAAAGTAGGGGGCAAACTCCTATTGCTAGTTCCATTGTTGATTTCAACACTTGCATTGATGAAGCTGGTCTCATCGATTTTGAGCCTTGAAGAAACTCTCTCTCATGGAACAATTCCATAGTTGGATATAAAAGAATTGTTGCACTGCTTGACAGAGCTCTATGTAGTCCCATGTGGATGGAGCTCTTCCCACGATTTAAGGTCTGATACTATCCATTGGCTTTTAGCGACTACTTGCTAATTTCAGTGGAAATGGCTGGAAAACTAAATCAAAGCATGCCTTTCAGGTTCTTAAACTTCTGGGCTAGAAGGTACGTTTATGTCTCCCTGGTGGAGGCTTCTTGGGCTACTCAAATTAGGGGTAACCCTCTATATCTTCTGGTTAAAAAAAACTAAGTGTTATTAAGAAGGCTCTTAAAGCTTGGGCTGCTACGCATGATAGAGTCGATGATGATTTTAAATTGGCAACCATTGCTTTGACCAATGTTAATGAGGCTTTAGGGGCCTCCCCCATGGACTCAACTCTCACCCAACTCGAACTTGACTTGAAGGCATACCTGATTGAGCTGGAGGCGGATCAAGAGTCTTCTTGGAAGTAACAGAGCTGGGTGTCTTGGCTAAAACTGAGGGATCGCTCCACCAAGTTCTTTCACCTCTCCTCTAAATCTAGGGAGGCAAGAAACAATATCCCGTGCCCCATTAACAAAGAGGGTACACTTGTGGAGGACCACATACAAATTGCAAATCAAGCTACCTCCTATTTTGTCCTATCAGTCCCTATTTGTTTGGTTGGGGCCCATGTTGCCCCTACCCCAAAGAAGGTTTTGTCCTCGGCTGCTAAGGATTGGCTTGAAAGGCCTTTCGATGAAGAGGAAGTATGGAGTTCCCTCCACTCTATTCTTTCTAGTAATCTCCTAGCCCTGATGGCTTCAATGCGGGTTTTGTTAAACACCATTGGTCTTTGGTTAAAGGGGATATCCTCTCTACTTCGGTCTTCCTTCACTTAGGCGGGTCTATAGTAAGACAAGTGAATCGTACTTTCCTCACGCTAGTTCCGAAAGTCCCATCCCCTTCGAGGATTGGGGATTTCCGATCTATTTCATATTGCAATGTTGTCTACAAGATCTTTGCTAAGATATTATCTGCAAGGCTTGCTGAGGCCCTTCCACATCTCATTTCTAGTAACCAAATGGCCTTCATCAAAGGGAGGCATATTGGTGATAGTATAAAACTGGCTCAAGAATTAGCTATGGGATTTGAGAGAAAGCATGGACCCCTTAAGGCATATCTTAAGGTGGACCTTACTAAGGCCTTTGACACTGTAAATCATCAGTTCTTGCTTGAGCATCTTGTTGCCATGGGTTTTGGAGATACTTGGTGTTCTTGGATTTGGAACTGCATTGGGACTTCCTCCTTCTCGGTGCTCGTGAATGGCATCCCTAGAGGCCTCTTTAAAGGTACTAGGGGCCTCTGTTAGGGAGATTTCCTCAGTCCTCTCTCATTTTCTATGGTTATGGAAACTTTATCTTGCTTGGTGGAAATTGTTATTGAGGAAGGATCTATCAACCCCATGGGCCGGGGAAGAACCTTGGCCCCGACACATCTTATCTATGCTGACGACCTTATGTTCTTTACTAAATGTAATACTGAAACTCTTCAGGATATCGGTGAGATTATGGAGTCCTTTTGGGACATGACATGTCTTAAAATGAATGTTACTATCTTCTGCTCTAGAAATGCTAGAGGTAACTTCATTTGGAATCGTACTGCTGGACTTATCAGTGACTCTCTCTCTCTCTCCAAACTTAGTACCTGGGAGTTCCGCTTGAACACAAGTTTGGGGGCAACTTCACTGCTCGCACTCTGGAGGACAAAATCCGCTCCTATCTTTATGGTTGGAAAGCTAAGTCACTATCTATTGCGAGGCATATTTAGCTTCTATACTCCATCATTTGCGATATCTTACTTTTTTGGGCTGATTGCACTCTGTTCTCATCCTTAACTATTAACCGTATCTCTTCTATGTGCTCTGACTTTATTTGGGATTACAAGCGGCACGATATAGCTTGGAAGGTTGTTTGCCTTCCAAAGGAGGAGGGCGGGTTCAGTTTAAGATCTCTTGAGGAATTGGTCAAAGCTTCCAAGGTTGCTTGGGGTTGGAGGTTCCTCACAGTTGATGGATCTCTTTGGGCCGATTTTCTTCGTTCCAAATATTAGAGGGGAGAAACTTTTTGAGATGCTATTGAGTTGACTGGTTCTTCTGTCGTGTGGAAGGTTTTATTGAAGATGAGACCCCTCTTGGCTCCTGCTTTGGACTATCCATCTAGCCCTCTCCATTGGACTTACTCCCCGAAGGGTTTCTCTTTCTGCTTTGCCTACGACCTTGTTCGTGCTGGAGCTCCTCTTGTGGATTGGTGGAAAGGCGTTTGGCATTCTAAGGCTGCCCCGAAGCATAAGTGGTACCTTTATCGAATGGTTAAAAACAAAGTTCCCACTCATGAAAATTGTCCCGTTTTGTTAGTTTCTCGGTACTTGGCTGCTTATTTTGTAACCATCAATTTGAGACTAGAGATCATCTTTTCTAGGATTGTCCTTTCTGCATGGATACTTAGCTTGGAGTTTGTGTCTCCCTCTCACTTCCTATCCCTTGCTATGGGGAGAACATTTTGGGTTCTCTTGCTTGGATTAATAGGTGGAACATTGCTGTAACAACCCGGATCGTTGGTGGCCAGCAGAAGCATAATAATTGCCACGTTGGATCCGAGTGTTACTCCCGATTAACAATGATATCACAATTAACAGATATGAACCATCTTAACTCCCATTTATTCATAAAAATATACAATCTCTAATACAACACCAAGATCCTTTGTTCTAGTGGGCACAATGATATTTTTCTTCAGACCTCGTAATGAGTCTCCAACTGCCACTAAATTTGTCCTCACACATTGACCTGCAATAAAAACACAAGAATACATGGTATTAGCTTAATGCTCAGTATGTGTCGATATAAGGTCAAGCCAGCTAGCAAAAAATCAAGTCTCCTTATGCTATTATAAATAACTTTATGTATAAATAATTAGCTGGATAAATATTTTCCACAATGGATCCTTATAAAGTTTCTATATTCCTCAACCTGTAATAATGTTCTTAACATGCATTATCCATGAATACATTCCTGAATATAATCTTAATCATATCATAATATGCATGGAGTCATTATTTTTCCCTTGTCAAATCTACAATATCAATAATTACATAAAGATGATTACATATATGAAATTACGTGTTACACCCATACACCTATTGCTATGAATTTTCACATATAAGCCTTTATTTTATCCTAACAATGAGGTCTGCTTTATTCTCATTTCCATCATCATCATTATATACTTTTTCATAGAATGTATCATACACAAAAGTAGTATCATGGTATATTCATTCCAAATTACCCTTATGATAATGAATATAATATTTGACTGTAGTCCTACAATAGCATTATATGGATCACTCATAAATACAATTATGCATACAAGGGTATTTTTTTTATATTCATGCAATGCATACCATACTTTCCATATATGCCCTTAAGGTTAACCATATTTGCACATATGCACATAGCAATAGCATAATTATATATATACCTAAGCATTTCACGTAATTGCACTTATACACCTAGCATTCCAAACATTTACGCATATACACTTGACATTTGACATAATCACACATAGACACTTAGCATTTCACATAAATGCATATATTCACTTAACATTTCACATAAGAAATTGGCTTCCACAAAAGAACTTAGCTTATTCATGACAGATTTGTCTTATCTCATAATTTGTTGGGTGGCTTTGGTGGCTTTTACCGCTGGCACAAGCGGTCACTCAATAGTACATAGAACATGATAACATCAGCGCTGAGTCAATTGTGGACTTTCCACTAGGTTCTACTGAACCCGACACATCCGGAAGGTGTTGCCCTTTAGGTCATCGATAAACGGACTGTAGAGGTAGCTCCCACTTTAGGTGTAGCACTTAGATTCGCTTGTCGTTTAAGTGCCATTATTCATTTAAAAAATTTCAATTTTTTAAATGCAATTTCTTTTTCATACAATAGTGATTCATGTGAATCCTTTTGGTTCCACTAATCAAAGAGGTCTTCATTGTACAATTATATAATATACGTACATAGATACACACATACATACCCACTTTCTTCCTTTTCCAACAAACATTATTTTTTTCATAAATGTTGGTATTAACTTGCATTAATTTGAGACAATGACAGCATTCCATTATCAACTTTAATGACTTTATTAATTAACAGGTATCCTTATTTATTCTTGACACTCTGGATACTTATTTTCAGTACGCACACCGATTCTTTGGTCGATATTCGTCAAAGGCCTTATTCTAGTAACAACTTAAATAAGACAACTGATAATTTACTTATTAAAAATAATGTGAAAAGCTCCATATCAGACAATTTCTGTATAGTTAAGAGTAACAATATGTTATATTTCTCGTGTAATCCCTTCTAAATCATCAGGTATGACTAAGGTCTAACATTACTCATTATTATATATTTCCAGAGCACAGTTACTCCCTCAAAATTACGAAATCCAACTCCAACAAAATTTTGTCTTGTTTAATATATGTGATTACTCAAATACGTAATCATCATGTTTGCATATGTCAAATATATATTCAATATCGTATACTTAAGTCGGACTAAAAAGGTACTAACAGACTCCTTAGGTTAATAATATGATATTCCTGATAAGACTCTTAAATTGCTACCCATATATATACATCAAATATGCCATAAAGCGAGATAACTTTACACAAAATGTTACAGAACGAGCAGGATAATGTCGTATTATATAACCTAACAAGCCAAAATATTATATCAAGTACATTGTTTATGGAAATCACATTACATATTAAGATCCCACGAAACATCAACCATGATGTTTGAGCCATTCTTGTATTAATTATGAGATATCAAAAAATCACATATTTTATCATCAGTAACGACCCAAAAAAACACATCTTTGAACACAACAATCGTCATTCTACAGGAGATTATTCCTAAGGGTTCGGCACATACCTTGATGATGCGAGAAATCCGCCTGCGAAGATATCTCGATTCCACCTATTTGAAGTGTCTACGCCGACGTTCCTCCGATTCTACTGGATCAACATTCGATACCGACATAGAGGGTTGTCGTTGCTAGATCCGAAAACGCTGTTTATCAAGTCTCGCGACCTCTCCCCCCCTCTCTCTCTTCTCTTGTTTACTCTCTTCTCTCTTCCTTACCACATGAATTTCTCTCTTCACTCCCTACTTATTTCTCTCTCTCTCTCTCTATCTCTCACACACACTCTCTCTCACTCACGTAAATAGATTAACTAAAATATGAATACAACCTTGTCAACCCCCAAAATATCATAACAAACCCTCTCTCTCCTCCTTTATTAGATCTCTCTTATCATATTATTATTATCTTATTCTTATTTTAATTTATATTGAATACATTACGGGTCATTACAATCGCGGATGCTTGGACGGGAGGAAAGCTTAGGACCACCTTAGCTGTTACTGTCTGGCGAATTTGGAGAGAGAGAGAAACTTGCGCGGGAAAAAAACATTAAGTGTAACCAGTCGTGTGCTGATTAGGAGCATACTAGAGGATGTATCTATCCTCCTGAACTGATGCAGTGCAACCCTTTAAAGATCAACTTGTAAAATCTCTCACCCATTTTGGGTTTTTTGGTTTAAGGAAACCCCGTACTTTTGTTTGTTTTTACGTGTAAAATTTTAACTGAAACATCGATGAAATTATGCCTTATTTACCTTTTTAAAAAAACTCTGCGGAGGACGGGGCCTGAAAGGAACCGGATGTACGTACACGTCAACTGCAACTGTATATAGAGTTATACGGTACCCATCATGTGATCAACAACCCATCAGATGAGATGCATCCTCTCTATGTATGGCTGGTGACTAGGACGGTGTGGTGTCTGTCTCCATCTCTCTCTCTTGCACTGCACATATAATATGCTCCACTGCCATCAATAGTACGAGCCATGTGCAGTGTTCTCCTCGCAGAAATAAGATATAATAATGCAATCGAGCATCTCTCTCACGAGGAAGCTATATATATATGCACTTAGCAACATGTGCTTAATGCGCATGTTCCACGAGATGAGCATTGTACCGTACATGTATCATACAGATCCACACTGTTTGTATTACACTGTAACATGGGATCCCACCTGCCTCTCACCCCCCTTCTCTCTCTCTCTCTGAAGTGATCAGTCCGAATTTATTTATCATGATGTTTTATAGGGTTTTATTTAACTTGTGCAATATCAGCTATTCCTCATCTTTTTTTTAGAATATTAGTTGTGTTCATATCTTCTTACAATGGGAGGGACGTTGCCCTCACGGGAGCGGATCGTCCGCTGTAGCGGGGCTACTGCAGACTCTGCTGGGAGCCTTTGAAGCCGCTCGATCATGATCGAGCGGTTCCCACGAAATCCCTTTGATCCGGGCAGGCCCCCAGCAGAGTCTGCAGTAGCCCCGCTACAGCAGACGATCCGCGCTATGCCCTCACACTTTTATCTCAACGTGGATTCGTGACCCGATTAGTTGTCTCCTTTGGTAAACTTACTGGTAGTAACAAAGTGTCGAAATAATTGTTTAATTAACCGGGGTAATTGGGTACTAAAATTCCATACTTCTAACAGATTAAATGTTCCCATTATCAGCGGCAACCATATGGAAATTAAAGCTCTGCATCAAAGTAGATACTATTCCCGACACACGGGTCCAGTTGCAAAATGTCTTCAGCTTTTTATTATTTATGTTTCAGTCCATTACAACTTTCATTCGTTTTTCAATTTATTTGGGCTCTTTTCGAATTATATAAATTTGTTATTCTATTCTACAATTTTTCCAATACCGATTATAATTGATTCAAATTTACTTTACTAATTTTTTTTAGGTTTTATCAGTTGTACCCCTCTCAGATATTGCAATTTCAGTTATGCCCCTTCCTTTTTTGAAATATTAGTTATACTCCTACTTTCTTGCAAAATTCACAGTTCTGCCCTTCTATTAAGGTAAAGTAGGGGCAAAACTGATATTACAGGAAGGACAGAACTGAGAATTTTACAATAAAGTAGGGACACAGCTGATATTTCAAAAAGGAAGGGGCATAATCTGATATTGCAAATATCTCAGAGCGGCACAACTGATAAAAACCCATTTTTATCTCCCAACTTTATGTAAAGTCATAAATAATCCCTTATTTCTTGTTTTTAGCATTTTGTGGATCCTAAACAAATGACAAAATATCAAAAACAACAAAAATTCCGTACACATATTGTGGGACAAATTTAATTTGATGTTTTAAATTGGGAATTAAATTCTTCATGTATTTAGAGGTCTTGAAAAATTTGTTTGAGATTAAGACCATTAAGATAGATAGCTTCTTGATGACATGCTAAGAACTTCATGTTGAAGAACACTATCGATCTTTTCATATATTTTACTTTTTTTAATGCAAATAATATGAATTCTAGAAAGTTCACCTAAAATATGTTATAGAGCAAATGATATTGGTTTCTACAATAGGCATGTGCATGTTTTAGAAATATAATTGAAATTTATTGATATTATCGATGTATATGTGATGTGTTTCCAGTGCTTGTAATTTGAGATTGTATATAGATATCTATGTAGTACATGATGTACTTAGTTGGATGATGTTTTTTCATTTTATGAAGCTATACTCAAAATTGTTTCGTTACATTCTTCGTACGATGATTATAGATATGATATTAGAGTAACGGTGACAAAGTAGCTCCTTTAGATCCTTGGTCTAGAAAAATAAAAAGTCAACCAAAAAACTAAGAGGTTATTCTTCGCATATTGAATCATTCTTGAGATCTTTAGAGCAGAGATTCAACCCATTTATATGTAGTTTGAGAATGTCGAGAATCATTTTTTCGTAGTTTAAGGTCAAATATAGTGCACTTATCATTGTTATCTTTGACGGTCTCGCTTGAGACGTTATCCTAGCATATGTTTTTTTTTTCATTAATTAAAAATCAATCAGGAAGAACTCTCTAATGCATAAAATATGAGGAAAATGGTAGGAATCCTTAAATCTATTCGAAGGAAATGTATGACTGTCAATTAAAGTAATATCCATGAAGGAGCATCGAGCAAATTCACAGTTTCATATGGTCAAATACAAAGGTCAAACATTATGGCACAAAATAAGAATGATGGGTGTTTTTTAATCAAGGTAGATGGGACATTTTGTATGCAATTACCAATTTAGATAGAAGTCAACCAAAAGCAATACCAAGACATCAAATGGTCAACAAGAAGTTTTTCCAAAAGAAAATTAGAACGAGAAGGCTTCCATAGCAATTACCGAGGAAAATGAATGGACTTCGGCAATGGAGATATCTACAAAAGTCAAGTATGACAATAATTAGTTTGTTGAATAAGACAATATTTCAATCACATGATTGGATATAAAGAGAAACGATGAGTTCTACTTGAATATAGATAATTGAGTTGACGTAAGGACTAACAATTATGTTTATATCGGTTCATGTTCGGTGCACAACAACAATTTCCTCAATTTAATGTAAAAAATATGTAACTTGATCATGTTTATTACATGCCAAATACAAAGAAGAATCTTCTTTGTGTATATTAAACTATTGCTTGCATTGCACTATGTTGTGTTTATCGCAATGATATGCAAATAACATAGTCAATCTACTCAGGTGTAGTAGGAAAAAGCATTCTATAAAAGTGTTGAAGTTATACATATCGACTTTCATCAATGATTTTTTTATTGGTCTTTATTTTTTTAAAGAAAAGTCCTAGATAAGGAATTTTAATGAACTTCAAAATTGAAACCAGAAAGAAATTTCGATGCCTATAAATGGATGATAGTCGAAGAATATGCATCCAAAGAAATCCTTACATACCTCAAAGAGGCTAAAACTTGACTACAAGTGACTTGTCAAATACACCACAAGAACAATATATTATAGAAAGAAAGAATCGATATCATGAAAAGATACGATGAAACATGATGCACATAAATCATGTTTTGCCTGATTTTGGAAGGAGTTCATGAGGATGATAGAGGATGCGATTATCTACCCACTTTAACAAAGATAGGCTTCATACCTTTCTCCTAGAAATTATGGAAAATCAAGAAGATTGTAGGTCATTTTTGAGTCTTTAAGGTCTTTCTACATATTTAGTCATGAACGTCATAGCTATAAGGTTCGTAAAAAAGAATTTTAATGCGTTTTCTACAAGAAATTTACAATGCAAGAGATGGTCGCGTGTATTGTGATTGAAATTTGGATATACACATAATGAATGTTGTATTTGATGAAGCATCTTTATCATGAAAGGGAGGAGTCATCAAGAAACTTTAAAGAAAACCCATTTAACTCAATATGAGATCATAGAAGATTCGAGCATGCAACTTCGCAATCAAGACATTGAAATTTTGAATCAAGGTTATAAAAATCAGACAGGACATTGAACCAGTCAGTCAACAGTTTGGTCTAATAGGTTCAGACTGTTGGTTCAATCCGGTCATACCGATTATGACATCATCATGACGCCATCATTTTTATCGACATGGGAAAAATCGGAACATACTTAGTTTACTGGTAGGATCGGCCGGACCAAATTTTGAATCAAGAAAATAAGATATTGTATAATTTATATAATCGAGAAAATCAATAGCATACTTGAGGGTTTAAAATCGAGGGTTATAAAAATCGTAAGTTGTTTTTCTTACTCATATATCGATGATATGCACAACTTTCGAAATTCGTAACTAAATACATGTTTCGATTTCGTTTGCTTTCAACTTCCTATTATTAATTTCATGTTTTATTTTTGTATTTACTTGTATATAATTATTTGATATTACTTTTTTATGGACATAGTTATGTCTATTCTCCTCTCTTTACCAAACACAAGTAAAAAAATCTTCGTCCTGGACAACTATGCCCCCATTTTCCAAGGTGCGGAGGAGAGCATGAAAGTGATGGAGAAGTTGAAGGAAGTATACCATGATGGGATCGATGATGGAGGTGATAGTGACAACAACCAGATGAGAAGTTGAAGGAAGTATACCATGATGGATCGATGATGGAGGTGATAGTGACAACAACCAGAGGTGATGGCTGCAATGGAGGAGACAGTGATGGCAGCGGCGATTGAAGTGATGGCAGCGATGAACAAAGGTGATGATAGTGGCAACAAGTGCCAATGACGAGGGGCAGGGCACGAGATGGATTTGACATGGGGTACTCGGGATCGAGGGTTAAAGCATGAGGGAAACAGAGGCAAGGGATGGGTTCTCTTGATTCAATTGAGAGAGGGACGACCTTATATTTTTCATATTTTTTTTAAATTTTGGGTTTTAAATTAAAATCTACCAAACTGGTTCGACCCAAGTCGAACCGGTCTGGTTGGACCAGTTCAAATTTGGTTTTATTTTTTATATTTTTCCATAGAACCAGCTGAACTAACCGAATTAGTGCCGGTTCTGATCGAAACGGTACGACCAGCAACTCTGGTCTGATTTTTATACCCTGATTTGAATAAATCCATGATCTTGATTTGAGCAATGTAAGGCTTAAATGGAAGATTTTGAAGATAAGAATGAAGATTGAGAACATGATCTTCGACCTGAGTGCACCATCGTTGCCTCCACGCAGATCCAAAGCTGTCGGTTGCCTCCTTCATAGTCCTCGTCGAATGAGAGGGAGAGGAATAAACCAATTGATTTAGGGCAAATGGGTACGATTTATGACTGCTGGATTGTCACATTCTATATTTAGAATGTGAAAAAATGGTCAAAATAGATTTCCGATATTAAATTAAAATAATTAATATACAATAATTTGAACCGTGTGATTAAAAGAGGGATCAGATTACGGGCTCACCCCCAATCTCATTTGACCTTATTCCTATACAAGTATACACACACACACACTAACGAATACTAATCATTCTAAATTTAACTTTTCTTCTAGAAATTAACATCAAATGTCATATTCGTTGAAAAAGGATCAAACAAAAATGATTTATTCATTGATTTATTCGCTAAAATTTTGCAATAATCATTACAAAATTTAACAATGATTAGAAGAAAAAGTCAACAGATTATCATTGTCATATGATTTATTGCTATGAATATAGCAACGAATAAGATATTCGTTGAAAATTTAAAAAATGAACTGAGTATAGAATTATATATATATATATATATATTAATTCCTATATATACTCATATTTATATTTATTTTAACTCCCAAACCCTAACTTTCCAAGCCATTACATCAATTCGATGCTTAGCCATTATTTTAGTAAGAGACATAAAACAACTTTTCATATTTTCTAAAAAATAGCCAAATTAGGATTTTTCATAGTGGAAAAAAAATAAAATTAGAAATTTCAACTATCTCATATGAAAAATCCAACAACAAAAGGTAGGATTTCGTTACCTAATTGAGCTCTCTCTCTCACGTATGCAGAGCTTTATCATGATTCATTTTCAAACAAGGTGATGTACGACTCCTGAAATGATTGAATTTCACTTTCGGTTCAAGAACATAAAGAACATGCTAAGAATGCGAAGACCATATTTTTTCCTCGTAATTTCATCAGAGTTTTCTATTATACGGGGTGATATTTCTACAAAATTCTTGGCAGAGTTTACCATTATATCAGGATATATTTCTATGAACATTTTGGTAGAGTTTCTTCTTATTCATTGCTATATATTTAACTACGGATGATATGCCTTACGAATTAAAATTATTCGTTAACTTAGGTCAAATTTGTTGTAGTGCTTCATGCAAGAACCAAATTTAATTTACAAATAAAATATATATACCAGAAAATTCACATAAAATAAAAATTAAACGAATGGATTTTTACACAACGAATCTTAGAATCTATTAAATGCTTGTCCCTATAAACATGGTTATTATCTGCTCGACCCTATAAACATGCTAACTCTTACATCACAGACCCTGTGGTTAAATCGGAGCTCGAATCCCCTACACCCACGTCGACTAGAGCTTCGCTTCCACTCTTTGCATGACAACCAGAACTCAGATCCCCTCCCTCCCATTTCCCTGAACTCCTCCCTCCCTCGAAAGCTGCCCATAGCTCGAATCCCCTCCCCCATGCTACCCAGAGATCCGCCTCCTCAACTGTGTCACCCATAGCTCGAATCTCATCCCCCTGCACTGCCCAGAGCTCCGCCCCCATCCCGGCACGTCGCCCAGAGCTCTAATCCCCTCAACCCATCTGTTGCCCCTCCTCCCCGCGCCACTCGACTGCTGCCCCTGGATCGGAGAAGTAGGTGGGTTGCACGGAAGGGAAAGGAAGAGGAAGGAGAGTGAGAGAAGAAGGAAGGAGAGGAACTGGAAGAAAACCTACCATTGAATTTGTTGTGGTTTGATTAACTCAACTTTAACCCGAGCAAGTTAACCCAAGATGTGTCAAATTCACGGTATGATTTATGGTGTTGAACGGAGCAAGTTTATGGGATTGAGGAGATAATAATGATGTTACAGGGTCGAGCAGGAAATATATAAAAATTCTAAGGTTCGTAGTGTAAAAATTCCTTAAATGAACCGACTTTTTTTTATATAAATATGGGTGTACTTTCTTTTGAAATCTAAGTGAGAAACTGAGTAATATACTCCTAAGGTCTGCGTGCTTTGGCGTTTTTAGTACTCATGTATTTGAGTGGTGGGTAGAAGTAAGCGTGTTATATGTAATGCTCTATGAGTTTTGGACATTTTGATTTGTTGCATGGAGAGAGAAGAAAAAGAAAAAGAGAAATTGTGGCCAAGAAATTGACTGGGATAGGGAAGTAAAGTTGATGGAAAAGAGGTGAGTTAGCATTTTGTTATCAGCAAGAGGTGACTGCAAGGAAAGACAGCATCGTTTTGGATTTTGCTTAGAAAGAGTAAATAACTAGTGGTTACAAGACCTCCCATGACTCTCTCTCTCTCTTCAACTCACCTTATTTATATCACCTTATATCACAATCAGACAGTGATCAACAAACAGCCATTTTAATGTCACTCATAAACTTGACTCGGTTCCAACAACTGTTATGACCTTAATTACAGTATCTTGTTATTTAGATAAGACCAGAAGAGATAGGACTTCCACATCTATTATTTACGTTAAGTTGCATATATAACAGTTTTCAGCATGTAACCAGCAAACATCAAGTATTTACATAAAATTTCGTATTTATAACAGTCTCCTTTTAACAGATTATAGAGTTTGTAATGGATCAAACATCTGTTTTTAACTAGCAGGCGTCAAGTATACAAGCGTCAAGAATAGCAATGGTGACTGCTGCACTTGTTCTAGTTTGACTTGGCCACTGCAACTAAAGATCCCCATGTAATTTTCAATGAGAGCACTTTTTTTTAATGGTTGGAATCTGCTGCTGTCCTCTGATGTAGTAAACAGGAACTCTATGCATTTGTAATTATATGGGTGGTGAAGTTTTTTTTTTTGATAGGTAAATGTTATGGGTGGTGAAGTTTCGAGTCATCTCTGATAGGTCCAACTGCAGATATTTTGGCGAGTGAAAGGGAGAAGTTGATGTTAGAGTAGTACCCTCCCCCTCGCCGTCCATATTTTGTGTGGATCGTATTTAATCCACTGATTATATCTTCAGTACGAATTATGTACTGCTGTTCAATGAACACAGTTTATCTTCAACAGAGATAATGAGGATATGAGGGTCAAGTACTTGCTTTTTATTCCCCCCTTCTGTTATCAAAATCTAGATATTTGTGGCGGTTCACGATTAATCGCTTCCTAGGGAGTCACAAGAAACTCAAATTCCACTAATCAAATTTAGGTGGTCCTCATAGATAGAAATTGCATTGGTCATTTACACTAGTAAAATTTTAAGCAAAGTATCTCCATTCAAAGTTTTTTTTAACTATTCTTGGGAGTATGGATGATCATTGATAGTCTTAACAAGAGAGGCTATATGATTATCAACATATGTGCGACATTTACATCTGAAGCAGACTGCAATAAAAATGGAGAAATACATAAAATAAACACTGAGTAAGTCAAGAAAAGGATCAAAAATAGATATGAAATGTAGAAAATCGCGGCATGCCCCTACATATAAAAATCAGATTTACAACACGTTTCCAGTTTAAATCATCGTACGTATGCATCCAAATCATTATTGATGAGAAAAATATCTGTTTTAAGAACGTATGCATATTAGAGCAAGGGAAAAATTCGGAGCAATCATCATGGCAAACAATGCGACAAAGAAATAGAGGGTTAGTGATCACAACCGAAGTGTCCTATTGTAGGACTCCCCTTAGAGAGATAACGCCACCAACTTTACCGACACAGGGTTTTGATGTGCCGCTCCTAGGGTACGATGGTTTCACGCTCGTCGACGATGCACACCGTGCCTGAGCAACTTCGAAAGTCACCTTCGTAGACAAAACCCGAGATTGTAAGAGGGAGAAGAGAGACGGTGTAAATGAGAGCCGTAAGTGTTCGTAACCCTAGTCCACGTCTTCGAGAGTGATACTTAAGGTCGTCGAGGTAGTTACGTAATGTGAGAGGATTAAGGGATGTGTCATTTGAAATTCAAACCAATCCGTAGTTACACAAAACTGATCCGATCTTTATTTCACGCCGCACCGCAGCGGGCGGGCACGCACGAGCGTGTGTGGTGGTTCAAAGTCCTCTCTAGTCTGTTTTTAGATTGATCTCATGATTTTCCATATAAAAACCAAGTGTTAGTTTTGACACTCCACGATGTCGAACTAAACAACACTCCAGATGGTTGAAACATTGAATTCTAGGAATTGAGATACATTACAACTTGATATTGACCATCAAGTTGCATCAAACTTCCCACCAAAGATAATTCCAACATGAAATACATGTATATAATTCACCTAAACTTGAAATAAAAGCAATAAATTCATTTCAACTCTTTTAAAATAATTCTTTTTACACATTGTATATAATAATATAAATAAAAATACAAAAGTGTGAAAAAATCTTAAATAACCGAGGTGAAATATCAAGCTCTTATTTTCCAAGACTTTGATATCCCATGGCTGTAAGAATTTTTATATAACTCCATGTTACTTAAATTCACCTTTAAACTACAATGTATATAATACTCTAGTCTAAAATTGTTCGAAAAATACATTAATTAAAGGGCTATAATTTGGGTTTTCGATCCCATTGTGCGCTGATTTTTAAAAAAAATCTTTTTGATTTTCTTGACAATTTATTTTTAACTCCAAATAAAGAAATTCTTTTTTCAATATTAAAAAGAATTAATATAAAAAAATACAAACAATAGATCAAAAATCACACCATGGATAAATACCAATAAAATCAAAATCATAATTGCTAGGACAAATTTCATGAAACTTGTATCTCACATGCATATGAAATCTAATTAACCCTATTTACCATTAAAGTTTATTATTATAAATATACCAAATTAAAAAAATTTGAGTTAAATAAATTTGTGAAAATTTGATTTTGAGATCTTATTATATACATGCATGCTGGTTTTTTAACTTTAGTAAAATCCACAATGCCCATTTTTTAGCTTTCTTATTTGTTCTTATTTATATATATATATATATATATTTCATAATAGTTTATTAAAAATAGAAACTTTGGAAATTCTTCAAAATTTTAGAAATAAAAAAAGTAATCACTTAGTTTATAGATATTTCATACTTATGTATTACATTATAATATTATAGTATATACAATAAAACATGATCGATAAAAATACATATAAATTCCTAAAATCATGCACATTAACGTAAAATATAATATGTATCGATGAAAGAATATTGGTTGAATCAATCTTTCGACTCAAGATGGTCCTAATCGATGAGTTGAGCACTTGAAGCATGTCAAAGTACGTCCAGTTTAAGGTAGACGCTTCAAATAGCACCCAATACACAACAAGTTGTGTCTATGAGGATTGCTATTGGAGGTTGATTAATCAGTGATTCATTGCCTTCATTCTTTCATTTTTGGCAAAAATCATTGGTAAATTATATGTAAATATTCACTAATCCCCATTAATTAACATTCTAACTATAATTATTAATAGGGTTTAATGTGGCTGCCCCTAAGGGGAGCTAACTTGGCTCCCCCCGCTCTATTTTCCCCATTTTTTTTGAAAATTTCTTTCGTAAATATTCATCACTATATCCCTATATTATGCTATTAAAATTTCGTGTGAAACAGAGACTCCTACGGCCTCCATCTAGACAGTCATTTTTTAACGGTAACAGAATTGCTAAAAACGACCCCGTCTGGATGGAGGTCGTAGGAGTCTCTGTTTTGCATGAAATTTTAATAACATAATATAGGGATATATTGATGAAAGTCCAAATAAGAAATTTTCAAAAAAATAAAAAAAAACTAGGGAAAATGGGGGGCGTTAGCTCCCCCTGTGGGGCATCCCCATTTTACCCTTATTAATATCATATATTTAACACTTATTTTACTTAAAATAAAAGAATAAAGAGAAAAAATAAAAAGAAAAGAATGATGGACATAATTATGTATAGATTGATCCTAACCCCGAGATCATGTCAATATTGGCTTGGTCGACAAAATAAATAAGTAAGGAGAGATAAGGATCCTAACTTATAAAAAATGTCAGAAAATCAAGACCATTAATTGTATATAAATACATTTTTTACATTATAAATATTTTACATGTTTTATTTATCACTTAGAAAATTCCAAATCAAATTGCTTTCTTAACCAAAGTTGTTCAAAAAATACAAATAAATTTATAAAAATATTAGAAAAATTATTCAAAACATAAAAATAATTAATTATCATGGATCGAAAAAAGGCGTAAAAGCCGACTTCCAAGATTCATAACTATTTATAAAAATCTAAATGGACCAAACTCACTTTTAAACTTCGTTTTATATTTAATAATATTTATTAAAAATATCAAAAAAATAGAATAAAATGGGTGAGTTTTGGAGTTTGGGCCTCGTTGTCTATATGTATTATATGTAGAAACTTCCTTTATTGTTAATTAATTAACTGTAAATCCAATTAACTTAATTTCTTTTCTAAAACATTTCTAAAAATGTATAGAAAATATAAAAATATAATTTATGGACTCATAACTCGAAAGAAATCCCAAAGCCACGAAGCCGTTACCTAAATTCAGGTCTCATAACTCGGTCATACGGACTCCAAATTGGGCAAACTCAGTCTTAAAGTTCCTATTATTTAATTATCTATCAAATGAGATGTATTTTGCTAAAATCGGAGTTAATATGCAAAATGAGAGTTTAGGGACCATATTGGTACACATCTCTATATATTGTACAATGTACCATAATTTATATTAGCTAATATATTATATACTTCACTAATATTATATTATTAAATTAAATAAAAATTTATTTATTTATTAATATATTTATTTTTTATTATTAATATTATTATTTACTAAATAATTATATATATAGTTAATAACTTTATTATGCAGTTAATTACTTATTTAATGATTTATTTTTTACTTAATTATTTCTTAATTAATTTATTTAATCTAATTCTTAATGTAATAATTTATTAATTATTTTAATTAATTAATTAATTTTTTATTATGTTTTCTCTCTCCTCCCTTCTTCTTCCTCCCTTCTGTTCATTTCTTTCTTCCCCATGACGCCAACCCAACGCTGGCCCTCGTCCCATTCTTCTTCGTCGCCATCAACTACCTGAATGGCGGGGCCGAACGTTCCTCTAACCGACCGTCGAAGACTCCATCATCGTCGGTGACCCTTCCCACATCCATGTTTACCACGAAAGCTCAACCTATAAATAGGGCCGAACCCCAATCATTAAGATCCATCCCGTCATTTGCGTTTACCTTCCTCTGAGTTCAGAGAGAGAGAGACAAACATGACAGACTTGCTCTCCCGTCGTCGAGCGAGAGGGAGGAGGAGGTCAGGCACGATCATCGTCGGCGTGTGGCTTCGCTCCACCGTGGTCCAGCCTCTGCGACGCTGCACGTCAATGCAAGGACTTAGGAGGCTCGTACCTCCGCTCCTAGGAAATCTATACATTCGATTCCATCTCCAGCACAAGCAGCATTCCACATCCTCCATCCAGGTTAGGTTCCGTTCATCCTCTCTCTACTCTGATTCCTTCTCTTCTCAACGCCTCTCTCCTTCTTCTGTTTGATACCAAAATTAGATCAAGCCCCTACGTCACCGACCAACTTACCTTACGAATCTCTTTCACTTAATTTCTACCTCTCACATTTCTCATCTTTGGCCATGCACGGTGACCGGAGCTTGGGATCCACTCCTTCATCTCACCGGATCCCTTTCCATCCACTTACCTCTGTTGTATACTGGAGCGAGTTTCTTCTTGAGTCATCTATTCCCTTGCAGTTTGTGTGCCTCCTTGATCAAGCGCCAGGAGACCAGAGCACCTTTCGCTTCGGAGCACTTGTAGCAATACATCTGAAGATAGTTGAACAGTGCCTGGAGCGCTTCATCTGAGCTAGATTCTAGCTGAAAATCCTCATTGGAGAACCATTCACACTAATACATGGAGATCATCTCTGCCACTCGCACGCAGCCTGAGCTTCATCTCCAGAAAAACCTCCATTCGTCACATCCACCTGAAGGAGATCTGGTCGAGGAAGAAGCAAGGACCTATCCTTTAGATCGGAATGAATTATCGAGCTCGCAGTAACGATTAACTTGAGAGTATGCAGCACTGAGCAATACCTGAAGTCAAAGATCTGATGGAGACAACTGTCGATTGGGAGACATCATCGCTGCCCAATCAAGGGAGATCATCCCTTGCATCGGCACAATCGGTCAGCACCGAATCTGCCGCATCTGGAGCCGACTAGACCGAGTTTGAGCATCATCCACCTCATCGTCATTGTCGTACTTTGTGGAAAAACAAAGCGCATTTCCCAGAATATTGTCTCTTCTAGATATTACAACAACCATTCGATCAGAACCCGACCGCACGGTTCTGATCACGCCACTGATGAATACCCATTCATCACTCTTTATTCTTTTATTTTAGCTACATAACCTTTGCTAAACACATGTAGATATATGTAAATAATAATAATTAGCATTCAGAATGCATTATGTAAAAATGAATAATTAGCATGTTTTTGTGCATAAATAAAAGAATAAAGAAACAAAAGAAAAAGAGGGAGATATTTAGAAGAAATATTGAGCGACCTAATCCCAAGGGAGGGCTCAGCATGGGCCTGACCGCATAAAATCCCAAGTAGAGAGATAAGGAAGCTCATGTGTGTACATATATACCTATATATAAATAAAAATATTTTCCTCTAAATAAAAATAAAAATGGGTTTGTATTTATATGTATATATTTGTAAATATAAAATTAAAACAAAAATGAGAAAATTAAAAAGAAATTAAAAATCCCTTCATCATTGTATACAAGCCATGTACATGGAACCCTTTATCCAATTATTTATCCCTATAAATAAATAAATAAAAATCCAATAAAATGTGTACATATTCTATATTCCATAATGTAAATAAATAAAATTAAAATCACAAAAAAAATAAAATAAAAAGAAATAAAAATAAAATCAAACCCAACATTGTATATATACCATATATGTATATAAATAAAAGTATTTATTTACCCCTTGTAAATAATTAATAAAATAAAAATACCATATTATTCCAAATTTTATTCTATAAATAAATAAAATATAAAATTGTAATAAAATGTACAAAAATAAAGAATTAAAAATCAAAATAAAAAATACAATATTGTATATACCTATATATAATAATACTATTTTGTAAATACCTAATTTTTATTTCAAAAAATAAATAAAATTCATAAAAATATAGTTTAAAATAAAAGAAAACATTTTTCATGTTTTAACTTTTTTGAAATTCCAGCCATCTACTATTTATTATTCAATTTCCAATTATCTAATACGTAGCCGCACCTGATTGGTCCACGGGGGATGTTGACCCCTGGTCAACTCCCCCCCTTGGACCACCAGCCCGCAGATCTTGTCGCCCGACCCGATTTCTCCGATTTTTTGCCACTAGATCTGATCACCAAATCCGCAAACCCCGGGTCCTAATCCTTCATTGATCTTCCCTTATCCACGCCCGAGGTGGGGTTTTGGGGATCCGAGCTCCGATCTGATCGCCCTACTCCACTCTTCTCGGACCCCTAGCCATTTATAACCGCAGCTCCACCGCACCATTCAGACCATCTTTGGCTCCGCCTTCCCATCCAGGATCTCCACTGCCTTCCCTAGAGTGACAGCTAACCGCGGGTGGTGTTGCACTGAGGAGGAGGTGCCCAGCCACTGATCCGGCAGCTCATCGCCGCCGTGCGCCGCCCAGGAGCAGTGCTCGAGCCTCGAGCATCGACGTCCCTCGAGGCGCCGACCAGGAGTTCCAGGAGCTCTTCCACAGTCGACATCAACCATCCAGTAAGCCTAGTTCTTTCTATCTTTCTCGAATTTTCATTTATGCCCAAATCATCCATTCACCGGCGACCATCGATTCCGACCCTCTCAGCCGCCCTCTCGACCATCGGACTCGACCCTCACACCGACAGTACTCCTCTGCACGTTCTTCGCCCCTCCATTCAACCCAGTTCGCACTAGAACTGGGAGTCCATCTCCCCTCGCCGTCGCATCGCCAGAGATCCTCCGCCCCGACGCACTAGCCACCCATTTCGCCCCTCACAGGGTCGAGGCACTTTGCCCTCGACCCAGGAGCTTGTTGTGCCACTTTTCAGGTCAGAAGGGCCTCATCTGGAGGTCTTCACGTTCAGCACAGGAGCTCCAGCTCCGCCTTCATCGCCGGAGCGTCTCTGACGTTCCCGACCTCGTCGGAGAGGAGCATCAGCTGCGGACCATCGAGGTGATTCTTCTCCACCTATCAGCAGCAGCAGGAGAGGTCCACCGCGTGAGTATCGGGCCGAGAAGTTCGCCGACCACCTGTTCTTGGAGGACCCTCCAGAGCCGTCCATTCAGCCCTCCTGCTCCAGATGCGATCTCAGCCATTGATTTGAGGAGCCACGCCACCGTCCGATCCATTGGAGGCGCGATCAGGACCACACGATCAGACGAAGAGACACCTTGATTCCAGACCGTTCGATCTACACGTGTCATCTTCACCGCTGTTGATCCAGCGAGGGTTTACTCACAGCGCACCACAGTCGTCAGATCCTCCATGTGGACAACCCTCACCGTCAGATCCGAGCAAGTTTACTCGAGGAGGCGCCCACTACCCGCAGCCATTGGATTCACCACGTGGCGCCACTCCAGCCATCAGATCATAAGTGGGGTAACTTACACTTAGGCCCCTACTGTTTTGCATTTTAGTTTTAGTCCTGTAAATATTTTCAGTAGTTTATTTTAGTTTGGTAAATTTGCATAGAGGACCTTGTCGTTTATTTTAATTGCACTTCTACCTCTGTGTATGTTGGAAACGTGCATCGTCACGTGAATTTTGGTGATTTTGCAATATCTGGGTTGTAGTTTTTACGTTTTATGGAATGAAATATCTTTCTAGTTAATTGCATTTATACCCCTATGAATGTTTTTATTGTACATGTGTTGAATTGTTTGGTTTTTTTACAACTTAGCCCCTAGACTTTTAGCACATGTTGCTAATAAGTCTGGGGACTTAAGTTTTCTTTCATTTTGGGTCCCCCAATGCCCAGAACACGTGCCGCGCACGTGGGAATCTGGTATTTTTGCACGAGGACCCCCTGAGCTTCTGTGTTTGTTACTTTTTTGCCCCAGAAGATATTTTTATTACGAACAGGTCCCTTTGCACCATGGGCTCTTGTTTGTTATAAATAAAATATCAAATTTCATCCAAATTGAGTGAAAATTGGACACGTGGCTCATGCCACTGTGTAGAAACACCAATTTTTGGGAAAATTTTTGAGCCCTTTTATTATTTTTAAAAATTCAAAAACCTTTAATTTTTTGCCTGTTCAGATTTAAAATTCATAAAAAATATAAAACCTCTTTAAAAATTACATAAAAAATCAAATTTTCTGTGTTTTAGTGTGTTTGATTTTTTGACATGTTTTGGTTATTTTTGGATTTATAAAAACCATAAAAACTAAAAAACCTTAAAAAACTTACAAAAATTCTAATAAATCACAGAAAACCCAAAAATTAATAAATCTTTTTCCTAATTTTTCCTTTTTACTTCTACTTTACAGGAAAAATACCTCCAGGTCTTGATCAGACCATTTGATATTTTTAAATGGTCTTTAAAGCCTGACTGGACAGTCTTCATTTATTTTAGTCTTCTTTTATTTTTATAAAATTCTATAAAAATCATAAAATCATCAAAAATTCACCAAAAACAGTAAAAAATATAAAAATTCTAAAAATATTTTTGTTTGAATTTTTGGACCATTTAGAGTAATTAAATAATTGGTGAAAGTTGCTTATTTTCATTGTTTTCTTATTTTCTTCATAATTAAAAATCCTAAAAAAATATAAAAATATTAAAAATCCACCAAAAAATATTTGTTTAATATTTCTTTATTTTTTGACTACTTCGTAGGCCGCAAGGTCATTCTGCGCTCCCTGAGTCCGACCTTGGGTGCTACACCAGGCTAATCTCATAGCCTGGGCCACTATGTGATTTTTTTTGTTTTATTTGCTTGATTGGTGGTCTGTCCTTAAATTTTCTTGTTGACTGATTGATTTCCGAGATCCGGGTCGCAACGACCCTAGTTATAATTTATTCACCCGAGTCTCGGTCATTTTTCGGTCATCAGAATGGCGCCGTTGCCGGGGAGCACAGCTTAGTAGTCGATTTTCTTTTCTTTTTATTTTGTTTTCCTTTTCGTGGCTTTTTCGTCGCCCGCAGCTTTTTGCGGCTTTTTATTTTTCTTTTATTTTTGTTTTATTTTATTTTTATTTCTTTTCTGCTATTTTTATTTTTGTTTGTTTTTGCTTGTTTATTTTTATTTACATTTTTGCATACATACCATGTTTTATTTTATTTGCTTTATTTGTTTTATTTTTATCTGGTTTGACACTCTTCTGTTTTCTTGCGAGGGCCTGAGGACCGAGGCGGCGACTTTTGAGGAGCCGACGCAACCGCGGTGATCGGAGGCGGCTCCCTTCTGCACGGAGCCGTAGGAGAGCGCGAGGAGACAACCGAGTGCGGGAGGATTAGATTAGTTTAGTTTAGATTTTCTTTTCAGCATTATTTGAAGTGTTGAAATAATACAGGACAGCAGGACTCTCTCAGCCAGACTTAGACTCTTGGGGTCTGTTTCTCCTAGCGCCGGTGTGCTCAGGGGACCCCTCGGTTTTTACGCGGTTTTCTTCGCGGTTTTTATTTATTTTCTGCCTTTTCGCTTTCTTGCGGTTTTGAGCCCCTAGCGTTAGGATTTTTGCTTGACTGTGACGTAATAAATAGGATTCAAACACCCTAATAAATATGATGTGCCTATAGATCGGTAATTGGACCAAGAATAAAAAATTAATAAAATAGTCGATCCACTACCTTCGGGCCTACGCGCCACAGCCCACCCTGCCAAGCGCTGCTCCTGAACTCGATTTGTCGAGAGGAGGAGGGGTGAGCCTAGACCAGACTCTTGGATCGAAGGCTGGTGGTCGACTAGACGTTCTTTCGAGTAGAACTGCTGCTTAGGGCTCGGATTTCCGCCTGCACCATTTAGGTAGTTTTATTTCAGTCTTTAAATTCTGCACGGATCATTTTGCATGTAGACTGCTGGAGGCAGGTACGCATCTCTTACTCTACATGCATCATTGATTTTCTCGCGCATCGGCTTTTTCGACTTCTACCCCCTGATTTTTGGACTTAATAACCAGGAGAACTGAAAAATTCGTTAGGCGTTTGCTTTTTATTTGAAAATACCTAAAAATTTGAACCATAAAATTGGGACTGGTTAACTCTATTGACCCTAAAAGACATTCACCCTAAAAATCTGTCTTGGGGAGAGCAACCCCCTCCTTGTCTAGTTTGCTTGCGCGAGAGAGTGACCCGCACACTAGGCTAGAGCCATATCCGATTTTTTTCTCGACTGATTACCGGCTTTCTGTACGGGGCAGTCGGTTAAGAAAATATTGGATTCCCAATAGGTCACGTTAATCGCTCTGCTATCCTGACTTATCACCTAATAAAATTGACAAGATAATTGACCGAACCTTTACGATCTTCAGCTCACGTTGCGTAGGTGAATCAGGGGTTTGCTTGTGATCATTGTTGTTACCAGATCTCATCCGCCCGACTCGCCAGATCAAGATGATGGGTAGAAGGTTTCTTAGGCAGCCTCTGGCTGCACTGCTTCCCAGCACTTCTACCCGCTCATCTAGGTTGGTTCGCGAGAGCCGAGACCCTCTCTCCGAACCCGAGTTCGACTCCACCCTGTTCCCCCTCGACCCCCCTTCTTTCAGTTCTGAGATGCCAGTGCCAGATGAGAGACTATCATATGATTTATCGGCACCTGAGTTTGGGTCGTTTGCTTTTGCAGAGACCATGGCCGGCAGCAGTGACGGTCACACCCGAGGTCCCCAGCCCCAGCAGACATTCATTATGGACCAGGGTGCGATCAACTCCACCCTGATCGCCTCCCTCGATACAGTTCAACAACAGTTGAGGGATCAGGGAGCATTTATGATAGAGATGAGGCGTGAGATGGAGTAGTTGAGAGCCGCCCGCGACCAGCGCGAGCCAGGAGACGGGCCGAGGATACCCGACGATGCGGCAGTCGCAGCAGCAGCCACAGCAGCAGCAACAGATCCACCGAGAACGATGCGGGAGTTATACAACCCCTGATCGACTTTGACGCATCATTGGGTCGTTCTTCTAGCCATCATGGGGGACTTCAAGTTCCCCCCGAACTCTTTGCAGCTTCTCCCCCGGTTCTATGGGCTCGCCATAGAGGAGCCCCATCTCCACCTTCAGGAGTTCTTGATGATCTGCAGCACAGTCCACGACAGATAGGTGGACCAGGATACCATCCGCATGATTGCCTTCCCCTTCTCACTAGCAGACAGAGCAGCCACCTGGCTGAAACATCTGGGGAAGTTTGTCTACACCTGAGAGCAGCTCCGCACCGAGTACTTGAACAAGTACTACCCACTCGGGCGGACGAATGCCGCGAGCGCCCTGATCAGCAACTTCTCCATGCTCCCCAATGAGCAATTTTATGAGGCATGGGAGAGGTTCAGAGAGTTGACAGATAGATGCCCGCACCATGACATCTCGAAGCCGAACCTAGTTCAGAGCTTCTTCAGCGGGCTGACACCAGAGCTCAGGGCATGGTGAATGCTTCTTGTGGAGGGTCCTATTTCACCCAGGATCACGATCAGGTCTGGACCATCTACGAGGAGATGGCCGAGAACTATATGGTGATGTCCCAGACTCGACTCTACACACAGGGACGACCCCAGCCACAGACAGTGCAGTACCAGAGGATAGCACGGGTTGACGCCGGTCCATCCAGTTCGTCAGCGGCAGCAGCACAGGCCGAGTCCACAGCCGCCGACATGGGGATCATCAGCAAGAAGCTGGACCGGATGGAGATTATCGAGAAGAAGCAGTGATAGGGCATCACGCAGATGGAGCAGATGGCACAGACTCTGAGTGACCTGAAGACACTGCTCATGTGTCTCCAGGAGGCACAGACGGCTTCCCAGCCCCGTCTTCAGGCACGAGGCGATCCGAGTAGCAGCAGCAGCTCGTTCCAGCGCTCCATCCACCAGCAGCCTAGACAGGTTCACCTTGTACAGGCGGAGCCGTACCAGCAGCCGTAGCCCACTTAATAGTCACCGCCATCTCCGGACACGCAAATGGTGGTATACCAGCCGGATCAGCCTCTGGCAGTACTCCCGCCTGCCCCTTACGAGTCAGAGACGTTGATAAATGTTAACAGGATTTGGTACGACCGCCCCCAGCCCGGTATCCGACGAGACCATCCCGGATTCCGTTGGTCGGCCGGAGGTTCCAGCTCCCAGCAGCAGCCGTCAGGACAGGGTGGCCAGTACAACCATCCGAGAGATCACCAGCAGCAGCAGCCCCCAGTGTATACGCAGCAGCAGCAGCAATCACAGCAGTATGGTCCTCGTCCCGATCAACAAGGACAGTCTTGGAGGCGTGATCAGCCTCAGCAGCAGCATCATCCACATTCATACCCCTCTCACCCACAGCACCAGCAGCAGCAGCAGCCTCACTACCAGCGAGGCTACCCGTCAGGTTCTCATGGGCCATCCCATGAGAGCCCCGCCTTGGATGACATAGCCCGCATCCTTACCGATCAACAGGCTACCTTCAGACGGGAGATGGATGAGTTCCGCCAGGAGATGCGGGACATTGTGAGAGGGAAGGCCGCCATCCCTGCCCAGATAGAGCCCAATCCGAACAACCTAAAGAGGAAATCTGAGCAGGTAGATTTCACAGAGTATGCCACTCCTAGTGATACATTTGGAGATGTGTCTGCATATTTGTTTGATACTGATTTTATCACACTTAGGAGCGGTAGGATGCCAGCAGGCGGCGCCTCGTCTGAGCGACACCCCGAGGACACTTCCAGAGCGCCAGACGACGAGGAGGAGAGCGGTGCTGATGCCACTAGAGATGATGACGGTGGTACTGACGCCACCATGGATGCTGATCCCACCGGCGGTACTGAGGTCGTCGTTTCACCAGATGGAGGAGGTGGTACTGACGCCACCGATGTTGCCGAGCCAGAGCGCGGTGCTGAGGTCGCACGTCTACTAGCCGAGGGTGGTGCTGATGCCACCATTTTCACTTCTGAGAGTCCTGTAGTTTTTCCTTCCGTGCATGTATCTCAGAACACTTCTGGCAATAAAGGAAAGGGTTTGTTTTCTTCTGGTCCACCCGTGGTGCTTGATGTATGCGTGGATCCTACTGTCGAGCAGTCTAGACCCTCTCCTAGTCCTTCATCTGAGAAGGACCCTGTGATCCCCTTCCCTAGAGCTCTTCAGATGGGGAAGGGGAAGAAAATAGAAAACCCCAAAAAGAGGTAGCAGGAAGAGTTCAGCCAACAGATGATAGATTGTTTTCACATTCAGCTGACTCTTCAGGAGGCTTTGCAGCACATCCCTCTACTCCAGCGTTCACTCAGAGACAGGACCACAGTTAGGAGGAAGAGGAGGAACCACCAGTTCGAGATCCATGTACTGACCATAGCTGCTTGTGTCGCGATCCAGAATCGTCTACCGGCCAAGATGCTAGACTCAGGAGCCCCATATGTCAGATGCCATATCAGAGAGCAGAGGTTCGACCGTACTCTATTAGACAGCGGATCATCGATCAACCTACTTCCGGCAGCCCTTCTCGACCGCTTCGAGTTGGGCACTCTTCGACAGAGCAGGACAGTCCTTCTGTTTGCTGATCGATCTGTCAAGAGACCGAAGGGGTTGCTGAGGGACGTTGTCATCACGATTCAGGGTCTGCAATTCCCCGTGGACTTCGTAGTGTTGGACATGGAGATCCCTGAGTCAGTGACCGATACCCCCATCATTCTCGGTCGCTCGTTCTTGGCCACAACCAAGGCAGTGACCGACCATGATAGCGGGAAGGTATACTTTCGCATCGAGGGCGAAAGTGTACAAATAGAGACGGTCGAGGACATCAGAGCCAGAGATACAACATGCTCAGAGACTACTTCAGATACAGAGCAGATGACAGATGCAGGGTGAGACATCCACCAGGACTGCGACTTCGTGATTACAGATGATGAGGCAGTTTGGGCAGATCCAACAGCACAGGCTATCCTCTCACCTTCAGAGTCCGCTGATGCAGAGACGCCAGCAGAGGAGAGCTTGGAGAGCGCATTCTTGGTCCAGGATACCGTTCAGTCGGCAGAGCCATTTCTTGACCGCGAGACTGATGTGTTTTGTGATGACGGTGGTACTGAGGCCAACTTAGATGATATAGATCCCTCGGAGTCAGATTTTGACTGGGCAGAGTTTGAGGATTTTATACCAGATCTGACTTCCATTGAACATGCAGTTAGGGAGGAGGTAGATGCCGAGAAGAGCAGAGACAATCCAGCAGGGCAGCCTTCTCCAGATTCAGAGTGTGATCGAGAGTTTCAGTTCTCCCATGCGGATTTGGTAGCGTTCACTTAGAGTTTTCAGAGGGCAGATCCACCAACACCCAGTTGTCCAGAGCTGAAGCCACTTCCTGCGTCGCTGAAGTATAGATTCCTTGCGGGTGAGCAGGAGATGTACCCAGTCATTATCTCCGCCGATTTGACTGGAGAGAAGGAATCCCGTCTGATGAGGGTTCTTGAAAAGAACTGCAAGGCAATTGGATGGAGCGTAGCCGATCTCCAGGGGATAAGTCCGGCCCTGTGCTCCCACCATATCTATCTCAAGGATGAAGCGAAGCCATCGCGTGAGTTCCAGCGGTGGCTGAACCCGAATCTGAGAGAGGTTGTCATGAAGGAAATCTCAAAATGGTGGAGCACCGATTTTATCTACCCCATCTCCGACTCCAAGTGGGTCAGCCCGTTGCATGTGGTGCCCAAGAAGACGGGCATCACTACAGTTGTCAGCGAGTCTAGAGAGGAGATTGCTACCCGAGTACCCACTTCTTGGCGGGTCTGCGTGGATTACAGACGACTCAACCAGGACACCAAGAAGGATCATTTCCCCTGCCATTTATAGATCAGATCATTGAGAGACAGGCAGGAAAGAGCCATTACTGTTTTCTGGATGGGTACTCTAGCTACAACCAGGTGGCCATCGCTCTCGAGGACCAGGATAAGACTACCTTTACCTGTCCCTTCGGCACATACGCCTTCCGACGCATGCCATTTGGGCTATGCAATGCCCCTGCGACTTTTCAGAGATGCATGATGTCGATCTTTTCGAACATGGTGGGGGAGTGCTTGGAGTTCTTCATGGATGATTTCTCGGTCTATGGCGACAGATTCGACTCATGTCTTGACTGCCTAGACTGAGTCCTTCAGCGATGCATCGAGGTTCACCTTGTGCTATCTTGGGAGAAGAGTCACTTCATGGTGACTCAAGGGACGGTGCTTGGCCATATCATCTCCAACAGGGGCATGGAGGTTGATCCGGCCCAGGTAGATGTCATTAGAAAACTCGCACCGTCGTCCAACTTGCGGTAGTTACGGTCTTTTCTTGGACACGTCGGTTTCTACCGACGCTTCATTCATGATTTCAGTAGGATTGCCCGACCATTGAGTGATCTGCTGACGAAAGACACTGAGTTCCTTGTTGATGACAAGTGTCTTTCGTCGTTCGAGACTCTCAAGAGATGTGTTGTTGAGGCTCCTGTTCTCCAGCCGCCTGATTGGTCTCTCCCATTCGAGATCATGACGGATGCCTCCAATTTTATCGTAGGGGCCGTGCTGGGACAGAGGAGGGATGGAGTCCCATTTGCCATTCACTACGCTATCCGTACATTGGATTCCGCGCAGCGGAACTACACAGTCATTGAGAAGGAGATGCTAGCCGTAGTTTTTTCCCTGGATAAGTTCAGATCGTACATTATTGGATCTAGAGTGACCTTATACACTGATCATACCGCCATCAGATACCTCATGGCAAAGAAGGATGCCAAAGCCAGATTGATCAGATGGATCCTTCTACTCCAGGAGTTTGACATATAGATTAAGGATAAGCCTGGAGTCAAGAATGTGGTGGCAGATCATCTCTCCCGATTAGAGCATCTTGAGGATTCTGAGCAGACTGAGCCTATATGTGAGACCTTCCCAGATGAGGCGATCCTTGCTATCGCCTCTCTCCCATGGTACGCCGATATTGTGAACTTTCTTGTTGCTAAGAAAGTTCCACAAGATTGGCCCAGGCAGAGGCTTGAGACCTTCCTCGCGAAGGCCAAGCCTTATCACTGGGAGGATCCCATCCTTTATCATGAAGGAGGGGATAGCGTCTGGCGTAGGTGCATTCCTCAGGAGGAGCACCATAGCGTCCTCACTTACTGCCACAAGCTTGAGGCAGGAGGACATCACTCTAGGAGGAGAACGGCACAGAAAGTGCTCCAATCCGGCCTATGGTGTCCTACCCTCTTCAAGGATTCTGATGAGTTCGTGAAGAGGTGTACTGACTGTCAGAGGATGGGCACTTGTGGACATTGTCATATGATGCCTATGCAGCCCATTCACTTTTGTGTGGTTTTTGACGCATGGGGCATCGATTTCATGGGTCCATTCCCTAAGAGTCAGGATTCGAGTACATTCTGTTGGCCGTTGATTATGTGAGTCGTTGGGTTGAGGCCATCCCCGCCCGAACCGCAAATGCTAGGACTATTTGCAGATTTTTGAGGAAGCATATCATTACACGGTTCGGGGTACCTCGAGTGCTGATATCTGACGGGGGGTCTCATTTCGTCAACGACTAGGTGAAGGCCCTTGCTAGCGAGTTCGGCATAGACCATCGAGTTGCCACTCCATACCATCCTCAGACGAATGGTCTAGCCGAAGTGTCGAACAGGGAGATCAAGACTATATTGCAGAAAGTCGTCCGTCCTGACCGAAAGGATTGGTCACAGCTTTTAGACTCGGTCTTGTGGGCATATCGGACGTCTTTCAAGACACCTTTGGGCACATCTCCCTTTCGCCTCGTTTATGGCAAGTCGTGCCCTTTACCTATTGAGTTGAGACACATGTCACTTTGGGCAGTCACCGATATACTTTTGGATCCAGATAGTGTAGGAGATCAGAGGAGGGCAGAGTTAGCAGCCTTGGAGGAGCTTCGTGATACCGCCTTCTCAAAGAGCCTACATTACAAGGAGAGAGTGAAGGAGTGGCATGATTCTCACATCAGCCACAAGCATTTTGAGCCTGGATAGAGAGTATGGTTGTTTGATGCTAGGCTTCATCTATTTCCAGGGAAGCTACAGAGCAAATGGAAGGGACCGTATCTAGTGAGAAAGGTACACGACAATGGGAGTATTGATATATTTGAGTTATCTTCTGAGAGTACCTTTCGAGTGAACGGCCAGCGGCTCAAGCCATATCTTGATCATGAGCCGCGGGTCGTGGATGTTGCCCCTATTCACTTTGCGTGAGATGTGGTCTCTTGACTCACATCTATTGCATCTCACACCTGATTATCACTGTTATCCCGACTTGTATGGATCCAGATGTCCATATCATTCCATTCTTTAGTCCCACATCCCTTTCCTCATCTTTTGATTATGCTATACTTAGGGTGTACTTTACCCTAAGTATAGGGGGGATGTAAGACTCTCGGGTATTCTTTTGATTCATTTTTACCCCTGTTTTTGCTGCCTATACTTAGGGATATTTTACCCTAAGTATAGGGGGGATAGACCCTGTATATTCTTCACTCGGTTTTCTCTTTGTGTACAGCCTGCTATACTTAGGATCATTTGATCCTAAGTATATGGGGAAAATCCGAGATCCTCTTGATTTCTATTCTTTCATTCGTCTTTGTAAATAGCCTTCCTTTTCACGTCCCTACACTAAGCACGAGTTATGTCTTCTTCATCGCTCTTGACTCTGAGGACATCGTTCGAGCTAAGTATAGGGGGATGTGTATATATTTCATATATACTTTAGCCATAACTCGTACTTTGTGTGAGTGTGTAAATAAATAAAAATGGCTAAAAACCCAAAAATGCATAAAAATTAAAAATTTTTACCTGTAAATAAACATTCTTTTATTGCACATACATAGCTATTGTACAAATTATTTTTGTAAAAATGTTTTCAAAAACTTTTTGTGTAAAGTTTGTGTACTTATGTGTATATCAAAACTATGTAAATAGTACAAAATTTTTCCAAAATGTCTTGAAAATCAAAAGTTTGCAAAAACCTTGTGTAAATTTGTGTAAATATTTTGCAAAACTTGCATTCATGCATACATCCATGGTTTCAAAACATTTTTCAAAATTTTGCACATGTGTAAATATTGTGTAAATAGCATCCTTGTATATATATGTATAGTTTTTCCCGGATTAGAGTTGACATTTAAACTAGCCTGGAATTAAATTGGGAAATGGAGCTTGATTAAGATCTTAATCCACCTAATTCTAAGAGGAACCTTATAGGGCTTAGGGTTAAGGCTTTTCAGGTCCATGGTGACTTAATTCTTTGAGTCCACTAGGCTATTGATAACACCCAAAAACCCTCAAGAACCGGGTGAAGGTAACGAAACAAGGGTCGTTGCGACCCGGATCTCAGAGGATAGGTGTATCAAGAAAAATCAACCACTCAAACAGATAAAAATAATCAAGCACAAAAGCGAGCGGTCTAGCTATAAGATTAACCTGGTATAGCTCCCAGGGTCGAACACAAGGAGCACGGGTTGGCCTAGGGCCTACGAAGTAGTAAAAACAATATAAAAATAAAAGAAAATGTTTTTTAGTGGTTTTTAAGAAGTTTTATATTCCAGGCTAGTTTAAAAATACTTTGGCAATAAGTGCAAATGGAATATAAACTAGCCTAGACAGTAGCTAAAAAGGATGTTTTTGAATTTTTAAAAATACTAAATGAAATCAAAAATGTCCTCAAAAATTCTCAAAAATCCAACAACATGGCAGGAGCCATGTGTCAAATTTTCATCGAATTTGGAGGTGGTTTGATATTTATTCAAAAATCAAAGAGGGGGCACTGTGCACAGGGACGTAAGTGCAAATACCCGAAGCTCTGGGGGCCAAGGTGCAAAAATACCAGCAAATCACGCGCGTGGCGCGTGCCTGGGGCACTCAGGTGCCTTTTGGTAATAAAAACCAAGTTCCTGGACCTTTTGGTAACTCGTACCAAAAGTCCAGGGGCTTGGGTGCAAAAATCCCACTAAAATCCGCACATGCGTGAATAAAAATGCTCACAGGGGCATAAATGCAATTACCAAAAAGTTTCTTTTCATTCAATAACCCAACAGAACTACAGGATAAAAGATGTAAATAGCCCAGACAAGGCACGTGGCGAAGCACGTGAGATCACATACACAGGGGCATAAAAGCAAATAACAACAAGCACAAGGTCCCAGTTGCAATTTACCCTACGTAAATAAAAGGACTAAAATATTTTACAGGACTGACACGTAAAACAAAAAGCTAAGAGGGGGCCTAAGTAATTTACCCCTTTATTCGTCGACGGCTGGATGCGCGCCACGTGGAAGATCGGGCGGTCCTGGATGGCTGGCGCTCCTCTTCGTCTGCCCTTGAGCCGGATCGACGGTGCAGGAGAGGACACGTGGGAGATCTAACGGCCTCAGGTGCCGATGGTTCCTCTCTCTGCTGCTAACGGTCCTGATCACGCCTCGAATCAATCAACGGCTGCTGCTCCTCGAAGATCGGACGATCAAGATCAAAACTGGGAGCGGAGGCTGATCGGACGGTGCTGAAGGATGGTGGAAGAACACTCAGCCGGCGAGCTTCGCCGGCCTCGAGCGTGAGCTGTAGACCTCCTCAGCTGCTCCTGATGATCGGAGAAGATCCGCGGTGATGCCCCGCGGCTGGTGATAGCCTCCGATGGCCCACCCGAGCCCTGGAGGGGCTCCGGCGAGCTCGGCGGCGGTGAACTCCTGGACCTGATGTGATGGGGGGCTCAGATGCCCTCCTTCGTACCTGCAAAGCAAACCAGAAGCTCCGCGGGTCGAGGGCAAAGTGCCTCGACCTAAGGAAGCGGCGTGAGGGTGAACGGGGCGTCGGGGCGAATGAGCTCCGGCGAGCGGAGGATGGGGGAGCTCGACTCCCAGCTCCGGGGCGAGCTGGGTTGAATGAGTGGGCGCAGAACGTGCGTGAGTGGATGGCGAAGATGATGGTGTGTCCCGATGATCGAAAGGGTACTCGATGTGGCCGGAATCAGCTGAACACGCCGGAGATGCGATTTGGGGGAAATGAGAAATTACACTAAATGGGCGAGCGAAGTGGATACCTGGGTGATGCGGGAGACTATGCTGGAGCTTAGCTAGCTCCTGGTCGTTGCCTCGAAGGTCGTCACTGCCTGAGGCTCGAGCTCCGGTCGAGTGGCGGAGCACGGCGGCGTGAAGCTGCCGGATCAGTGACCGGCCACCTCCTCCTCGCTGCAACAAGGGCCAACGCGAGCTGTCACCTCGGTGGTTACGATGGAGGTCACGGGAGTGAAGGTAGGGAGCCAAAGATGGAAAGAGGAGGCGGCTGAGCTCAGGCTTTATATGGGTGCAGGTCCGGGAAGAAGGGGTTGGGTCCGGCTCGATGAAGCACGGACCCCTAGGCAAGGAGTCGGGCGTGGTTCCCGGATGCACGAGGAAGGATCGGAGCGCGAGATTTGCGGGTTTGGAAGCCGGGTCGTGACGCAATAAATCGGGGAAGTCGGGTCGGGCGTCACGACCCGTGTGAAGTGGTCCACAGGGGGGAGTTGACCGGGCGATCAACAATCCCCGTGGACCAATGGGGAAGGGCCACGTCATAAAGATTTAGAAATTCAAAATAAAATAGGAAATGGCCGATTCATGAAAAACTCAAAACATAAAAAATGTTTGTTTTAATTTTTTCTATTTTTTTGTGATTTTTAATTAATTTTTGGAAATAAAAATAAGGTATATACAATATAGGTCTATACATAGGTATATATACAATATAAGATTTTTAATTTTGATTTTTAATTAGTTATTTTTATACATTTTTATTCCTATTTTATATTTTATTTATTTAGAGAATAAATGAGGAATAAAAAGCTATTTTTATTTTATTTTTATTAATTATATACATAGGTTAAATAATTAGTTATGTACAATTATATACATGGTATATGTTCAAGATATTTTTGTATTTTTAATTTTGTAATTTTTATTTGATTTTTGTTTTGTTTCTTTTTATTTATTTTATGTACAATATATACCAGAGACTATTTACAAAAAGTTTTGAAAATAAATAACTTTATTTACAAGGTGAAATAAATAAGGATGATGGTCTATGTACAAGGTGAAGGGTTCTTTTTGGTCTTTTTAATTTTTGAATTTTTATTTTGTTTTTAATAGTTCTAAATATGTACAAAATATATACAAGCATATTTTTGGTTGAGGAAAATATAATTTTATTTATTTACATAAATAGGTACACATGAGCTCCTATCTCCCTCTACTTGGCTTTTATGCGGTCAGGCCCATGCTGAGCCCTCCCTTGGGTTAGGTTGCTCAATATTTATTCTAAATATTTCCCTCTTTTTCTTTTTCATCTTTATTCTTTTATTTTTGCACAAAAACATGCTAATTATCTATATTTACAAAAATGCATGCTTTTGCTAACTTTTCCTATTTACACATATCTACATGCATTTGCATAGGTTTTTGTAGCTAAAATATAAGAATAAAGAGTGATGAATGGGTATTCATCAGCTATGATCACATGTCATCTCAATGAGCCTAAGTAGAGCACTTAACAACACACACATGACTCATATAGACAATGGCTTGACTTGGACCCGTACTTTACACCGAGCTCTCTATGGATGAGGTGGTGATGAGGCAGTCTTCCTTGACTTGGGGTAGCATATGAGGGTAGTACTTCTAGGCGGAACCTCTCTTCTTCTTTTAGTGAAGGAAGTGCGTCTCAACTTGGTCTGGTTGCCATGAGGTCTAACGACAGGAGTTGTGGGTTGCAATAATGCTTCAAAAGAGGGTTAGTCTACTGGCTCAAGAGGAAAAACTCCTTATGTATATATGTTGCACATTGTATATGTTGTATAGATGCACTTGAAAAAAATGCAAAAAGAAAATAACTCAAAAAAAGTGGTGGGTCTGATAGAAAATGATAATCCCACCGGAGTATGTATATAGTGCAAATAAGCAAAGCTTGAGACTCATAGTTCCATCTTATGTAGCTTGCAGCAGGGAGACTTAGCTACACTGGTTGAGCTCCCAAGGATACATGGCTACACTGGCCATGGTCCATTCTCTTCTTCCCCCTATTCTTGAGCCGGTTGAACTTGAACTTAGAAGGGAATACCCCGCTCCTCGAGGAAAGAGTGGCCATACTAGGGTCATAGAGTTACCTTGTTGGGGAGGGTTGTCAAGTTACTACTTCTGAGGTGGAGAGATATACCTCACTTACACTGTGCAAGAAAAGATTCATGGTCTTCAGGGTTTGTGTATGTCGACTTGTTCTGATCTGGATTGTTGAGGAGTCTTGATTATAGATTAGTGGATCTTAGAGGCTGTTGAGTTTTAAACCTAAGTCTAAATAAGGTTCCGACACATTAATAATCCAAAGATCTGATCGAACTCCATATTTCAATTTAATGAAGACAAGTTTAATTATCAGCATTAATCCATGCATTTTCTCCTCTTTTTCTTTTTCTTTTTCTTTTTCACTTCTTTTTCAAATAAGTGTTTGCTAAGGGAATAGCAAAGTTAAGTATAGGGGGTGATGAATACCCATTCATCACTCTTTATTCTTTTATTTTAGCTATAAAACCTTTGCTAAACACATGTAGATATATGTAAATAATAATAATTAGCATTCAGCATGCATTGTGTAAAAATGAATAATTAGCATGTTTTTATGCATAAATAAAAGAATAAAGAAACAAAAGAAAAAGAGGGAGATAATTAGAATAAATATTGAGCGACCTAATCCCAAGGGAGGGCTTAGCATGGGACTGACCGCATAAAAACCCAAGTAGAGAGAGATAAGGAAGCTCATGTGTGTACATATATACCTATATATAAATAAAAATATTTTCCTCTAAATAAAAATAAAAATGGGTTTGTATTTATATGTATATATTTGTAAATATAAAATTAAAACAAAAATGAGAAAATTAAAAAGAAATTAAAAATCCCTTCATCATTTTATACAAGCCATGTACATAGAACCCTTTATCCAATTATTTATCCCTAGAAATAAATAAATAAAAATCCAATAAAATGTGTACATATTATATATTCCATAATGTAAATAAATAAAATAAAAATCACAAAAACAAAAAAAAATAAAAAGAAATAAAAATAAAACCAAACCCAACATTGTATATATACCATATATGTAAATAAATAAAAGTATTTATTTACCCCTTGTAAATGATTAATAAAATAAAAATACCATATTATTCCAAATTTTATTCTATAAATAAATAAAATATAAAATTGGAATAAAATTTACAAAAATAAAGAATTAAAAATCGAAATAAAAAATACAATAATGTATATACCTATATATAATAATATTATTTTGTAAATACCTAATTTTTATTTCAAAAAAATAAATAAAATTCATTAAAAAAAGTTTAAAATAAAAGAAACATTTTTCATGTTTTAATTTTTTTGAAATTCGACCATATACTATTTATTATTCAATTTCCAATTATTTAATACGTGGCCGCACCCGATTGGTCCATGGGGGATGTTGACCTTCGGTCAACTCCCCCCTTGGACCACCAGCCCGCGGATCTTGTCGCCCGACCCGATTTCTCTTATTTTTTGCCACTCGATCCGATCGCCAAATCCGCAAACCTCGGTCCTAATCCTTCATTGATCTTCCCTTATCCACACCCGGGGTGGGTTTTGGGGATCCGAGCTCCGATCTGATCGCCCGATTCCACTCTTCTCGGACCCCTAGCCATTTATAACCGCAGCTCCGCCGCACCATTCAGACCATCTTTGGCTCCGCCTTCCCATCCCAGGATCTCCACTGCCTTCCCTAGAGTGACAGCTAGCCGCGGGTGGTGTTGCAGTGAGGAGGAGGTGCCCAGCCACTGATCCGGCAGCTCATCGCCGCCGTGCGCCGCCCAGGAGCAGCGCTCGAGCCTCGGGCATCGACGTCCCTCGAGGCGATGACCAGGAGCTCCAGGAGCTCTTCCACAGTCGACATCAACCATCCAGTAAGCCTAGTTCTTTCTATCTTTTTCGAATTTTCATTTACGCCCAAATCATCGATTCGTCGTCGACCATCGATTCCGACCATCTCAGCCACCCTCTCGACCATCGGACTCGACCCTCACACCCATGGTACTCCTCCGCACGTTCTTCGCCCCTCCATTCAACCCAGTTCACCCCGAAACTGGGAGTCGATCTCCCCCGCCGTCGCATCGCCGGAGATCCTCCGCCCCGACGCACTAGCCACCCATTTCGCACCTCACAGGGTCGAGGCACTTTGCCCTCGACCCAGGAGCTTGTTGTGCCACTTTTCAGGTCAGAAGGGTCTCATATGGAGGTCTTCACGTTTAGCACAGGAGCTCCAGCTCCGCCTTCGTCGTCGGAGCGTCTCCGACGTTCCCGACCTCATCGGAGAGGAGCATCAGCTGCGGACCATCAAGGCGATTCTTCTCCACCTATCAGCAGCAGCAGGAGAGGTCCACCGCGCGAGTATCGGCCGACGAAGTTCGCCGGCCACCTGTTCTTGGAGGACCCTCCGGAGCCGTCCATTCAGCCCTCCCGCTCCAGATGCGATCTCAGCCATTGATTTGAGGAGCCATGCCACCGTCCGATCCATTGGAGGCGCGATCAGGACCACACGATCAGACGAAGAGACACCCTTGATTCCAGACCGTTCGATCAACACGTGTCATCTTTACCGCCGTTGATCCAGCGAGGGTTTACTCACAACGCACCACGGTCGTCAGATCCTCCACGTGGACAACCCTCCACCGTCAGATCCGAGCGAAGTTTACTCAAGGAGGCGCCCGCTACCCGCAGCCATTGGATTCACCACGTGGCGCCACTCCATCCATCGGATCATAAGTGGGGTAACTTACACTTAGGCCCCCTCCTGTTTTGCATTTTAATTTTAGTCTTGTAAATATTTTCAGTAGTTATTTTAGTTTGGTAAATTTGCATAGAGGACCTTGTCGTTTATTTTAATTGCACTTCTACCCCTGTGTATGTTGGACACGTGCATCGTCACGTGAATTTTGGTGATTTTGCAATATCTTGGCTGTAGTTTTTACGTGTTATGGAATGAAATATCTTTCTAGTTTATTGCATTTATGCCCCTGTGAATGTTTTTATTGAACATGTGTTGAATTGTTTGGTTTTTTTACAACTTAGCCCCTGGACTTTTAGCACCTGTTGCTAATAAGTCCGGGGACTTAAGTTTTCATTCATTTAGGTCCCACAGTGCCCAGAACACGTGCCGCGCACATGGGAATCTGGTATTTTTGCACGAGGACCCCCTGAGCTTCTGTGTTTGTTACTTTTTGGCCCCAGAAGATATTTTTATTACGAACAGGTCCCTATGTACTATAGGCTCTTGTTTGTTTTAAATAAAATATCAAATTTCATCCAAATTGAGTGAAAATTGGACACGTGGCTCCTGCCACTGTGTAGAATTTTCACCAATTTTTGGGAAAATTTTTAAGCCCTTTTATTATTTTTAAAAATTAAAAAACCCTTAATTTTCTGCCTGTTCAGATTTAAAATTCATAAAAAATATAAAAACCTCTCTAAAAAATACAAAAAAATAAGATTTTGTGTGTTTTAGTGTGTTTGATTTTCTGACCTGTTTTGGTTATTTTTGGATTTCTAAAAACCATAAAAACTAAAAACCTTGAAAAACTTACAAAAATTCTAATAAATCACAGAAAAGCCAAAAATTAATAAATCTTTTTCCTAATTTTTCCTTTTTTACTTCTACTTTACAGGAAAAATACCTCCAGGCCTTGATCAGACCATTTGATATTTTTAAATGGTCTTTAAAGCCTGACTGGATAGTCTATAAAATTCTATAAAAATCATAAAATCATCAAAAATTCATCAAAAACAGGAAAAAATATAAAAATTCTAAAAATATTTTTGTTTGAATTTTTGGACCACTTTAGAGTAATTAAATAATTTGTGAAAGTTGCTTATTTTCATTGTTTTCTTATTTTCTTCATAATTAAAAATCCTAAAAATATAAAAATATAAATGATTCACCAAAAAATTATTTTTTTTTATATTTTCTTTATTTTTTGACTACTTCGTAGGTCGCAAGGCCAATCCGCGCTCCCTGAGTCCGACCCTGGGTGCTACACTAGGCTAATCTCATATCCAGGGCCACTATGTGATTTTTATTGTTTTATTTGCTTGATTGGTGGTCTGTCCTTCATTTTTCTTGTTGACTGATTGATTTCCGAGATCCGGGTTGCAACGACCCTAGTTATATTTTATTCACCCGAGTCTCGGTCATTTTTCGGTCATCAGCCACGTGGCAAAACCAAAAGCGATGCACCACCGTCGATTAAATCCCTTCAGCGATGTACATGCAACGGGACATTATCGTCATCCATTTTGCAATTACGCCCCTGAAAGTTATTGAATTTACATATAGGTTCAACGGTTGGTGGCTTCGTGTAGACGACACGTGCTCTTGTGATTTTTGCAGATCCACCCTCGAATATTCTATATATTACTCATAGGTCTAGGTGCAGACATAATCATGCGATCAACACCTGGGGATTTTTACATGCGCGCCCTTCAACTTCTGAGCTTTTAAACTCGTGCCCTTATATTTCCAGAAATTACATAACCACCCCTATACAGTATATTAAAAACTATACATATTAAATACATAATAAATAAAATATAAAAATATAAAAACTAAATAAAAATACATATAAATACCGTATAGATACTAAATATGATATTAAAATAGTTTTAAAAAATTAAAACATTTTCTACTTTTAATCAATCATTTAAAAACACAAAAAATATAAAAAAACTTTAAAAATCATATTAAAATATAAAAACACTACTAAAAATCCTATAAAAATTATATGCAGTACATCCTACCATATTTTTCACAATAACCCAAAAAGAAAATAAAAATCAAATATTAAATTCAATAAAAAACAAAATACATAAAAACTTTTAAAAATTCATAACTAAATAAATAGAAATCATAAAAATACTACTACATGTCATGTTAAAGATAATTTCATCTACTTTTTGATAAAAAATTTATTTTGCTACCGTTTACCTTTTTTAAAAATTGAAAATAAAAATATCTTTTTTTTATAAAAAAAACTCAATTTTTCACTATAAAAATCAACCAATATCCATAAACATCTTTAAAACTCCTTTAAAATTCATAAAAATAGTAAAACAAAAAAACCATAAAAAAATAAAACCAAATAAAAATTAGAAAACCTATTCTAAAATAGTAAAAATTACAAAATACTTAAAAATCACAAAAATAATATAAATTCATTAAAATCAAATAAAAACTCAGAAAAATCTCAAAAAATAAATAAAAAAAATTAGGAAACCCATAAAACCTTAGTTTTCTATAGTTTAACCCTAGTTTCCAACAGTTTGCCTTCCTGAGTTCGACACTTCCGTACTTTATCGCTATATATCAAAGTTTAGGATTATAAATAAAAATAAATAAATTTTCTGCTAAAATCCACTACAACAACGTTTTTATCTCTAAGATCAGGTGCAGTTTTTCATATGGTGCCGTTGTCAGGGAGGCAGAGCTAGGGTAGATTTTTTCGTCATCTTATTTTTTCTAACTTCACAGTTTGTTGTTTCTGATTTGTGCAGCACACATTGAGTCGCACAGCTGAGAATCGAGACCAATTTTTACTTTTTGTAATTCCTCGTTAAGAAAATATAAAAAGATCAAGGGCATTTGTTTGTTTTTCTATTTTAGTAGAATGGGCCCCATAAGGGCATCCCGGCTTGTACCTTCCTCCTCTTTCTTGGGGTCTATTTCACCAGGTGCCATGCACTTGGAGGAGCAGGGCACCCACCTTGGCTTTTCTCGCATTGCGATTTTCTCAATGATTTTCCATGGCTTTTTCGAGGCTAGGTGCTTGCTTAGTATTTTTGATTTTTACTTGACTGCGCTCCCGTAGTTAGACTTAGGACACGCAACCTAGATGCTTGTTTGATCACCTAGGTCAAAAAGAAAAAAAATTGTTAGACGTTGTTTGAAAATATCCAAAAAAAGAGATAACCAAAAATTAAAATCAGAACTACTAACATTATCTGACCTTAAAATGAAACGTAACGGACTCACTTGTATTGGGATAGCAATCTCCATCACATGAATTGCCAGTACTCTCCGAATTTGTGAGTGAGGGATGATCCTTAAGGTTAGAGATAGAGTCCGAATTTATTCTGGGATACTATTGAGTTCATATATTTACTCACTTACTCTTCAGTGGGGACTCTCGGGTAGCCGGAAACGGTTCGGGTTTCCTTGGCAGAGTGGGAGATTTAGAGGACACCACAATAACATGGTCCTCAAGTAATACGGGTTGCCAGAAACAGTCCCTACTTACTCCCATACTGGCTGAGAATAGGTGATTTTTTGTAAGAATTCGGGATAGTTTTTCAAGGAAGTTTTGGGCACCTATCAGCTCACACTAATATGTGAAAGACTTGTTTGCCAAATAACGCTAAAATTGAAAAGATAAACGACCAAACTTTTACAGTCATCACCGGGTTGTGTTGGTAAATTCAAAGTTTGCCTTGCATTTGATTTTTGTTGTGTTAGTCCCATCTTTCAGATCTAAAATCAATTACTTGCCTTATAAAGATGATGGTAGGCGGTCTCTTAGGCCGACCGACACTGCTTCCACGCACACCTACCCGTCCATCTAGATCAGTTCAAGAGAACCCTCTCTTTGAACCTGAGTTATCTCAATTTCCTCCTTTAATCTCATCCCCTGGGTTGATTCACGAGAACCTCCTGTTTGAGCCGGATTAGGGACATCTTCCCTCTTCCATGTGTGACCTTGACCCTGGAAGTTTCTCTCAATCACTATTTTCTTCTCCACCTCCAATGACTTTTACACAGTTGTACATAGACTTATCAGAGCCAGACATGGATGTATTCTCCGGAGATAGTTCTGAATGGGAAAGGAGCACAATCATAGAATGCTTCAAAGATTCCAGATCAGGCAACGATCAATGCTAGTCTTCTTGCTTCCCTTGAGATTATGCAGACTCAGATCAGGGAACAAGAACTTCTGATGACCAAGATCCGGGCTGAGTTAAGACATTTGATAGAAAAGAGATACATTTCAGAGTATGATGAACCAGATAGAGAGGATATAGTACATACATAGCCTATACATATGATGAGATAGCTTCACACACCTGGAGCTTCCTCTGCTAGTAGGTGGAATCGACTTCCTCCTATTCACATATCATTTATCCCCACACCCAAGATTATTCAGACTTTACCGATCTTTCATGGGCAATTCATTGAGGAGCCACATTCACACCTTCAAGAGTTCGATATGATCTGTAAGACAGTATATGAGTCTCGAGTTTATGAGGATACCATTCGGATGATAGCATTTCTTTTCTCCCTGGCTGATAAGGTTGTGTACTAGTTGCGACATTTAGGGAGAATAATTACTACATGGGAGTAGCTTTGTGCTAAATTCCTGAGTAGAGTTTACACCATCGAACGCACGAATGTTGCAATTTCTCTCATTACTAGTTTTACCATATTAGGGAGCGAGTCATTTCACGAAGCATGGGATCATTTTCGAGACCTAATTGGTAGGTGTCCCAACCACGATATTTCTAAGGCAAGCTTGGTTCAGAGCTTCTTTAGTGGGCTGACACCTAATCTGCAAGGGTTGGTGAATGCAGTTTATGGTGGCTCATGCTTTTCGAAGCATGAGGATGTTGTCTGGGATATTTTTGAGAAGATGAAATCTCATCATGCCACTTTAGCTCATACAGACTCTTATACTCATATAGAGTCACCTGCATTTCTTCACCAGTCTACAATGGCACAAATCAAGGAGGGTCCATCGACGCTTACATCTTCAGAATCTTCGTCAAATGAAATAAGGATTCTTGAGCATATTGAGACGAGATGCCACCAGTTACACAAGCTCGATAAGATCGACGGTCTTGTAAGGAGCATTAGTGACCTGAAGAATCAGATCGAACAGATGACATCTACCACATCTTCAAGGTTACCAGCTTATTCATCTGATACATAGTCTCCATTATAGCAGATACATTAACTTCAGTAGGAGCCTGCGGTTGAGCCTCGTCAGATTCGGACTTACACTCAGTGGATGCCAGGATCTCTTTACCAGCCGTTACCGCAACAGTTTTCAGATTACTCATCCAATTCTCTAGGGCACTCCTATGAGAACTTGGCTTTAGATGATCTTGCCTATCGGATCACCAGTCAGTATGAGAAGAATATGTGAGGTATGGATGAATTCAAGCAGCAGATAATGGATCTCGTGCTAGATAAGACCGACACACAGACTTAGCAAATGGACTCTACTCCTCAATCACATACGTCACCTGATGATTTGAATAATGTTGATTTCATATCGCTGAGGAGTGGTAGAGTTCCAGCTGGCGGTGGCTCAGCTATGCCTGATACAGATGTATCGGTAAATGATGCTTTCGAGCCAGTTGAGCATGATGGAGATAGCAGTATTGATGTTGTTAGTATCGATGATGATCTGGATGGTGGTGTTGATGCCACCAAACCTGATGATCGCGATATAGAGATACTTGTGTTACCATCTTTCATACCTAGTGATGAGGAGATACGACTACAAATTAATGGAAAAAGGAGGAGATCTAGAAAAATAAATAAAGATAAGATAATTGATTCGTCTACTTCTAATGATCAACAAAGAGACAATCCTCGTTTTCCAAAAGATATGATTCTTCCTCTTCATCCAGTCCTCCTATTGTACACACCGACAGAGAGTATGTACAAATTCCTTTTCCTCAAGCACTCTGCTTAGGAAAAGGCGATAAAAAAGAAAATACCAAAAAGACTCAAATGTTAGATCTGACGAAAGAGATGCTCGATAAATTCACCATTCATCTCACTCTTTCGGAAGCCTTGGCACACATCCCTCTTCTATAGAAAGGTCTCAAGGAGAGAACAACATATCGTAGAAAGAAGAGGTAGTGCAATCATTGCTCAGAAATTTATATGTTGACTTAGGAGACTTGTCACACCATCTAAAATCGTCTCCCAGCCAAAAGATCAGACACGGGAGCACCGTATGTCAGATGCAAGATCCTCAATTAGACTTTTGATTGTACTCTTCTAGATAGCATATCATCGATTAATCCCCTTCCCTCTTCCTTACTTAATAAGTTCGAGTTCGGACCTCTTCGACTAAGCAGAACGGTCTTGCAGTTTGCTGACGGTCAAGAGGCCGAAGGGATTAATCAAATACGTTATCGTCACCATTCAGGGTTTGAAATTCCCCATGGACTTCATCGTGTTGGACATGGCGGTCCTTAAATTTGTGACACATACCCCGATCATATTAGGACAACCTTTTCTGGCAACAACTAAGGTTGTTTCTGATTATGGTACAGGGAAGGTGTACTTTCGTGTCCAAGGAGAGAGTATACATATAGAGATGATCTAAGATCTGAGATCCAAATCGGAAGAGTCAGAGCAAGCACCTGATGATGGAGCCGATAGTCATCAGGACTGTGAATTCGTGCAGACGAATGATGAGGCCGTCTGGGCCAAATCGAGTACACGGTCTTTCATCACATCTTCAGGAGAGTCCGAGTTTCAGATACTAGATGATGGAAGACCGGATAGCACAGTCCTGGAGCAAGTACAGTTAGAGGACGAGGCAGACGATTCCGATGATGATCTCTCTCCTCCCATCTTCTTCCCTGATGCACCCCCTTCTCCCTTCTCCTTCTTCCTCCTTTGTCTCTCCTTCTTCTCTTCTCCTCCAACAACTCCAACAACCTAGTGGTCCCAGGTTATTCCTCAACCTCTCTCCATTCTTCTCCACCCTCCTTTTCTCCATCCTCTATATAAGGTCATGATCCCCTCTCAACCATTCCATCCGCCATTAGCTACCTTTTCCCGTGAGCTCCAATGAGAGAGTGTGCTTGTGACAGGAGCTTCTTCATTTGCCATCGAGCGAGGATGAGCGAGGAGCAGCTTGGTCATCTCTCCGATGTGTAGCTCCACTTCGATGTGAGACGAGCCTCCAGTCTCTACCGATTGTGCATGGAACGATCATCTGGAGTTGATGCTCCAGATCCCCAGACGACCTCCTCCATTTGTCATCCATTCCATGCAGGTTAGTAGATCAATTTCCATTCTTCTTCTACTCCTCGGTTCCTCACTTCATCTCTTCTCCCCCATCTATCACTTCTCTTTTCTCCTTCATTTTCTATTTGATTTGAGATCTGAATTTGATTTTTTATCCTCATTTCCACCTCAAAATCACATCACTTCTCTTCTATCTCTCATCCCTAACATCTCTGATCACGCTCGGTGATCGAGTACCGGAGCTTCTCTACTGCATTCATCTGCTCCGCCGCTCACGCTCTTTGATGAGGCCGAATTATCCGAGAGACTAAGGAAGATAGGTATCAATGGTCGTTGCGACCTCAACCTCTTGATGGGCGGCCCGAGCGAACGAGGTAAAGGTACTAAACAGGTCGTTGCGACCTCTAACACTCGGGGTCACTCAATCAAGAAAATCGAACCGCAAAATCAATCGAAGATCAAACAAGGCAAGCAAGCGGTCCTAGCTATAAGATTAACCTGGTATAGCTCCCAGGGTCGAACACAAGGAGCACGGGTTGGCCTAGGGCCTACGAAGTAGTAAAAAGAAAATAAAATAAAAGAAAAGTGTTTTTTAGTGGTTTTTAATAATTTTTGTATTTTTTTGGATTTTTAAAATGTGAAGAAAAGTAAAGAAAGCAAAAGCAAGCCAACTTAAGCAATTTATTTAACACACCAAAAATCAAGCAAAAATTAAAGAAAAATTGTTTTTATGTTTTTTAGGTTTTTAAGTGTTTTTGGTGAATTTTTGATAATTTTCTAATGTATAAATTATTTTCTAAAAATCAAACAGTGCTAAAAGACCTAGGTACTGTCCAGCAAGGCTTGAAACCCAAAAATAAAATATTTAAGAGTCTCAACAGGCCTTGGAGGTAATTTTCCTGTAATCTAGAAAGGATAAGGAAAATTTGGGCACCTGAATTATTGTTTTTGGATTTTTATATTATTTATTATATTTTTTATGAGTTTTTGGGGGTTTTTAGATTTTTAGGGTTTTTAAGCAATGAAAAATAGCCAAAATTGGCTAGAAAATCAAACAACAAGCAAGAAACAGTAGCTAAATTTTTTAGAATTTTTAGAGGTGAGTTTATATTTTTTTGGTATTTTTAAACCTAGACAGTAGCTAAAAAGGAGGTTTTTGAATTTTTAAAAATACTAAATCAAATCAAAAATGTCCTCAAAAATTCTCAAAAATCCAACAACATGGCAGGAGCCATGTGTCAAATTTTCATCGAATTTGGAGGTGGTTTGATATTTATTCAAAAATCAAAGAGGGGGCACTGTGCACAGGGACGTAAGTGCAAATACCCTAAAGTCTGGGGGCCAAGGTGCAAAAATCCCAGCAAGTCACGCGCGTGGCGCGTGCCTGGGGCACTCAGGGGCCTTTTGGTAATAAAAACCAAGTTCCAGGGGCTTTTGATAACTCGTACCAAAAACCCAGGGACTCGGTTGCAATTTACCCACTAATACACGTACATGTGGAAATAAAAATGCTCACAGGGGCACAACTGCAAATACCAGAAAATATTTCTTCATTCGATAACAACCCAGAACTACAGGATCAAAGATGTAAAAAGCCCAACTCAGCACGTGGCGAAGCACGTGGTCTCATACACACGGGGGCATACATGCAAATAAAACTAAGCACAGGGTCCACAATGCAATTTGCCCTACGTAAATAAAAGTTCTAAAATATTTACAGGACTAGAAATAAAAAGACAAACTAAGAGGGGGCCCTAAGTAAATTACCCCTTTATTCGCCGACGGCTCGATGCGCGCCACGTGGAGGATCGGTCGGCTCAGATTGGGTGGCGCGTCTCTTCTTCAGCTCTTGGGCCCGATCGACGGTGCGAGGGAGGCCACGTGGATGATCTGAAGGCTGGCGATGCAGGTGCCTCTCTCCTCGCGCGAACGGTCGCGATCAGCTCCTCAAAGTGATCAACGGCACTTGCTCTTCGATGAATGGACGGCCGTGATTGAATCTGGAACGGTGGGGCTGATCGGACGGTAAAGGAGGATGCTGGAAGAACACTCCGCCGGCGAGCTTCGCCGGCCTCGTGCGCCTGCCGTTGTCCTCCTCAGCTGCTGCTAAGTATCGGAGCAGGTCCGCGGAGTCGTCCCGCAGCTGGAAAAGGTGTCCGATGGCCCAGCCGAGCCCTGGAGGGGCTCCGGCGAGGCTGGCGGCGCAAAGCTCCTGGCTTGAATGTAAGGGGGGCTCAGATGCCTCCCTCTTGACCTGCAAAGCGAACCAAAAGCTTCGCGGGTCGAGGGCAAAGTGCCTCGACCCAAAGAAGCGGGGTGAAGGTGAACTGGGGGTCGGAACGGATGAGCTCCGGCGAGCTGGGGATGGAGGAGCTCGACTCCCAGCTCCGGGGCGAGCTGGGTTGAGTGAAAGTGCGAAGAACGTGCGTCGGAGGATGGAGAAGGTGTGTGGGGGTTCCGATGATCGAGATAATACGCGAGATGGCCGGAATCAAGGGAACACGTCGGAGAGCCGATTTGGGCGAAACTACGAATTAAGCGAAAAGAAAGGACTAATCGGCTACCTGGATGATGCGGGAGACTGTGCTGGAGTGTGGCTAACTCCCGGTCGTCGCCTCGAAGGTCGTCACTGCCTGAGGCTCGAGCTCCAGCTAGGTGGCGGAGCACGGCGGCGCGCGGCTGCCGGATCGATGGTCGGGCACCCTCCTCCTCGCTGCAACACGGCAGACGGAAGCTGTCACCTTGCTGAATGCAATGGAGGTCACGGGAGTGAAGGTGGAGAGCCAAAGATGGAATGAAAGTGCGGCGGAGCTGAGATTTTATATGGGTGCAGGTCCGGGAAGAATCGATCGGGTCCGGCTCGTTTGAGCACGGATCCCTAGGAGGAATGTCGGGCGAGATTCCCGGATACCTGGGGAACAATTAGGACCATGGATTGAGCCAAATGGAGGTCGGGTCTGGTTGGAATAAATGGGGAAAGATGGGTCCGCGAACCAGATCCGGCTCTGGTGGTCCTGGGGGAGGTGTTGACCGGGGGTCAACAATCCCCCGTGGACCAATCAGAGCCCGCCAAGGCTTGAATTCTTATTTGATTTTTTTGGGGCCTTAAATGGCCGAATTTCCAAAAACTTAAAACATGAAAAATATTTGTTTTAATTTTTTCTATTTTTTTGTGATTTTTAATTAATTTTTGGAAATTAAAATAAGGTATTTACATAGTAGCTATACATAGGTATATATACACTATATTGATTTTTGATTTTTGATTTTTAATTAGTTATTTTTATATATTTTTATTCCTATTTTATATTTTATTTATTTATAGAATAAAATGAGGAATAAAAAGCTATTTTTATTTTATTTTTATTACTTACATACATAGGTTAAATAATTAGTTATGTACAATTATATACATGGTATATGTACAAGATATTTTTGTATTTTTAATTTTGTAATTTTTATTTGATTTTTGTTTTGTTTCTTTTTATTTATTTTATGTACAATATATACCAGAGAATATTTACAAAAAGTTTTGGAAATAAATAAATATATTTACAAGGTGAAATAGATGAGGATGATGGTCTATGTACAAGGTGAAGGATTCTTTTTGGATTTTTGATTTTTATCTTTTTGTTTTGTTTTTATGCTTCATAAATATACAAAATATGTACAAATATTTACAATATGTTTTTGGTTGAGGAAAATATATAATTTTATTTATTTACAAATATATACATATGTGAGCCCCCTATCTCCCTCTACTTGGATTTTATGCGGTCAGGCCCATGCTGAGCCCTCCCTTGGGTTAGGTTGCTCAATATTTATTCTAAATATTTCCCTCTTTTTCTTTTTCATCTTTATTCTTTTATTTTTGCACAAAAACATGCTAATTATCTATATTTACAAACATGCATGCTTTTGCTAACTTTTCCTATTTACACATATCTACATGCATTTGCATAGGTTTTTGTAGCTAAAATATAAGAATAAAGAGTGATGAATGGGTATTCATCACCCCCCTATACTATACTTTGCTAGTCCCTTAGCAAACACTTATTTGAAAAAGAAGTGAAAAAGAAAGAAAAAGAAAAAGAAAAAGAGAATGTACATGGATCAAGGTTGATTATTAAACTTGCCTTCATTAAATTGAGGTATGGAGCTTAATCAGATCTTTGGATTATTAATGTGTCGGAACCTTATTTAGACTTAAGCTTAAAACCTAACAGCCTCTAAGTTCCACTATTCTATAACCAAGACTCCTCAATGCTCCAGATCAGAACAAGTCATCAATCACAAACCCTGAAGACCATGAATCTTTTCTTGTCCTGTGAAAGTGAGGTCTGAGCTCTCCACCTCAGAAATGGCAACTTGACAACCCTCCCTAACAAGGTAACTCTATGACCTCAATCTGGCCACTCTTTCCTCGAGGAGCGGGGTATTCCCTTCTAAGTTCAAGTACAACCGGCTCAAGAAGAGGGGGAAGAAGAGAATGGGTCAAGGCCAGTGTAGCCAAGTACCCTTGGGAGCTTGACCAGTGTAGCCAAGTCTCCCTGCTGCAAGCTACAACAGGTGGATCATGAAACCAAGCTTTGCTTATTGCACTTATATACATACTCCGGTGGGATTATCATTTTCTCTCAGACCCACCACTTTTTTGGAGTTCTTTTCTTTTTGCATTTTTTTTTTCGAGTGCATCTATACAACATGTACATGTGCAGCATATATACAAGGAGTTTTTCCTCTTGAGCCAGTAGACTATCCCTCTTTTGAAGCTTTATTGCAACCCACGACTCCCGTCGTTAGACCTCATGGCAACCAGACCAAGTTGAGACGCACTTCCTTCACTAAATGAAGAAGAGAGGTTCCGCCTAGAAGTACTTCCCTCATATGCTACCCCAAGCCAAGGAAGACTGCCTCCTCACCACCTCATCCGTAGAGAGCTCGGTGCATAGTGCGGTTGTCCAAGTAAAGCCATAATCTATATGAGTCATGTGTTGTTGTTAAGTGCTCTACTTAGGCTCATTGAGATGACATGTGATCATAGCCTAGTGGACTCAAAGAATTAAGTCACCGTGGACCTGAAAAGCCTTAAACCTAAGCCCTATAAGGTTCCTCTTAGAATTAGGTGGATTAAGATCTTAATCAAGCTCCATTTCTCAATTTGATTCCCGGCTTAGTTTAAATGTCAACTATCATCCAGAAAAACTATATACATATGTACAAAAAGATGCATATTTACACAAATTTTACAATCATGCAAAATTTTTGAAAAATGTTTTGAAATCATGAATGATGATGCATGAAGTGCAAGTTTTGCAAAAAGATATTTACACACATTTACACAAGATTTTTGCAAACTTTTGATTTTCAAAACATTTTGGAAAAATTTTGTACTATATACATAATTTTGATACACAAATATTTACACAAGCTTTACACAAAAGATTTTTGAAATCATTTTTACAACAATAATTTGTACACTAGCTATGTATGTGCAAATAAAAGAAGATTATGTACATGAAAAATTTTTAATTTTTGTGGTTTTTAGCCATTTTTATTTATTAACACACTCACACAAAGTACGAGTTATGGCTAAAGTATATATGAAATATATACACACCCCCCTATACTTAGCTCGAACGATGTCCTCAGAGTCAAGAGCGATGAAGAAGACATAACTCGTGCTATGTATAGGGAAGTGAAAAGGAAAGCTATACAAAAGGAGAGTAAAAAGTCAAAAGGGACTCGGGTCTTCCCCCTATACTTAGGATCAAGTGATCCTAAGTATAGCAGGCTGTATACTAAGGGAAAACCGAGTTGAGAATGTACAGGGTCTACCCCCCCTATACTTAGGGTAAGATATCCCTAAGTATAGGCAGCAAAACAGGGGTAGACAGAAACAAAAGGAATACCCGAAATGTCTCACATCCCCCCTATACTTAGGGTAAAGTGCACCCTAAGTATAGCATAATCACAAGATGGAGAAAGGGATGTGGGACTAAAGGAAGTGCTGATATTGACATCTGGATCTATGTACAGCGGAGAATTAGTAAAGCTCAAGCGTGAGATGCATTAGATGTGAGTCAAAGACCACATCTCACGCAAAATGAATAGGGGCAATATCCACGACCCGCGGCTCATGATCTAGAAATGGTTTGAGCCGCTGGCCGTTCACTCGGAAGGTACTCTCAGATGACAACTCAGATATGTCGATGCTACCGTTGTCGTGTACCTTCCGAACCAGATAAGGTCCTTTCCATTTGCTCTGTAGCTTCCCTGGAAATAGTCTAAGCCTCGCATCAAACAACCATACTCTCTGTCCAATCTCAAAATGCTTGTGGCTGATATGAGAATCATGCCACTCCTTGACTTTCTCCTTATAATGTAGGCTGCTTGAGAAAGCTGAATCTCTAAGCTCTTCCAGGGCAGCTAGCTCTGCCCTCCTCTGGTCTCCTATACCATCTGGATCCATAAGAATGTCTGTAACTGCCCAGAGTGACTTGTGCCTCAGCTCAACTGGTAGGTGACAGGGCTTGCCATATACGAGGCGAAAGGGAGATGTGCCCAAAGGTGTCTTGAAAGACGTCCTATATACCCACAAGACCGAGTCCAATAGCTGTGACCAATCCTTTCGGTCAGGGCGGACGACTTTCTGCAGAATAGTCTTGATCTCCCTATTCGACACTTCGGCTAGACCATTCGTCTGTGGATGGTACGGTGTAGCAACACGATGGTCTATACCGAACTCGCTAGCAAGTGCCTTCACCTGGTCGTTGATGAAGTGAGATCCCCCATCAGAAATCAGAACTCGTGGAACCCCGAACCGCGTGATGATATGCTTCCTCAAAAATCTGCAAACTGTCCTCGCATCAGCGGCTCGGGCGGGGATAGCCTCCACCCAACGACTCACATAATCTACGGCCAACAGAATGTACTCAAATCCCTGACTCTTAGGGAATGGACCCATGAAATCGATGCCCCATGCGTCAAAAACCTCACAGAAGTGAATGGGCTGCATCGGCATCATATCACGCTGTCCACAAGTGCCCATCCTCTGACAGTCAGTACACCTCTTCACGAACTCATCTGAGTCCTTGAAGAGGGTAGGCCACCACAAACCGGATTGGAGCACTTTCTGTGCCGTTCTCCTCCCAGAATGATGTCCTCCTGCCTCAAGCTTGTGGCAGTAAGTGAGGACGCTATGGTGTTCCTCCTGAGGAATACACCGACGCCAGACGCTATCCCCTCCTTCGTGGTAAAGGATGGGATCCTCCCAATGATAGGACTTGGCCTTTGCTAGGAAGGTCTCAAGCCTCTGCCTGGGCCAATCTTGTGGGACTTTCCCAGCAACGAGAAAGTTCACAATATCGGCATACCATGGGAGTGAGGCGATAGCAAGTATCGCCTCATCTGGGAAGGTATCTCGGATAGGATCAATCTGCTCAGTCTCCTCAGGCTGCTCTAATCGGGAGAGGTGATCCGCCACCACATTCTTGACTCCAGGCTTATCCTTGATCTCAATGTCGAATTCCTGGAGTAGAAGGATCCATCTAGTCAGTCTGGCCTTGGCATCCTTCTTTGCCATGAGGTACCTGATGGCGGTGTGATCTGTGAACAAAGTCACTCTGGATCCAATGATATATGATCTGAACTTATCCAGGGCGAACACTACTGCTAGCATCTCCTTCTCTGTGACTATATAATTCCGCTGGGCGGAATCCAATGTGCGGCTAGCATAGTGTATAGCAAATGGTACTCCATCCCTCCTCTGTCCCAGCACTGCCCCTACGGCAAAATCGGAGGCGTCCGTCATGATCTCGAATGGGAGAGACCAATCAGGTGGCTGGAGGACAGGAGCCTCAATCACACACTGCTGGAGAGTAGCAAATGACGAAAGACACTTGTCATCGACAAGGAACTCGGTGTCTTTCGTCAAGAGGTCGGTCAACGGTCGGGCAATCCTGCTAAAATCATGAATGAATCTCCTGTAAAATCCAACGTGCCCCAGAAATGACCGTAACTGCCTCAGATTGCACGGCGGTGTGAGTTTCCTAATGACCTCGACCTTGGCCGGATCAACCTCCATGCCCCTGTTGGAGATGATGTGGCCAAGCACCGTCCCTTGAGTCACCATGAAGTGACTCTTCTCCCAAGATAGCACCAAGTGATACTCAATACATCGCTGAAGTACTCGATCTAGGCAGTCAAGACAAGAATCAAATCCGTCGCCGTAGATCGAGAAATCATCCATGAAGACCTCTAGGCACTCCCCTACCATGTCCGAGAAGATCGACAGCATGCACCTCTGAAAAGTCGCAGGGGCATTGCATAGCCCAAATGGCATGCGTCGAAAAGCGTATGTGCCGAAGGGACAGGTAAAGGTGGTCTTCTCCTGGTCCTCAGGAGCGATGGCCACTTGGTTGTAGCCCGAGTACCCATCCAGGAAGCAATAATGGCTCTTCCCTGCCAGTCTCTCAATGATCTGGTCAATAAAAGGCAGGGGGAAATGGTCCTTCTTGGTGGCTTGGTTGAGTCTCCTGTAGTCAACACAAACCCTCCAAGAGGTGGGTACTCGTGTAGCAATCTCTTCTCCCGACTCACTGATCACAGTCGTGATGCCCGTCTTCTTGGGCACCACATGCAAGGGGCTAACCCACTTGGAGTCGGAAATGGGATAAATAAAACCTGTACCCCACCACTTCGATATTTCCTTCATGACAACCTCTCTCAGGTTGGGGTTCAGACGCCGCTGGAACTCACGCGACGGCTTCGCCCCATCCTCGAGATAGATGTGGTGGGAGCACACTGATGGACTAATCCCATGGAGATCTGCTACGCTCCATCCGATCGCCTTGCGGTTCTTTTCAAGAACCCCCATCAAACGGGATTCCTGCTCTCCAGTCAACTCGGCGGAGATGATGACTGGGTACATCTCTGGATCGCCCGCAAGGAATCGATACTTCAGCGAAGTAGGGAGCGGCTTCAGCTCTGGAATGCTGGGTGCCGGCAAATCTGGCTGTGGAAGAAACTGAGTGAACGCTGCAAGGTCGGCCAAATCTGCCTGGGAAAGTGAAAGCATACTCTCGCAAACTGGATCGGGAGAAGGCTGCTCAACTGCACTGTCTCTGCTCGGCTCTGCATCTACCTCCTCCTCATCAATAGGCTCAGCGGGACTCGAGTCTGGCATCTGGTCATAGCAATCGGCCCAATCAGACTCTGAATCCGAGGGATCTGCATCAGAAACGGTGGCATCAGTACCACCGAGAAACAAGGTGGCATCAGCACCACCACCACTAGTCATCGTGCTGCGATCGAGGACCGGCTCTGCTGCCGCAATGGTATCCTGAACCAGGTCTGTGCTCTCCAGACTCTCCTCTGCTATCATCTCTGCCTCAGCTGTGTCTGAAAGTGAGAGGGTGGTCTGTGCCTCAAGGTCTGCCCAAGTTGCCTCATCATCTGTGATCACAAAATCACAGTCCTGGTGGATGTCTGGCTCTGCGTCTGTCAGCTGCTCTGAATCGGTATTCGCATCTGAGCGGGATCTGAATCTGGCTCTATAGTCCTCGACCGTCTCTATTTGTATACTCTCGCCCTGGACGCGAAAGTACACCTTCCCGCTATCATGATCAGTCACCGCCTTGGCTGTGGCCAAGAACGGACGACCTAGTATGATGGGGGTATCGGTCACTGACTCAGGGGTCTCCATGTCCAACACTACGAAGTCCACGGGGAATTGCAGACCCTGAATCGTGACGATAACGTCTCGTAATAACCCCTTCGGCCTCTTGACAGATCGATCAGCGAACTGAAGGACTGTCCTGCTCTGTCGAAGAGTGCCCAACTCGAAGCGATCGAGAAGGGCTGCCGGAAGTAGGTTAATCGACGATCCGCTATCTAGAAGAGTACGGTCGAACCACTGCTCACTAATCTGGCACCCGACATACGGGGCCCCTGAATCTGGCCTCTTGGCTGGCAGTCGGTTCTGGATCGCAAAGCACGTGGCTTTGGTCAGCACATGGATCTCTGAAGTGTGGTTCCTCCTCCTCCTCCTGACTGTAGTCCTCTCTCTTAAAGATCTCTGGAGAAGGGGGATGTGCTGCAAAGCCTCCTGGAGGGTCAGCTGGATGTGAAACCGATCTATCATGCTCTAGCTGAACTCCTCAAGCTCTCTCTTTTTTGGATCAATTTTCTTCCCCTTCCCTATCTGAAGGGCTCTAGGGAAGGGGATCACTGGGTCCTTCTCAGATGAAGGACTAGGAAAAGGTCTAAGCGGTTCAAGGACCGGATCCACACATACATCACGCACCACAGTGGGACCAGAAGAAAATAAACCTTTTCCTTTATTCATAGCAGAGTTCCGAGATACATGACCATGAGGAAAAACAACACCACTATCTGTACAAACACCGGTGGCCTCAGTACCACCACGGGCGGGCTGCTCTGCTGCTGCTGCTGAAGGTAGACGTCTCGCGGCATCAGTACCGCGTGCTGGCTCGGCTGCATGGGTGGCATCAGTACCACCTCCTAGATCTGGTGAAGTGGCGGCCTCAGTACCGCCTGTGGGATCAGCATCCTTGGTGGCCTCAGTACCACCGTCATCATCTGGAGCGGCATCAGTACCGCTCTCCTCCTCCTCCTGTGGCGCCTCGGGATGGTGCTCAGCTGAGGCGCCGCCGCCGGCTGGGGTCCTACCGCTCCTAAGCGTGGCAAAATCAACATCAAAAAGATCTGAAGAAGTATCATCAAATGGATCGCTAGGAGTGGCTAACTCAGTATGTACTACCTGCTCCGACTTCCGCTTGAGATTGTTCGGGTTCGGCTCTATCTGGGCGGGTATGGCAGCCTTCCCTCTCATCAGGTCCCGCAACTCCTGGCGGAACTCGTCCATCTCCCGTCGAAATGTCGCCTGCTGGTCCGTGAGGAGGCGGGTGATATCATCCAAAGCGGGGCTCTCGTGGGAGCCCAACGGGTGGCCTCTCTGTGGATGAGGCTGTGACTGCTGGTAAGGGTAAGAGGGGTAGGAAGGAGGGTGCTGCTGGTGCTGGTATCCCTGGTGAGCCTGCTGCTCACGTCTCCAAGGCTGTCCCTGCTGCTGATAGGGACGAGGAACGTAGGACGACTGCTGCTGGTAGACTGGTGGCTGCTGCTGCGGCTGGTGATGGTCCCTCGACTGGGAGTACTGCCCTCCCTGTGCTGACGGCTGCTGCTGGGGCTGGGCACCACCACTCCCCCACCTGAATCCGGGATGATCTCGTCGGATCCCAGGCTGGGGACGGTCGTACCAGATCCCGTTGACATCCATCAACGGCTCTGCATCAAAGGGGGCTGGGGGTAGTACTGCCAACGGCTGATCCGGCTGGTAGACCACCATCTGCATCTCTGGAGATGGTGGTGACTGCAAAGTGGGCTGCGGCTGTTGGTACGGCTCCGCCTGTACAAGATGAACCTGTCTAGGCTGCACTGGGGTGCTGGAGCGCTGGGACGAGCTGCTGCTGCTGCCGGCGTCGCCTCGCGACTGAAGACGGGGCTGAGAAGCCGTCTGTGTCTCCTGGAGACACATGAGCTGTGTCTTCAGGTCGCTCAAGACCTGTGCCATCTGATCCATCTGTGCTATGCTCCGGCACTGCTTCTTCTCTATCAGCTCCATGCGGTCCAGCTTCTCGCTGATGATGCCCATGTCCGCAGCTGACGACTCTAACTGTGCTGCTGCTGTGGCTGCGGACGAACTAGATGGACCTGCATCTACCCGTGCTATCCTCTGGTACTGCACGGGTCCTGGCTGATGTGGCTGGGTCTTCTGGGTGTAGAGACGGGTCTGGGACATCACCATGTAATTCTCTGCCATCTCCTCAAAAATAGCCCAGACCTGGTCATGGTCCTTGGTGAAGTAGGACCCGCCACAAGAAGCGTTCACCAGGCCCTGTAGCTCTGGTGACAACCCACTGAAAAAACTCTGAACTAGGTTCGGCTTCGTGATATCGTGGTGTGGGCATCTGTCCAAAAGCTCTCTAAACCTCTCCCAAGCCTCATGGAACTGCTCGTTGGGGAACATGGAGAAGTTGCTGATCAGGGCCCTCGCTGCGTTCGTCCGCCCGAGTGGATAGTACTTGTTCAAGTACTCGGTGCGGAGCTGCTCCCAGGTGTACACGAATCTCCCCAAATGCTTCAGCCAGGTGGCTGCTCTATCTGCCAGTGAGAAGGGGAAGGCAATCATCCGTATGGTATCCTGGTCCACATGCCTGTCGTGGACAGTACTGCAAATCATGAGAAACTCCTGTAGGTGGAGATGGGGCTCCTCGGTAGCCAATCCATGGAACCGCGGAAGCATCTGCAAGGTGTTCGGGGGGAACTTGAAGTCCCCCACGATGGCTGGAACCACAACCCAATGGTGCATCAAAGTAGATCCGGGGTTGTGCAACTCCCGCATCGGTCTAGGTGGTCCTGCTCCTCCTGCGGCTGCTGCTGCTGCGGCTCGTGCCTGTGCCTCTGCATCCGGGTCCTCGGGCTCGCTCTGCTCATCTCTATCTGCTCTGAGCCTCTCCATCTCACGCCTCATCTCTATCATAAAAGCTCCCTGATCGCGGAGCTGCTGCTGGACTGTCTCTAACTGTGCGATCAGGGTGGAGTTGATCGCTCCCTGGTCTAGTACAAAGTGCTCGGGACGGGAGTGATCGTCAGAACTGCCTGCGCCTGCCATCTCGACGTCTGCAAAACCAAATGAGCCCAACTCAGGTGCCGTCAAATGTATCAATCTCTCCTCGGGCTCATGTCTCTCAGGGCGGTCAGAAAGGGGATCGAGGGGGAACAGGGTGGAGTCGTACTCGGGCTCGGAGAGCGGGTCTGAGCTCTCGCGAGCCAACCTAGATGATGAGGTAGACGCGCCCGAAAGCGGTGCAGCCAGAGGCTGCCTAAGAGACCGTCTACCCATCATCTTGATCTGGCGAGTAGGGCGGATGGGATCTGGAAAAACTATGATCTGAAAACAAACCCCCGGTTCACCAACGCAACGCGAGCTGAAGACCGTGAAAGTTCGGTCAAATTATCTTGTCTGTTTTATTTGGTGAACACACAAATATCAGAGCGATTACGTGACCTGTTGGGATATCCGCTGCTAACCCAACCGACTGGCCCGCACGGAAGAGTCGGTAGTCAGTCAAGTATAGCAACGGGGGGCTCTACCTAGTGTTCGGGTCACTCTCTCGCACATGCAAGCAATGAGGGGGTTGCTCTCCCCAATACAAAATTTTTAGGGTGAGCGAGTTTTAAGGTCGATAATTTTAAACAGTCCCAATTTTATGATTTCTCTTTTTAGGTATTTTTCAAATCAAACAAAAACGCCTAACGAATTTTTCGATTCTCCTGATTATTAAGTCAAAAACGGGGGGAGAAGTCGAAAAAGCCGATGCACGAGAAATCAATGATGCATGCAAAGTCAGAAAAGCGTACCTGCCTCCAGCTCTCTACATGCAGAGTGATCCGCACATAAAATAAAGACAGAAATTAAACTAAGCTATATGATGCAACGGTAAAAAGCCGAGTCCTAAACGAGCACTTTCTAGCGATGAACCGTCTAACCGGTCACCGACCTCCAAGCCAAAGGGTCCGGTCTTGGCCCGTCCCTCCCCTGCCCGACAAATCGGGGGTAGGAGTGCGCTTTACAGGACGGGCTCTCGGCGCGTAGGCTACGGAGGCTAGCGAGTCGGTTATTTTTATTATTTATTTTAAGTAGGTCCAATTACGTTCTATAGGAACAGATAAGCCTTAAGGTGTTTGGATCCTACTCAGCTACGACACAATCACCACAAAGTCCTAAATCTAGGGGCTCGAGCAAAAACCGCGAAAAACCGGCAAATGACAGTAAGAAAGAAAAAGAAAAGCCGCGTAAAAAGCCGCGAAAAACCGAGGGGTCCTAATGGGTCCCCCGAGCACGCCGGTGCTCGGCGAAACAGACCCACTACGGTCTAAGTGTCTAAGAGTCTCAGAAAGGCCTGTCCCTGTATTATTACAATTAAGAATGAATAAATGAAATAAAAACTATCCTACTGCCTCACCCACTCACTCTCTCTCTCTCTCGCTCTCTCCTGCGGCTTCGTAGAGAAAGAAGCCGCCTCCAAGTCTCGCGGCTGCACCGGCTCCTCGAAAGTCGCCTCCGCGGTCCTCGGGCCCTCGCAAGAAGACAGGAAAAGTGGTCAGACCAATAAACAATAATCAAATAATAAATGAAAATAAAAACAAGGGTATATGTGCAAAAATGGAAACAAAATAATCACACAAAATAAAACCAAAATAAAAAGAAAAGAAAATCAAAATAAAACAAAATAAAACAAAAAGAAAGCTAAATACAAAAGCCGTGAAAAAGCCGCGAGCTCCGAAGAGCCGCGAAAAACCGCGAAAACAAAAACGAAAATAAAAACTAAAACACTACTAAGCCGTGCTCCCCCGCAATGGCGCCATTCTGATGGGTGGCCCGAGCGAACGAGGTAAAGGTACTAAACAGGTCGTTGCGACCTCTAACACTCGGGGTCACTCAATCAAGAAAATCGAACCGCAAAATCAATCGAAGATCAAACAAGGCAAGCAAGCGGTCCTAGCTATAAGATTAACCTGGTATAGCTCCCAGGGTCGAACACAAGGAGCACGGGTTGGCCTAGGGCCTACGAAGTAGTAAAAAGAAAATAAAATAAAAGAAAAGTGTTTTTAGTGGTTTTTAATAATTTTTGTATTTTTTTGGATTTTTAAAATGTGAAGAAAAGTAAAGAAAGCAAAAGCAAGCCAACTTAAGCATTTTATTTAGCACACCAAAAATCAAGCAAAAATTAAAGAAAAATTGTTTTTATGTTTTTTAGGTTTTTAAGTGTTTTTGGTGAATTTTTGATAATTTTCTAATGTATAAATTATTTTCTAAAAATCAAACAGTGCTAAAAGACCTAGGTACTGTCCAGCAAGGCTTGAAACCCAAAAATAAAATATTTAAGAGTCTCAACAGGCCTTGGAGGTAATTTCTCTGTAATCTAGAAAGGATAAGGAAAATTTGGGCACCTGAATTATTGTTTTTGGATTTTTATATTATTTATTATAATTTTTATGAGTTTTTGGGGGTTTTTAGATTTTTAGGGTTTTTAAGCAATGAAAAATAGCCAAAATTGGCTAGAAAATCAAACAACAAGCAAGAAACAGTAGCTAAATTTTTTAGAATTTTTAGAGGTGATTTTATATTTTTTTGGTATTTTTAAACCTAGACAGTAGCTAAAAAGGAGGTTTTGAATTTTTAAAAATACTAAATCAAATCAAAAATGTCCTCAAAAATTCTCAAAAATCCAACAACATGGCAGGAGCCATGTGTCAAATTTTCATCGAATTTGGAGGTGGTTTGATATTTATTCAAAAATCAAAGAGGGGGCACTGTGCACAGGGACGTAAGTGCAAATACCCTAAAGTCTGGGGGCCAAGGTGCAAAAATCCCAGCAAGTCACGCGCGTGGTGCGTGCCTGGGGCACTCAGGGGCCTTTTGGTAATAAAAACCAAGTTCCAGGGGCTTTTGATAACTCGTACCAAAAACCCAGGGACTCGGTTGCAATTTACCCACTAATACACGCACATGTGGAAATAAAAATGCTCACAGGGGCACAACTGCAAATACCAGAAAATATTTCTTCATTCGATAACAACCCAGAACTACAGGATCAAAGATGTAAAAAGCCCAACTCAGCACGTGGCGAAGCACGTGGTCTCATACACACGGGGGCATACATGCAAATAAAACTAAGCACAGGGTCCACAATGCAATTTGCCCTACGTAAATAAAAGTTCTAAAATATTTACAGGACTAGAAATAAAAAGACAAACTAAGAGGGGGCCCTAAGTAAATTACCCCTTTATTCGCCGACGGCTCGATGCGCGCCACGTGGAGGATCGGTCGGCTCAGATTGGGTGGCGCGTCTCTTCTTCAGCTCTTGGGCCCGATCGACGGTGCGAGGGAGGCCACGTGGATGATCTGAAGGCTGGCGATGCAGGTGCCTCTCTCCTCGCGCGAACGGTCGCGATCAGCTCCTCAAAGTGATCAACGGCACTTGCTCTTCGATGAATGGACGGCCGTGATTGAATCTGGAACGGTGGGGCTGATCGGACGGTAAAGGAGGATGCTGGAAGAACACTCCGCCGGCGAGCTTCGCCGGCCTCGTGCGCCTGCCGTTGTCCTCCTCAGCTGCTGCTAAGTATCGGAGCAGGTCCGTGGAGTCGTCCCGCAGCTGGCGAAGGTGTCCGATGGCCCAGCCGAGCCCTGGAGGGGCTCCGGCGAGGCTGGCGGCGCAAAGCTCCTGGCTTGAATGTAAGGGGGGCTCAGATGCCTCCCTCTTGACCTGCAAAGCGAACCAAAAGCTTCGCGGGTCGAGGGCAAAGTGCCTCGACCCAAAGAAGCGGGGTGAAGGTGAACTGGGGGTCAGAACGGATGAGCTCCGGTGAGCTGGGGATGGAGGAGCTCGACTCCCAGCTCCGGGGCGAGCTGGGTTGAGTGAAAGTGCGAAGAACGTGCGTCGGAGGATGGCGAAGGTGTGTGGGGGTTCCGATGATCGAGATAATACGCGAGATGGCCAGAATCAAGGGAACACGTCGGAGAGCCGATTTGGGCGAAACTACGAATTAAGCGAAAAGAAAGGACTAATCGGCTACCTGGATGATGCGGGAGACTGTGCTGGAGTGTGGCTAACTCCCGGTCGTCGCCTCGAAGGTCGTCACTGCCTGAGGCTCGAGCTCCAGCTAGGTGGCGGAGCACGGCGGCGCGCGGCTGCCGGATCGATGGTCGGGCACCCTCCTCCTCGCTGCAACACGGCAGACGGAAGCTGTCACCTTGCTGAATGCAATGGAGGTCACGGGAGTGAAGGTGGAGAGCCAAAGATGGAATGAAAGTGCGGCGGAGCTGAGATTTTATATGGGTGCAGGTCCGGGAAGAATTGATCGGGTCCGGCTCGTTTGAGCACGGATCCCTAGGAGGAATGTCGGGCGAGATTCCCGGATACCTGGGGAACAATTAGGACCATGGATTGAGCCAAATGGAGGTCGGGTCTGGTTGGAATAAATGGGGAAAGATGGGTCCGCGAACCAGATCCGGCTCTGGTGGTCCTGGGGGAGGTGTTGACCGGGGGTCAACAATCCCCCGTGGACCAATCAGAGCCCGCCAAGGCTTGAATTCTTATTTGATTTTTTTGGGGCCTTAAATGGCCGAATTTCCAAAAACTTAAAACATGAAAAATATTTGTTTTAATTTTTTCTATTTTTTTGTGATTTTTAATTAATTTTTGGAAATTAAAATAAGGTATTTACATAGTAGCTATACATAGGTATATATACACTATATTGATTTTTGATTTTTGATTTTTAATTAGTTATTTTTATATATTTTTATTCCTATTTTATATTTTATTTATTTATAGAATAAAATGAGGAATAAAAAGCTATTTTTATTTTATTTTTATTACTTACATACATAGGTTAAATAATTAGTTATGTACAATTATATACATGGTATATGTACAAGATATTTTTGTATTTTTAATTTTGTAATTTTTATTTGATTTTTGTTTTGTTTCTTTTTATTTATTTTATGTACAATATATACCAGAGAATATTTACAAAAAGTTTTGGAAATAAATAAATATATTTACAAGGTGAAATAGATGAGGATGATGGTCTATGTACAAGGTGAAGGATTCTTTTTGGATTTTTGATTTTTATCTTTTTGTTTTGTTTTTATGCTTCATAAATATACAAAATATGTACAAAGATTTACAATATGTTTTTGGTTGAGGAAAATATATAATTTTATTTATTTACAAATATATACATATGTGAGCCCCCTATCTCCCTCTACTTGGATTTTATGCGGTCAGGCCCATGCTGAGCCCTCCCTTGGGTTAGGTTGCTCAATATTTATTCTAAATATTTCCCTCCTTTTCTTTTTCATCTTTATTCTTTTATTTTTGCACAAAAACATGCTAATTATCTATATTTACAAACATGCATGCTTTTGCTAACTTTTCCTATTTACACATATCTACATGCATTTGCATAGGTTTTTGTAGCTAAAATATAAGAATAAAGAGTGATGAATGGGTATTCATCACCTCTCGACTCAGACTCAACAAGAAAAATATAGAACCAGCAAATCAAAGATAAAACAAGGAAATCAAACATCGGTCCTCGTTAATTTTATTAACCTGGTATAGCGACCAGGGTCGGACTCATGGAGCACGAGTTGGCCTATGAAGTAGTTAAAAAGAATAAAATAAAGAGAAAATGTTTTTGGTGGATTTTAATTATTTTTTAAATTTTTTTGTGTTTTTAATTATATAAGAAAATATAAAACCAATGAAAAAGGCAACAAACAAGTATTTATAAAACACTCCAAAAAAGGTCAAAAATCAAATAAAAATTGTTTTTGTGTTTTTTATCTTTTTAAGTATTTTTGATGAATTTTTCAGAATTTTTCAATTTTTAGTTAATTTTAGAAAAATCAAGAAAGAAGAAAACAATAGAAATATGTACAGTCAGATTGAAAGGCCAATTAAAAATATATAATTGGCTGTAAAAATCTGATGGTAATTTTTATGCAAAGTAAATGCAAAAACTAAATTACAGAAAAAGAGTTTGCAATTTTTTGAATTTTATAGAATTTTCTAGAATTTTTATAAGGTTTTTAATGTTTTTTTTTTTTGTTTTTTTAAATCCAAATAGCACAAAAATTGCGTAGAAGCTAGAAAAACACTAAACTAACAATCCCTAATTTTTTTAGAATTTTTAGAAAAGTTTTTATATTTTTCTTTGATTTTCTTTTTCAAACAATGATAGAAAATACGTGTTTTTGATTTTTTTTAAATAGTAAAAAGAAATAAAAATATCCCAAAAATTTAGGGAAATTTTTACGCAGTGGCAGGAGCCACATATCCAAATTTCACCTAATTTGGATTTTATTTGCTATTTTATCCAACCAATAAAAGAGCTACAACACACACGAACCTAAATGTAAGAAAACATGGTTCCAGGGGCTGATATATAACACGTGCGAAAACCTTAGGGTTAAAAGTGCAAAAATCCTAAACAATCAGCACATGTTCAATTAAAACCATGCACATGGGTATAACTGCAAATTTCAGAAACTAAATTTCATTCCATAACATAAACAAACCCCAAACCCATACTGCAATTTATCCAAAATATCACGTGACGATGCACGTGTCTCACACAGGTAGGGACTAAAATGCAAATAAAATAAATATAGAGTCCATAGTACAAATTATCCAAAATAAAGACAACGCACTAAAATATTTACAGGACTGATCTATAAATGTAGGAAAAGGAGGGGCCTAAGTGAAATTACCCCTTTATTAATGATCAACGGTCGATGGCGTGCCACGTGTAGGATCTGACGTCTGAGATGCGCGGGCTCCTTTTCGATGATGTGCGGCTTGGATCAGATCCTCAGATGGATCAACGGCTGAGGGCCTCTCGCAAATGGGCGGCTGAGATCAATACTGGGCGAGAGGCTCCATCGAACGGTATCTGGAGCTCCTCCAAGAACAAGCCACTGACGAAGTTCGCCGGCCTAATCCGCGCGGTGGGGGGCTCTCTGATGAATCCATGATTCATCTCCTTTATTCTTTCATTTTGGCTAAAATCCTTGGTAAAATACATGTAAATAGCCACTAATTCCATGTAATTAACATTCTAACCACAAATATTAATATTATATATTTAACACTTATTTTCACCAAAATAAAAGAATAAAGAGAAAAAGGAAAATAAAAATAAAAAGAAGGCTGGATATGTAATATACAGACTGATCCTAACCCCGAGACCAGGTCAATATTGACCGAGTCGACAAAAGAAATAAGTAGGGGGAGATAAAGATCCTAACTTATAAAATTTAAAGAAAACCAAGACCAAAAATATAAATTACCCATTCTCCATAATATAAATATTTCACCTATTTTATTTATCATCAAAACCACTCCAAACCTAGAAACTTCCTTCATCAAAGTTGTAGATAATAATTTAAATAAAAATACAAAATTGAGTTTGTATAAAAATAATAATCAATGTACAAATTATACACAAAATAAAAAGCCAAAATCTAAACTTCACAGACCCATAACTTGCAAATAAAAACTCCAAATCACCCAAACTCACCTTTAATTGTATATAGCATTTCCTAAACTATTTTATAAAATTGGGTGCATAATTTTTGGGGTCCATATGCAAAAGTTAGGTTTTTGGCTCTTCTTGTACATAATACCTATTTTATCCAATCTTCAATATTTTTATAAATTAATATTTTTTTGTAAAAAATGTCTATAAAACTTGTTTATAATAGATAAAAGAATTAACAATAAAATGTTGTAAAATAAATTAATAAAAATAAATAAAATAAAAATAATAAAAAATTGTATATACATAGGTAAGATACCTATAGGTCAATACACATACACATATCTATTAAAAAAATTACAAAATAAACTTCTAAAAAGTAAATAAAAATATATTTATATTTATAAAAATAATTTATAAAATTATTTAATAAATAAAATAAAAAAAATTAATTAATAAATATTATTATTATTTCTTTAACTAACCTAATTAATTAATACATAATTTACATTTAAAATATATTTAATTTAATTATTTATTGGGCGGGTTGACTATTCAACCGATGAACAGTGCCGCCCAGCACTGTTCATCGTCTTCCCCATTCTTTCAAAACCCCGCCAGCCTCCCTCTGAACTTCCGCCTTCTTCCTCCTCGCGGCCATCCGAGCTGTCAACCTCCTTCTCCGAGCTCCAACTACCCTAACCGTCTCCAACTACCGATCAGTTCGTCAACGACCACCCCCTAGCCTTGATTCCGTCCAAGTTCATTCCCCTCGTCGCCTATATAAAGACTTCAACCCCCCGCGAGCTGAGCCATCCGCCATTTTTCATTTCCTTCCACCTGAGATTCGCGAGAGAGAGAGAGAGCTTGGAGCAGTGACAGGGCTCAGCTCCGCTCCGTCGAGCGAGTGGGAGGAAAGCCGGCGAGATCACGCCGCGCCGTAGGCGAAGCTCTGCTCCGCCATCGCGCGTGCTCAGCCTCCGTGAGCCGCCGCACGTCGAGGCAATCACCGATTGGAGCTTCTCCGATCAGCTCCAGCATCCCAGGCGATTCCTCCGCAGCACTTCAGCTACCTTCCTCCTCCACTTCCAGGTTAGCCTCCCTTCTCTATCTTCTCCAATCCTCCATTCTCCTCTCAACCCCTCCCTTCTCCTCTCATTCCCTCCATTCTCGATTTTTCGTCGAAAATTGTGTTCAACCGACTTCGATTTATCCGATCCTTCATCCTCATCATCGACAGTTCGCTTCTCCGTCCCTCTTCCATTTCTGATCACCTCCGGCCGTGTCCGACGGCCGGAGCTTCGAGGCTTATCCCTCACATTCACGTAGCCTCGTCCATTCATCCTCCTCGTGCTGTGATTATTAGGATCGAGGTATCAATCCTCGGTCCAGTAGCGTTTTTACTTGCAGGTCGCAGGGCGTTCGTATCATTCTCCTCCGACGAAGCCTCAGCGGAATCCGAACCTTCACTGTGCCTCTGGGACCTCATTCGAAGCTCGGAACGTTTGCTTAGCTCCTGGAGCACATAGATTGCGTGATTTATACAGGTCCAGGTTCTCATCGAGGATACCGGAGCTGCTCGGGAAACACAGCCTCCAGATCCTCCGATATCTCCATCGAGTCGATGATTCGACGATCAGCTGGTGCGGAGGAGTGAAACGAAGGTGTTCGAGCTATCAGTGACGAGGATCGAGCCGAGGAGCGCTTCAATTTGACGATCGAAACTCAACATCGACCGCCTTCGTCCCTGTTCATCGAGAGACCTCCGGAGTCGTCCGATCTCTGCATCGATATCCAGTTTGAATCCAGACCGTTAATCCGCGCCCAAATTGTGATCATAGGATCGTCGCATCGAACAGGCCAGCAGGCGCCAGGTGTCAATCAGTTAGCGTAACAGACGCACGCGTGCAGGTCACGTGACTTCGGTGAACTTTACATATCACACCCTTGCAGGTTTCAAATTTTGCGAACAGGTCCTCGCCAGGGAAAAGCACGTGCCGAGCACGTGGAGGTTGAGAAATTTACAGGCGTACCCTGCAGGTTTTCGATATTGCAGTTAGGTCCTCGACGGCGAAAAGTGCGTGCGAATCACGTGAGGACTGGGATTTTTACAGGAGAGCCCTTACAGGTTTTCGATTTTGCATTTCAGTCCCTAACAGCGAAGCTGCTGCGAGGCGCGTGACAACCAGGATCATTTTGCGCACGAGCCCCTCGATTTTTCTGATTTTGCAAGCGTGACCCTGCCAGCTACCTTTTATCACATTTATACCCCTATCTCTATACTATACACCCTATACACATAAAACACCAAAAAAATAATAAAAATACTTTTAAAAATTCTAAAAAAATTACATTTAGTATATTGCACTATATTTTACATATTAGACCCAAAACAAAATAAAAATTAAATAATAAAACTAGTAAAAAAATATAAAATACATAAAACTTCAAAAATTCATAACTCACTCAATAAAAATCCCCTAAAAACGTATAGCATATCGTTTTAAAGGGAATTTTATCTAGTTTTTACAGAAAATAAAATAAAAATATTTTCGCATTATTTTCATTATTAAAAATCACAAAAACTACACTGTTTGCAATAAAAATTCCCTTTTCTCCCTTAAAAACAAACCAAAAATTAAAAAAATCTTAATAACCCTTTAAAATTCCATAAAAATAATAAAAACCTTTAAAAGCCTAAAAATTACAAAACTAAAATCAAATAAAAATTTAAATAATTTCTCATAATAATAAAAATCATAAAATAGATAAAAATTACAAAAACAATATAAAATTCATAAAATTCAAATAAAAATTCAGAAAAATTCCTAAAAATACAATAAAAATTAGGGAACACTTATCCTTAGGTTTTCCATTGATTTTCCTAGTTTAAAACAGTTTGCCTCCCTGAGTTCGACACTCCCGTACAAAACCGCTATACACTTTGTTTAGGAGTATAAATAAAATAAAGAAGATTAATTAAGATTAATCTTTTCTGGTAAGCTCACCTGGTCGATACAACGACCAATACTTTTTCTCTGATTTCTTTTGCAGGAATTAAAGAAGTGATCAGGTGGTGTTCATCAGATGGCGCCGTTGCCGGGGAGGCAGCGCTAGGATATCGCGAAGACCTTAGGATAGATTTTATTTTCGCGATTTTGTTTCTCTGACCTCACAATTTCTTGTTTCTGATTTGTGCAGCACAGCTCGAGCCGCACAGCTCAAAGCCACGAAACCAAGTAGTTTAGAATTTCTTGTAATTTTCTTGTAAAAAAAGCATATAAAAATAGTGTCGTAGAAAGGGGCCTCGTAAAGGCATCCCGACTTGTACGTTTCTCGGGGTCTGTTTCACCAGGGCTGTACTCCTGGGGGAGCAGGGCACCCACCGCGGCTTTTCTCGATCGCGATTTTTCTCGACGGTTTTCCGCGGCTTTTCCGAGATAGGTGCTTGTTAGGTGTTTTACGATTTTTCCCTTCTCTGCGCATCGTAGGTTAGCTTAGTTAGATGTTTGCATAGGATTCGACACCTAGGTGCTTGTATCTAGGGCCAATCCCAAAAACACAAAAATACGTTAGACGATTTTTCTCTGAAAATATCCAAAAAAAAGTGAAAACCGAAAATTAAAACAGGGACTGCTAACACTATCTGACTCTAAAATAAACGTAAGGACTCACTTGCTTTGGGAGAGCAATCCCCGAAAAACCGAATCATCGATCGAATCTCCAGATCAGCGAGAGAGAGACGACACATAAGGTAGAGCCAGAGTCCGGGCTTTTATCGAAATACTACTTAGTTCACGTCTTCAATCACCTTATCTTCAGTGGGTAAGCTCGGGTAGCCGGAAACGGTCCGAGTTTACTTAGCAGAGTGGGAGGTTTAAAGGACACTGCGTAAGGCTCGGTCCTTAAGGAATACGGGTAGCCGGAAACGGTCCGTACTTACTTCCATACTGGCTGAGACTAGGTGATTCCTGGCGAGAACTCGGGACAGTACGACGTTGAAGTCTTGGGCACCTATCTAATCTCGTTTATTTGAGAGAACGTTGTCTGCCAACCAACTTTAAAATCGAAAAGATAAACGACCGAACTCTTCCGGTCATCACCAGGGTTGCGTTGGTGAAATCAGGGTTTGCTTTGTGTTTGACTTGTGGTGTGAGTCCTATCTTTCAGATCTATCTCTGAGATCTATCGCAATCACTCGTTGTCTGAGTCTTGTCTAGAATCGATTTTTTCTTGAAGTCACCATGATGGGTAGGCGATCTATTAGGCCGACTCTTGCGGCATCGCTTCCAGGCGTATCTACCCGATCATCTAGGCCAACTCGGGAAGTCTCGTGTCTCGAGCCTGAGTTAAGTCCTCTGACCTTCTCCGAGAGTGAATCTTACCTCGGAGAATCCCCTCCCTTCATTTCTCGTATTTCTTCTCTATCTCCTTCTATTTCCCTCCCTTCATTTTTCTCGAGTCAGCCTTCAGTTACAGTGACAGCTGAGCAGATGTATGAGACCCGCGAGCCAACTTCAGATCAGATGAGAGATCCGGGTCCACGAGTTGCTGAGACGATGGTGCGGATTGAGCAGCCGACATCGGGAGCTGAGTCAGTTTCTACTTCAACTTTGCCTATTTTTCTAATTGATTCAGACTTCGTTTCACTGCTACCGAAGTTTCATGGAAAGCCGCACGAAGAGCCGTATGAGCATCTTTACGAGTTCGAGGAGATTTGCAGCACTCGATTCTATTCCAATATTACACCTGAGGATGCTATGAAGAAGACCTTTCCCTTGACACTCAAGGACGGAGCCGCGAGATGGTTCCGACTTTTGGGAAAGGAGCGAGGTACCTGGGGTACGCTTCGAATAGCTTTTCTGAGGAAATTTTACCCCATTAGCCGAGCCAACTTTATGCGGTCGGTTATCAGAGATTTTACACACGATCCCCACGAGCCACTTCAAGATATGTGGCTCCGATTTCATATTCTTTTGAGGAGATTTCCGGACCACGGGATCTCTAGAGCTGAGTTAGCTCAGATATTTTATCTGGGGATGACCGCAGAGCAGCAAGCATTGGTCGATGCCTCGTGTGGTGGTTCACACCGCAGTCTTGACGAGGATTCTTTATGGAATCTCTTCGGAGAGATTTCTGATGTCAAGACGACACACGAGAGTGATGCCAGACCACTTCGATGCGATCTACCTTCCGCTGAATTAGGGATCGCACATCAGGCAGTTGATGTGGACACTGATGCAGTCTCGAGGATGGACGTTGAGCCAGTAGTGGAGAGCTCTTATTCTCAGAGACCGACACTTCTTCCGTTGAGTTTTCAGCCGGAGTATGAGTCGGTCCCATGCTTTCCTGTTCAGGAACCTTGGATTCCTACTCTTCAGGTAATCCAAGAAACCGAGCGAGAGCCCTTACTGTTTCAGCCGACGTATCAACCGATGCAGTTTCCATATCATGACCATTGCTACGAGCAACCACCTCAGGAGCATATCTTCTCAGATTCATTTGATCATTTTGAGAGTCTTCAGCAACCTGAGATGGATGTGGGACATTACTTCGAGAGCCTTGATATAGACGGTCCCGCAATTGACCATTTTGTCCATCTAATTCATGAGCAGACTACAGACCGTAGAGAGCAGATGGACACCTTTAGAGATTATATTGCCAGCATTGTCACAGAGCAGAGAACAATTTCAGATATTCCCGCTTCACATGAGTCGTTGAAGGAACATACAACCGGCAACGGCGCAGGTGGACATTCAGATGCTGATTCTCTTCATAGTGAAGGCGAAAAATCACAAAAAAATGAAAAAAGAAGAAAATCCAGAAAAAGAAATAAAGACAAGACTCCTGCCTCTTCTGATGGATCTCAAGTTTCTGCGTCTCATAGAGCAAGTTCCCGTTTTAGAAAAAGATCTTCATCTTTTTCTTCTGATCCTCCGAGTGTACATACTGACATGGAGGATGTACAGATTCCCTTCCCAGATGCTCTGAATCTAGGAAAGGGTGAAAAATCAGAAAATTTTAAAAAGATTCAAGAATCAAAATTCACGAAAGAGATGCTGGACCGAATTCAGATCAAGCTCACTCTTTCGGAGGCATTGGTCCACATTCCTCTTCTTCGGAAATGCTTGAAGCAACATACCACGCCGAAAAGGAAGAAGAGGCGCAATCATTGCTCTGAGAAACAAGTGTTGACCATTGCCACTTGTTATGCCATCCAGCACACATCTCCCAAGAAGAAAAAGAAAGATATGGGAGCACCATTTATCAGCTGTCAGATTTCGAATCATGAGTTTGAGCATACCTTGTTAGACAGCGGTTCGTCAGTGAACATATTACCCTTCCATCTTCTTGAGACTCTTCATTTAGGGCCTCTGAAGCGAGCCAGAATGATTCTCCAATTTCCTGACCGATCGGTCAAGAGGCCGAAGGGTATACTTAAGGACGTTGTCGTGATGGTACAAGGCACAAAATTCATTGTGGATTTTGTTGTCTTAGACTCTAACTCTTCGGTACCATCACAGGATGCTGCCATTATTCTCGGCAGGCCTTTCCTGCGAACAGCGAAGGCCGTTATTGATTATGGGACGGATAGTGTGACCTTTCCTCCTAGCAGCACAGAGCCGAACTCCGAGCCGATAGAGATTCTGCCAGTAGACGAAAGTGCTTCCGGATCATCAGAGACAAAGGCATGTGAGATCACAGATGAGATTAGGCAAGATCATATCCCTTCTGATTCTACAGAGACTCGAGATTTCCTTTCCCGAGAAGAAAATCTGGAGAGCACATCTTTTGATCCGAGTACACATGTCTGGAGATGTGTTGACGAGATCCAGAGTATCTACGTCATTGAGAGAAAACCGCTGGTGGCACGTACTTCGAAGGCCAAACCTGTTTTGGTTGTAGATCATTCATTCGAGCCTTCCTGTTGTGAGATTATTGAGCCCTCTTATCACGAAGATGCAGATAAGGGCTTCGATGTTGAGGAGATCGATCAGATTGCAGCAGAGTTCGACCTCGATCTGGCATCTACTTCAGAGACCGTGGAGCAGATTTCAGAGGTTGGTTCTATCCATCTTTTCGGCCATCTGGGCCGCTCCTCACCGATCAACAAAGATCAGGGATCCTCTGATTCAGATATGGATATCTCTGAGGATGACCCTGATGTCGACCTACATCTTGTACATTCCATTGTTCCTCGGTCGCGCAAGAAGGTCACTCTTCGGCTTTCTTGAGCATGTACAGTTCATTGATTTGTTCATTTTTTTTTTTTTTTTTCATCTTGTATATATTTTCAATTTCATTCTTTCTTCTTTTCGTTTGTCTTACACCCTTAGGCTGATCTAGATTTTGCTATACTTAGGATGTGCTATATCCTAAGTATAGGGGGGTGTAGACACCGATTTATTGTTTGTATCGTCCTGTTCGATCACCCCTGTTGTTGCTTATACTTAGGGTGTGCTTTACCCTAAGTATAGGGGGGGTGATCTCGCTCATTTCGCCTTTTGATTGTCGTCGTTTTTTTTTTGTATCGTCTGCTCCCTCGCTTGTCCCTCACCTTTTGATTTTCATCTCTATACTTAGGGATATTTTACCCTAAGTATAGGGGGGACAAGCCGAGCCGTTGAGTTGTGTACATTCTCTTGACCTCGATCATCTTCGGTTTTGAGTCTGCTATCCTTAGGATCACTTGATCCCAAGTATAGAGAGGATGATCGACTTCTATTCATTCATTCGTTATTCTTTGTGTCGTTGTAGTATAGATTCTTTTCACCGATCTATACTTAGCACGAGTTATGTCTTCCTTTGCCGCTTCTTTGGTCACTATGAGGACATAGTTCACGCTAAGTATAGGGGGGTGTCGTATATATGCTATATATACTTTAGAAGCCATAACTCGTACTTTCTCGTATTTTTAATAATAAGGCTTCTTAAAAGTATGGGTTTATATTTTGGGTTTTTAAAAAGCCGCAAGAAAACCGTAAAAATGTTTTATACAAAATGGCTTAAAAATTGTAGATAAAAAAAAAAAAAAGTTGTAAAATTCTTTGATAAAATCCTTAAAAATTAAAAAAATAAAATCCTCATAAAAATCTTGTATAAAAGCCGTATAACTTGTATATAAAACTTGTATAAAATCCTTTGTAAAATACACAAAATCTGTGTAAAATTTTTGTAAATAGAATTAATCCACTAACTTTTACAAAAAGACCCCTAAAAAATTGAAAAGTTTTAAAATCCAATAAAAATTTGCAAAATTCTTTAAAAATCACTTAAAGCATTTAAGCCGAAAAATTTACCTCATAAAAAAATTGTTGCATTCATTAGCATTTTTCAGAACAAGTTTGATTCTTGAACCGCATGGATCTAAGTCCGAGAAATGGAGCTTGGTTTAGGCCTTAATCCACTTAATTCAAGAGGGACTTTATTAGGATCGGGAATTGAGACTCTTCAGGTCTTATAGACTTAATTCTTTGGGTTCCATGAGACCGTGTTCGGAATTCAACTTGAAAGTGCCTAAGTAGGACACCTGGTGTCATCCGTTAAACTCTTCTCCATTTGAACCAATTTTGAGCTCAAGCACTCTGCACTTAGCTCGACCTGCCTGGGGTTGCGAAGGGCAATCCATTTCGGTGGTGCGTTTCCATCCTTATCTGGTGGTGGTGATGTCTAAAGACGGGAGAGATTGGGGTTGAAACAAAGCTTCGGATGAGGGAAGGATCTGCTGGCACAATTTTTCTAAGACCCCAAAAAATGGGCGGAATGAAAAGATGCTATATCCGTCGGGGCATAAAAGACCGATGCAGTGCAACAATCATTACTACCAAAGAAGCCAAATACACCAAATTCAAAAATGACCACAATGGTCCGAGCTTCAGAAAAGCCTGCATGTCTTCGTGGAGACTTGGCTAAACTGGCCAGGCTTCACCGGAGATGTGATTACACTGATCACACTCCAGTTCTCTTCTCCTTCTTCTATCTTCTTCCTTATTCGATTGTGGACACAGCACGAACTGACCTCAGAAGGAAATACCTCCCTCCTCGAGGACTGAGTTGCTGGATAAGGGCCCCATGGAAGTGTGTAGCCGTATGGGCGGTTTCTTCGCCTCTCTAGGGCAGGAAGAGCTAAAACTATTCACACACAGTACAAATTGTTTTCAAAGACGAAAAGTTTGCGTGATGGATAGGTGGATCTGAGCTGGCTGTTGAGGTGAATCTGGATAAGGATTTGTGGAACTTGAGGGCTGTCGAGGCTTAAATCCTAAGTCTAATAGAGTCCCGACACATCATTAATCCAAAGGTTTAAATCCATGCTCTAGATTTCGGATGAAGTGATATTCGGTTTAAAGAAACTAGCATGTTCTAAGTTCTTTTATTTTCCTTTTTCTTTTTCTTTTTGCTTGCACTTATTTATAGAATAAGTGTTTGCTAAGGGACTAGCAAAGGTAAAGTATAGGGGAATGATGAATCCATGATTCATCTCCTTTATTCTTTCATTTTGGCTAAAATCCTTGGTAAAATACATGTAAATAGCCACTAATTCCATGTAATTAACATTCTAACCACAAATATTAATATTATATATTTAACACTTATTTTCACCAAAATAAAAGAATAAAGAGAAAAAGGAAAATAAAAATAAAAAGAAGGCTGGATATGTAATATACAGACTGATCCTAACCCCGAGACCAGGTCAATATTGACCGAGTCGACAAAAGAAATAAGTAGGGGGAGATAAGGATCCTAACTTATAAAATTTAAAGAAAACCAAGACCAAAAATATAAATTACCCATTCTCCATAATATAAATATTTCACCTATTTTATTTATCATCAAAACCACTCCAAACCTAGAAACTTCCTTCATCAAAGTTGTAGATAATAATTTAAATAAAAATACAAAATTGAGTTTGTATAAAAATAATAATCAATGTACAAATTATACACAAAATAAAAAGCCAAAATCTAAACTTCACAGACCCATAACTTGCAAATAAAAACTCCAAATCACCCAAACTCACCTTTAATTGTATATAGCATTTCCTAAACTATTTTATAAAATTGGGTGCATAATTTTTGGGGTCCATATGCAAAAGTTAGGTTTTTGGCTCTTCTTGTACATAATACCTATTTTATCCAATCTTCAATATTTTTATAAATTAATATTTTTTTGTAAAAAATGTCTATAAAACTTGTTTATAATAGATAAAAGAATTAACAATAAAATGTTGTAAAATAAATTAATAAAAATAAATAAAATAAAAATAATAAAAAATTGTATATACATAGGTAAGATACCTATAGGTCAATACACATACACATATCTATTAAAAAAATTACAAAATAAACTTCTAAAAAGTAAATAAAAATATATTTATATTTATAAAAATAATTTATAAAATTATTTAATAAATAAAATAAAAAAAATTAATTAATAAATATTATTATTATTTCTTTAACTAACCTAATTAATTAATACATAATTTACATTTAAAATATATTTAATTTAATTATTTATTGGGCGGGTTGACTATTCAACCGATGAACAGTGCCGCCCAGCACTGTTCATCGTCTTCCCCATTCTTTCAAAACCCCGCCAGCCTCCCTCTGAACTTCCGCCTTCTTCCTCCTCGCGGCCATCCGAGCTGTCAACCTCCTTCTCCGAGCTCCAACTACCCTAACCGTCTCCAACTACCGATCAGTTCGTCAACGACCACCCCCTAGCCTTGATTCCGTCCAAGTTCATTCCCCTCGTCGCCTATATAAAGACTTCAACCCCCCGCGAGCTGAGCCATCCGCCATTTTTCATTTCCTTCCACCTGAGATTCGCGAGAGAGAGAGAGAGCTTGGAGCAGTGACAGGGCTCAGCTCCGCTCCGTCGAGCGAGTGGGAGGAAAGCCGGCGAGATCACGCCGCGCCGTAGGCGAAGCTCTGCTCCGCCATCGCGCGTGCTCAGCCTCCGTGAGCCGCCGCACGTCGAGGCAATCACCGATTGGAGCTTCTCCGATCAGCTCCAGCATCCCAGGCGATTCCTCCGCAGCACTTCAGCTACCTTCCTCCTCCACTTCCAGGTTAGCCTCCCTTCTCTATCTTCTCCAATCCTCCATTCTCCTCTCAACCCCTCCCTTCTCCTCTCATTCCCTCCATTCTCGATTTTTCGTCGAAAATTGTGTTCAACCGACTTCGATTTATCCGATCCTTCATCCTCATCATCGACAGTTCGCTTCTCCGTCCCTCTTCCATTTCTGATCACCTCCGGCCGTGTCCGACGGCCGGAGCTTCGAGGCTTATCCCTCACATTCACGTAGCCTCGTCCATTCATCCTCCTCGTGCTGTGATTATTAGGATCGAGGTATCAATCCTCGGTCCAGTAGCGTTTTTACTTGCAGGTCGCAGGGCGTTCGTATCATTCTCCTCCGACGAAGCCTCAGCGGAATCCGAACCTTCACTGTGCCTCTGGGACCTCATTCGAAGCTCGGAACGTTTGCTTAGCTCCTGGAGCACATAGATTGCGTGATTTATACAGGTCCAGGTTCTCATCGAGGATACCGGAGCTGCTCGGGAAACACAGCCTCCAGATCCTCCGATATCTCCATCGAGTCGATGATTCGACGATCAGCTGGTGCGGAGGAGTGAAACGAAGGTGTTCGAGCTATCAGTGACGAGGATCGAGCCGAGGAGCGCTTCAATTTGACGATCGAAACTCAACATCGACCGCCTTCGTCCCTGTTCATCGAGAGACCTCCGGAGTCGTCCGATCTCTGCATCGATATCCAGTTTGAATCCAGACCGTTAATCCGCGCCCAAATTGTGATCATAGGATCGTCGCATCGAACAGGCCAGCAGGCGCCAGGTGTCAATCAGTTAGCGTAACAGACGCACGCGTGCAGGTCACGTGACTTCGGTGAACTTTACATATCACACCCTTGCAGGTTTCAAATTTTGCGAACAGGTCCTCGCCAGGGAAAAGCACGTGCCGAGCACGTGGAGGTTGAGAAATTTACAGGCGTACCCTGCAGGTTTTCGATATTGCAGTTAGGTCCTCGACGGCGAAAAGTGCGTGCGAATCACGTGAGGACTGGGATTTTTACAGGAGAGCCCTTACAGGTTTTCGATTTTGCATTTCAGTCCCTAACAGCGAAGCTGCTGCGAGGCGCGTGACAACCAGGATCATTTTGCGCACGAGCCCCTCGATTTTTCTGATTTTGCAAGCGTGACCCTGCCAGCTACCTTTTATCACATTTATACCCCTATCTCTATACTATACACCCTATACACATAAAACACCAAAAAAATAATAAAAATACTTTTAAAAATTCTAAAAAAATTACATTTAGTATATTGCACTATATTTTACATATTAGACCCAAAACAAAATAAAAATTAAATAATAAAACTAGTAAAAAAATATAAAATACATAAAACTTCAAAAATTCATAACTCACTCAATAAAAATCCCCTAAAAACGTATAGCATATCGTTTTAAAGGGAATTTTATCTAGTTTTTACAGAAAATAAAATAAAAATATTTTCGCATTATTTTCATTATTAAAAATCACAAAAACTACACTGTTTGCAATAAAAATTCCCTTTTCTCCCTTAAAAACAAACCAAAAATTAAAAAAATCTTAATAACCCTTTAAAATTCCATAAAAATAATAAAAACCTTTAAAAGCCTAAAAATTACAAAACTAAAATCAAATAAAAATTTAAATAATTTCTCATAATAATAAAAATCATAAAATAGATAAAAATTACAAAAACAATATAAAATTCATAAAATTCAAATAAAAATTCAGAAAAATTCCTAAAAATACAATAAAAATTAGGGAACACTTATCCTTAGGTTTTCCATTGATTTTCCTAGTTTAAAACAGTTTGCCTCCCTGAGTTCGACACTCCCGTACAAAACCGCTATACACTTTGTTTAGGAGTATAAATAAAATAAAGAAGATTAATTAAGATTAATCTTTTCTGGTAAGCTCACCTGGTCGATACAACGACCAATACTTTTTCTCTGATTTCTTTTGCAGGAATTAAAGAAGTGATCAGGTGGTGTTCATCACTCTCCGAAACTGCTGAGATAGGGAACAGATCGGCCACGCTGGTCCGTAGCTGGTGGGGACCTCCGATGAGGCCGGGAACCACCGGAGTGGTCCGGCGACGAAGGAGGCGCGAAGCTCCTGTGCCTGAACGTTTGGATCCCCGGATGGGGCCCTTTCAACCTGCAAGCTGCACAGAACAACTCCTGGGTCGAGGGAAAAGTGCCTCGACCCGGTGAGCGGGTGAATCGATGATCGGATGAGGTGGGGCGGAGGTCTCCGGCGAGGCGACGGCGATGGGGACCTGAGTCCCTGCTCCGGGGTGAGTCAGGGTGAATGGAAGGGTGTAAAAGATGGCTAGGAGTCTCGTGATCGCGAATCGAAGGTCGGATGAGCGAATCGGTGAACGGAGTGAGGTGAATCAGCCGGCAAAGGCCGGCCGCGCAAATTAGGCAAAGTGGAAATTAACCTAACCTAAGGGGTATCAGAGGTACCTGGTGATCGAGATCGACTAGGCTGGAGCTGACGGAGCTCCTAGGGTCCTTGCCTCGATGGCTCGTCGGGGCCAGAGGCTTGGCTCGCTCGGTGGCAGAGCACGGCGACGAAGCCCGCCGGATCAGTGGCTACGGCCCTCGAAACCTCGCTGCGACACTCCCCTCCGGTAGCTGTCACTCTAGGGAGGAGAATGGAGGTCCCTGGGAACGAAGGTGATGGCCAAAGATAGAGTGAAATGTCGGCCAGAGCCGGGACTTTATACGAGTGAGGGTCCGGCAAGAAGGAGTCGGGCATGGCGTTATGGTGCATGGATCCCTAGAATTATCCCCGGGCGAGGGTCTCGGGTGAAGGATCTGTAAATGGAGCCCGGGGTTATAGGAAACGGCGATCGGATCAGCTCGTGAAAATTGGGAGAAGTTGGGTCGGCGAACACGGATCCGGGTCGAGTGGTCCAGGGGGGAGTTGACCGAGGGTCAACATCCCCCGTGGACTAATCAGAAGCCACCATTTATTAAATAGTTGAAAATTCATTTTAAATAAGTAAATGATTTTATTTCGAAAAATTTTCAAAATGAAAAATGTTTATTTATTTTCAAAGTATTTTTTTAGTGATTTTTATTTATTTTTTTGAAAAATAAATAACATATTTACATTATATTATTATTTTTATTTTTAATTGTTTATTTTTGTATAATTATTCCAATTTTATATTTTTATTTACAACATAAAATTTGGAATAAAAAAGTATTTTTATTTTAGTTTTTGATTTATTTACATTAGTTAAATAAAGATCTATATACATATGTATATGGTATATATACAAGGTGAAAAATGATTTTTATTATTTTTCTTTTTATTTTGATTTTTATGATTTTTATTTTATTTTTATAAATATGTACAAGGTATGAGAAACACTTTTTATTTTTATTTTGAGGAAAATAAAATTATTTATATACATAGGTTTATGTACAAGTATGATTGACCTTATCTCTCTCTACTTGGATTCTTTTGCGGTCAGGCCCATGCCGGACCCTCCCTTGGGATTAGGTCACTCAATATTTATTCTAAATATTTTCCTCTTTTTCTTTTATTTCTTTATTCTTTTATTTATGCACAAAAATATGCTAATTATTGCTATTTACACGATGCATGCATTTTGATAATTTATTCTATTTACACATATCTACATCGTATTTTTGCCAAAATAACTAGCTAAAATAAAAGAATAAAGAGTGATGAATGAGGATTCATCACTCTTCTATTCATTTTGTGGATCGAGCCTCTATGCATGCTCAAGTCAAATTCATACTTTTAGGTTTTCGTGGATCAAGGTTCAATGCAACCTATGCACTGGAGGTAGATCGAGCAACATAATTACAGGTCATTGAGTCGCTTTTGTAATCAACCAAGAAACTCATCATTACTGGAGGTACACCATCAAAGCACCATTGATTGAGCGCCTCCTTTGATCGACCCACCTACAGATATTATGACAAACAAGGATAACGATCCAAAGGACAAGCACCTGACCGCGATCAAATCGATGCGGCCTGGAATAGAACACGTAGCTGTGAAACCCTAGCTTCGTCGTTGCCCTTCAGATTTGGGAAGTATAGTTACAATTTCCAGATGTTACAACATCCATTCGATCGGCATCTGATCGCACAACCGTGACCACACCATGCGTTGACAACACCATCCATTGATCAAAGGGCCGATCGACGGTCCAAATTCATCCACCGCCCGACGCTTAAAGGGAACGTGACACATATGTGTTGGGCAGATATTTGTTGAGCTAAGTGTACTTGCACCATCGATCATTATTTCTATTACATTCATGTGTTGGTCGGGTGAAAGCAGATGCACACGTATGTGCTTGTTGGTGTTTTTTTTTTGCGCGTTTTACCCCTAATTTCTGCATATTTTACCTATGCAGTGCCCTAATTTCTAGAATATTATATACCCATATACATTGTATATTAATAATAGTATATTAAATCCACATTAAATAAAATACTAATAATAAAATCATTACAAAAATACATAAAAATATATACTATTATACCATATACAATATTATATTAGTTTTGCAAAATAAAATAAAATATTGAAAATTAATAACTAATTCATTAAAAATCATATAAATATGTATAATACCTTGTTGGAAAGGTATTTTCACCTACTTTATAGAAAAAATAAAATAAAAATATTTTACTCTTATTTACATTTTTAAAATACAAAATAAGTTCCTATTTTCAATAGAAAATAGTTTTTCACTTTAAAAATAATTCAAAACCATACAAATTCTAAAAACCACTAAAAATATATAAAAATAGTAGATAAAATTCAAAATATCAAAATAAAAAAATAAAACTTAATACATATATTTCTTTACTTATGTGTATATAAAATCACAAAAACAATACAAAAATCATAAAACCAATTAAAAATTCACAAAATTTCCTTAAAATACATAAATTCAAGAAACCTCATACCTTAGATACTCTATTATTTTACCTTAGTTTTCACAGTTTGCCTCCCTGAGTTCGACACTCCCGTACTTATTGATATACATATTTTTAGGAGTATAAATAAATAAATAAAATCTTTTTTTCTGGTAAAATCTGTCGGTCAATACGATGACCAATGTTTGTTCTATCTTTTTTGAGAATCAGATCAGTTGAGTTTTTCTGTAAGAGTTTCTAAAAATATATTAGAAATACACAACAACTTTAACTGAAAGTAATGAATTAAAAGAATGTAGACTTGATTAGACATGTCTTCTAATCAATTATTTTGTGTATTAATTCACATTAAACCTACCAACAAAAAGATAACAATTAATCACATTTTTTAGATAGAGATAGGTACAGAAAGATGGCTTTCCTACCTAAAATGAATTTACTTAAATCATACATGTTGTGGCTTTCAATCATATTCATCAATGTTGAATCTATTGAGAATTTTTCGACAACTTCTTTCTAAATGTACATCAAAAGACAACTCATAAGAAAGTTATTTTCCATCTTATTATAAAGCTTGGAATTTATGATCTTCATTGTAGAAAATATTCATTTTATTGCTGCAGTCGAAATAGGAAAGGTCAAAATGAGATGGATTAATCTACTAGCCAAATAACAAATTTCGTGCTCTGTATTCTTCTAATTTCTTGCAAAGTTCTACAAGATTTGACATATTTTTCAGAACAGGATGTGCAGTGACATCTGAGTGATAATGTATTAGTTCTTGTCTAATAATAACATCCTTTGATCTGTAAAATCTATAGGATAAAATTTATTTGTTAATCTACATATATCAGCTCTATTGAATAACTTGTAACCATGCATAGATTTCAAAGATGCACTGAGTAAGAATATTAGTAGCATCTTTTTTAAATCGATGATCAAGTTAATAACTAAGAATCAATAGCTACATTAAATAAGTCCACTCTATAATGATGTGGTAATGTAATTCCTTGTAGTTGTCCACAATCCCTCATTCAACTTCGAGGATAATAAGAATTCAAGTAAGGCATGCCGATGTTTCTTTTTTGACAAAATGATACATTTTTTCAAATAAATATTCCAACCATTGTCCCATAATTTATGATAATACTTTGTTTTAGATGAAACAAGTTGCAAAGCGTTCCAAATATCTATGTTTTTATGTTGCAAAACCTGACATAAAACTTTGGCAAGTCCCAAGATATCGTCCATTACGTGTTATAAGAACAATTTCAGATTATGTCATGGCCTCATAAGCTTCATCTGCCTCTCCATGTTGCAGATAAGTATCTCCTCCATCTATAATAGCCAGAAGCACCTTGCATGCAACACTATACATTTTTATAAACTTGCATATAAATCTATAATGTGAACTCTATCGAGCTTCACCTGCACGTTATAGAATGCAAATTTGATTATATCATGTGCCTTGTTGAGCTTCATTTATTGTAAAAAGATATGAAATATCATCAACTTGAGTATCTTGTAATTCATCATGACTTTTGATGATGCATTAATAATGTTAACAATACTTATCAATTTATTGAAGAATTTATGGATCAGAATCACATCTCTAGAAGCAATAACAAGAGCTAACTGAAAGCGATGAGCCAAATAATGGACATAATATGTATATTTGTTATCTCTCATAATCATGACCTACAACCCATTCCATTCTCCGCGCATGTTGTTAGCTTCATCGTAACCTTATCATATTATTCTTCTATAATCAAGATTGTTCTATAATAGAACTCCGAATAATATGTTTTTCAATGTAGATGCTTTTATACCAGGAATGTGGACTATATCAAAGAAGTGTTTATGTAAAATTCCTTGTTTGTCTATGAATCTAAGAACAATTACCATTTGTTATATCTTTGCTTCATCTCAAGCTTCATCAATTATTACGAAAAAAGTTGCATTTCCAATCTCTTTAAGAATGGAGCATCTTATTTTATGAGTTAAAATTTGAAGAATTTCCTTTTGAACATCGGATGAAGTATATTTAGCATTTCTTAATGTATTTTTTAACACAACTTTATCCCCTTCTTGATTATAAGAAACAATAAACTTTATCAGTTCAATACAATTCCCACGATTTTTTGAACATGATTTTTTATCAGTGTCTCTCCAACCACCAAATAACATCAATAGTGGTCTTTAATTGCAGTTGACTTTATTTTATTTGTTTGTCATCTTGTCTTTGAAGTATATGTTTTATGTACTGTGATTTGTTCATTAAATTTCTAAAATGCTCTTCTGTCGGATTATATGTTGATCCCCAGCCTCCAATGCTATTCAGAAAAGAACGAATTTTTCATCATTAACTTTCTTCCAATTGTTGAATACACCAACAATGAAGACATCCGTACCATACGTGGAATCAGATTTGCCACAGATAAGATAACATGAAGTGCAAAACATTACATCTTTGGAAGGAGAACACTCTAACCACAAGTATTGCTTAAAGCAGGCTTCTTGAAACCATTGACATTGCTTTCCACTATTGTTGTATGGATAACATGTCATAGCAAGCTCATAAGGCCCCAAATTGATATAAGCTCGAATTATATCTTCTCCCTTTTCAAAAGGATATTCCCAAGTCATTGATGCAACCTTGGATCTCTTTCGACTAAAGCATCATCAGTATTAGTAATTCTACCCGTGGAATCTTGGCAAGAGAACATTCATCTTTATTAAGATCATCAAAGGCATTGATTTTTTTTGAGAGAACAATTTCATATATCTTCTTTGAGAAAAATGAAGTAATTATTTTCTTTGACATTCTTGTATCTAAGTTTCAATATATATGTATATATATATATAAAGGTACAAATAGTAAAGTAGTAGAAGATGTTAAATATCTAGTTCCTCAATTGTTTATCAATAAAAAATGATTGAAGGCAATAAAAGATGTTATTATTGTGAAAATGTGAATAAATGACGTCTCATACCGAAGCTACATGTATGAATTTAATCAACTAGATGTCAAGGGTAAGCGAGATCAGGAGCCATCAATACACATAATCACCCAAGAGTTGTGTGATGTCTAAAATACAATACTAAGTTGGTAATCATTTAAAGTCATGTCAAACATAACATCATGAATTTCTACACCTGTGCCCCCTTCGAGATTCTACAATTAAAGTTATGTTCCTATCATTTTTGCAATATTACTTAGTGCCCCTACTGTTTTGAGCGATCAACAGTTATCCCCCTGGTTACTTGCAGTCCATTCTCCTCCAAAACGAACATAATCTCAAGGGAACAAGCGTAACTGGAAAGAAAATAGAGGGGTACATATGTATTTTTCTATTTTCCTCGCCATCTTTTTCTTTTTTTTCTTCCTTCCCACCCTCATTTTTCTCCCTGATGTCCGCCTCTACCCCCATTTCGATCCCTTCCAATCCCAACATGACAGTGGTTCCTCTCGATCGAAACAAGTTCTACGGCATCACCCTCTCCTGCATTGCTTCTAGCCTTCTACTTTGACAAGCTCAGCCCTGAAGGCCTTCACATGGACCCCATGTCTCCTCGTCCACCACCCTCTCCTCTAGGACATATTATAACAACATTTGAGCATTTTTTTACCATTATTCAAAATCTCTCAACACATGTATATTATCATATACAAGACAGAAGAACATGGCATCATTATAAAATATGATTATAAAATTTTCTTTATAAGAGCATATTTAATATTATTCAAGACGCCATTTTAAGCATATAAATATTTTGGAGAATATTTTGGCTAATGAATGCAGGAATAGCTGAGTTTTTAAGAATGTGATTTGCTTTATTATAAGTATATAACCTGGTTGTAAAATTTGCCTTTTCAATACGATTTTATGTGCCCCTCAATCTGGATTTTTTTCACTTATAGGGAGGACCCATTCATCTAAATCATTCTTGTTTGCGAGTCCTAAACAGATAGATTTTTATTTTTGATGGTGATTGTTTAGATAACGAAGTGAAGCCAATTTCATGACCACACACTATTTCTTTCTTTTCCGATATTACTGGGCATCAAAGATCTTGTTTTCAACGTGTATGAACGGACTCGAATTATTTTGTAAGCTTTGATCAATAAACGAGTACGATGTTGACAGTTAATTTTGAGAGCTGCAATAGATAAACAATTACAGGATGTTAAATAGAAAATTAGCTTTGAATTCTAGGTCTACTCAAACTGGAGTTTGGGTTTATTTGCAAAATATACAGTATAGTTTTTAGAACTTTTTATAAAATCAAGTTAGTGTTATTTAAACAAAGGAGTTCGTCTCATGTCAATTGGATTTAACATGAATTTATTAATAATCAAATAAAATTGAGCATGCAGATATAAAACTTATGTTACATGATCTTATTTTTTCTTGATTTTGTAATTTTTATATTGTTAATAGGTAACACATATAGAAAAGTACAAAATAAAAATATGTACATGTATTTGCATGTTTATATGTGCCTAGCTTAAAAATCTAGAGTACTGAAATGACAAGTGTATGGTGCAACAGGGTCCAAAGACTTTCTTTATGCATATGACTCGTGTTCTCCTAATCATGATGCCTATTAAAAAGTATAATTTTAATGTTCAACTTTAAAAGCGAATAGCATTCAACTGAAATTCGTGTGCCCAAGATATTCAGTTTTAAATTTTAGCACATAAGAAGCCGGAAAAGGCTTATTCCTTCGGATCTCTGTAACTTTTGATCTGTAAATTATTTTTATCTTTTTATTCACATTTTGTTGAATTAACCCTTTTAGAATCATGCCAATCAGAATTAGTATGAGCTTTATAAAAAAATTGAAAAAATCTCTACTATATAATTATTGTATATAGTATATAATACATGTACAAATAAAACTCTTTTTAAGATCTTTGTGTAAATTTATTTTGTGGAATTATTTGTAGACTAATGTAGTTATTTTAGCATGTTTTTATTTAACAAATATTTTACAAAGTCTTATCATTTTATAGGATTTTTTTGTGTTTGCTCAGGAATTTGGGTCGAAATTTGAGTATTAAGCCGATGAATCAATATTTCATCATTTTTATAAATGGATTAGTTTTTTCATAAGGGACGTCTTAGTTTGGCAGGAAATATCATCCCTAATTGCAGTAGATCATTCCTAATGGGTTCTGTGTTTTTTTTTCATAACAAGTTAGACGAACTCTCTAGGAAAATTAAATCATAAACGGGTCAATTGAATCTGTTTGGAGATTAAATCATGCCAAGATAACTTGTCACAGCACCATTATAATTGACACCCAATGTTGTGTCTTAGACAAAATCTTGGGAGATGCTAATCCTCTATATATCCAAACAGGTTCCCCATTTTTGATACATCCAAGTTTTTATTCATTCGAATTTATAGATAGAAATTCTGTTTGAAAATCATCCACTTGTGATTATCATAATTTTTTAAGTTAGGTAGAATGGTTCTAATCCATTGTCAGCCTCTATCAAAGGGGGAATCTTATCTCCTTTTCTGTCCTCCCAAATTTTCCAATATATCAGATTCAATAGGAGGGAAAATATCCAATGTCTTTATCCACCATGCCATGCCATGAAACAAGACCGTTCAATGAACGTGTCCAATTCAACATCCGAGATGCATTGCATCAAAATTTATCTAGAGCATTCTACTTGCTCCACAATATCTTAGATTTTCCTAAAAGCAACGAAGGTTGACTAGCAAGATAGGTACTTAATCGTCATAAATACATACTTGGGAGGGAGATTTTTTTTCATGATACAGGTCAATCCCTTGCTCCCCTTCACAGTATGTTTTTTTCCGGTGCAGCTTTCCCAACCCATATATACATATATATATATATATATATATATATATATATATATATATATATATATAGGGCTTATCTAGAGGGCACTGTGCCGATTTGGCACTTAGTAGGCCCCTAATTGTAGACGTCGGATTATGATCGTGTGATCTAAATAAAGATTCGACGATAAATGCAAATAAGGCATATTTTGGTTACAATAACTGATATCGCGAGAATTATGGGGTGTAAATTAATTACGTTGACGCCATTTGGATCGATGATTAACAAAACAAATATGCTAAACAAAAATTGCGTGTCCTTATTACGAAGAACAGCGATCAAACAGAGCCAAGGCCTTCTTTCGTTCGACATTGAAGATCGTTTACAGGTCGATTAATCTTCGATATCAGTAAGTTTTTATGTATATTCGTCTTTGAAGAACGTTTTGAAAGTACTTTCTTTCATGTAATTTGATGCAAACTTTTTATAAAATCATGTACATGTACTGATGGTATCAAAAATTGTGGTTGTTCGATTAAGAAGAAATAGATTATCGATTCAAACTTACTCATCGAACATTCGAAGTTAATGAAAGTATTCTCCAAAAGTAATCTGAGAAATTTTTACTGATAGTTTAGATATACTTACTTATGCATTCTTCGATGTTACTTATATGTGTTACGATCTTACAAATAAGCTTTGAAAAGTTAAAACATTACTGATAGATAAAATTTAGAAATTACTAATGTTACATCGATATTACAGATTAACTATTGTAAGTTACTGCTGCCTAGTATCTATGTTACTGTACATATCCCAATATTACAATCATAAATATATTGTTATTTTAAGTTAAAGATTAAAGTTACTGATAAGATGTTGGAACTTACTAATGTCTTCATCAAACTTACTGATAGATACATCACATATACTGATAGTAATATTCAAATGTAATATGGCAATAATTACTGATGCAATGAAATTTATTACTGAAGCATTATTCAATATTGCTGAAAAGTGTTAAGATCTTACGAATAATTTTTTTGAAGCTTGAAATTACTGATGCGCGTATCATAGTAACTGATATCGATGAGCATCGTGAACTTACTGGTACTTACATGTATACTTACAAAAGTTACTTGCCATACATATAATATTACCATTATGATATTATAAATTACTTTCCCATAAATTACTTTTTACCGCATTCTCATAAATCACAAGTTAGGTTAAATTTTAAAAACTTACTTGAGACGTGGGAGCTCGGTACGCGGCGGAGCAGCGAAGGCCTTATCGACGATTGCAACGAGTGCGGAGAAAGATAATCACGGTCAAACACGGTTAGTGAAAGAATAAAAACCGTCTTATTCCATTGTAATGATACGTTTCTTCGTCTTCTTCCATTGTAATGATACGTTTCTTCGTAAATGAGTTTTTTTTGGAATTAAACGTATTAGGGTTACGAAAACAAATCCTTTAAAGTTTGAACACTTAGGTATGAATCCAAGAGCTGCATGCATATTAAATATTGAGAAAGATGATTCCATTAGCTGCATACATATGATTAGTAATTCTTTTCCCACTGGATAAAAAACCTATATAGAGGGCTTATCTAGATATAGAGGGCTTATCTAGATATAGCTGCATGCATATTAAATATTGAGAAAGATGATTCCAAGAACTGCATGCATATTAAATAAGCCCTTCCATTGTAATGATACGTAATTCTTTGATTAGTAATTCCAAGAGCTGCATACATATGATTAGTAATTCTTTGCAATTAATTATAGTTTTTTAATTTTGCGGTTGCATTTTTTTCTTATCATTATCTAATTCTAATAAAGCTTAACAAATGGTTACTTAATATCACACAAATTTTTGATTCAGTAACTTAGTTAATACTTGATGTTCCTTTTGATATCACTAAAATTCTTATATGAGTAATTGACATTAGTATTGCATATACTATTTTGCAGATCGAACTTAGTTAATACTTACTGATTCTTTTGCAACTATTACTATTGAATATAAAAATATTACTTGTGTCATAATAAATATTACTGATGTTTCCAATTGCTACGGTTTGATATTTCATATATTACTTATTCTTACTGAAACTTACTTATTAAAGCATCAGTATGCTTGCTGAAACTTACTTATTCTTCTGCAATTATTACTAATGAGTTTATTAATGTTACATCATGATATTGCATACCTTACAAATACAATAGCTTACTGATACTTACTTATTCTTTTGCATTTATTACTAATGAAATTGATAATATTACTTCGTGATACCATTTAACTTACTGATACATCTGAGACATGGGATTTTACTTATTCATTTGCAAATATTACTATCGAAATTAAAAATATTACTTATGTCAAAATAAAGCTTACTGATACTTACATGTGCTACACTGGTCCTTACTTATTCTTTTGCATCTATTACTATTGAATATAAAAATGGTTACTGAATATCACACAAATTTTTGATTCAGTAACTTAGTTAATACTTGATGTTCCTTTTGATATCACTAAAATTCTTATATGAGTAATTGACATTAGTGTTGCATATACTATTTTGCAGATGGAACAAGCCAAAACGTTTGATGTTTCTTACAAGAGACGAACACCGCAAAGTGTAAAAAAAGGAACAATGGAATCTGCAAGTGGTAAATTTGTGATTTTTTAATTGAAAACATATAATATATTTCAATTATGTCTTAACAAGTAAATTAATGCAGATACAAGTTTTGAGGGAGATAAAACTACTGAAATTTCCACTGGTAAGTATGTATATTAACATATTGTTAATAGTTAATATCATAACTTACTATTCACAAATTATTATGCTTTGTAGAAAGAGCATCAGTTTTGAGTCTTGCAAATGTAAAGGATGATGCAAAGCTAGAACCACTGCCAGGTTAAGAAATAAACACTAAGATTGTAAGTTAAGAAACGAGTATTTTATATTGCAAACTTTTAAATGGTTTTCATTTCATTTATGCAGCGAGATATTGCGTCCAACACAGATGTTACATAAAACAATTTGTAACATATCTTGGTAACAACAAGTTGTCTGGAAGGCATAAAGAGTTGATAGACAAATCCGCTTTCTCAAGATTGGTATCAATTACAAAACTTGATATTAATTATCAAGTATTGGACTTTATTGTTCAAAGATATCAAGGAGATAGGATTTTCAAGTTTGGAGAGAAAGAACTCACATTTTCCGATAATGACATAGGCTTGATTTTGGGGTTGCCTTCATCAGGATTTCCTATTCAAGTACGTGGTTTTTCGTTTGAATGGCCAAGTTCATTTGAAGAGCAATTTTGCCAACCAAGCATGTTATTAAATCGTCACAACATTTGTGACATGCTTGAATCTTTAAGATCTCAAGATGATGATAATTCAAATAGAATGTACATAAGATGCCTAATATCTTTGATGTTTTGTACATTTCTATTCCCCGAAACGAACTTCTGCTTCCCGAAGGTCCTACTAAATTGCATAGATTCAATTGAAGATACACGATTCTTCAATTGGTCTAATGCAGTTGGGACTATGTTAATGCAACGCATGGATGATATAGTGGAAAAAATGAGGAAGCGTTCATCATCTCAAGGGAAAGGCACAGTTGGCTACTTAACTGGATGTGCAGCGTGTTTATATGTAAGTTTTTTTTAAACTATAATTGCTTCTTTGCTTTTAAAAAATATTTACCAAATATTTAACTATGTAAAATTATTTTAAGGCATGGGCTCTCGAGCACTTATTCCCAACACACGCATTGAATCAAAATCTCTTGCCAAGAATTAGGAAATGGTCAACTCCTTGCAAAGTCACCATAGAACAATTCCAGAACTTTGATGAAGATCAGGTAACAAAATTTTATTTAAATTTTCATTTGTGATTTTAATATTGAATATAATTTTTTAAGTTACTGATGCAAGTATTGAAATTTACTGGATCAAGAGATTGATGCAAGTTATGAAAAAAATAATTTAGATACTGTTGCCATTATAAAAGTTACTTATACACGTTTCATAATATTGAATATAATTTTTTAAGTTACTGATGCAATTATTGAAAGTTACTGGATAAAGTGATTGATGCAAGTTATGAAAAAATTAATTTAGCTACTGTTGCCATTATCAAAGTTACTTGTACACGATTCATAATATTGAATATAATTTTGTAAGTTACTAATGCAAGTATTGAAAGTTACTGGATCAAGTGATTGATGCATGTTTTGAAAAAATTAATATAGCTACTGTTGCCATTATCAAAGTTACTTGTACACGATTCATATTTACTGATTGCTACATATATACTTCATGGGTCAATTCTACTGATTTAAAATCTAATGACAGCCTGATACATTTAATATTGTTAATGCTTGTTATTATTAATATAACTTGAAAGGATACTTTGTATTAAAATGAACTTTGATTGACGGTTAAAAATTTTTCATTTCATTAGATTGTTGTCCATCTGGAATATGAAGAAAAAGAGCTATTCAAGATTGACCCAAATGAATTCATATTTGATTATGAGACATTCGTAACAGAGGGTTTCATCTCAACTGCATATGCATTGCGTGTCATTGTACCGCAACAACGACAACTTGATGATTGTTCAATGACATCAATATTGAAGCATGGTCCACATCAAAATACACCAGAGTGTAAATGTGAAGAACACAAGAAGAAAATAAGTGATTTGGAGAGTTTCATTTCACAGATGCCCACTTTGGATGAATACAAAAACATGAAAGAACAATATGAGAATACATTAAGGGAGAATGAGAAGCTAAAGATCGAAATATCTATTCTAAAGCAATGGTTTGAGGAATTCTTTGCAAAATCAGTTTGTGTCAAGCAACAAGAAGAGAAGAAATCAAAGTTTGGTGAACAAGAAGAACAAAATAATATCACAAAAAAGATCGAATCACCATCCTTTGATCTTGGAATTGAGGAGGATTCTGAAGATCGTTGCAAAATTAAACCAAGTGTTCCAAAGAGGGGTAGAAGCAAGAAGCTTATTACTCCTAGCAGCATGTCCAAAAGGGTCAAGTCAAGAAGAGCAATAATGGAAGAAGAAAAAGCACAAACCATCCCAATGAAGGAGAAAAAAGTGAGGAAAAAAAGAAAGCTTGAAAATAAGAATTTCGAAGAAGTGATGACTGTAGAAGATGAAGATGAAATTCCAAAGATTGAAGACAACAAAGAGCAAGCTTTGGAGGTATGAAATCAATCTTCCATACTTTACATATAATGTTGATTATAAATTTTTTATTTAATTAGTGTCATTCAAATGATCATTATTCAATAAATTGCATATGCTAAATATTAGTGATATGAAAATATTACTTACTGATATGATATAACTTACTGATATCATATAATTTTCATATAACTTAATGATATCATATAAGTTACTGATACATCTTAACATAAGAGCTTACTTATTCTAAAGCAAGATTTACTAACGAAAATGAAAATATTACTTATGTCATAATAAGGCTTACTTATACTTACATTTGCTACACTAGTGCTACTATTGAATTTATGTATATTACTTACTAATGCTATACATATACTTACTGATATGAATATATTACTTACTGATATGCTATAACTTACTGATATCATATAACTTACTGATACGTCTAAAACATAAGATCTTACATATTCAAATGCAAGAGTTACTAACGAAAATGAAAATATTACTTATTGGTATCATATAACTTACTGATACGTCTTAACATAAGAGCTTACTTATTCTATTGCAAGAGTTACTAACGAAAATTAATATATTACTTATGTCATAATAAGGCTTACTTATACTTACATTTGCTACACTAGTGCTACTATTGCATTTATGTATATTACTTACCAGTGTTATACTTATACTTGCTGATATGAATATATTACTTACTGATATGCTATAACTTACTGATATCATAAAATTTTCATATAAATTACTGATATCATATAACATACTGATACGTCTAAAACATAAGATCTTACATATTCAAATGCAAGAGTTACTAAGGAAAATGAAAATATTACTTATGTCATGTTTAAGGCTTACTTATACATACATTTGCTACACTAGTGCTACTATTGAATTTATGTATATTACTTGTGTCCTGACATACCTTACTGACCCAAATAATTATAATTTTTCTTTAATTTATTTATAGGTTTACAATTTAAATCGCATCGATTACGCTGGATATGATGCAATTTCTGAATCAGAGAGGGCAACCATTCATGAATTTCTGAAGGATCCTGTCGCCAAGTAAGTGGATATTTAATAAAAATATTAGACCCATTTCGTGATATATTTATGATGATTTATTTGTAATGTTACAACTTAACTTACATTTCAGTATGGGAGCAACTTACCATGGTCCAGGAGACAACTTTTGCAATGGAATACACATTGAAGACCTACTTTATAATAAGATGGTCATAGATGTGATTTTGGACATGTTCATGGATGTGCTTTACAAATCGTATCAAGAAAGTGATGTGGAGTGCCCATTTATTTTTGCAAATACGGCTCAAATGGTAATAGTACTTACCTATTTTTTGTTTTTTCTTTAATTTATATTAACTAAATATTATTCATTTCAGCAATTGTTCCCAAAGACTGTAAAAGAAGCATCAGAAGAAGATTATGGGCCTCTAAATAATTTGTTCTCATGCACAAGAACGATGTTTGACAGTGTAAAAAAAGCCTTTTGTGTAATCCACACCTCCAATCATTGGCATCTTCTCGTGGCTGATTTCGATGAGAAGAAATTCATTTCATACAATTCACTTGCTGGGATGAAAAAACACCTCATGGACGTTAGAAAATGGGTAAAAAGATATTAATTTTTGTAATACATCCATTTTTGATATATTTTTTTATTAACATATTTCTTTAACAATACCCTTAGGTTGATTGGATGGCAGAATACTTCATGCTATTTACTGGAGAGCACCTTGAAAAGTGGCCAGTAAAGATAAAAAAAGGAATCCCAATGCAACGAAGTGATTCCATTAATTGTGGGGTTTATGTAATGAAGTATATGGAATTCATTTGCAAAGGAAAAGATCCAGTGTTCCGAAACGAAGATATCCCCAAGTTTCTTGCAGAGATAGCAGCTATACTACTTACAAGTGGTCAGAAGAAAGATTAACAGAAATTTGATATCTTAGACATGTATATAGAGATGATGTAAATATGTACATGTACTGTAGTAAATTTAAATGTAGTATCTTTCTTTTGAACATGAAATTCTTTATGAATGAGAAAATTTTGATGGTTGTTGATTGTTGAAATTATTACAGATGATACATTCGTCTACTACCTGATACTTACAGATGCATTAAGTTATTGATACAAACAATGCTAAATAAAAAAGATACTATTGCTTTAGACAATATTACTTGAGTATTGTATAGCTTACTACTACTTAAATGTACTACTTATGAACTTAAAGTTGATTTTGATACTCTTACTTGAATAAGCTAAGAACTTACAGATTAAAATATATTATGCTATAAGTTACTAATAATTACAAATGATACGTAATAATTTACTAATGATTTTAAGAATAATACTTGTGACCTATTAGTAACTTACTTATAGTTATCTATGATGCAAAAAAACATAGTTACTTAAAGATGATTTTGAAAATCTTACTTGTATAAGCTAAGAACTTGCGGATTAAAAGATATTATGCTATAAGTAACTAATAGTTACAAATGATACGTAATAATTTACTAATGATTTTGTGTATAGTACTTGTGACATGTTACTAACTTGTAGTTAGATATTATACCAAAATCGTAGTTATTGTCTTAGTTTTAGAAGTTTACGTTTTATAATTGTGAATGTTACAGATGTCTTCTACACACTTAACGATAAAATCTTCTTATTTACTGATGTATTTGTCAAAGAAAATCCCCTTACTGATGCATTCTACACTGTTACTGATACATACCAAACTTACTATTACATGACAAAAGCAAGAACTTACTGATTTATACAACAAATTAATTTAAACATGATTCATACTTACTTATGATGGACAATTAATACAAGCTTCATACTGATGCAAGCTTCATACTTACAATTAACTTACTTATACAAGCTTCATACTTACTGACGCATACGTCAAAGAAAACATGGGTAATATATACTGATTAATACAATTAACTTACTGATTCATTCTTCAAATTTGCTGATGCATGTTCGAAACTTACCAAAATATGTTAGAGACATAACTTACTGATTCATTCACATAATATACTGAAACATGATTCATACTTACAAGACCATAGACAAGTACCAACTTACTTATATATACTTGAAAATTACAAATGGAAATTGAACAATAGAAAATAACTTACAACCAGATCATAAACACACAACTTCATACTCGATGAATAGTACACAATATAGAAAGAATACATAGAAGGGGAACATAAAAAAATTGAATTCTTCTATAAAGTGCAATGTGGTATGCAAAATATGCTTCAGTCTTCTCGATCCTTTGAATATCATATGACTTCAATACTCTCTATAATCAGCTGCATTGATCATGTAACCACCTGTGAAATGGAGAAAATATACATAGTGTGATCAGAACGTTAATATACTAAAATTACATTATAAACCATATGAATAATAATTTATCTTACCATCAGTCTTCTCATGTCCTTTGAATAACATCTGACTTCAAAACTTTCAAATATCAGCTCATTTATAATGTAACCAACTGTGTAATGGAACAAAAATATACATATTGTTAACAGAACTATAATAAACAAAAAGTATTATATAAACCATATGAACACGAATATTTCTTACCATCATGCATTATATTAAGATTTTGAAGGGCAATTCCTTGAATCATGTCCTGCATTGAATTTGTGGCATAATTTGCATTGTCTACCCTTTGACGAATTCTCTTCACTAATTGATTTCAATCTATTAGTGCTGCCCTTTGGTCTACCACCTTTTCCAGACCCTTTTGGTTTTGCTACATTAGGATCTTTTACAACAAATACTGACTTATCACATTTTTCATTAACATCATGGACATCTTCGACATTTACATAGATCATTTTGCTCTTAATAGCTTTGACTCCTTCAGAAGCATCTATAAGGGCCTTCTTAATGTAATCATATACTTCTTTGTTGCCATCAGCTTCGCTAATAAGTTCATTTGCCAATACTCTTAGATGACTATTATCATCTTGCACTGTTCTCCTCCTATAAAGTGGGTAGTAACCATTTCGCTTGATATCTTTCTTCCATCTTCTTAATAAAAGAGAGGGTTGAACGTCTAACGCATCAATATGTTTTAAAACACTAATAATGTGTCTGCAAGGAATACCCATTGATTCCATCTTCATACAATCACATTTGAATTTATTGTAACAAGCATTAAAAGTAACACTGTTGAAATCTTCAATCCTCCCAATAGGATATACTCTGAATTGTATAACATCATCAACAGAAGGAAATGGAATCACATTTAGTTCAATACCTTCCAAAAGCTCTATCTTAACCATATAAAACACGGTCTTTGTGAAATGCTTAGAAAATTGTTTTTCAATGCTCCACTGCGTAGCCAATTTAGGACTTTTATTCTCATTTTCATTATCCAACCTATTAGCATGCTCTCTCATTCTTTCAACTGCGGTTTGAAATCTAGTCATGAACTCATATAAACTATTCAGCTGATTGACATGGTTAGTCAAGAATGAATTCATGCTCTCGCTCCTCTGTGTTGTATTCATCTCAGCAAAAAAATATCTTCTCATGTAAATAGGAACCGACTTTCTCCTAATACGATACATAACATTAATCCATCTATTTTTTTCTAAATTACATTCTGTAACTATTCTGTCCCACTCAGCTTCAAAATCTTGTTGACTTTTTGCGCCCCAAATAATCTTATTCAATGCAGGAATTGCTATATCAGCTTTCTTTGTTAAACCAATCCTCTTCTTCATGTTAGCTGTAACATGCCAACCACAATATCTATGCTTGGTAGAGGGGAAGACTTCTCTTATAGCAGCATTAATGGATGGACACTGATCAGTAATAATTGTCTTGGGAGCGACATTAACAGCCATCAGAAAATTCTTAAAAAGCCATACAAAAGACTCCTTTGTCTCATTCATTAAGAATGCGTTGCAAAAAAATACAGTCTGTTTGTGATTGTTAACTCCACAAAAAGAAGCAAAAATTAGCTTATACTTGTTTGTATCGTATGTTGTATCAAAAGTAACAGCATCTCCAAACAATTTATAATCTTCCATGGAATAGGAGTCTATCCACATGCAATGAGTTAAACACAAATCCTCATCTTGCTTGCACACATAAAAAAAATCAGGTGTAACGCTTTTGCAATACTCAAGATGTTCCAACAACATGACAGCATCATGACCTTCAATTTCTTTCTTCTAATCACGCTTCAAATTGTATATGTCTCTGGCTATAGAACCAATGCGTTCGTCAGATCCACTTTGTTTGTCCAAAAAAGCAATTTGTTTGGCAGTAGGGATGTTAACTTGAGACATAGAAGCTAGTAGATTCTTTGTGGCCTTAGTTATTCTCCTATTCGGTCTCAAGTATTTTCTCTTACTTGGAGAAACAAGTTTATGGTTATGTCCTCAACGAATGAGACCACATCCCACTGTTTAGATATCTGATTTAATTTAACACACATCTTTGCCTTACAACCACAACGGCTTATTCCACATCGTCTACCCTCGCTGTCTATTCCATCAAGATTAGCTTCAGCATCTACCACTGACAGGCTAGATGATATCTTCCTCTTTTTGGCATTTTGAACATACTGTCCTTCCTTCCAACAAACATATTTTTTAAAAGATAGATTCTTAACTTTGTTTTTCCGATCAAAATAATATTTGGTGCTACTCCTCCTAATGTTAAAGCCAAGTTCAGTAGCATATTTCTCATAGAACATTTCACATTCCTTTAGGTTTGAGAAAGATAGACCCTCTCGAGGGATAATATCAGGATCAACGGCTGATATAGGGGAATCATCATCATTTAAATCTTCAACGCATTCAAATTCATCATTGACTAAAAGAATAAACCATAAAAGGAGTATCAGTATGCATATTTAAAGCATCAGTATGCTTGCTGAAACTTACTTATTCTTCTGCAATTATTACTAATGAGTTTATTAATATTACATCATGATATGGCATACCTTACAAATACAATAGCTTACTGATACTTACTTCGTGATACCATATAACTTACAAATGGGCACATCTGAAACATGGGATTTTACTTATTCTTTTGCAAAAATTACTATCGAAATTAAAAATATTACTTATGTCAAAGTAAAGCTTACTGATACTTACATGTGCTACACTGGTCCTTACCGATTCTTTTGCAACTATTACTATTGAATATAAACATATTACCTATGTCAAAGTAGAGCTTACTGATACTTACATGTGCTACGCTGGTCCTTACTGATTCTTTTGCAACTATTACTATTGAATATAAAAATATTACTTGTGTCATAATAAATATTACTGATGTTTCCAATTGCTACGGTTTGATATTTCATATACTACTTATTCTTACTGAAACTTACTTATTAAAGCATCAGTATGCTTGCTGAAACTTACTTATTCTTCTGCAATTATTACTAATGCGTTTATTAATGTTGCATCATGATATGGCATACCTTACAAATACAATAGCTTACTGATACTTACTTATTCTTTTGCATTTATTACTAATGAAATTGATAATATTACTTCGTGATACCATATAACTTACTGATATATCTGAGACATGGTATTTTACTTATTCATTTGCAAATATTACTATCGAAATTAAAAATATTACTTATGTCAAAATAAAGCTTACTGATACTTACATGTGCTACACTGGTCCTTACTTATTCTTTTGCAACTATTACTATTGAATATAAAAATATTACTTATGTCAAAGTAAAGCTTACTGATACTTGCATGTGCTTCAGTGGTCCTTACTGATTCTTTTGCAACTATTACTATTGAATATAAAAATATTACTTATGTCAAAGTAAAGCTTACTGATACTTACATGTGCTTCAATGGTCCTTACTGATTCTTTTGCAACTATTACTATTGAATATAATAATATTACTTGTGTCGTAATAAATAGTACTGATATTTACAAGTGCTACGGTTTGATCTTTCATATATTACTTGTTTATAATTGATAATGAAACGAATTTCAAAATTTCAATGATACAATGAACAACTTGAAAATAAAATTGATATAATTACGTAAAATATATAAAAAATACCTAATCTTCCAGATTTCTTGTTGACATCAATCACATCGAAAAGATTGCCCTGATCTTCTAATTCACATAAATATTCTTCACTTTCTGAACCATGGCCAAAGTAGTCTTCCATCGTTGAATCATACGTATCAAGATCAAAAACTAATCGCGAATTATCCATACACGAACCTATTAAATAAATATTAGAAACGAATACATGTAACAAAAAAAATTTAAAAAAAATAAAAATTGCAAATCAAAATACCTTTGGTTGCAGATTACGAGTAAAGAATCGCTCGACGATCTCGCGGATGAAAAGAAGGGTTTTTTTCCTCGAACGAAAATGACGCGTGAAGAAATGACTCATTTGCTAATTAAGGAATGTAATTAAATTTCCTTTTTAAAAAAATTGCAGTTACAAACGCGGTTCCTAAAATCATGGGATCTCATGATTTAATCTAACGGTGCAGAATAAGTGCTCATTTTATAAAGAATGGGCACAGTGCCCTCTGGATAAAAATCCTATATATATATATAGGGTGCACTTGAATTGAGGTGGCACCTTTCGTTGATTAAGAAAAGGTTTCATCTTATGCCGTAGGATGAAGATTGTACGAAGGAGATTGAAACCACTAAGTGGTTTTCGTGACAACTAACATTCCTAAAATGAGGGATGGTTAAATTAATGCTAAATAAATTTTTACACGTCACTAATCATTCTATATTTAGCAATTAAGCATGGTTAAGAACAGATCATTTCGGAAAAATCTCGGTTTATTAAAATCAACTTATTCTGAGATAATCTGTTATGATATTACAAAATATTGTGCTATTTTACATCTCTATGTCATAATTTACAACATATAATCCACCGCTTATACGTAAAAACTGCTAAAAGACGTTGACATATTTTACACATATTAAGTAAAAAAATTACATTCAGTTGCTTAATAAAATACGAAATTGAATAAAACATTGCAAACTCTCGTATACGCATATACATAATTAGAAATTTAGACATAAGGAAATGTAACAGTGAATTACGTTATATATCTATAATTTACACGATACAAACGACAACTACAATTGTATAAAATATTTTACAATGTCATTATGATAATTGTATAATATTTTTTACAAACTTTTAAACAAGCTTACCAACATTTTTAATATTTTACGAATAAATTGCATATTTTACAAGAGGATACACTATTATGTTAATGTATATCTCAATTAATAAATGAACGTAACGTATAGGAATGTATATTTTTTTCTCATGAATATTGATCATCTATACTTACAATTATATGTTAATATATTACAAATGTAAACCTTATTTTACAAGATTTGAGTGTATTTTACTGAGTTTCCTTACATTTTGCACTGAGTAATTGCCAATGTTGCATCTATTTTACATTATCAGTCTATAATTTACAAAAGCATATTATATTTTACATCTTCATCTTCTATTCTACGATTTGAGTTTTCACTTGGTTTGATGTTCCAGACTCTACAAATAAAATGGGAATATATACATGGTAAATGCTGACAATGATGCTCTCATGATGAGATTTGAATTATATAACATATTAAAAATTTTATCTTTAAAATTTTTGATGCTTTCAATAAAGAACATAAGCATTGATAACTAAACAATGTATGAAATCCTGAATTACGGATTTGAAAAATTAAATTAGTGATTTTATATACAACAGGAAAACTTCGCTTTAGAATGAGATTGCAGACGATATGAATAATTTTTTTCGAGAAACACATGTCTGTTTCAATGAATCAAACGCTAAACGCAAAAATGAATCTTTTACATTATAATTTTGCAAAAAGATTGATGAAAACGTATAATGGAATATTAAACAAAGGAAAAAATATGAAGAACAAACATAGTGAGTAGATGAAGATAAAATACTGACCTCTTTTGGCTTGGAGAAGATAAAGCAGAAATGATTCTCATAAGCAAAAGCTAGCTACCAATGGTTGAAGAGCAAAGAAAAAAGTGGAAATGAAGTTTTCGATAATTAATTAATTAGCAAATTAATGATTACTCATTGATTAAGTTAAATCAATTTGAAATTTAAAAATTCAAATTCTTACTATTTTTAGTCAAAACCGAAAACGAGCACCCTTTTTATTTTTAAAAATACAAATTTGCCAATAATTCAAATAAGTAGGTATGTGAGTAAATTGAATCGAATTTAAGGAAAGTAACATATGAAGTATATTCATAAATAAAGATACAAGAAAACCTAATTTGAAATTAATCAAAAAGAACTTACCCCATAAGGGCGACGACGGCAAGGCGGGCGATCTTCTAGCTATTCGATTCAGGAGAGAGTTCCAATCGAGAAATCACTATCTTAGGAGAAAAGAGGGGCAGCAGGAGACGATGGAGGAGATGCAGTCCAACCTGGTTGAACCAACGAGGGAACGGGATGAAGGCTCAGATCAATACAGTGGGGGTGCGAACATGGAACTCCAGATCCATCGGCCGAAGCAGCAAATCAAAAGTAAGTATATTTTCATTTTTTTACGACTATTTTGACAATTTTTGACAAATTTTTATCTATGGTAACTGGTATGAACAGAAGGACAACAACTACAATTTATCAAAACAAAGGAATTTGATGTTGATAAGGATGCTCTGAAGCTTAATGATGATTTTGGAAGTATGAGTACTAATTTTTTCTTGGATATAAAATGGGCTTTTTATTTGTAAGAACAAAATCACTGATTATTTCAAACACAATATATTTTTTCTCCTCTTTAGGCAAAGGTTATGTACAACACAGGTGCTACATTGAACATTTTGTTCAGTTCATCGATAACCATAGACCCACGCCCAAACAACAAGCACTACTGTCAAAGACGGCTTTTGGGAGAATAATTAACATTAGCCATGTTGACATACAAAGAAAAAATCTTCAATGGTTGGTTGAGCAATACCAAGGAGGCAGAAATTTCAGATTTGGGAACAAGGTAGTGAGTTTTAGTGATGAAGAAGTTGGAGCAATTTTGGGCCTGCCAAGCTCCGGATTTTCAATAACAGTGAGAGGAAGACACCTTCAATGGAAATCTTTTATATCTCACAAAATGTTTGCTGAAGGAATGATTTTCAATAGAAGGAAGTTAAATAACATACTCGAGGATTACTACAATAGAGATGATGACAACTCCGTCTCTATTTATGTTACATGCTTGATACTTTTGATGTTTGCGACATTCCTTTTCCCAGACAGTTCATATTCTTTTCCGAAAGATTTGTTACACTACGTAGAATCACTTGAAGATACAAGATACTTTAACTGGTCTGGGGCTGTAGCAAGGATGATACTATTCAACATGGATGATGTTGTTAGTAGAGTTCAGAAGAGAAGAGCAGGTTCATCAAGGGTAACTCTTGGTTACCTTACAGGATGTGTTGCCTGCTTATATGTGAGTATTTTGAAATCATACTTTATTAGATGATAAAAAAATAATAATAACACCAATGTATCAGGTATGGATGATGGAGTATTGCTGCAAGGAGCTTGTGGTCAGTAGAGATCTTAGGCCACGAATAAGGAAGTGGGCTGGACCAATCAAAGGAGTTTCAAGAGCATTGGTTTCAATAAGTTGTGATCAAGTAAGCCTTTTTGAGATGATTAATAGAATACTGAATGACTCGTAATTTGTTTTTTTTTGCAATAATAAATTATCTTGTTTATATAGATATTGCCTGCTTTACAACTTCAAAAAAATGAAATTGTAAAGATAGGATCAGACGAGTATGTCTTTCCTTTTGAGAAGTTTACAATGGATGGTTTTGCGGTTAGAAGACCAGAAATTTTGATCGTACAGCCAATCCCAGTACCAGATGATGCTTTAAAAAGGAAAGGAAAGCAACATCTGGAAGAAATGACTGTCCAAAAAAAAAAGAATGGGTTTCCAATACAGACATTGTAAAACAAAAGAAACAAAAAACATGTATGTGTGATGCATTTTCGACTGAGATAGAGGAGCTGAAAGAGAAGATAAAAGAAATAAGTGAAACATTTAGGATAAAAGTTGAAGAACATATCAGAATAAATTCAGAATTGAAGAAGGAGAATATTAGGTTGACAACTGTGATTACTGAGCTGAATGAAAAAATAAAAATGGTTCCTGATCATGATATGAATGATCTTGGTCATAAAACATTAGATTCGGAAGAAACTTTGGAGAATATATCTGGAAATAAAGATGAAGGTGACATTGATGACAATGACCAAGGGATGGATGCAACAACAAGAAATGTATCTGATGTCAATGCAGGAGATTTGGAACCCAGTGATTCAGATATCGGAGAAAGACTTCAGAATTTGATTTCTGAAATCTGTGATGAAGATCCACTGTATCAATGTCAAGATACAACAAAAAAAGATTCACCTCTCAAGAGTGACATGCCTTCTTTCGATCTGAACATTGGTGACCATTCCAAATCAGAAAATGAGAACACACAGCCTATTACCAAAAGAAAAAAGAGGGAAAAAGTCACTGTGCAACAGAGCTCAATAATAAGAAGATTGAAACAAAGAAGAGAGGCAAAAAAATTTGTACAAGAAGCAGAGAAGCAAGGGAAAGAGGAAATTGGAAGACAAGAGTGTGACACGTCCAGTGAGGTAAGCCACTGAAAAATAAAACAAATCCTTTTATATCATTGAATACAAAACTAAGTATATTATAATTATTATATCAACTGTTTCTAACCTTGTCTATAATTGATTGAATAATAATCAGTATCTCTGCGATCTAGTAACCGATTTCATTGGTTACGAAAAAGTGTCCGAACAGACAAAGAGAACGATCCAAGAATTTCTTCGCGATCCTGCCGACAAGTAAGTAATCTACCAAAGATTTCATATTTTAAATGTAGAAATCATTAACTTTATATATATATATAATCTTAATTAAATAAATTTCGTCAGATTAAACGCCACATACTTCACTCCGGGAAATCGGAGTTGTAAAGGAAGGGATATTCATAACTTCTTGTACGAAAGAATGATTGAGGATACGGTACGTATGTTTGTAATATCTACCGTTTTATATTTGTTTATGACCAAATTGTTTTTGATATTGTAGATAATCGACATGTTTATGGATGTGTTGCACCATAAATATTGCACAACTAATGATGTTGTCCCATTTGTATTCACACCCATATTTCAAATGGTGATATTTTTATTACTGATGTAATTAATCTCAAATATCTTTAATCATCATAAATTATTATTATTACTTGTATTTTTGCAGCAATATTTTGTGAACCTGGTGGTCAATGCTACGGAAAGTGAATTTGATAAGCTTGAAGAACTATACAAAGGAGGATTATTCATGCCAGAGTTGGATAAAATATTCACTGTTATCCACACAAGAAACCATTGGCACCTTCTTGTTACTGATTTTAAAGCAAGAAAGTTCCTTTCATACAATTCTATGAAAGGAACAAAATTCCACAAGAAGGATGTATTGAAATGGGTATGAGATAATTAAAGTTTATATTTTATTAAAATTCTTGATTGACTGTTAATAATATTTTTTTTTATTACATGTCAGCATGGATGGATTTCTGAGTACTTCATGGACAACATACCCGATGACTGCCTTGCAGGTTGGGAGATCATTTACGTGCAAGATTGCCCGCAACAACCTTCACAGAGTCTAGATTGTGGGGTTTACGTGATGAAGATGATGGAGTACTTATGTGAAGGAAGGGCGTTGGACTTCACCTACGATGATATCGACAGATTCAGATCTGAAATAGCTTCATTGTTGTTGACGTGTGGTCACATAGAGAACTCAGCGACACAATGATAAAGCTAGATGACATATTAAAAACATATCTTAAAGTTTTTTATTTTAAGTCAGAACTATGTACTCTTTATTTGTGTTAAATTGTGTACGTTTCCACAGTTTGTACTTTATAACTTCTTTAGAACCAAACATTTCATTTTAATATGACGAGTAGCCTATGTTTGCATTGACTATATGTTACATGTTGTATTTTTTTTTCCAATACCTGGTATTTGCAGCCCAGGTAGCTGCCTTTTATTACATCAACCATGTTAGAACAAGTGGAGCCCTTCATGGGGGATTACAGATAAGAGTCATCTAGAACAGGATATGATACAAAAAAGAAACTACAATACAATATATTGTTAAGTCAGAATCTGGTCTTTAAATACCCAGCACAGAGTACATTTGGTTAGCCATCTTCTTCCCAGTAATTGGGTCTTCTTCCTGCTTGTATTTGCCTCCTTCATAATGACTTTCACGTATCCAATGGATACGTGCACTTCCTTAGTTCATCGCCAAGGAGTCATCCAGGCTTTAAGTACCCAGTAATATCAGCTTCTTCTGTCCTTTTTCTTTTAGTGCCTCTTTCCAGTGCCCTCTTCCTTTTTTGCCAATCAGTAATCCAATTATGAATTGGATATCCAATCCAATTAACATGTATGACCCAAATTAGAGTATATTTCCTATTGATCACTCTTCCATCAGCATCCAGGAAATTTTTTTGTAGGGATAATAAGGCATTAAACACTTCCATCAGAATCAATTTTGCATCTTCCAGCTTCCATTGTAACAGATCCCTCTCAGAATTATTGTGTAAAAATGATTCAATGTTTTTCTAGCTTGGAATATCTTTAAAAGAGAAATAATAGTTCTCATAAATTTTTGATTTATATAAATCAGGTGAACCCTTTTCTTCCGTAATCGGAGCATAAATTGACTCTCTTAGTAGCGAGCACTTTAATAAGTCAACAAAATCTGGGGTTGAACAGTGCTGAATATAATCATTACTGCATCTGGAGTCAAAATCAACCAAAAGTTTCCAATAGAACTGGTAGACAGAAATAGCAGTCATGAGACCAACACCCGCATGGTATAGTTCATACCAGTATTCCATTAAGTCCAAGTATGCATTCCCAACATTAATGTATAATTCCCAATCTGAATTGACTCGGTTGATTAATAGAGAAATAGTTCTGTTCATCATCTTAAAGAACTGAACTCTAATAGGCGGAATAAATTCATCTCTGTCGAAATTGTACTTCCAGAAGTCGAGCCTTGATTCCATCATTAAGACTAAACTTTTTCCCAGAATCAAATGAGCATTCAAAAAATTTCTTTGGCTAATAAGACTCATTCGGTATTTGGCTGCCAATAATTTGAAAGGATAGACATTTTCAAAGAATCTGGACTCTGCTATCCCAAGCCTTTTATATAAGAACATGAACTCATTCTCCTCATTCTCCAACTCATTCATGAGCCCATCAAGCAAAGAATCTGAAGACTCGAGAAGGAAAAGTAAAGCTTCGGATTTAAGAACCTGGTGTTGAAATACTTCACCTTCCAGTTGCCGCCCAAACACAATGGAAGTCGCCATTCCTTTGATATGTAGGTTGAGAACAAGAGCATATCGCGCTTTATATATATTAAAGAAATGCAAAACGTCACTTCTTGTCTCGAGAAATGGCCAAAAAAGTACTATCTCCTGCCGAAATCCTGCTCCAATATCCGCAGTACTATCGTCATCATTATTTCCACTTTCCCATAACCATTCAACAGACAGTATAACCGACGTCTGAAATTTGAAAGGACGTGTCGCTTTTCGTAAAATATGATAGCGCTTTGTAAAATAAAAACGTGGTATGTAAAATATTGAATATATTTGTAAAACATATGAGATACATTGCAACGCTCGATATATAAAAGACTTCCTTGTAACATTGGAGTTTTCCAATGATAGAAAAACTTCTTCTTCTTTAAAGATTAACATCACAATGAGGGGTGCACGATGATTGCTAATTGTTTGTTATTCTTTATATCATCTACATATTTCTTAAATCATTAAAATTTACGTAAAGTATTTCAATTCGTTATTATGGAAACAATTTTGTTAACAATGATAGTTGTTAACATAATTGCAACCTTTCATCAAAGAACCCTTCATCTAATACAATCTTTCAATATACAAAATAGTTGTAAAATATTGTTACGTTTTGTAAAATATGATAATGTTTTGTAAATTATTGAAAAAATAGAGTTTTCCAATAATAGAAAAAATTCCTATATCAAAGAATAACATCACGATGATGGGTGCACGCTGATTACTAATTGTTTGTTAATCTTCATTATTGATTTATGATCAAGTTTATAATCAACTGGCTAACTGAAATGTGTCAACTTTAAAATCAAATATCTGAAATACTCAATGTTATGATAATACCAAGGGATACATCTGATCTGATAGAACATAAATAGATAAATTCAATGTTATGATAATACCAAGGGATACATCTGACCTGATAGAACATAAATATCACATTGTTTGAATTCTACAAAAAATTGTACAAAAAGAGAAATCATCAAACATACATATAAATAGATAATCTAAGTCTAATAAGCATCCAAACTTCAAAGGTCATTTGCATCCATGAATCTTTCAGAAGATTGGAAACCTGCAGACACAAACAGAATAAAAAGGAAACTAATAAGCAATATTAATATAGTTTATATTAGATGTATAAAATGTGGCAACAAATTATCAAAAAAATATAATCTTACTTTATTAAAATCTGATCAAATCACTTTAATTTCGTTCATTTTCAACTGCACAATAAAATACAAAGATTAGTGGAAAAAAAAACATATCAATAAACAACGAATCATAAATATTTACCATGACTCGCAGATTTGTTATTAGGACAGTTCCTGGAATCGTGTCCAACATTGTATTTGAGGCAAGATTTGCATTGCCGGCCTCTGTTTCTTCTCATTTCATTTTCCGATCTAATGCGATTGCCAACGCCCTTAGGTCTACCACCACGACCACTTCCTTTCGTTCTAGCAACGTTAGGTTCTTTAACAGCTGGTTCCGTAATCATATCTGGAACATTTGTATTGTTCACTGTTGTAGAACTCGACGAAGGTTTGTTACTTATCATGCGATCAATGCTGCTACATAAATCACTTAATCTGTCTTTGGCAAATAAGAATATATCCTCATCATGTTCAACGGAAGCTGAAATAATATGAGAACACAATTGATTTAGCTGAGACGACCTTTCTTGGTGAGCAGCTGTCACATAAATAGGATAATTTCCTGATTTTTTAATGGTTCTTGTCCACCTTTTCATTATATATTCCTCATTCAAAAGCTCCATGTTCAGTATCTTCAATACTGCAAGTATGTGCCTACATGGATATCCAAAGAATTGCATATTCTTGCATTCACAAACAAGAACCTCACTTTCCGTTGACGATGAAACACATAATTCTTCATCAGACTTCCCAATATATGACACAAAATACTGACAGTAATCTAGGGAGTTCAGATGAGATCGAACATTAAGTTCCTTCACTTCGTTCAATTCATATCGAAATTTAAAAAATATGAACTTGGTGTATATACGAACCATCTGTTCCTCCATTTTCCATTTGAAGTTTGATTTTGGAGTGTAAACATCGCCCATGTTATCCATGTCATTCTCTCTTTCCCTGCGTCGTTGAATTGCACTTTGAAATCTACAGACAAATTCTAGCAAGGAGTTCTGTTTAGTGATGTGATGCTGCAAAAATGCATTCATACTTTCACTCCTCTGTGTACTACGCTGACCAGCCCAAAAATAGTCCTTAAGATATAAACTAACCCATTTAAATCTTATACTATACTTCTCGTTCAACCAGACATTAGATGATAGATCATACTGATCAATTATCTTGCACCAACCCTGCTCAAATTCTCTTATAGTTATACTTTTCCATACAACTATGGAAAACGCAGATAGAACTTCGTTTACATCTTTAATCTTTCCAAGCTTGCTTTTAAGCTTGGCCATTATATGCCAAGTGCAGAATTTATGAACAGTATGTGGTAAGCATATCCTAACAGCTGCACAGATTGCCGGATCTTCATCTGTGATTATAGATACTGGATGTTTGCTCATTACTTCTAGAAATCTCTCAAATAACCACGAGAATGACTCGGTTGTCTCCCTGCTCATGAAAGAATTCCCAAAGAAGATTGTGTAACCGTGATGGTTAACACCACAAAAAGATCCAAATACAAGGTTGTATTCATTGGTCCTATATGTTGTGTCAAACGATATTGTATCTCCAAATAATTTGTAATCGTCAATGGATGCACTATCAATCCATATACACTGTGTAAGCCTGTTATCATCGTCGGTCGTGTACGCATAGTAAAATTCAGGGGTATTGGCCTTACAACTTTCAAAATGTTCAATTAGAAGGTGCACATCCATCCCAATACGTTGTTTCTTCTCCTTTCTGTTCAAGTTATAAATATCTCGAACAATGCTACCAACTTGACCACTGGACATGTTTATAAAAGCTGACTGCTTGGATACAGGTATATTTACATCATTCATTGACTTCACAAGCATTTTAGTGGCTTTTGAAAAACGTCTATTTGGTCTGAGGTATCTGCGTTTAGATGGTGAAACAAGATTGTGATTGTGATCAGGTTCAAAATTCGATACGAACCAATCATTGAGATCAGGCCTATATGATACAGACATGAAAGCTTTGCACCCAGTCCTTGAAATGCCAACACGGCGCTCCTCCTTATAAAATGAACATTCATCACTCTCATCACTCCTTGCATTGTCCACTGACATTGATTTATCTGTATTCTTAGAAAACCCCTCTTTCCAGCAAACAAAAGATTTAAATATAACTTTGCGCTCCTTGGAAATCTTATCTTTACCAACTCTAGAGCTTGCTTTCCTAACATTGAATCCAATCTCAGTTGCGTATGCCTCATAAAAGTTATATGCATATTGAATAGATTGAAATGTTTGGCCTAATTGCGGTGTGATAGCATTGACAGAGTCACTGATAGAGCAGTTAGCTGAAATTCATTAGAAATGTAGTTGCAAAAATTAGTTATTTTTAAATTAAATTATTACCTATATATGTAAAATAATGACAAATAATGTAAAATGATGCACGTATATGTAATTTAACTGGTATAGTGGACAGGAAATATCACCATTTTGACGATATCACATAGGATCATATGATGTAAAATGGTGATCAAGATTGTAAATTGTAGGTCATTAATGTAAAATACTAAACTATACGATGAAATATACCTAATTTACGTAATTTGCAATTTTTTTTTACAACAACTTTTCATTAACAAAGCATGCAAAGTTTTAAACATCGGTGTAGTTCAGCATACCTGTTTGATTTAAATTATCATCAGTTCGTGCCCCGAGTCCAATAAGTTCACCTTCTCCGTCGGATAACTAGAGATACAAAAGATAATAATGTCACGTATTAAAAAAAAATCACAAAATGTTAACGCATATAACGTCTTCGATTCAAAAACCAGATCGTCTTTCAATCAAAATTAAATTATTTCACATTTTGTATACATAACATGAAAAACGTACATTACCTGGGCATTATCTCTGTAAAATTGAGGATCTGATGTTTCGTCGATTTCCATTGAGATTCACGGAGATATGACGAGAAATTCTGAATACTAATTCGACGAAACGTTAATGAAAAATTCATATTTTAGGAATAAAGAGAATTCCATTCGAACATAACCAAACCGCTAGAAAAAAGGAATTCAATTGATTTCCACCATATCTGTCGTCATTAATAGAATATGATAATTTTCTATAAATAGAACATCATTAATAGATTCGTAGTGGTATCGACTCTGCAAAGGTGGTTTTAACTATAACCGTCGATGGTAATCGGACGGGTAAGAATATTTGTCGCATAGTGATTGAAATTAGGCGCCACCTCAATTCAAGTTTTTCCTATATATATATATATAGGGGGCAGGGAGCCTGCACCCTGGGGTGTAGGAAACTCCCTGCACCCACCCCATTTTTCGATTATTTTTTTATTTTTTTTGAAATAAAAATTGGGGGGTTTACTTAATATGTTAAGGGGAATATGTGTTTCAAGTTTCATGTAAAACAAACATTCCTAACATGTTCATCTAAATAGGGTCGATTTCAGCAATTCTGAGACCGTTAAAATTTGGTAGTCTTGATGGAGATGATAGAAGTCTCGAATTAAGTTGAATTTGGAATGACAACATGGTGATACATGGTGATCTAAATCCCCCAAGGTTTCATTTCAAAAAAATCAAAAAATAATGAAAAATTAGACCGGGTGTAGGGAGTTACCTGCACCCGCCGAGGTAGGCTCCTTTTTCCCATATATATATATATATATATATATATATATATATATATAGGGACCCTTTCAAATGAGGTGGGGTCTCACAGAGATTATAGTGAGCCAACAATAAATACGGTTGGATTAAGATCGGATGGATGGGATCAAAACCACCATCATTATATGGAATGGTTTTGTCGAAAAAACATTTCTATATATAGAGAAAACAAACGTGCGATTTTAATGGGATAGTAGAGAAAAATGCGGAACTACAAATTAGGAAAAACTACTTTCTTAAAAACAGATGCCAGGACGGCTAATTTATATAGTGAATAGCAAATAGTTAAAAAAATATTACTTTTTTGGGATAGTTTATTGAATAATACTTTAACGAATTGCTATTGTATGATACTTTTTTGAAATAAAGCTAATCGATTTACAAAAATTTGTTCATATTTTGTTGGTTTTAAAAGCAGCATATATAGTATATCTATGTCATGAGGATTAGTTAAATAGCTTAGGAGAATAAAAATTTTGTATCCTTATGATAACGATGTTTCATTACGACCAATTTCTTTTATTGAACAATGTAAATATGTTTTGTATTGTAAAATTTATTAACAGATTTAATAATAAAATGTTACGTCGAAAATTTGAATACATTGACACAAATTTGAAATTGGAACGTATAATAATACAAAGATTCTAATAGAAAACGAAATAACATATACTACTGAAATTTTAAAACTAATCGAATTTATTAAAAGCTGATGGCCTCAACAAAGTATACTACGCTTTTTTAAAATAAAAATAAGATTATAAATTTTTGAAATTTTGTACTTCTGTAAGATTGAATTATAATTATTTTTTTGATAAACTTGATTTGAATTTTACAAATGTTTGAAGATATTTTGAAATAACTTATACTATATTACAAAAATTGGTTGCATTAAAAAATACAATTCCTATTAGATGTTCCGACTTTACATGTCAAAATTTTGAATTAAGCTTAATATGGAAAAAATTAATTAACTAATTATGAGAATGTATCGACGGGTGATTATGATAATAATAAAAACAAGGAAAGTAATAAATTACTTCCGTAAAGGGAGATCACTTTCACCTCCGACATTCCCGCCTCATTAAATCGACATAATAAAATTGATGATAATAAATATTTCCAAATCGAAAAAATAGTCGGATATGTAGTTAATCGGTTAAGAATTTCCATAAAAAAGGAGGGACGGCGGTTTTGATGGTGGTTTTCTATTGCAAAACCGGATTTAATCATGTCCATCAATTCAAATCAAACGACTATAAATTGTGGCTCATCAAAATCACAATGAGACCCCGTCTCATTTGAAGTTTCTCCTATATATATATATATAGAGGAGTGATCCTATGAGAGCAAAAAGTTGTGAGAGCATGAGAGGAATGATCCTGGACCACATGATTCTGTTTTCTCTCTCCTGGTCTTCTCTCTCCTGGTTGAATCATGTGGTCCAGAATCATCCCTCTCATGCTCTCACAAATTTTGGCTCTCATAGGATCACTCCTATATATATATATATAGCAGAAACTTAAAATGAGGCTGGGTCTCACCATATATATGGTGAGCCACCCTCAATTTATGCATCTTTCCAATATATTTTATAATTTCTTATTTCATAAATATAACAATAAATATTAACACAACATGTATAGTTAAAAAAATTATGAAAATATTATTATATTAGATGGAAATGTTAATTTAAATTTGGATGTTATATTTTATAAAATTCATTTTTTTACAATGTGCAGTTCGTACTTTACAAAACTGTTACATAGTTTTTACTAAATTCACAGCGGCCTTTTACAATTTCAGAAAAGCCCCCACCTCATTTGAAAGGTCCCCTATATATATGAGAATAATGGGGCTGCTCCTGCGCTATTTTTTAAAATCGTGAATAATAGTTCAAAAATCGATAATATGGATAGTTGTAATGAAAATAATATTTGAAATTACACAATCAAATTAAAGTTGAAGGAATCCTTTAATCCATTGTAAAAAATTAAGAGACCACACAATCAAAAGAAAGGATTATATCGAATTTGGAATTTAAATTTCTTTTTTATAAATGTTACATCAGTTTATTTTCAATTGATTTCCAAAATATGATTCAGATAAGTTCAATACAAGTTACCAAGCATGGAATAAGATAATGTCTTCTTATGAATAAGGGGGAAAATATCATGGAGCTTGGATACCACGATCTTTTAATTGAAATATCTAAAATAATTATTGATAATTTCTCCATTAATTTTCACTTGTAGTCAGTGGCTGAGTCAGAAATTTTTTATAGGTAAGACTAAAATATATATGTGTGATTCATGTCCAAATCATAAAACAAAATTGTTTGATTTGTGTCCGAATCATATGGGACATTATGAGGCCCATTATATGATTAAAAAGTTAATTAAAAATATATCAAAAAATAATAAATGTGGTATATCGGTATGCCAACTATGGAGGATATGAAAAATGCAGTTAGTAGCACAATCAATAAAAAAGATATTATTATGAAAAGTATAAATGTTATATATATGGGTTATATGGGGTTGCCCCCATCCCCATTTGTGGTATTTTTTATATTTTTTAAAAAATATCACCATGTATATTCATCTATATATCCCTCCTATATGTCATTCAAATTTTGTCTCTCTGTGGGTTGGCTCAAAATATCATTGGCTCTCTGTGGTGAGTGTCCCACATAGTCAAACACGTGCATATGCGTCATCTTGCTTCCAAGAAGTATTTACCCCAATTTTATCCGTTGGCTCTGGATCTGTCAAGATGTGCTCCTTGTTGTTGCACTGCATTAGGGTAAGAAACTACATGGACCACAACTCAAAGTTGAGCGCATCCATCTTAGCGACGGGAGTCGGGCCCTTGAAGGCTCCAGACGAGAAAATATCACCCTTGTTCTCTGACATGATGGTAGAATGACCAAATAACGGAACTCAACTGGGGAGTAGACCGATATAAACGAGTCTATACGATCAAATTGAGGATTGGTTGTACGTGTAGACTCATACAACCAACCTCATCAATCGACGTTGCTTGCTAGGGTCGGAAAACGTGATTTATATATCAGAAATCACATTTTTCGGTCAAAATCAAACCGGTTCAGACTGTACAATGACTTGCAGAGGGGCAAGGAAGACCACGGAAAGGCCGACGATGGCTTGTGATGCTTAGATGACGGTCGGGGAGGCCTGGCCGGCCCAAGCGGGTGCTGATGACCGAAAAAAACACCAAGATACGGGTGAAAGAAAATAGATCAAGGGTCGTTGCGACCCGGATCTCGGAAGCCAATCGGTCAATCAAGAAAATCAAGTGCAAACCACCAAAATTAGATAAAAATCAAAGAAAATATGATAGCGGTCCTGGCTATTAGATTAGCCTGGTATAGCGACCAGGGTCGGACTCAGGGAGCACGTCATGGCCTTGCGGCCTACGAAGTAGTCTAAAAAAAGAAATAAAATAAAATAAAAGTCTTTTTGGTGGGTTTTTAATTTTTATCTATTTTTTGGATTTTTGATTAATAAAGGAAATAAAGAAAACAAGTAAACAAGCCAATTCAACCAATTATTTACCTACTCAAAAATCACCCAAAAATTCAAATAAAATTATTTTTATGTTTTTTTTATAGTTTTTACTGTTTTTGGTTAATTTTTGGTATTTTTCTAATTTTTATTGAATTTTATAAAAATCAAACAAGGCAAGAAAACAAGGGTATTGTCCAGTCAGGTGTCAAGAGCCAAATTAAAATGCAAAATGGCCCTATTAACACCGGAAGGTAATTTTCCTGTAAAGAAGAAAATTCAAGGAAAATTTGGCCACTGGAATTATTATTTTTTGATTTTTCTTTTATTTATTAGAATTTTTATAGGTTTTTAGTGGTTTTATAATTTTTCTGAGTTTATATATCCAAAAATGACCAAAATTGGTCAGAAAATCAAACAAGGTAAAATAAACACTACCTATTTTTTTGTAATTTTTAGGGGTATTTTATTATTTTTTTTGTGAATTTTCAAGTCAGACAGTAAAGAAAAAGCTTGTTTTTGAATTTTTAAAAATATCAAATGTAATAAAAAATATCTCCAAAAATTAGAGAAAATTTTACACTATGGCAGGAGCCACGTATCCAATTTTCATCACATTTGGAGTTAGTTTGCTATTTTATTAAAAATCAAAACTAAGGTACAGTGTACAGGGACCTATCTGCAAATACCACAAAGTTCTGGGCCCCCTGGAGAACAAGGCAAGAAAGTATGGGGCTAAAAGTGCAAAATGTCCCCCGGCCACGCACGATACACGTGACTCAGGCCTGGGGGGACCTATCTGTCATTCCTATTTTATAATATGCAATCAGTAACACCCGAAAAGCATAGGATTAAAACTGCAAATATACCACTAAAACACGTGGCGAAGCACGTGGCCACTATACACAAGGGTATACAAGCAAATAGCAGAAACAGAAGGGTCCTACATGCAAATGTGCCAAACTAAAATAACGTTCTAAAATATTTACAGGACTAAAGACAAATAACTAAAAAGCTAAGGGCCTAAGAAGAAATTACCCTTATTAAATGTCGACGGCTGATGTGACGCCACGTAGCTGATCCAACGGGTGAGAATAAGGGCGCCTTTAACCAAGAAACGCAGGCCTGATCGAATGGTTGAGGGTCCACCACGTGGCTAATCTGACAGACCTGGTGCGCTGTGCCTAAACCCTCGGTGGATCAACGGTGGTGAAGCTGACACGTGGAGATCGGACGGTTCTGGAGTCACTGGTGTCTCCTCATCTGATCGTGCAGCTCAGATCGGTCCTCCTATGGATCTGACGGTGGTGAAGCTCCTCAAATGTGTGGCCGAGATCTTTTCTGGAGCGAGAAGACGATCTGACGGCTCGCGAGGGTCCTGGAGGAACTGACGGCCGATGAACTTCGTCGGCTCGAGACTCGGGCGTGGGGACTCCTCGACGGCTGCTGAGAGGCTGAGAAGATGTGTCTCGGTGATCCGCAACCAATGGACTGCACCGATGATGGCGGGGAGCCCTGGAGAGCTCCGGCGATGATGAACACCTGGAGCACCTGTGCTCTAAAGTCCCGACCTCCAGATGAGGTCGATTTGGCCTGATATCTGCACAGGAAGAAAGAGGGGTCGAGGGCAAACTGCCTCGACCCGTTAGCGTGCGAGAACAGTGAAGGATGCGTCGATATGGTGGTCCTCCGGCGAGCGGCGGAGGTGGAGGGCCGAAGTCCCTGCTCCTGGGTGAGTCAGGGTGGATGGGTAGACGAAGAAGGTGCGGAGGGGAATAGTGAAGGTGGTGGTCGGATCAGGATGGCTGATGGATGGTCGGAGTGAGCTGGCGAAAGCGGCGGAGCTTCAAGAACAGTAACCTAAAATCTATGTTCTACGCTAAACTACATGCTGACAGGGCTACCTGGCGGAGGAGATCAACTGGGCTGGAGCTGCTGGTGCTTCGGGGTCATTTCCTGCAAGGTACCGTCGTCTTCCCGAGGCTGGGCGCGCTCGCGGCGGCGCACGGCGGCGAAGCCACCGGATCAAAGGCTTCCAGAGGTCCTCGTGCCTCACTTCCACTCCAGGGAGCATAGCTGTCACTTTGGCACACCGTAGGAGCTCCTTGGCTGCGAGTGGGAGGTCCAGAGATGTTGGAAAAGGCTGCCGGAGTTAAGGTTTTATACAATGATGGGTCCGATAAGATGAGGATCGGGTGAGCATTCTAAGGAGCGGATCCCTACAAGGAGGTGTACGCGAGGATCATGGATCATCCCCTGGTAATCGGAACCCTGGGTTTGAGTGGGTGGAGTTCGGATTGATTCGGAAATATGTGGAGATATCGGGTCAGAAATCAGATCCGCAAGGGAAGAGGGTCCGCGGGGGAAGTTGACCGGGGTCAACAATCCCCCATGGACCAATCAGAGTCCGCCAGTTCATAATTATTTGATTATTTGTTTAAAAATAGTAAATGATCGAATTAAGAAAAACTTAAAACATGAAAAATATTTATTTTATTTTTTTCTATTTTTTTTGTGATTTTTAATTAATTTTTTAAAATAGAAATAAGGTATTTACAATATAGTACTATACATAGGTATATATACAATATTGATTTTTGATTTTTAATTAGTTATTTTTGTACATTTTTATTCCCATTTTCTATTTTATTTATTTATAACATAAAATTAGGAATAAAAAGGTATTTTTATTTTATTTTTATTATTTATTTACAAGGGTTAATTAAATATAGGTGTGGGTGTATGTACATGGTGAATATGCACAAGAGACTATTTTTATTTTCTTTTTAATTTTTCAATTTTTGTTTTGATTTTATATTTACACATATTTAAAATATATACAAGCCCATTTTTATTTTATTTTAGAGGAAAACATTTTTATTATATTCACAGGTATATTTACACACATGAGCTCCCTATCTCTCTCTACTTTGGCTTTTATGCGGTGAGGCCCATGCTGAGCCCTCCCTTGGGATTAGGTTGCTCAATATTTATTCTAAATATTTCCCTCTTTTTCTTTTAATTCTTTATTCTTTTATTTTTGCACAAAAACATGCTAATGATTAGTTTTTACACCATGCATGCTTTTGCTAATTATTTGTATTTACACATATCTACATGTATTTGCAAAGGTTTTTGTAGCTAAAATATAAGAATAAAGAGTGATGAATGAGTATTCATCACCCCCCTATACTTAACTTTGCTAGTCACTTAGCAAACACTTATTTGAAAAAGAAGTGCAAAAAGAAAAAGAAAAAGAAAAAGAAAAAGAGGAGAATGTACATGGATCAAGGTTGAATATTAAACTTGCCTTCATTAAATTGAATTATGGAGCTCGATCAGATCTTTGGATTGTTAATGTGTCGGAACCTTATTTGGACTTAAGCTTAAAACTCACAGCCTCTAAGTTCCACTAATCTCTAATCAAGACTCCTCAATAATCCAGATCAGAACAAGTCATCAAACACAAACCCTGAAGACCATGAATCTTTCCTTGTCCTGTGAATGTGAGGTATAAGCTCTCCACCTCAGAAATGGCAACTTGACAACCCTCCCAACAAGGTAACTCTATGACCCCAATCTGGCCACTCTTTCCTCGAGGAGCGGGGTATTCCCTTCTAAGTTCAAGTTCAACCGGCTCAAGAAGAGGAGGAAGAAGAGAATGAACCATGGCCAGTGTAGCCATGTATCCTTGGGAGCTCGACCAGTGTAGCCAAGTCTCCCTGCTGCAAGCTACATAAGGTGGGACCTGTATCTCAAGCTTTGCTTATTGCACTATATACATACTCCGGTGGGATTATCATTTTCTATCAGACCCACCACTTTTTTGGAGTTATTTTCTTTTTGCATTTTTTTTCAAGTGCATCTATACAACATATACATGTGCAACATATATACAAGGAGTTTTTCCTCTTGAGCCAGTAGACTATCCCTCTTTTGAAGCTTTCTTGCAACCCACAACTCCTGGCGTTAGACCTCATGGCAACCAGACCAAGTTGAGACGCACTTCCTTCACTAAAAGAAGAAGAGAGGTTCTGCCTAGAAGTACTACCCTCATATACTACCCCAAGTCAAGGAAGACTGCCTCCTCACCACCTCATCCGTAGAGAGCTCGGTGCTAAGTGCTGTGTCCATGTAAAGCCATTGTCTATATGAGTCATGTGTCTGTTGTTAAGTGCTCTACTTAGGCTCATTGAGATGACATGTGACCATAGCCTAGTGGATCAAAGAATTAAGTCACCATGGACCTGAAAAGCCTTAACCCTAAGCCCTATAAGGTTCCTCTTAGAAATTAGGTGGATTAAGATCTTAATCAAGCTCCATTTCCCAATTTAATTCCAGGCTAGTTTAAATGTCAACTATCATCCAGAAAAACTATATACATATATACAAAGATGCTATTTACACAAATTTTACAAACACACAAAATTTTTGAAAAATGTTTTGAAATCATGAATGGATGAATGCATGAAATGCAAGTTTTGCAAAATATGTACACACATTTACACAAGATTTTTGCAAACTTTTAATTTTCAAAACATTTTGGAAAAATTTTGTACTATATACATAATTTTGATAAGAAAATATTTACACAAACTTTACACCAAAAGATTTTTGAAAACATTATTACAAAAATACTTTGTACACTAGCTATCTATGTGCAATAAAAGAATGTTTATTTACAAGAAAATTTTTAATTTTTGTGATTTTTAGGGTTTTTAGCCATTTTTATTTATTAACACACTCACACAAAGTACGAGTTATGGCTAAAGTATATATGGAATATATACACACCCCCCTATACTTAGCTCGAACGATGTCCTCAGAGTTAAGAGCGATGAAGAAGACATAACTCATGCTTAGTATAGGGAAGTGAAAAGGAAAGCTATATACAAAGACGAATGAATAAATAGAAGATCAAGAAGATCTCGGCTTTTCCCCCTATACTTAGGATCAAGTAACCCTAAATATAGTAGGTTGTACACAAAGGGAAAACCGAGTGGAGAATGTACAGGGTCTACCCCCCCCCCATACTTAGGGTAAAATATCCCTAAGTATAAGCAGCAAAATAGGGATAGAAAGACACGAAGAAAATAGACAAGTATATACAAGGTGGAGGACATCACTCCCCCTATACTTAGGGTGAAGAACCTTAAGTATAGGCAACAACAGAAGTGATGGAACAGAACGAATGAACAACCCGGTGTTTTCACCCCCCTATACTTAGGATGAGGAATATCCTAAGTATAGCAAAGATAATCCTAAGCGAGACCTGGGGTGAAAACAAGAACGGAAGAAAGAAAGATCAAACTAAGACAAAACACGTATATACAAAAGAGTACAATGTTGAGGTGCCTCTCAACAAGCGCTAGATTTTACGCCCCTAGCTGGGCGCAAAGGCTAGGATAAAGCAGTGTCCAGGTTCAGGACGGCATCGGTAAGGCGAATGGTGTACTGTCGTCGCAGTCTCGGTATGAGAACAGCGACGAACTCAAAAGTATAAAGTAAAACACCCAAGTATGCAATCAAGCGGGTGTCTGCTACCGGCCAAGGATCTGGGAAGATGTGAATGGGATCCGGTAACACAAAAGAAATCATCGGCTCAAGATCAGACTGGAGTGGAAGTGTGGAGCCGAAGAAATCAAACGTAGAGAAGGATGGATCAGTCATAGTATCCTCTACGTCAATCAATGTCTCAAAAAGGTATGTATAGTCAAGATCATGAGACTCTGTCAGAAGACTGATACTCGATGAATGAATTAGAAGCAGAGCAGATAGATCATCGAATATCTCCAGGATGGGCTCATCCTCTCGAGGGTCGTCGAGGTGAGAAGACTCAGAATCAGAAGGATCTAAAGACTCAGTTTCGTGCTCCGTCAGATCGGAGACACTCTCAGAAGGTGAAATCGAGTACTCATCGAGTGTGGCATCCTCCCGCAGATAACCCTCGGGGAGAGATGCAAGATCAGAAGTGAGTAAGAGAGGATCAGGATCTAGATGGGCATCTGTAGTGCTGTCAAGTATCCACTCGGTGCACCAGGCTGCATCATCATTGGAAGTGTAGCTCTCGGCAATCTGGAAGTAGGAGAAGGTACTAGTCAACACCGCGGAAGCTGGCAAAGTATCTGCGGCTGATCCTCGTTCTGCGGCTATGCTGGCTGCCAACTGGTCCTCAGCAAATGTATCTGTCTCAACAAAGTGGAGGACAACAGACTCAAATATGGGAATCTCTGTGTATGTTCTCTCAAAGTGGTGTCCCATATCGAGCTGAAGCTGCTGGGCTGAATCCTGGTGACTGTCAGAATCCGAGAAGTGTCTCTGCAGAAAAACGGCTGACTCCTCCGGGCCTGGAAATTGTAGCGGCTGAATCAATGGCTGTAGTAGCGGGGGCTCCTCCGGTTCCTGGAGTATCAGAAGAACTGATATCCAAGATTCATCAACTGGAAACTCTGTGTCTGACTTGAACTCCGGCTGGAAAACCAACGGGAACTCGAGAAGACTCTGGGTCCGAACCTCTGCTATCGCAGTCATCTCCTCTGTACTCTGTGGTGCTGCATCATCCAAGTCCTCGGGCTGGTGTGTAAAAACTGAATCCTCATGTAATGTGACACACCGCACTGGTACAACATCGTCCGCATGTGTTGTCCCGACCATGGCATCTCGTGAAAAAGAACTCTGTGAGAGTAGCCGCGAGATGGTATCCAGTAGGTCAATGTCGGAACTGCGGTGTGAACTGCCACATGTGGTAATCACCAGTGCTAACTGCTCTGCGATCATGCCCCGCATGGAGATCTCTATCAAGTCTGTCAGTGGAAGTTCGTGATCGGGAAATCTCCTCAAGAGGTCAAGAAACCTCGGTCATGCCTCCTGCAATGGCTCCTAGGGGTCTACTGAGAAGTCGGTGATCAAGGACCGCATCAAATCTGCTCTACGTGGAGGGAAGTATCTCTGTAGAAACTCTCTGCGTAGCTCTCCCCACGTATCGAATGTCCTCCCCAATCGTCGGTGTCATCTCATGGCTCTGTCGTGAAGCGTGAATGGAAAGGTCCTGCTCATCAGCTCCTCTGCAGTGACGTCTGAATATGGTTGTGCTCTACAAAACTCCTCGAATGCGTATAGGTGAAGATAAGGCTCCTCGTGCGCCTCTCTTGAAAATATCGGCAGTCTTTGAATGTAATCCAAATCCAAGACGAATGGACGTAATGTAGAAGCTGACTCAGCTCCCTGTGCTCTCTGCTCCTCCATCCTTCTGGAATAGGATATGTCTGCTGATCTCCACTGCTCTATCTGATCACCAACGGAGTGCGCTCTCAACTCTGCAACGGCATCGTTCGGGTCTCGCATCTGCTCTACCTGGTATCCTCGGACGTCTCGCACAGCATGCCCAGAGTAGTGAGATGAAAGGGAGGGAGGGAGCGGGAGGCAGGTCGGAGATCCAACCCCCCTAGAAGGTGGACTGGAGTGATGGTCAAATAGTAAAGAGAAAGCCGCAAGAGTCGCTCGAAGTGAGGGGGATCCATCATCCAGGGGTAAAGGAGAAACAGAGAAGAAGGCTGAAGGGAGGGAGGGTGAGAAACAAATGGAAAGAGAGGAGTATGGGGAAGGATCGAAGGGATCTGGAAATCACACAAGATGAACAAGCAAACCCCCGATTCACCTACGCACACAGAGCTGAAGACCGAAAGGGATCAGTCAATTATCTTGTCGATTTTATTTTAGGTGATCATTCAGTCTATCAGAGCGATTACGTGAGGTAATAGGAATCCGATATCTCTCAACCGACTGTCCCATACCAAAGAGCCGGTAATCAGTCGAGAAAAATCGGATGGCTCTATCCTAAGGTGCGGGTCACTCTCTCGCTCATCCAAACCAAACAAGGAGGGGGTTACTCTCCCCAAGACAGATTTTCAGTGAAGTGTCTTTTAGGTCAAGTGTGATTAGCAATCCCGATTTTATTGTTTTTATTTTTAGATATTTTTCAAATAAAAAGAAACGCCTAACGAATTTTTCGGTTCTCCTGGTTATTAAGTCAAAACAGGGGGAGAAGACGAAAAAGCCGATGTGCGATGAAATCAATGATGCATGCAGAGTAAGAAATGCGTACCTGTCTCCAGCACTCTACATGCAATATGATCCGCACAGAATTGAAAGACAAAAAGTAAACTACCTATATGGTGCAGCGGAAAAAGCCGAGTCCCTAAGCAGGCAACTTCTACTCGAAAGAACCGTCTAGCTGGTCACCCGTCCTTCGATCCAGAGAGTCCAGTCTCGGTCTACCCCTCCTCCCGACACATCGGGTTCAGGAGCAGCGCTTGGCAGGGCAGGCTACGGCACGTAGGCTCGAAGGGAGTGAGTCAGCTATTTTTATTATCCTTTTATTAGTAGGTCCAATTAACAATCTATAGGTGCAGGCAATCTATTAGGTGTTTGGATCCTACTCAGTACGGCACAGTCAAACAGAAAGTCCTAAGTCTAGGGGCTCGAGAAAACCGCGAAAAACCGTAAAAGGCAGCGAAAAACAAAAACCGCGAAAATGCCGCGAAAAACCTAAGGGTCCCCCGAGCATACCGGTGCTCGGCGAAACAGACCCGAAGAAGTGTCCAAGTCCTGCTGAGTGTCCCCGTATTATTACAACAGTTCAAATAGCAAAAATAAAACCTAAGCTACTCTACACTAAACCTCTCCCACTCAGCTACTCTCCTACGCTCTCCTGCGGCTCCGTGCAGAAGGGAGCTGCCTCCAAATCCCGCGGTTGCGCTGGCTTCTCGAGAGTCGCTGCCTCGGTCCTCAGGCCCTCGCAAGAAAGAAGACAAGTGTCACAGACCAAAATAAAATAAAATAATAAAGGCAGGAATCTAAACAGGTGTATATATGCAACAATGGCAAATAAAATAAACAAGCAAAATCAGACAAAAACAAAAATAAAAGAAAAGAAAAGAAAACAAAAATAAAACAAAAATAAATGAAAAATAAAAAGCCGTGAAAAGCCGCGGACTCAGAAAGAGCCACGGAAAGCCGCAAAAAAGAAAATGAAATAAAAAGAAAACTAAAATGACTACTAAGCCGTGCTCCCCGGCAACAGCGCCATTCTGATGACCGAAAAAATCACCAAGATACGGGTGAAAGAAAATAGATCAAGGGTCGTTGCGACCCGGATCTCGGAAGTCAATCGGTCAATCAAGAAAATCAAGTGCAGACCACCAATATTAGATAAAAATCAAAGAAAATACGATAGCGGTCCTGGCTATTAGATTAGCATGGTATAGCGACCAGGGTCGGACTCAGGGAGCACGTGATGGCCTTGCGGCCTATGAAGTAGTCTAAAAAAAGAAATAAAATAAAATAAAAGTCTTTTTGGTGGATTTTTAATTTTTATCTATTTTTTTGGATTTTTGATTAATAAAGGAAATAAAGAAAACAAGTAAACAAGCCAATTCAACCAATTATTTACCTACTCAAAAATCACCCAAAAATTCAAATAAAATTATTTTTATGTTTTTTAAAGTTTTTACTGTTTTTGGTCAATTTTTGATATTTTTCTGATTTTTATTGAATTTTATAAAAATCAAACAAGGCAAGAAAACAAGGGTACTGTCCAGTCAGGTGTCAAGGGCCAAATTAAAATGCAAAATGGCCCTATTAACACCTGAAGGTAATTTTTCTGTAAAGAAGAAAATTCAAGGAAAATTTGGCCACTGGAATTATTATTTTTTGGTTTTTCTTTTATTTATTAGAATTGTTAAATGTTTTTATGGATTTTATAATTTTTATGAGTTTTATATATCCAAAAATGACCAAAATTGGTCAGAAAATCAAACACGGTAATATAAACACTACCTAATTTTTTTGTAATTTTTAGAGGTATTTTAATATATTTTTGTGAATTTTCAAGTCAGACAGTAAAGAAAAAGCTTGTTTTTGAATTTTTAAAAATATCAAATGTAGTAAAAAATGTCTCCAAAAATTGGATAAAATTTTACACTATGGCAGGAGCCATGTGTCCGTATTGCATCACATTTGGAGTTAGTTTGCTATTTTATTAAAAATCAAAACTAAGGTACAGTGTACAGGGACCTATCTGCAAATACCACAAAGTTCTGGTCCCCATGGAGAACAAGGCAAGAAAGTATGGGGCTAAAAGTGCAAAATGTCCCCCGGCCACGCACGATACACGTGACTCAGGCCTGGGGGGACCTATCTGTCATTCCTATTTTATAATATGCAATCAGTAACACCCGAAAAACATAGGATTAAAACTGCAAATATACCACTAAAACACGTGGCGAAGCACGTGGCCACTATACACAAGGGTATACAAGCAAATAGCAGAAACAGAAGGGTCCTACATGCAAATGTACCAAACTAAAATAACGTTCTAAAATATTTACAGGACAAAAGACAAATAACTAAAAAGCTAAGGGCCTAAGAAGAAATTACCCTTATTAAATGTCGACGGCTGAAGTGACGCCACGCAGCTGATCCAACGGGTGAGAATAAGGGTGCCTTTAACCAAGAAACGCGGGCCTGATCGAACGGTTGAGGGTCCACCATGTGGCTAATCTGATGGATCTGGTGCGTTGTGGCTAAACCCTCGGTGGATCAACGGTGGTGAAGCTGACACGTGGAGATCGGACGGCTCTGGAGTCACTGGTGTCTCTTCATCTGATCGTGCGGCTCAGATCGGTCCTCCTATGGATCTGACGGTGGTGAAGCTCCTCAAATGGGTGGCCGAGATCTTTTCTGGAGCGAGAAGATGATCTGACGGCTCGCGAGGGTCCTGGAGAAACTGACGGCCGACGAACTTCGCCGGCTCGAGACTCGGGCGTGGGGACTCCTCGACGGCTGCTGAGAGGCTGAGAAGATGCGTCTCGGTGATCCACAGCCAATGGACTGCTCCGATGATGGCGGGGAGCCCTGGAGAGCTCTGGCGACGATGAACACCTGGAGCACCTGTGCTCTAAAGTCCCGACCTCCAGATGAGGTCGATTTGGCCTGATATCTGCACAGGAAGAAAGAGGGGTCGAGGGCAAACTGCCTCGACCCGTTAGCGTGCGAGAATAGTGAAGGATGCGTCGATATGGCGGTCCTCCGGCGAGCGGCGGAGGTGGAGGGCCGAAGTCCCTGCTCCGGGGCGAGTCAGGGTGGATGGGTAGATGAAGAAGGTGTGGAGGGGAATAGTGAAGGTGGTGGTCGGGTCGGGATGGCTGATGGATGGTCGGAGTGAGCTGGCGAAAGCGGCGGAGCTTCAAGAACAGTAACCTAAAATCTATGTTCTACGCTAAACTACATGCTAACAGGGCTACCTGGCGGAGGAGATCGACTGGGCTGGAGCTGCTGGTGCTCCGGGGTCATTGCCTGCAAGGGACCGTCGTCTTCCCGAGGCTGGGCACGCTCGAGGCGGCGCACGGTGGCGAAGCCACCGGATCAAAGGCTTCCCGAGGTCCTCGTGCCTCACTTCCACTCCGGGGAGCACAGCTGTCACTCTGGCACACCGGAGGAGCTCCTTGGCTGCGAGTGAGAGGTCCAGAGATGCTGGAAAAGGCTGTCGGAGTTAAGGTTTTATACAATGATGGGTCCGATAATATGAGGATCGGGTGAGCATTCCAAGGAGCAGATCCCTAGAAGGAGGTGTACGCGAGGATCATGGATCATCCCCTGGCAATCGGAGCCCTGGGTTTGAGTGGATGGAGTTCGGATTGATTCGGAAATATGTGGATATATCGGGTCAGAAATCAGATCCGCAAGCGAAGAGGGTCCGCGGGGGAAGTTGACCAGGGTCAACTATCCTCCGTGGACCAATCAGAGTCCGCCAGTTCTTAATTATTTGATTATTTATTTAAAAATAGTAAATGATCGAATTAAGAAAAACTTAAAACATGAAAAATATTTATTTTATTTTTTGCTATTTTTTGTGATTTTCAATTAATTTTTTAAAATAGAAATAAGGTATTTACAATATAGTACTATACATAGGTATATATACAATATTGATTTTTTATTTTTGATTTTTATTAGTTATTTTTGTACATTTTTATTCCCATTTTGTATTTTATTTATTTATAACATTAAATTAGGAATAAAAAGGTATTTTTATTTTATTTTTATTATTTATTTACAAGGGTTAATTAAATATAGGTGTGGGTGTATGTACATGGTGAATATGCACAAGAGACTATTTTTATTTTCTTTTTAATTTTTCAATTTTTGTTTTGATTTTATATTTACACATATTTACAAATATATACAAGCCCATTTTTATTTAATTTTAGAGGAAAATATTTTTATTATATTTATAGGTATATTTACACACATGAGCTCCCTATCTCTCTCTACTTTGGCTTTTATGCGGTCAGGCCCATGCTGAGCCCTCCCTTGGGATTAGGTTGCTCAATATTTATTCTAAATATTTCCCTCGTTTTCTTTTAATTCTTTATTCTTTTATTTTTACACAAAAACATGCTAATTATTAGTTTTTACACCATGCATGCTTTTGCTAATTATTTGTATTTACACATATCTACATGTATTTGCAAAGGTTTTTGTAGCTAAAATATAAGAATAAAGAGTGATGAATGAGTATTCATCAGGTGCCTAGCACGACAGGAGCCGCAGCCTGAAGGCCTAGGGCTGCGGACTAGAGGATGGGGCGGCAGGTAGGGTTAGGGCTTTGTGGGTTTCAGGAACTCCGGTCTAGGACCATCGTTCTAATACCATGTAGAGGGAAAAGAATTCATTACTTTATAAGAGGCCCTAGGGTTCTCTTATATGGGAGAGAAACCTATGGGGAAAATTACAAAAAGAAGAAGAAAGAAATAGAAAATAAGACAACGATAATAAAAATAACTAATATTTCAACATTGTATATATTTTTAGACTTTTAGACTTATTTTAAAAATAACAAATATCTCAATATGATAATGAAAATAAGATAACGATTATATATACACTTTTAGACTTATTTTTAAGTATATATAACATAATTTCATATATTCTTTTACCATATTTGGTATAATTACTATGATATAAAAATATTTTAATACATTCATACGATGTGTATCTATCCAATACAAGTATATTTAAGTGAACATGTTATTCTGATATTATTCATACGCGATAAAATATGCATTTTACATCTGTATCCATTTTTTAAGGATATAGTAGTATAGTTTTCGTATCCATCAATATCTGTATTCGTATTTGAAAATAGACAACGATATAATAACACCTATATCCTTATCGATTTCTTTCCATCTTTAATAGAAATGGTGAGCTTTTATGGAAATCTGAAAAATGAGGAAATGAATGGCGGTACTTTATGGAAATTTCAAAAATGGAAGAAAGGAATTGAGGTCCTTTTATAGAAATTTCAAAAAATAGAGAAAATGGTGCTAGAAATGGAAAATGACATGGGCTCTTTGATAATTTACCATTTGGAGGGGGGGGGGCATGCCCCTACCCGTCCCCTCCTATCTCAACTTCTGCTTGTAGTGCTAAGATTGACAATTTAGTTTAACCCGCCTTATAGTCTAGTGGTAGAAACACATACTTGGAGGTGACAAGTATAATATGATATGAACAATGTTCCTTGTACCAATATCACGATCTACCTCCACTCTTTGTTATGTCTTTCCTTTCCTTGGTTGGTCACGTGATTGATCTTTAGCACTCGTATTTTTATTTGCACAAGACTTGATGAGTCCGATCGCAAGCATCACACCCTAATCAAGTCTTGGCTAGCTTTTTGGATAAGCTCTTCCAAATAAATAATGAGCCAAATCACAATCAACAGGTTTCATGTCACTATCCCCATTTCCTCTAAAGGATGATGAAATCTTACTAGGATATACAACATTGATAGTGAAATTGACTCTGGAACTGATTAATTGATCATATAAAACCCGCACGCCGTCATTTTTATACACACACGTAAACGTAATCGTAAACGTAATCGTAAACGTAAACGTAATCCATGACTCGAAAGATATGGTCTATTATCGCAAGGAAGCACGTCGTCGTCAAATATAATTGATTATAATTACAGATCATGCTAATGGAATTAAGTTGATTGATTAATTAATTAATTACAACCTAGTACGACATTCACGACTTACGTAGACGTTACACTAAGACACATGAAGATGTCGTGTATGCGTCTTCACGCCACGTGGCGATACGATGAGTCTCCAAGTAGGATATGAGCGTGTCACGACTGATTCGGATCCACGTCGTCGCCTCGAAGCTCATCCAGAGAGGTGGGCACCACAATTACATTAGCAATCTATAGCTTCCAAATACATGTATCCATGTTTGGACCCTACACATGAGTGAACACGTACGGCTCTACTCCTCCAATTCTATAATTGTATGTATTCATGTCGTTGCTCGTAAAGATCGTACATATGTTAAGGGATCATGGAGTTTAATTTGATTGGAATTAAAATAGAGAGCATGAGTTAATGATACCCTATATTAATATATGGAATTAGGGATTTGCAAAATGAGGAACAAAATCTTCTACGCTTCCAACTAAGATTTGCCGGAAAAAAAACAAATTGAGCACAATAATAGACGTATGGAAACTGTGTATGATATCATGCTCGATAATCTTTGGAACAGAGAGAATAAATTGGCACCATCGTTATCATTTCCTAATAATTAGTAGCTCTATGATTAGACCTGTTTAGCTCACTGATTAGTTGTTAACGAGGCCCTCTAAATCTGTGATCAACGTGTTAGAAGAAACTTCAATGACTTCTTATAATTTATTCAAGTGTTAGAGGAGAGGACAATTGATTCAACTGGAAATCAGAGGAAAGAGAAAGGGATTCCATGATATTCCGAACAACTACAGAAAATGTCAACTTGTAGTCCCTGTAAACCTGTCACATGTACTTTTGGTACGACGTCAAACCATGAGTAACAAATGGAGGGGTCCTAGGTATACCATAGCAATTTTTCATGAGTCTAAGAGGTTAATTCAATATTTTTAAAATCTAATCTAAGATTGAATCGGAAATCTTGCTGAAAATCAACCAGATGATGATGATGATAGTCATTATTCTTAAAAATCGGATTGAATCAAAGCAGTGTGGAATAAGAGATTGAAGTGGCTAATTGAATCGGAATAAATTAAACATGCATAAAATACAGACTCAAACATAATCGAATCGGATGATGATGTCATTATTCTTAAAATTGAACTGAACCAAACCGGTGGGAAAGAGACGGTTGAACCGTCTAATTGAACCGGAATGGATTAAAACATGTATAAAATACACACTTAAACATAGTCGTATCGGATGATGATGTCATCATTCTTAGAAATCGGATTGGACCAAACTGGTGGGAAAGAAGCAGTTGAATCGGCTAATAATTGAATCGGAATGGATTATAACATGTATAAAATACACACTCAAAAATAGTTGGAATAGATATAAATTACATAACTAATGTATATATCTTATAGTATACGTAAAATACATTTTTTATATGCACCACTAAAATATTGTAAATATAGATATATAACATGTACACAATATATTAAATAAAAGAACAATAGTTTAACTTGCATTTAAATCTCATTTAAACGTGCGATAACGTAATTAGTTAGAAGTTGGTTGAGTTAACGAAGGTCATAAGTTCTAACTCCTAATAATATCATTTATTTTGAATAAATTCAAAATTAATTGTGATTTAATATCATTTGAATCGGATTAAATCGAGTTCGAAAAAGCTACTTGAACCGATGAATGGATCGAAAATCATACTTTCAAATCGAACCGATATAAATTGGTCAATCGGACCAGTCGAACTCGATCTAGTCCGATTTTCAAAACACCGTATCAATTTACAATAGCAGTATGTAACGAAGAAACCTAGTTCGTTTATTTTCATTCCTCTAGTTTTTTATTCAATGATATGGACAATTATAGTTATGTTGAACTTTTCTTGATTCTTGTGATGAGGGAGGAAAACACTTTTGAATCTACATGCCTCACAAAGACCAAAGAGACCAAAACAATCGAGACCATCGTCCCAAGAATTGCGACATTAGAGATGAAAAGTCAAGCCTAAGCATCAGTGTAGCATGGGCATCGATTGTTGAAGTTTAATATCTCGCACATCGTTACTAAACCATGTCACTAATCGATCTAAACTCTTTTGAATCATTCTCCAAACTATGTGGAACTTGATTTTTTCGTCGATCTGATATTTAATCCAATCAAATATCATTCAACTAGTCTTTACCCAGAGTCAGTAAAACCCATCATGTTTTATCATTCTTTTGGGCAAAAGCATCATGGTATACAAATCGTACCAACCACAAGTATTCGCAATACTCATGCATCCTATATAACAGAACACATAGGTAACATAAAGTATGTGTTCCCATATATTTATGTTTGCTTTCAAGTTTAAGCAGAAGATGTATCAATTGACCACAGGACGACAATGTCTATGTTACATCTTTCAAAAGTATATATTGATATTTTTGAACTGCTATCTTGTTTCTCAAACATGATAATCATTTGTGGAATTCACACAATGTATCATGAGTGAGCTCTGCATTGGTTTGTCAATTATAAACGTGTATAATTCCTTTTAGAAATCATACATCTCATATATCTTTATATGCATACAATATCGATGATATATAGACTTTGTCAGACCATCAAACCAGTGGTCAATCAAATGTACATATTCAAATATAAAAGCATATTTGTCTCTGATGGAAGGATGATTTCCCGTCTTGTGGCAATCTACAATATGGAACTTCATCTATCTCGATCTCATTAAATTAACTCTTTACCTTGACTAATCCAACAACTCTGCATATATATTCCTATGTATGCATCAAGTATCAGTCCAGCATTAGTCTATAAAGAAGATTGTCATCTCCTCTCAAATCAGAGATCATGTTATTGGCTAACATCAGACGATGTTAGTTGCATCCCCGATCTAATTCTTTAGATAACAATTACATGTATGTTGTTATGATTTAATATGTTAGGTCACTAGCTATATGATCTCCAAAGTGACCAAGGTACGTAGCCTCAAATGGCTCACTACATGTTTCATTAAATGACTCATTAGGAGATTACATGTCCAACAATCTTTCAGTAGTCCTCTGAATCACTCTAGGACCTCTCTACGATCCATACCATTACATGTTGATCAAACTAATTTTGAGTCAATGTTTTGGTCAAAGGATCATCTACATTTTTGGTAGAGACAACTTCAATGATAGTAATGGCATCTCATTTCTCTGTCTTTGATATTATTTTCTATCCATGTGTTTTATTTTTTTTATGCCAAACGAGTTCCATTATTTGTAAAATGGCTCTAGTGTTTATCACAAAATAACAGAATGGGAGAATTCTCTTAGGAAACTATACATCCAAGATGAACTTACGTAACCAAATAACTTCCTTAACATCATCTAACATGATAACATACTCAACCTTTATTGTTAAATCAGTAGTGATATCATGCATCTTGTTTTTCCTGCTCACAACACCATTCATTCAGCATGAAGATGAACCATGTCGAATCCAATATCAAAGGTAGGATCCTCATCTTTGTGGGGTACTATGGATAAGGCCCTTCAAACAGTATATAGCTATACATTCTCGTCATTTTTTCAAGAAAGGTGGCCGCCAGGTCGAGTCCCTTTCAATTGTAATGACGTTCAAGGAGAAAATGTGGGGAAAGTGGACTTTCTATCATTGATATTAGTTTGGAAATCCAAATCCTTGTACTTTAAGACTTGGATATCACTATACCCAAGAAAGGCATCACCTTTTTAGGTGCTTGAAAATGTTCTTCACCATAATCTATATTTCTCTTTATAGTGGGATTTGTAATGGCTTACCACTCCAACTACAAGGCAAATGTATAGTAGTATACACATCATAACATACTAGGCTTCCTAAAGCCGATGCGTAAGGCAATTTAATTGTCGCCTTATTATCCTCAAAACATTGAGTCCCATCCCTTTTAGTAGGTTAAACTATGTCTTAAGGTAAGTAAGCATTTCTTGGAATTTTATATATATATAATCTTTCAAATATCTTCTTGATGTATCATTATTATGATAGTCCACTACCCTCTCTTCTCTATTTATAAACACTTTCATAGCCAAGATGTAAGAGGCATCCTTGATATATATCATCTTAAAGGCATTGGACAACCAAATCTACACATTGACCATCATCCTTACATCATTATGAATGAATAGAATGCCATCTGTGTAAAACATGTGGAATGCAATGGCACTCCTACTAAGTTTCTTGTTTGCACATGATTTATCAGGATCTTGAATGAAATCATAATTTTGTATAGTTTCATCAAATCTGATGTTCCAATTACAAAAAGCTCGCTTCATGACAGTTCAATTTCTTGAACTTGTGTACCTTAACGTCATCTTCTATGAAGCCTTGTCGTTGCTCCATATAGATATTTTTGTCGATGTATCCACTGAGGATTGCAATCTTACATCCTTTTGTCAGATATCATAATATTGGTGTGCAATTAAAGGTAGAAATATACTTGCGCATTTAAGCGTTGCTACATAAGAGCATATGTCATCATAATCAATGTCTTCTTTTTCTAAGAGTGCCTTTGGCTATATGTCATGCTTTAAAGGTCTCTACCATCTCATCAAACCCCCTCTTTCTCCTTGAAGTTCTATTTATATCGAACAAATTTTACCCCTTTAAGTGGATCCTTGAGGGTCTAGAATCCATTCTTGTACATGGAGTCTACTTTAGATACATGGAGTGGGATTTTTTTTCATGTCAAGTTCTGCAAGCAATTTTTATATGAAGTGGGATTATTATCAACTCTTATGATACATGGATTCCATTATTCTCAAGTGGTCTCTCCACCCTAAGACTCTTTCTTAGATGATAGGAGTGTCTTCCTCATCAACTCCTCAGTTTCTAGTACTAAAACATCATCATTTTCTTTAGACTCGATAAGTTCCTTTATTTAATTATTATATTAGCTTTTAAGAATTTTAAATCTCCAAATACAAAGAGAATTTGAGCCTCAAAGTTATATAGATGGTATATAATATCGTTCTTTATATAACTAATGATGTAACACTATCTAATGCAAGGTTCCAATTTATTTGAATCCATGACTTAACATTTACCAAACATCCTCAAATTCTCATCTAACACTTAGTGGTTTGATTCCAAATCACATCTCATGAGAGGTTTTCATTAGTGACTTGCTTGAAATCTTGCTAAGGACATATCTACCGCAGTCTTTATAATATGTCCTCAAAAATTAAGAGGAAGTTGAGCTTTTATCCATCATTGATCTCACAATTTCCAACACGGTTCAATTGTATCTCTTTGCACCTAGATTATATTTAAGAGTACCTTAGGAGTGAGATTTAGAACTAATTCATTTCTACTTTAGGTATTCTTTGAATTCATTCAAGAGGTACTCTTCACCTCAGTCGGATTGAACTCTCCTTATCTTCCTTTTTTTTATATCCAACCAAGCCAAGAGTACTTTAATTTTTAAAAGTTTATGATTTGTGGTTTAATAGGAATATAAAATTATACCTAACATGATCATCAATAAATGTTAAAAATATTGATATACATTATATGTTGCAGAATTTAATTGATCACATATATTAATATGTATGAGATCTTGAAACTTCACATCTCATGTCATTCCCTAAGAAAGATGCCTTAGACATTTTAACTCAAATAGAATGTTGGCAAGTTGGTAAGGTTCAAACATTTAGAAAATCTGAAGGTACATATGTTACTAGTTTATGATCATATGAACAAACACATATCCATGTCGTTGATGCTAGATAATAGTCAAATGGTATTCATCTTCCCTTGATATCTTTAGGGTACTAGATACATTCATTCATATATACTTCATATAGACCACTAGATGTTAAAATATTGATGTGCCTTGAATCCTAACCATCTAACCTAGATTGAAGAACCTCATATGCAACCCTCCTGTCTTACCATACCTCAGCAAGATGGGGGTCTCGATGTATTCATGTATTTGGATTCGGGTATATGGTCCATTTTTCATGGATCTGTTTGTATGGGAGTACTATATAAACTCCCTAGGGTTAGGGCTCTTTATACTCCTTTGTACTTTTTCCTTCTTTCCATATAGTGCAAACTGATCGCCGTCGTCCAAGGATGTAGTCCAGTTACGAGTGAACCCGGTAAATCCATGCATCTCAGTGTTTACTTGATTGATCTTGTTTGTGCTTGCTTACATGATTTGCAATGAATTGGTAGCAGAGCATCTAATTTCGTCTAGATAATCAAGCAAGATGGCATCGCATAATCTGAAGATCGAGAAGTTCATGGGTAGAAACGGATTCAGTCTATGGCAAATCAAGATGCACACACTTCTGAAGCAGTAGGGCATCTAGGTGTCATTAGATCATAAATGGCGAAGGCACTCGAACCTCTGAGTTGAAGTTGCAGGAAGCGCACTTAATGATCATGTTGTGTTTGACGGACAAGATTATTACAGAGGTTGTTGATGAGGATTCCACGATCAGCTTGTGCTTGAGACTCGAAAGTCTATACATGACAAAGTCTCTGACCAGCAAGTTGCTCTTGAAGCAACATTTGTTCTCTCTCCACATACAAGAAGGTACATCTCTTAAAGAACATCTAGATCACTTAAATACATTATTGACGTATTTAAGAAATGTAGATGTTAAGATTGAATATGAGGATGTTGCCTTGATTTTGTTGATTTCTCTTCCATTATCATATGAGAATTTTGTTCAATCAATTATCGTGGGAAGAGACCCTAGAGGAAGTTCGCGCGATTCTGCATATGTGAACTTTGGTATATGGATACCAGGAGGCAGGATGCTAATGGTATAGGTTTAGTTATGACTCATAAAAGATTCATGTCAGTTCTGGTTACGGGAAGAATGGAAAATGGAAGCCCAAATCAAAGAATCACAAAGCTAAGGATATCTGCAATTAATGCAAGAAACATGAACATTGGAAGAAGGATTACCCGAAGAAGAAAGGAAAAGCCACATTTTTTTGTCGTGGCTCATGGAGGTGCAGATTCTGAAGATGATCTTGCTCTCACCATCACATATTAGAAGACGATGAATAACACATGGATTCTTGATTCAGGTTGTTCTTAACATGACTCTCAATGAAGATTGGTTCTGCACCTATGAGAAGATAGATGATGGAAACATCATCATGGGAAATGATGCAGCATGCAAGACTGTAGGGATCACCTATGTGAAGATCAAGATGCATGATGGAGTCGTGAGGAAGGTGACAAAAGTACTATGTTATTGATTTGAGGAAGAACTTGCTATCCCTTGGAGTCTTGGACTCTGAATGATATAGGTATAATGCTGAAGGTGGAGTCATGCATGTTGTCAAAGGCTACAAGGTTGTCATCAATGGCAATAACCAAAAGATCATATACATCATGCAGAGGTCTATAGTTATGGGTTATGTTGTAGTGGCATCCTAAGTCATGAGATCAGAGTCAGAATTGTAGCACTGATGAGGGCGACCCGAGCGAACGAGGTAAAGGTACTGAAATAGGTTGTTGCGACCTCTAACACTCGGGGTCACTCAATCAAAAAAAAGATCGAACCGCAAAAGAAATCAAAGATCAAAACAAAGCGAGCAAGCGGTCCTAGCTATGTGATTAACCTGGTATAGCTCCCAGGGTCGAACACAAGGAGCACGGATTGGCCTAGGGCCTACGAAGTAGTGAAAATGAAATAAAAATAAAAGAAAATGTTTTTTTAGAGGTTTTTATGAATTTTTATATTTTTTTTGGATTTTCAAATTATAAAGAAAATAAAAGAAAGTAAAATCTAGGCAACTTCAACAATTTATTAAACACACCAAAAATAATGCAAAAATTAAGGAAAAATTGTTTTTATGTTTTTTAAGTTTTTAAGTGTTTTTGGTGAATTTTTGAGATTTTTCTAATGGGTAAATTATTTTCTAAAAATCAAACAGTGCTAAACAGGAGAGGTACTGTCCAGCAAGGCTTGAACTCAAAAATAAAATATCTAAGAGTCTCACTAAGCCCTGGAGGTAATTTTCCTGTGATCTAGAAAGAATAAGGAAAATTTAGGCACCTTAATTATTGTTTTTGGATTTTTAAATTAATTATTATAAGTTTTATGAGTTTTTGAGGGTTTTGCAATTTTTAGGGTTTTTAAGTGATGAAAAATAGCCAAAATTGGCTAGAAAATCAAACAACAAGCAAACAACAGTATCTAATTTTTTTATAATTTTTGGGGGTGTTTTTATATTTTTTTGGTATTTTTATATCTAGACAGTAGCTAAAAAATAGGTTTTTGAATTTTTAAAAATACTAAATGAAATCAGAAATGTCCTCAAAAATCCCTAAAATTTCTACATCATGGCAGGAGCCATGTGTCAAAATCTCATTGGATTTGGAGGTGATTTGATATTTTATTCAAAAATAACAAGGGGGCACTGTGCACAGGGACGTAAGTGCAAATACCCGAGAATCTGGGGGCCCAGGTGCAAAATACCCAGCAAGTCACGCGCGTGGCGCGTGGCTGGGGCACTCAGGGGCCTATTTGTAATAAAATCCTACTTCTTGGACCTTTTGGTAACTGGTACCAGAAAGTCCAAGGGTATGGTTGCAAATATCCCACTAAAATCCGCACATGCGTGAATAACAGGCCCACAGGGGTATAAAAGCAATTACCAAAAAGTTTCTATTCATTACATAACAGCCCAGAACTACAGGGAAAGAAATGCAAATAACCCTAAACTACACGTGACGACGCACGTGGTCTCATACAAACAGGGGCATACATGCAAATCTAAACAAACACGAGGTCCACAATGCAATTTACCCTAAGAAAATAAAGTTCTAAAAATATTTACAGGACTAAGGCGAAAAAGACAAACTAAGAGGGGGCCCTAAGTAAATTACCCCTTTATTCGTCGACGGCCAGATGCGCGCCACGTGGAAGATCGGTCGGCTCTGGATGGGGGGGCGCGTCTCTTCTTCAGCTCGGGGGCTCGATCGACGGTGGAGGCGAGGACACGTGGGAGATCGGGCGGTTCTGGGCTCAGGTACCTCTCTCCTCTGCTGCGAATGGTCCAGATGAGCTCCTCGAAGTGATCGACGGTCGCTGCTCCTCGGAAGATGGACGGCTGAGATCAAAACTGGAGCGGAGGCGTCATCGGACGGTTCTGGAGGATGGTGGAAGAACACGACGCCGGCGAACTTCGCCGGCCTCGTGCGTGAGCTGTACTCCTCCTCAGCTGCTCCTGATGATCGGAACGGGTCCGCGGTGAAGCTCCGCAGCTGGTGGTGGACTTCGATGGCCCGGCCGAGCCCTGGAGGGGCTCCGGCGAGGCTGGCGGCGCGAAGCTCCTGGCTGGAATGTAAGAGGGGCTCAGATGCCTCCCGTTGGACCTGCAAAGCAAACCAAAAGCTTCGCGGGTCGAGGGCAAAGTGCCTCGACCCCAAGAAGCGTCGTGAGGGTGAACGGTGCGGCGGGGTGAATGAGCTCCGGCGAGCGACAGGTGGTGGAGCTGGACTCCCAGCTCCGGGGCGAGTTGGGTTGAACGAGTGGGCGAAGAACGTGCGTGGGGGAACGGCGAAGATGGTAGTGTGCTCCGATGATCGAGATAGTGTGCATGATGGTCGGAATCAGAGGAACACAGCAAGGAGTCGATTTGGGGGTAACTTAAAATTAGACTAAACAAGAAGGAACGAGGGTTACCTGGGTGAAGCTGGAGACTATGCTGGAGCTTAGCTAGCTCCTGGTCCTTGCCTCAAGGGTCGTCAACGCCCGAGGCTCGAGCTCCGGTTGAACGTCGGAGCACGGCGGCGCGAGGCAACCGGATCGATGGTCCGAGCACCTCCTCCTCTCTGCGACACCGGCAAATGCAAGCTGTCACCTTGCTGGTTGCGATGGAGGTCACTGGAGAGAGAATGGGGAGCCAAAGATGGAATGAGGAGGCGGCTGAGCTCGGGATATATAGTGCTAGGGGTCCGGCTAAATGGGAGTCGGGCACGAAGATCAGAGCGCGGATCCCCATGCAAACCTCCGGGCGAGGATCTCGGATGTGCGCAGATGGATTAGGACCCGGGGTTTGCGTGATTAGCAGGCGGATTGAGCAGGGAAAAAGCAATGAAATCGGGTCGGGCGAGCGGACTCGGGCTCTGGTGGTCCTGGGGGAGGTGTTAACCGGGGGTCAACAATCCCCCGTGGACCAATCAGAGCCCGCCAAGGGTGGACTTTTTATTTTATTTTTTTGGGCCTTTAAATGGCCGAATTTTCAAAAACTTAAAACACAAAATATTTTTGTTTTAATTTTTTCTATTTTTTTGTGATTTTTAATTAATTTTTGGAAATTAAAATAAGGTATTTACATATTATAGCTATACATAGGTATATATACACTATATTGATTTTTGATTTTTGATTTTTAATTATTTATTTTTATACATTTTTATTCCTATTTTATATTTTATTTATTTATAGGATAAAATGAGGAATAAAAGGCTATTTTTATTTTATTTTTATTATTTATATACATGGGTTAATTAGTTAGTTATATACATGATATATACATGGTATATATACAAGATGTTTTTGTATTTTTAATTTTGTAATCTTTATTTGATTTTTGTTTTAATTCTTTTTATTTATTTTATTTACAAAACATAAAAAGGAATATTTACAAAAAGTTTTGGAAATAAAGAAATTTATTTACAAGGGGAAATAAATATAAGATAGGGGTTTATGTACATGGTGAAAGGTTGTTTTTAGGATTTTGATTTTTAACTTTTTATTTTGTTTTTAATAGGCTATAAATATGTACAAAATATATACAAGTATTTACAACATATTTTTGGATGAGGAAAATATTATTTATTTATTTACAAATATATACATATGTGAGCCCCTATCTCCCTCTACTTGGCTTTTATGCGGTCAGGCCCATGCTGAGCCCTCCCTTGGGTTAGGTTGCTCAATATTTATTCTAAATATTTCCCTCTTTTTCTTTTTCATCTTTATTCTTTTATTTTTGCACAAAAACATGCTAATTATCTATTTTTACAAAAATGCATGCTTTTGCTAATTTTTCCTATTTACACATATCTACATGCATTTGCATAGGTTTTTGTAGCTAAAATATAAGAATAAAGAGTGATGAATGGGTATTCATCACCCCCCTATACTATACTTTGCTAGTCCCTTAGCAAACACTTATTTTGAAAAAGAAGTGCAAAAGAAAGAAAAAGAAAAAGAAAAAGAGAATGTACATGGATCAAGGTTGATTATTAAACTTGCCTTCATTAAATTGAGGTATGGAGCTTAATCAGATCTTTGGATTATTGATGTGTCGGAACCTTATTTAGACTTAAGCTTAAAACCTAACAGCCTCCAAGTTCCACTATTCTATAACCAAGACTCCTCAATGCTCCAGATCAGAACAAGTCATCAATCACAAACCCTGAAGACCATGAATCTTTTCTTGTCCTGTGAAAGTGAGGTCTAAGCTCTCCACCTCAGAAATGGCAACTTGACAACCCTCCCCAACAAGGTAACTCTATGACCTCAATCTGGCCACTCTTTCCTCGAGGAGCGGGGTATTCCCTTCTAAGTTCAAGTACAACCGACTCAAGAAGAGGGGGAAGAAGAGAATGGGCCAAGGCCAGTGTAGCCAAGTACCCTTGGGAGCTTGACCAGTGTAGCCAAGTCTCCCTGCTGCAAGCTACAACAGGTGGATCATGAAACCAAGCTTTGCTTATTGCACTTATATACATACTCCGGTGGGATTATCATTTTCTCTCAGACCCACCACTTTTTTGGAGTTCTTTTCTTTTTCACATTTTTTTTTCGAGTGTATCTATACAACATGTACATGTGCAGCATATATATACAAGGAGTTTTTCCTCTTGAGCCAGTAGACTATCCCTCTTTTGAAGCTTTATCGCAACCCACGACTCCCGTCGTTAGACCTCATGGCAACCAGACCAAGTTGAGACGCACTTCCTTCACTAAATGAAGAAGAGAGGTTCCGCCTAGAAGTACTACCCTCATATGCTACCCCAAGTCAAGGAAGACTGCCTCCTCACCATCTCATCCGTAGAGAGCTCGGTGCATAGTGCGGTTGTCCAAGTAAAGCCATAATCTATATGAGTCATGTGTTGTTGTTAAGTGCTCTACTTAGGCTCATTGAGATGACATGTGATCATAGCCTAGTGGACTCAAAGAATTAAGTCACCATGGACCTGAAAAGCCTTAAACCTAAGCCCTATAAGGTTCCTCTTAGAAATTAGGTGGATTAAGATCTTAATCAAGCTCCATTTCTCAATTTGATTCCAGGCTTAGTTTAAATGTCAACTATCATCCAAGGAAAACTATATACATATGTACAAAAAGATGCATATTTACACAAATTTTACAATCATGCAAAATTTTTGAAAAATGTTTTGAAATCATGAATGATGATGCATGAAGTGCAAGTTTTGCAAAAAGGTATTTACACACATTTACACAAGATTTTTGCAAACTTTTGATTTTCAAAACATTTTGGAAAAATTTTGTACTATATACATAATTTTGATACAGAAAATATTTACACACGCTTTACACAAAAGATTTTTGGAAATCATTTTTACAAAAATAATTTGTACACTAGCTATGTATGTGCAAAATAAAAGAAGATTATGTACATGAAAATTTTTAAATTTTTGTGGTTTTTAGCCATTTTATTTATTAACACACTCACACAAAGTACGAGTTATGGCTAAAGTATATATGAAATATATACACACCCCCCTATACTTAGCTCGAACGATGTCCTCAGAGTCAAGAGCGATGAAGAAGACATAACTCGTGCTATGTATAGGGAAGTGAAAAGGAAGGCTATACAAAAGGAGAATGAAAGGTCAAAAGGTTCTCGGGTCTTCCCCCTATACTTAGGATTAAATAATCCTAAGTATAGCAGGCTGTACACGAAGGGAAAACCGAGTGGAGAATGTACAGGGTCTACCCCCCCTATACTTAGGGTGAAATGCCCCTAAGTATAGGCAGCAAAAATAAGGGTAGACAGAAACAAAAGGAAAACCCGAAAGGTCTCACATCCCCCCTATACTTAGGGTAAAGTGCACCCTAAGTATAGCATAATCAAAAGATGAGGAAAGGGATGTGGGACTAAAGAAAGTGATGATATAGACATCTGGATCTATGTACAGCGGAGGGTCAGTAAAGCTCAGGCGTGAGATGCATTAGATGTGAGTCAAAAGACCACATCTCACACAAAATGAATAGGGGCAAGATCAACGACCCGCGGCTCATGATCTAGAAATGGCTTGAGCCGCTGGCCGTTCACTCGGAAGGTACTCTCAGAAGACAACTCGGATATGTCGATGCTACCGTTGTCGTGTACCTTCCGAACCAGATAAGGTCCTTTCCATTTGCTCTGTAGCTTCCCTGGAAATAATCTAAACCTCGCATCAAACAGCCATACTCTCTGTCCAATCTCAAAATGTTTGTGGCTGATATGTGAATCATGCCACTCCTTGACTTTCTCCTTGTAATGTAGGCTGCTTGTGAAAGCTGCATCTCTAAGCTCTTCCAGGGCAGCTAGCTCTGCCCTCCTCTGGTCTCCTATATCATCTGGATCCATGAGAATGTCTGTAACTGCCCAGAGTGACTTGTGCCTCAGCTCAACAGGTAGGTGACAAGGCTTGCCATATACGAGGCGAAAGGGAGATGTACCCAAAGGTGTCTTGAAAGACGTCCTATATGCCCACAAGACCGAGTCCAAAAGCTGTGACCAGTTCTTTCGGTCAGGGCGGACGACTTTCTGCAGAATCGTCTTGATCTCCCTATTCGACACTTCGGCTAGACCATTCGTCTGTGGATGATACGGTGTAGCAACACGATGATCTATGCCGAACTCGCTAGCAAGTGCCTTCACCTGGTCGTTGATGAAGTGAGATCCCCCATCAGAAATAAGAACTCGTGGAACCCCGAACCGCGTGATGATATGCTTCCTCAAGAATCTGCAAACTGTCCTCGCATCAGCGGCTCGGGCGGGGATAGCCTCCACCCAACGACTCACATAATCTACGGCCAACAGAATGTACTCAAATCCCTGACTCTTAGGGAATGGACCCATGAAATCGATGCCCCATGCGTCAAAAACCTCACAGAAGTGAATGGGCTGCATCGGCATCATATCACGCTGTCCACAAGTGCCCATCCTCTGACAGTCAGTACATCTCTTCACGAACTCATCTGAGTCCTTGAAGAGGGTAGGCCACCACAAACCGGATTGGAGCACTTTCTGTGCCGTTCTCCTCCCAGAATGATGTCCTCCTGCCTCAAGCTTGTGGCAGTAAGTGAGGACGCTATGGTGTTCCTCCTGAGGAATACACCGACGCCAGACGCTATCCCCTCCCTCGTGGTAAAGGATGGGATCCTCCCAATGGTAAGACTTGGCCTTCGCGAGGAAGGTCTCAAGCCTTTGCCTGGGCCAATATTGTGGGACTTTCCCAGCAACGAGAAAGTTCACAATATCGGCGTACCATGGAAGTGAGGCGATAGCAAGGATCGCCTCATCTGGGAAGGTATCTCGGATAGGATCAATCTGCTCAGTCTCCTCAGGCTGCTCTAATCGGGAGAGGTGATCCGCCACCACATTCTTGACTCCAGGCTTATCCTTGATCTCAATGTCGAACTCCTGGAGTAGAAGGATCCATCTAGTCAGTCTGGCCTTGGCATCCTTCTTTGCCATGAGGTACCTGATGGCGGTGTGATCTGTAAACAAAGTCACTCTGGATCCAATGATATGTGATCTGAACTTATCCAGGGCAAACACTACTGCTAGCATCTCCTTCTCTGTGACCGTATAATTCCGCTGGGCGGAATCCAATGTGCGGCTAGCATAGTGTATAGCAAATGGTACTCCATCCCTCCTCTGTCCCAGCACTGCCCCTACGGCAAAATCGGAGGCGTCCGTCATGATCTCGAATGGGAGAGACCAATCAGGTGGCTGGAGGACAGGAGCCTCAATCATGCACTGCTGGAGAGTAGCAAACGACGAAAGACACTTGTCATCGACAAGGAACTCGGTGTCTTTCGTCAAGAGGTCAGTCAACGGCCGGGCAATCCTGCTGAAATCCTGAATGAATCTCCTGTAAAATCCAACGTGCCCCAGAAATGACCGTAACTGCCTCAGATTGGACGACGGTGTGAGTTTTTTAATGACATCGACCTTGGCCGGATCAACCTCCATGCCCCTGTTGGAGATGATGTGGCCAAGCACCGTCCCTTGAGTCACCATGAAGTGACTCTTCTCCCAAGATAGCACCAAGTTGTACTCAATACATCGCTGGAGTACCCGGTCTAGGCAGTCAAGACAGGAGTCGAATCTGTCGCCGTAGACCGAGAAATCGTCCATGAAGACCTCTAAGCAATCCCCTACCATGTCCGAAAATATCGACAGCATGCACCTCTGAAAAGTCGCAGGGGCGTTGCATACCCCGAATGGCATGCGTCGAAAAGCGTATGTGCCGAAGGGACAGGTAAAGGTGGTCTTCTCCTGATCCTCAGGAGCGATGGCCACTTGGTTGTAGCCCGAGTACCCATCCAGGAAGCAATAATGGCTCTTCCCTGCCAGTCTCTCAATGATCTGGTCAATAAAAGGCAGGGGGAAATGGTCCTTCTTGGTGGCTTGGTTGAGTCTCCTGTAGTCAACACAAACCCTCCAAGAGGTGGGTACTCGTGTAGCAATCTCCTCTCCCGACTCACTGATCACAGTCGTGATGCCCGTCTTCTTGGGCACCACATGCAAGGGGCTAACCCACTTGGAGTCGGAAATGGGATAAATAAAACCTGCACCCCACCACTTCGATATTTCCTTCATGACAACCTCTCTCAGGTTGGGGTTCAGACGCCGCTGGAACTCACGCGACGGCTTCGCCCAATCCTCGAGATAGATGTGGTGGGAGCACACTGATGGACTAATCCCATGGAGATCTGCTACGCTCCATCCGATCGCCTTGCGGTTCTTTTCAAGAACCCCCATCAAATGGGATTCCTGCTCTCCAGTCAACTCAGCGGAGATGATGACTGGGTACATCTCAGGATCGCCCGCAAGGAATCGATACTTCAGCGAAGTAGGGAGCGGCTTCAGCTCTGGAATGCTGGGTGCCGGCAAATCTGGCTGTGGAAGGAACTGTGTGAAAGCTGCAAGGTCTGCCAAATCTGCCTGGGAAAGTGAAAGTGTACTCTCGCAAACTGGATCGGGAGAAGGCTGCTCATCTGCACTGTCTCTGCTCTGCTCTGCATCTAACTCCTCCTCCTCAATAGGCTCAACTGGACTCGAGTCTGGCATCTGATCATAGCAATCGGCCCAATCAGACTCTGAATCCGAGGGATCTGCATCAGAATCGGTGGCATCAGCACCACCGAAAAGCAAGGTGGCATCAGCACCACCAGAAAACAAGGTGGCCTCAGCACCACCATCACAAATCATCGTGCTGTGATCAAGGACTGGCTCTGCTGCCGCTAAGGTATCCTGAACCAGGTCTGTGCTCTCCAGACTCTCCTCTGCTATCATCTCTGCCTCAGCTGTGTCTGAAAGTGAGAGAGTAGTCTGTGCCTCAAGGTCTGCCCAAGCTGCCTCATCATCTGTGATCACAAAATCACAGTCCTGGTGGATGTCTGGCTCTGCGTCTGTCAGCTGCTCTGAGTCGGTGCTGGCATCTGAGCGGGATCTAGATCTGGCTCTGTAGTCCTCGACCGTCTCTATTTGTATACTCTCGCCCTGGACGCGAAAGTACACCTTCCCGCTATCATGATCAGTCACCGCCTTGGCTGTGGCCAAGAACGGACGACCGAGGATGATGGGGGTATCGGCCACCGATTCAGGGATCTCCATGTCCAACACTACGAAGTCCACGGGGAATTGCAGACCCTGAATAGTGACGATAACGTCGCGTGGCAACCCCTTCGGCTTCTTGACAGATCGATCAGCGAACTGAAGGACTGTCCTGCTCTGTCGAAGAGTGCCCAACTCGAAGCGGTCGAGAAGGGCTGCCGGAAGTAGGTTGATCGACGATCCGCTATCTAAAAGAGTACGGTCGAACCACTGCTCGCTAATCTGGCATCTGACATACGGGGCCCCTGAATCTGGCCTCTTGGCTGGCAGTCGGTTCTGGATCGCGAAGCACGTGGCTTTGGTCAGCACATGTATCTCTGAAGTGTGGTTCCTCCTCCTCCTCCTGACTGTAGTCCTTTCTCTCAAAGATCTCTGGAGAAGGGGGATGTGCTGCAAAGCCTCCTGGAGGGTCAGCTGGATGTGGAAGCGATCGATCATGCTCTGGCTGAACTCCTCAAGCTCTCTCTTTTTTGGGTCATTTTTCTTCCCCTTCCCCATCTGAAGGGCTCTAGGGAAGGGGATCACTGGGTCCTTCTCAGATTAAGGACTAGGAAAAGGTCTAAGCGGTTCAAGGACCGGATCCACACATACATCACGCACCACAGTGGGACCAGAAGAAAATAAACCTTTTCCTTTATTCATAGCAGAGTTCCGAGATACATGACCATGAGGAAAAACAACACCACTATCTGTACAAGCACCGGTGGCCTCAGTACCACCACGGGCGGGCTTCTCTGCTGCTGCTGCTGAAGGTAGACGTCTCGCGGCATCAGTACCGCGTGCTGGCTCGGCTGCTGCTGGAGTGGCATCAGTACCACCTCCTAGATCTGGTGAAGTGGCGGCCTTAGTACCGCCTGTGGGATCAGCATCCTTGGTGGCCTCATTACCACCGTCATCATCTGGAGCGGCCTCAGTACCGCTCTCCTCCTCCTCCTGTGGCGCCTCGGGATGGTGCTCAGCTGAGGCGCCGCCGCCGGCTGGGGTCCTACCGCTCCTAAGCGTGGCAAAATCAACATCAAAAAGATCTGAAGAAGTATCATCAAATGGATCGCTAGGAGTGGCTAACTCAGTATGTACTACCTGCTCAGACTTCCGCTTGAGGTTGTTCGGATTCGGCTCTATCTGTGCAGGTATGGCGGCCTTCCCTCTCACCAAGTCCCGCATCTCCTGGCGGAACTCATCCATCTCCCGTCTGAATGTGGCCTGCTGGTCCGTGAGGAGGCGGGCGATATCATCCAAAGCGGGGCTCTCATGGGAGCCCGACGGGTAGCCTCTCTGTGGGTGAGGCTGCGGCTGCTGGTATGGGTGAGAGGGGTAGGAAGGAGGCTGCTGCTGGTGCTGGTATCCCGGGTGAGCCTGCTGCTCACGCCTCCAAGACTGTCCCTGCTGATAGGGACGAGGACCGTAAGACGACTGCTGCTGGTAGACTGGGTGCTGCTGCTGCGGCTGCTGGTGATGGTCTCTCGGCTGGGAGTACTGCCCTCCCTGTGCTGACGGCTGCTGCTGGGGCTGGGCACCACCGCTCCCCCACCTGAATCCGGGATGATCACGTCGGATCCCAGGCTGGGGACGGTCGTACCAGATCCCGTTGACATCCATCAACGGCTCTGCATCCAAGGGGGCTGGGGGTAGTACCGCCAACGGCTGATCCGGCTGGTAGACCACCATCTGCATCTCTGGAGATGGTGGGGACTGGTAGGTGGGCTGCGGATGCTGGTACGGCTCCGCCTGTACAAGGTGAACCTGTCTAGGCTGCGCTGGGGCGCTGGAGCGCTGGGACGAGCTGCTGCTGCTGCCGGAATCGCCTCGCGACTGAAGACGGGGCTGAGAAGCCGTCTGTGCCTCCTGGAGACACATGAGCTGTGTCTTCATGTCGCTCAAGACCTGTGCCATCTGATCCATCTGTGCTATGCTCTGGCACTGCTTCTTCTCTATCAGCTCCATGCGGTCCAGCTTCTCGCTGATGATGCCCATGTCCGCAGCTGACGACTCTAACTGTGCTGCTGCTGTGGCTGCGGACGAACTAGATGGACCTGCATCTACCCGTGCTATCCTCTGGTACTGCACGGGTCCTGGCTGATGTGGCTGGGTCTTCTGAGTGTAGAGCCGGGTCTGGGACATGACCATGTAGTTCTCTGCCATCTCCTCAAAAATAGCCCAGACCTGGTCGTGGTCCTTGGCGAAGTAGGACCCGCCACAAGAAGCGTTCACCAGGCCCTGTAGCTCTGGTGACAATCCACTGAAGAAGCTCTGAACTAGGTTCGGCTTCGTGATATCGTGGTGTGGGCATCTGTCCAAAAGCTCACTGAACCTCTCCCAAGCCTCATGGAACTGCTCGTTGGGGAACATGGAGAAGTTGCTGATCAGGGCCCTCGCTGCATTCGTCCGCCCGAGTGGATAGTACTTGTTCAAGTACTCGGTGCGGAGCTGCTCCCATGTGTACACGAATCTCCCCAAATGTTTCAGCCAGGTGGCTGCTCTATCTGCCAGTGAGAAGGGGAAGGCAATCATCCGTATGGTATCCTGGTCCACATGTCTGTCGTGGACAGTACTGCAAATCATGAGAAACTCCTGTAGGTGGAGATGGGGCTCCTCTGTAGCCAGTCCATGGAACCGCGGGAGCATCTGCAAGGTGTTCGGGGGGGAACTTGAAGTCCCCCACGATGGCTGGAACCACAACCCAATGGTGCATCAAGGTAGATCCGGGGTTATGCAACTCCCGCATTGGTCTAGGTGGTCCTGCTCCTCCTGCGGCTGCTGCCGCTGCGGCGGCGGCCGCGGCTGCTGCTGCTGCGGCTCGTGCCTGTGCCTCATCGGGGTCCTCGGGCTCGCTCTGTGCATCTCTCTCTGCTCTGAGCCTCTCCATCTCACGCCTCATCTCTATCATAAAAGCTCCCTGATCGCGGAGCTGCTGCTGGACTGTCTCTAACTGTGCGATCAGGGTGGAGTTGATCGCTCCCTGGTCCAGTACAAAGTGCTCGGGACGGGAGTGATCGTCAGAACTGCCTGCGCCTGCCATCTCGACGTCTGCAAAATCGAAAGAGCCCAACTCAGGTGCTGTCAAATGAATAAGTCTCTCCTCGGGCTCAGGTCTCTCGGGTAGATCAGAAAGGGGATCGAGGGGGAACAGGGTGGAGTCGTACTCGGGCTCGGAGAGCGGGTCTGAGCTCTTGCGAGCCAACCTAGATGATGAGGTAGACGCGCCCGAAAGCGGTGCAGCCAAAGGCTGCCTAAGAGATCGTCTACCCATCATCTCGATCTGGCGAGTAGGGCGGATGAGATCTGGAAAAACTATGATCGAAAAACAAACCCCCGGTTCACCAACGCAACGCGAGCTGAAGACCGTGAAAGTTCGGTCAAATTATCTTGTCGATTTTATTTTGGTGAACACTCAAGATATCAGAGCGATTACGTGACCTGTTGGGAACCCGATGCTCCCAAGAGACTGGCCCAATCCTAAAGCTAGATCTTTCCCAGCCAGTACAAGTTGCGGACCGTTTACCGGCTACCCGATCAACCTGCTCTGTTAAGGATGTCACGGCCCGCTTTACCGGGTACTGGAGAGATCCTCACTGGAGAACGACTAACTCTAAGACTAGTAGTCTAACGGAAGTTCAGGCGTGGCTCTATCCTAGTGTGCGGGTCACTCTCTCGCTCAAGCAAACCAAACAATGAGGGGGTTGCTCTCCCCAAGACAGAATTTTTAGGGTGAGCGTGTTTTAAGGTCAATAGTCTTAGCAGTCCCAATTTTATGGTTACACTTTTTTAGGTATTTTTCAATGCAAACAAAAACGCCTAACGAATTTTTCGGTTCTCCTGGTTATTAAGTCCAAAATCGGGGGGAGAAGACGAAAAAGCCGATGCACGAAAAATCAATGATGCATGCCGAGTCAGAAATGCGTACCTGCCTCCAGCTCTCTACATGCAAAGTGATCCGCGCATAAAATAAAGACAGAAAAGTAAACTAAGCTATATGATGCAACGGTAAAAAGCCGAGTCCTAAGACAAGCAACTTCTATTGATCGTGAAGAACAATAGTTAGTTAACCGAATCGAGTCCGGAGTCCGATCTTGGGAGTCACTCGGTGCCCGCCACAACGGGTCCTGCCAGCGCTGTATGTGACTCCTAACGGCACGTGGTCTCAAATCCAATTAAACTAACTTTTTTAGTGAATTTTAGTAAGGTCCAATTACGTTCTATAGGAACAGATATTCTATTAAGTGTTGGGCCTTAAAAATCTTATGTCACAACCAACAAAAATCCTATGTCTAGGGGCTCGAGCAAAAACCGCGAAAAATCCGGAAAATGACAGTAAGAAATAAAAAGAAAACCGCGTAAAAAGCCGCGAAAAACCGAGGGGTCCTAATGGGTCCCCCGAGCACGCCGGTGCTCGGCGAAACAGACCCGCTACAGTCTAAGTGTCTAAACAGTCTCAGAGTCCTGTATTATTACAATTAATAATAAATGAATAAAATTCTATCCTACTGCCTCACTCCACTCAACTCTCTCCTCTCGCTCTCTCCTGCGGCTTCGTAGAGAAAGAAAAGCCGCCTCCGAATGCCGCGGCTGCACCGGCTCCTCGAAAGTCGCCTCCGCGGTCCTCGGGCCCTCGCAAGAAAACAGGAAGAGTGGTCAGACCAATAAAATAGTCAAATAATAAATGAAAATAAGAACAAGGGTATATGTGCAAAAATGGAAACAAAATACTCACACAAAATAAAACAGAAATAAAAAGAAAAGAAAATCAAAATAAAACAAAATAAATCAAAAAGGAACTATGAACAAAAGCCGCGAAAAGCCGCAAGCTCCGAAGAGCCGCGAAAAGCCGCGAAAACAAAAATGAAAAGAAAGTCAAAAGTAACTACTAAGCCGTGCTCCCCGGCAACGGCGCCATTCTGATTGGGGCGTCCCGAGCGAACGAGGTAAAGGTACTGAAATAGGTCGTTGCGACCTCTAACACTCGGGGTCACTCAATCAAAAAAAAGATCGAACCGCAAAAGAAATCAAAGATCAAAACAAAGCGAGCAAGCGGTTCTAGCTATGTGATTAACCTGGTATAGCTCCCAGGGTCGAACACAAGGAGCACGGATTGGCCTAGGGCCTACGAAGTAGTGAAAATGAAATAAAAATAAAAGAAAATGTTTTTTTTTAGAGGTTTTTATGAATTTTTATATTTTTTTTGGATTTTCAAATTATAAAGAAAATAAAAGAAAGTAAAATCTAGGCAACTTCAACAATTTATTAAACACACCAAAAATAATGCAAAAATTAAGGAAAAATTGTTTTTATGTTTTTTAAGTTTTTAAGTGTTTTTGATGAGTTTTTGAGATTTTTCTAATGGGTAAATTATTTTCTAAAAATCAAACAGTGCTAAACAGGAGAGGTACTGTCCAGCAAGGCTTGAAACTCAAAAATAAAATATCTAAGAGTCTCACTAAGCCCTGGAGGTAATTTTCCTGTGATCTAGAAAGAATAAGGAAAATTTAGGCACCTTAATTATTGTTTTTGGATTTTTAAATTAATTATTATAATTTTTATGAGTTTTTGAGGGTTTTGCAATTTTTAGGGTTTTTAAGTGATGAAAAATAGCCAAAATTGGCTAGAAAATCAAACAACAAGCAAACAACAGTATCTAATTTTTTTATAATTTTTGGGGGTGTTTTTATATTTTTTTGGTATTTTTATATCTAGACAGTAGCTAAAAAATAGGTTTTTGAATTTTTAAAAATACTAAATGAAATCAGAAATGTCCTCAAAAATCCCTAAAATTTCTACATCATGGCAGGAGCCATGTGTCAAAATCTCATTGGATTTGGAGGTGATTTGATATTTTATTCAAAAATAACAAGGGGGCACTGTGCACAGGGACGTAAGTGCAAATACCCGAGAATCTGGGGGCCCAGGTGCAAAATACCCAGCAAGTCACGCGCGTGGCGCGTGGCTGGGGCACTCAGGGGCCTATTTGTAATAAAAACCTACTTCTTGGACCTTTTGGTAACTGGTACCAGAAAGTCCAAGGGTATGGTTGCAAATATCCCACTAAAATCCGCACATGCGTGAATAACAGGCCCACAGGGGTATAAAAGCAATTACCAAAAAGTTTCTATTCATTACATAACAGCCCAGAACTACAGGGAAAGAAATGCAAATAACCCTAAACTACACGTGACGACGCACGTGGTCTCATACAAACAGGGGCATACATGCAAATCTAAACAAACACGAGATCCACAATGCAATTTACCCTACGAAAATAAAGTTCTAAAAATATTTACAGGACTAAGACGAAAAAGACAAACTAAGAGGGGGCCCTAAGTAAATTACCCCTTTATTCGTCGACGGCCAGATGCGCGCCACGTGGAAGATCGGTCGGCTCTGGATGGGGGGGCGCGTCTCTTCTTCAGCTCGGGGGCTCGATCGACGGTGGAGGCGAGGACACGTGGGAGATCGGGCGGTTCTGGGCTCAGGTACCTCTCTCCTCTGCTGCGAACGGTCCAGATGAGCTCCTCGGAGTGATCGACGGTCGCTGCTCCTCGGAAGATGGACGGCTGAGATCAAAACTGGAGCGGAGGCGTCATCGGACGGTTCTGGAGGATGGTGGAAGAACACGACGCCGGCGAACTTCGCCGGCCTCGTGCGTGAGCTGTACTCCTCCTCAGCTGCTCCTGATGATCGGAACGGGTCCACGGTGAAGCTCCGCAGCTGGTGGTGGACTTCGATGGCCCGGCCGAGCCCTGGAGGGGCTCCGGCGAGGCTGGCGGCGCGAAGCTCCTGGCTGGAATGTAAGAGGGGCTCAGATGCCTCCCGTTGGACCTACAAAGCAAACCAAAAGCTTCGCGGGTCGAGGGCAAAGTGCCTCGACCCCAAGAAGCGTCGTGAGGGTGAACGGTGCGGCGGGGTGAATGAGCTCCGGCGAGCGACAGGTGGTGGAGCTCGACTCCCAGCTCCGGGGCGAGTTGGGTTGAACGAGTGGGCGAAGAACGTGCGTGGGGGAACGGCGAAGATGGTAGTGTGCTCCGATGATCGAGATAGTGTGCGTGATGGTCGGAATCAGAGGAACACAGCAAGGAGTCGATTTGGGGGTAACTTAAAATTAGACTAAACAAGAAGGAACGAGGGTTACCTGGGTGAAGCTGGAGACTATGCTGGAGCTTAGCTAGCTCCTGGTCCTTGCCTCAAGGGTCGTCAACGCCCGAGGCTCGAGCTCCGGTTGAACGTCGGAGCACGGCGGCGCGAGGCAGCCGGATCGATGGTCCGAGCACCTCCTCCTCTCTGCGACACCGGCAAATGCAAGCTGTCACCTTGCTGGTTGCGATGGAGGTCACTGGAGAGAGAATGGGGAGCCAAAGATGGAATGAGGAGGCGGCTGAGCTTGGGATATATAGTGCTAGGGGTCCGGCTAAATGGGAGTCGGGCACGAAGATCAGAGCGCGGATCCCCATGCAAACCTCCGGGCGAGGATCTCGGATGTGCGCAGATGGATTAGGACCCGGGGTTTGCGTGATTAGCAGGCAGATCGAGCAGGGAAAAAGCAATGAAATCGGGTCGGGCGAGCGGACTCGGGCTCTGGTGGTCCTGGGGGAGGTGTTGACCGGGGGTCAACAATCCCCCGTGGACCAATCAGAGCCCGCCAAGGGTGGACTTTTTATTTTATTTTTTTGGGCCTTTAAATGGCCGAATTTTCAAAAACTTAAAACACAAAATATTTTTGTTTTAATTTTTTCTATTTTTTTGTGATTTTTAATTAATTTTTGGAAATTAAAATAAGGTATTTACATATTATAGCTATACATAGGTATATATACACTATATTGATTTTTGATTTTTGATTTTTAATTATTTATTTTTATACATTTTTATTCCTATTTTATATTTTATTTATTTATAGGATAAAATGAGGAATAAAAGGCTATTTTTATTTTATTTTTATTATTTATATACATGGGTTAATTAGTTAGTTATATACATGATATATACATGGTATATATACAAGATGTTTTTGTATTTTTAATTTTGTAATCTTTATTTGATTTTTGTTTTAATTCTTTTTATTTATTTTATTTACAAAACATAAAAAGGAATATTTACAAAAAGTTTTGGAAATAAAGAAATTTATTTACAAGGGGAAATAAATATAAGATAGGGGTTTATGTACATGGTGAAAGGTTGTTTTTAGGATTTTGATTTTTAACTTTTTATTTTGTTTTTAATAGGCTATAAATATGTACAAAATATATACAAGTATTTACAACATATTTTTGGATGAGGAAAATATTATTTATTTATTTACAAATATATACATATGTGAGCCCCTATCTCCCTCTACTTGGCTTTTATGCGGTCAGGCCCATGCTGAGCCCTCCCTTGGGTTAGGTTGCTCAATATTTATTCTAAATATTTCCCTCTTTTTCTTTTTCATATTTATTCTTTTATTTTTGCACAAAAACATGCTAATTATCTATTTTTACAAAAATGCTTGCTTTTGCTAATTTTTCCTATTTACACATATCTACATGCATTTGCATAGGTTTTTGTAGCTAAAATATAAGAATAAAGAGTGATGAATGGGTATTCATCAAGCACATGCGACTGGGACACATGAGTCAGATAGGGATGAATATTCTCAATCAAAAGGGTCTCATCTAGTTACCCAAGAGATCCAAGTTGGAGTTCTGTGATCATTGTGTGTTCGAGAAACAACATAGAAAGTAATTCAGTAAAGCTATCCACAAGATGAGGGATATATTCGACTAAATCCACATTAATTGTTGGGGCTCTTCACGAGTCCCATCTTTGGGAGGTGCTAGATATTTTCTATCTATTATTGATTATTCTAGGATGGTGTGGATGTACATGATGAAGCACAAGAGCGAGGCATTTTAGGCCTTCAGGTAGTGGAAGATATTGGTGGAGAACTAAACTTCTAAGAAGGTTAAGCATCTTCATACATGTTGGAGTTCTGTTCGTTAGAGTTCAATGAGTTCTCAAGGAGGAGGGTGTTACGTGACACCTCACCATTAGAGATACGCCATAGCAGAGCGGAGTTGCAAAACGAATGAATAGGATGCCTCTAAAGAGAGTAAGGTGCATGCTCTTTAATGCTAGACTTGATAGAGCATTTTAGGTTGAAGCTATGAATACAACTTGCTACTTGGTGAATCAGAGTCTTGTGTCTGCCATTAATTGCAAAACACCCATGGATGTATGGTCTGGTAATCATGTTGATTATTCTATTTTACGAGTTGTTGATTGTGTTTACAATTATCATGTTAATGAAGAAAAGTTAGAACGAAGGGGAAATAAAGGTGTGTTTACAGGCTATGGTGTAGAAGTAAAGGGTTACATAATATGGTCCTCGTTTGAGCATAGAATTATTATTAACAATAATGTTACTTTTGATGAGCCATGCTTCACTCGAGTAGTGAGTCTGTTGATGCAGTGACTAGTGATGATGTGCATGAACATGTGGAATTCAAACTGACATTAGTAGTGATCACGCAGTTGATCACACTACTCTTGATCAGTTTATTGCTGAGCAGCCTGAAGCTGAGCAACCAGAGAAGAGGCAACCAAGTGTTTCTATATATCGGCCTGATAGAGAGATACATATGCCACAGAGATACGAATTTGAAGACATGGTTGCATTTGCACTACAGGTTGTGGAGGAGGCAGTCTCCACAGCCCTCCACTTACAGGAAGGCAATAGATGGGGCACAATATGGGCAATGGATTGTTACTATGGGTGAGGAGATGGAGTCTCTTTACAAGAATCAGACATGGGAGATTGTCAAGTTGTCAAAGAGAAGTGAGGCCATTGGATGCAAATGAGTCTTCAAGAAAAAGATGGGAATCTCATGCAGTAAAGGCATCAGATACAATACACGCCTAGTTGCAAAGGGTTATAGCCAGTGATGACATGCCTGATCACTCGGGTAAAAGGTAATCAAGGGTCATTGTGACCCAAGTCACCAAGCGTAGTCGATCGAGAAAAATAGACCATCAAACAAAGTCAAAAATCAAATAGGCTCAAGTAGCGGTCTCGCTATTATATTAACCTGGTATAGCGACCAGGGTCGAACACAAGGAGCACGTGATGGTCTGTCGGCCTACGAAGTTGTCTAAAAAAAGAATAAAATAAAAGAAATGTATTTTTGGTGGATTTTTAGTTTTTATAATTTTTTTTGGATTTTTAATTAATAAAGAAAATAAAGAAAGCAATAAAACAAGCCAATATAACTAATTATTAAAGCACTCAAAAATCACTCAAAAATTCAAATAAAAATGTTTTTATGTATTTTATGTTTTTTACTGTTTTTGGGTAATTTTTGGTATTTTTCTGATTTTTATTTAATTTTCTAAAAATCAAACAAGATAGAAATATGAAGGTGATGTCCAGTCAGACTTGGAGGGCCAATATAAAATAGATAAAAGCCCTATCAAAATCTGAAGGTAATTTTCCTAGAAACTAGAAGATATAAGGAAATTTTAGGCACTGAAATTATTGTTTTTGGATTTTTCAATTAATTATTAGAATTTTTATAGGGTTTTTAGTGTTTTTCAATTTTTATGAGTTTTATATAATGAAAAATGACTAAAATTGATCAGAAAATCAAACAAGGCAAAATACACAGTAACTAATTTTTTTATAATTTTTAGAGGTATTTTAATATTTTTTTGTGAATTGTTAAGTCAGACAGTAAAGAAAAAGCTTGTTTTTGAATTTGTAAAAATATCAAATGAAAATAAAAATGTCTCCAAAAATAGGAGAAAAGTTTACACCATGGCAGGAGCCATGTATCCAATTTTCATCGCATTTGGAGTTGGTTTGATATTTTATTAAAAATCAAAACTAGGGTACATTGCATAGGGACATGTACGCAAATAGAAGAAGTTCCAGGGGGTCCGGTGCAAAATTTCCAAGAAGTCACGCACGAGGCGCGTGTCCTGGGCACACAGGGACTTGATTGCAAAGAAACAAAGTTCCTGGACTATTTAATAACAAGTATTAAAAGTCTAGGGGCTTCGATGTAAATAACCCACTAATAAACGCACATGCGCATAAAAATCATTCACATGGGCATATCTGCAATTTTCTAAAAATTTTCATTCATTCACTAACACCCGACAACTACAAGGTTAAACATGCAAATAACCCAAATAAACACGTGTCGACGCACGTGATCCACTACAGGCAGGGGCACACATGTAAATACCAGACAAGATAGGGTCCACTATGCAATTTACCCAACGCAGATAAAGGTTTAAAAATATTTACAGGACCTAAAATTAACAACTACAAGTATAAGGGCCTAAGACATGTTTACCCTTATTATATCCGAGGGACGGATGGCTGCCACGTGGAGATCGTACGGTGGAGAGAAGTGGCGCCTCAACAAAAGAGCCTTTGGGTCTGATCGAACAGCTGCAGCGTCACCACGTGGCTGATCTGATGGTCCTCACGCGCTGTGGGTGACCCTCGCTACATCGACGGTCCTGATCACTCCTCCAAAGATCGAACGGTGCTGGCGACTCCTCGAATTGATGGCTGAGATCCGAACTGGAGCTGGAGGTCAATCGGACGGCTCTGGAAGATGGTGGACGAACTGGATGCCGGCGAACTTTGCCAGGCCCGTGTGTGCTCTGACATCCTCCTCGTGGGCCACTGAAGATCGGAGAAGATGCGTGCGGGCCTTCCGCATCGAATGGCAACCTCCGATGACTCGACGGAGCTCTGGGGAGCTCAGGAGAGGTCGGCGGAGGTCGAGCGGCTGCACCTGGATGGTCGGGACCTCAGATGGGCTCGAATGTCCCTGCAAAATGGCGCAACACACTAACGGTCGAGGGCAAAGTGCCTCGACCCTGTTAGGCATGGTGACTGTGAACGGTGCGACGGGGCGTAGGGGCTCCGGCGATGCGACGGCGGAGGAGCCCCAATCCCTGCTCCTGTGCGAGCTGGGTTGAGTGAGTGGGTGGAGAACGTGCACGAAGGAGAGGCGAATGTGATGGGGTGGTCCGATGATCGAGGAGAATGCGGATATGGCCGGAATTGAAGGTGAACAGCGACGGCAAGATTTGGGCGTAATGCGAAATTAAAGAAAAAGATAGGGAACTAAAGGCTACCTGGGTGGATGAGTCGACTGGGCGTGAGCTCTGGAAGCTCTGGGTCGTCGCCTCGCGGGTCATCAAGGCCCGAGGCTCGAGCTCTACCTTCAGGCGGAGCACGGCGACGCTAAGACGCCGGATCAGTGGTCTGGGCACCCTCTCCTCTCTACGACACAGCCAACGGGGAGCTGTCACATCGAGGGTGGCTGTGGAGGTCCTGGGATGAAGGAATGGGGAGCCAAAGATCTTGAAAAAGGAGGCGGAGCTCGAGATTTATACTGCCATGGGTCCGGCTAAAAACGATCGGGTAGGGCAGCTCAGAGCGCGGACCCCGATGCGGGCATCCCGGCGAGGGTGTCGGATCTGGCAAGGACAATTAGGACCCTGGGTTTGAGTGAGAGATGATCGGGTCTGGACGCTAAAATGTGGAGTCGGGTCGGGCGTCTAGAACCCGTGGGAAGTGGTCCACAGGGGGGAGTTGACCGAGCAGTCAACATCCCCGTGGACCAATGAGAATCAACCACCTGGAAATGATTTGGAAATTAAATTAAAAATAGCAAATGGCCGAATTATAAAAAACTTAAAACATGAAAAATATTTGTTTTAATTTTTTCTATTTTTTGTGATTTTTAATTATTTTTTTGAAATAAAAATAGGGTATTTACATAATAGGGCTATATATAGGTATATATACAATATAGGTTTTTTATTTTTTATTTTTAATTAGTTATTTTTGTGCATTTTTATTCCTATTTTATATTTTATTTATTTATAGCATAAAATTAGGAATAAAAAGGTATTTTTTTTATTTTTATTATTTATATACAAAGATGAAATAAATAGATATATACATCTATGTACATGGTATATTTACAATATTCTTTTTGGATTTTAATTTTGTTCTTCTTATTTGATTTTTGTTTTTTTATGAATTTTATTTTATTTATTTACACCATAAGAGATAGAATATATACAATTTTTATGAAAATTAATTTATTTATTTACAAGGCTAGATAAATAGAAAGGTGTGGGTGTATGTACATGGTGAATATGTACAAGGTAGGTGATTTTTATCTTCTTTTTTAATTTTTCAATTTTTGTTTTGATTTTGTATTTATAAATATTTACAAATATGTACAATCCACTTTTATTCTATTTTTGGAGGAAAATACTTTTATGATATTTACAGGTATATTTACACACATGAGCACCTGATCTCTCTCTACTTTGGATTTTATGCGGTCAGGCCCATGCTGAGCCCTCCTTTGAGATTAGGTTGCTCAATATTTATTCTAAATATTTCCCTCTTTTTCTTTTTAATCTTTATTCTTTTATTTTTGCACAAAAACATGCTAAATTATTAGTTTTTACACCATGCATGCTTTTGGTAATTATTGGTATTTACAAACATATACATGCATTTGCAAAGGTTTTTGTAGCTAAAATATTAGAATAAAAAGTGTTGAATGAGTATTTATCACCCCCTATACTTAACTTTGCTAGTCCCTTAGCAAACACTTATTTGAAAAAGAAGTGAAAAAGAGAAAGAAAAAGAAAAGGAGGAGAATGCACATGGATCAAGGTTGAATATTAAACTTTCCTTCATTAAATTGAAATATGGAGCTCGATCAGATCTTTGGATTGTTAATGTGTCAGAACCTTATTTGGACTTAAGCTTAAAACTTAACAGCCTCTAAGTTCCACCAATCTATAATCAAGACTCCTCAATAATCCAGATCAGAACAAGTCATCAAACACAAACCCTGAAGACCATGAATCTTTCCTTGTACTGTGAAGTGAGGTATAAGCTCTCCACCTCAGAAATGGCAACTTGACAACCCTACCCAACAAGGTAACTCTATGACCCCAATCTGGCCACTCTTTCCTCGAGGAGCGGGGTATTCCCTTCTAAGTTCAAGTTCAATCGGCTCAAGAAGAGGAGGAAGAAGAGAATGGACCATGGCCAGTGTAGCCATTTATCCTTGGGAGCTCAACCAGTGTAGCCAAGTCTCCCTGCTGCAAGCTACATAAGGTGGAACATGAATCTCAAGCTTGGCTTATTGCACTCTATATACATACTCCGGTTGGATTATCATTTTCTCTCAGACCCACCACTTTTTGGAGTTATTTTCTTTTTGCATTTTTTTTCAAGTGCATCTGTACAACATATACATGTGCAGCATATATACAAGGAGTTTTTCCTCTTGAGCCAGTAGACTATCCCTCTTTTGAAGCTTTATTGCAACCCTCAACTCCTGTCGTTAGACCTCATGGCAACCAGACCAAGTTGAGACGCACTTCCTTCACTAAAAGAAGAAGAGAGGTTCCGCCTAGAAGTACTACCCTCATATGCTACCCCAAGTCAAGGAGGACTGCCTCCTCACCACTTCATCCGTAGAGAGCTCGGTGCAAAGTGCTGGTGTCCAAGTAAAGCCATTGTCCCTATGAGTCATGTGTTGTTGTTAAGTGCTCTACTTAGGCTCATTGAGATGACATGTGATCATAGCCTAGTGGACTCAAAGAATTAAGTCACCATGGACCTGAAAAGCCTTAACCCTAAGCCCTATAAGGTTCCTCTTATAAATTAGGTGGATTAAGATCTTAATCACGCTCCATTTCCCAATTTAATTCCAGGCTAGTTTAAATGTCAACTATCATCCAGAAAAACTATGTACATATATACAAAGATGCTATTTACACAATATTTTACAAACATGCAAAATTTTTTAAAAATGTTTTGAAATCATGGATGGATGAATGCATGAAGTGCAAGTTTTGCACAAGTATTTACACACATTTACACAAGATTTTTGCAAACTTTTGATTTTCAAAACATTATGGAAAAATTTTGTACTATATACATAATTTTGATAAGAAAATATTTACACAAGCTTTACACAAAAGGTTTTTGAAAACATTTTTACAAAAATAATTTGTACAATAGCTATGTATGTGCAATAAAAGAATGTTTATTTACAGGAAAAATTTTTAATTTTTGTGATTTTTAAGGTTTTTAGTCATTTTATTTATTAACACACTCACACAAAGTACGAGTTATGGCTAAAGTATATATGAAATATATACACACACCCCTATACTTAGCTCGAACGATGTCCTCAGAGTCAAGAGCTATGAAGAAGACATAACTCGTGCTATGTATAGGGAAGTGAAAAGGAAGGTTATATACAAAGACGAATGAATAAATAGAAAGTCAAAAGACTCTCGGCTTTTCCCCCTATACTTAGGATCAAATAATCCTAAGTATAGCAGGCTGTACACAAAGGGAAAACCGAGTGGAGAATGTACATGGTCTACCCCCCCTATACTTAGGGTAAAGTATCCCTAAGTATAGGCAGCAAAACAGGGGTAGCAAGACACGAAGAAAAACTGACAAATATATACATGGTGGAAGGGCATCACTCCCCCTATACTTAAGGTGAAGAACCTTAAGTATAGGCAACAACAGAAGTGATGAAACAGAACGAAGAACAACCCGGTGTTTTCACCCCCCCTATACTTAGGATGAGCAATATCCTATGTATAGCAAAGATACTCCTAAGCAAGACCTGGGGTGAAAACAAGAACGGAAGAAAGAAAGATCAAACAAGACGAAACACGTATATACAAAAGAGTACAATGTTGAGGTGCCTCTCAACAAGCGCTAGTTTTTACGCCCCTAGCTGGGCGCAAAGGCTAGGATAAAGCAGTGTCCAGGTTCAGGAAGGCATCGGTAAGTCGAATACCGTACTGTCGTCGCAGTCTCGGTATGAGAACATCGACGAACTCAAATGTGTAAAGTAAGACACCCAGGTATGTGATGAATACCCATTCATCACTCTTTATTCTTCTATTTTAGCTACAAAAACCTTTGCAAATGCATGTAGATATGTGTAAATAGGAATAATTAGCAAAAGCATGCATTGTGTAAAAACCTATAATTAGCATGTTTTTGTGCAAAAATAAAAGAATAAAGATAAAAAAAGAGGGAAATATTTAGAATAAATATTGAGCAACCTAACCCAAGGGAGGGCTCAGCATGGGCCTGACCGCATAAAAGCCACAGTAGAGGGAGATAGGGGCTCTTGTGTAAATATCCTTGTAAATAAAATAAAAATATTTGTCCTCACCCAAAAATATGCTTGTAAATATTTGTATATATATAAAAACAAAAGAAAAATTAAAAATCAAAAAGATCAAAAATACCCTTTCACCATGTACATAGACCATGCTTCTACATTTATTTAACCTTGTAAATAAATAAAGTTATTTTCCAAACTTTTTGTAAATATTCTATGCTATATATTGTAAATAAATAAAATAAAAAGAATCAAAATAAAAAAATCAAATAAAAATAACAAAATTAAAAATACAAAAATATCTTGTACATATACCTTGTATATAGATGTACATATCTATTTATTTTACCTATGTAATAAATAATAAAAATCAAATAAAAACACCCTTTTATTCCTTATTTTATACTATAAATAAATAAAATATAAAATAGGAATAAAATTGTACAAAAATAATAATTAAAAATCAAAAATCAAAAGCCTACATATTGTATATATACCTATATATAGCTATATAATGTAAATACCTTATTTTTATTTCCAAAAATTAATTAAAAATCACCAAAAAATAGAAAAAAATAAAATAAAAATATTTCATGTTTTGAGTTTTTGCAGATTCGGCCCCTAGCTATGTTTATTTGTCATCTCAAGATCCAGCCACGTGGCCGAACCGCATTGGCTCCTGGGGATGTTGACTGCCCGGTCAACTGGCCCCCCCAGGACCACTTCTCACGGGTTTGAGCTTCGGACCCAACTTCTCGGATTTTTCCCCGCTCAACCCGATTGCCTATCACCCAATCCCCGGCTCCGTTTTGCACCTCCCACATCCGACACCCTCGCCGGGCATCAACCTCGGGATCCACGCGCTACCATGACCCTACCCGAGCCTTTCTTCTCGGATCCCTCCAGCCTACATAAGCGAGCTCCGCCACCCATTTTATCCATCTTTGGTCATTCCCCTCATTCCCTGTGAGCTCCAGAGTGATCGCACGAGTGACAGCGAGCGTCTCCACCTGTTGCAGCGAGGCGAGGAGGAGGATACCACTGATCCGGCGAGTATCACCGCCGTGCTCCGCCCTGAGTTGGAGCTCGAGCCTCGGACGTCGGCGTTCCTTGAGGCGAAGACCCAGAGCTGCGCAAGCTCGACCACAGCCCATTCCTTCACCCAGGTACCCTCTTAGCTTAGCTATTTCGTTCGATTTCAGCTTTGCCCCAACTCGTCCCGCCGTCGTATTCCCTCGATTCACCCAGGTTCCGACCACCGTTCGACCATCGGACCCGACCCCCACGTTCGCCTTCCTCCGCCGCACGTTCTGCACCCACTCACTCAGCCCAGCTCGCACAGGAGCTGGGAACCGGGCTCCACCGTCTTCCACCTTCGCCGGAGCCCGCCGCCCCAACGCACCAGTCACCTTCACATCGCCTAACTGGGTCGAGGCAGTTTGCCCTCGACCCGCGAGTCTTCTGAGCCCTTTTGCAGGTCCTACCGAGCCCATCTGAGGGCTTGGTCATTCAGACCGGGAGACCCAGCTTCGCCGACCGTGCCTGAGCTCCTCCGAGCTTGGGTCGATCATCGGAGCACCGCAGCAGACGCAGGAGCGCACCGGCTTGCTTCTCCGATCATCAGAGCGCTCCGAGGAGGAGGCCAGCACCCGCACGAGCCCGGCGAAGTTCGCCGGGGACCAGTTCCTCCAGCACCCTCCAGCGTCGTCGGATTAGCCTCCAGCTCCAGATGCCATCCTGACCGTTGGTTGCTGGAGCCCTCTTTGACGTCAGATCTGAGGCGACAGATCCGGACCGTTAGATCCACACGTGTCCTGGCTTGGACCGTTGGATCGACCAGAGCAGCAGATCGACCAGAGCAGCACCTGCGTTGAGAGCCGCCCCCGCCTGGACCGTCCGATCTACACGTGGCAGCCATCCAGCCGCTCCGGTTAATAAAGGGTAATTTACCCTTAGGCCCTTATCTTTGTTTTATTTCGTTTGAGTCCTGTAAATATTTAAATACGTTGTTTAGTTTTAGGTTTATTTGCATAGAGGACCATGCGCTTTAGTGTTATTGCATATATACCCCTGCCTGTTGTGAGCCACGTGCTTCGTCACGTGTTGTTTTGGGTTATTTGCAGTCTTTGCCCTTGTAGTTCTGGTTGTTATGAAATGAATGAAAGGTTTTAATTAATTGCATTTATACCCCTGTGCGTGGTTGTTTTACGCATGTGCGTTATATTTTGGGTCATTTGCAACCGAGCCCCCTGGACTTTTGGTACGTGTTACCAATAAGTCCTCGGGACTTATTTTCCTTACATATAGGTCCCTGAGTGCCCCAGGCACGCGCTTCGCGCGTGTTTTGCTGGGTATTTTGCACTGAGACCCCCAGAACTTTGGGTATTTGCATTCCAGTCCCTGTGCACAGTACCCTTTTGTTATTTCTGAATAAAATATCAAATCACCTCCAAATTCGATGAAAATTTGACACATGGCTCCTGCCATGGTGTAGGATTTTTGTGAATTTTTGAGGACATTTTTGATTGTGTTTGCTATTTTTAAAAATTCAAAGACCATAGTTTTTGCTACTGTCTAGATTGAAAAATCACAAAAAAATATAAAAACTCCCCTAAAAATTCCACAAAAATTAGCTACTGTTTAGTTTAGTTTCCTTGATTTTCTAGCCAATTGTGGCTATTTTTCATTGTTTAAAAACCTTAAAAACTTAAAAACACTCGAAACCCCATAAAAATTCTAATAAATTAATTAAAAACCCAAAAATAATAAACTTGGTACCCAAATTTTCCTTGTTTTCTTTACCTTACAGGAAAATTACTTCAGGTCCTTGTGAGGCCTTAGATATTTTATCTAAGGACTTTTGGCCCGGCTGGACAGTACCCCTTGCTTTTAGCACTGTTTGATTTTTAGAAAATACAATACACATCAGAAAATTATCAAAAATTCACCAAAAACATAAAAAATTATAAAACACATAAAAATATTTTTGTTTTGATTTTTGGTTAATTTTTGATGCATTAAATAAATTGTTGAAGTGTGCTTATTTGTGTTTCTTTTATTTTCTTTACATATTAAAAATCCAAAAAATATAGAAATAATTAAAAACCACTAAAAAATATTTTGTCTTTTATTTTATTTGTTTTTACTACTTCGTAGGCCTTCGGCCAATCCATGCTCCTCGAGTTCGACCCTGGGTGCTATGCCAGGTTAAACATATAGCAGGACCGCTACGCGTGTTTTGATTGCTTGATTTGTCATTAGTGGTTCGATTTTTCTTGATCGACCTAGTCTGAGTGATTGAGGTCACAACGACCATTTCTGTACCTTTACCTTAGTCACTTAGACGGTCATCAGAATGGCGCCGTTGCCGGGGAGCACGGCTTAGTAGTTTGTCTTATTTTCTTTTCGTTTATTTTCGCGGCTTTTCGCGGCTCTTTCAGAGCTCGCGGCTCTTCGCGGTTTTTTGTCTATATTTTATTTTCACTTTATTTTGCTTTATTTTCTTTTTCTTTTATTTTTATTTTTGTTTTCTTTTGTGTGTTTATTTTATTTTACATTTTTGCATATATACCCTTTTATTTTCATTTTCATTTCTTTTTCTTTTATTATTATTATTTGATTATTGGTTCTGACCACTTTGATTGTCTCTTGCGAGGGCCCGAGGACCGAGGCGGCTACTCTCGAGAAGTCGACGCAACCGCGGGATTCGGAGGCGGCTCCTTTCTTCGCGGAGCCGCAGGAGAGAGTGAGAGAGAGTTGAGTGGGTGAGGATTAGAGTAGATTTTTATTCATTATTATTGTAATAATACAGGGACTTGGACTTGGACAGTTGTGGACTTGCCGTAGCGGGTCTGTTTCGCCGAGCACCGGTGTGCTCGGGGGACCCTTAGGACTTGCGCGGTTTTTCGCGGCTTTTCGTGGTTTTCTTTTCTTTTTCTTTCTGCCTTTTCCAGTGTTTACGCGGTTTTTGCTCGAGCTCCTAGACTTAGGATTTTCTGGTGATTGTGCCGTAATTAGTAGGATCCACACACCTAACTGCTTATCTGTTCCCATAGATCGTTAATTGGACCTACTTAAAAAATCACTAATAAAAATAACCGATTCATTTGCCTTCGTAGCCTACGTGCCGCAGCCCGTCCTGTAAAGCGCTTACTCCTACCCCCGATTTGTCGGACAGAGGAGGGACGGGCCAAGACCGGACTCTTTGGCTTGGAGGTTGGTGACCGGTTAGACGGTTCTTCGCTAGAATTGCTCGCCTAGGACTCGGCTTTCCCGTTGCATCATATAGGTAGTTTTCTTTCTGTCTTTACATTTATGCGCGGATCATATTGCATGTAGAGTGCTGGAGACAGGTACGCATTTCTTAATCAACATGCATCATTGATTTATCGCGCATCGGCTTTTTCGTCTTCTCCCCCCTGTTTTGGACTTAATAATCAGGAGAATCGAAAAATTCGTTAGGCCATTTGTTTGCTTTGAAAAATACTAAAAAGAGAAACCATAAAATTAGGACTGGCTAATACTACTGATCTTAAAATCCGCTCACCCTAAAAACTTTGTCTTGGGGAGAGCAACCCCCTCATTGTATGGTTTGGATGCGCGAGAGAGTGATTCGCACCCTAGGTAGAGCCCCCCGGTGCTAGTCCCGACTGATTACCGACTTTTCCGTGCGGGCCAGTCGGTTGGGTTAGCATCGGATATCCTAACAGGTCACGTAAGCGCTCTGATATTTTGTGTGTTCACCAAATAAAATTGACAAGATAAATTGACCGAACTTTCACGGTCTTCAGCTCGTGTTGCGTTGGTGAACCGGGGGTTTGTTTGTGATCATAGTTGCTCCAGATCTCATCCGCCTTACTCGCCAGATCAAGATGATGGGTAGACGGTCTCTTAGGCAGCCTCTGGCTGCACCGCTTTCGGGCACGTCTATCTCATCATCTAGGTTGGCTCGCGAGAGCCCAGACCCGCTCTCCGAGCCCGAGTACGATTCCACCCTGTTCCCCCTCGACCCCCTTTCTGTTCTACCCGAGAGACACGAGCCCGAGGAGAGACTGACTGATTTGACAACACCTGAGTTGGGCTCGTTTGATTTTGCAGACGTCGCTATGGCCGGAGCCGGTAGTTCAGATGATCAATCCCGTCAGCCCGAGCACTTTGTACTTGACCAGGGAGCGATCAACTCCACCCTGATCGCATCACTTGAGACAGTCCAGCAGCAGTTACGCGATCAGGGGGCATTCATGATAGAGATGAGGTGAGAGTTGGAGAGGCTCAGAGCAGAGCGAGACCAGCAGAGCGAGCCTGAGGAGATACCTGATGCAGAGGCACGAGCCGCAGCAGCCGCAGCCGCAGCAGCAGCCGCAGCCGCCGCAGCGGGAGGCGCTGCGGCAGGAGGACCACCACGACCGATGCGGGATTTACACAATCCCGGATCTACTCTGATGCATCACTGGGTAGTGGTGCCGGAGATCGTGGGGGACTTCAAGTTCCCCCCGAACACCTTGCAGATGCTACCCCGCTTCCACGGACTTGCCACTGAGGAGCCCCACCTCCACCTCCAGGAGTTCCTGATGATCTGCAGCACTGTCCACGATCGCCACGTGGACCAGGATACGATCCGGATGATAGCCTTCACGTTTTCACTGGCAGATAGAGCAGCCACCTGGCTGAAGCATCTTGGGAGGTTTGTCTACACCTGGGAGCAGCTCCGCACCGAGTACTTGAACAAGTACTATCCACTCGGGCGGACGAATGCAGCGAGGGCCCTGATCAACAACTTCTCCATGTTCCCCAACGAGCAGTTTCACGAGGCATGGGAGAGGTTCCGAGAGCTCCTAGACCGATGCCCGCACCACGACATCTCCAAGCCGAACTTGGTTCAAAGATTTTTCAGCGGGTTGACGCCAGAGCTTCAGGGTCTGGTGAACGCTTCTTGCGGCGGGTCCTACTTTGCTAAGGACCACGACCAGGTCTGGGCCATCTATGAGGAGATGGCCGAAAACTACATGGTGATGTCCCAGACTAGGTTGTATACTCAGAAGACCCAGCCACAGCAGCCAGGACCCGTGCAGTACCAGCGGATAGCACGGGTAGATGCAGGTCCATCCAGTTTGTCCGCAGCCGCAGCAGCACAGGCAGAGTCGACAGCTGCGGACATGGGCATCATCAGCGAGAAGTTGGACCGCATGGAGCTGATAGAGAAGAAGCAGTGCCAGAGCATCACTCAGATGGAACAGATGGCACAGGTTCTGAGCGACATGAAGACACAGCTCATGTGTCTCCAGGAGGCACAGACGACTTCTCAGCCCCGTCTTCAGTTGCGAGGCGACTCCGGCAGCAGCAGCAGCTCGTCCCAGCGCTCCAGCACCCCTGTGCAGCCTAGACAGGTTCACCTTGTACAGGCGGAGCCGTACCAGCAGCCGCAGCCCACTTACCAGTCCCCATTATCTCCAGAGATGCAGATGGTGGTTTACCAGCCGGACCAGCCTCTGGCAGTACTCCCGCCAGCCCCCTACGATGCCGAGCCGTTGATGGATGTCAACGGGATTTGGTATGACCGCCCCCAGCCTGGGATCCGGCGAGACCATCCCGGATTCAGGTGGGGGAGTGGTGGTGCCCAGCCCCAGCAACAGCCGTCAGGACAGGGAGGGCAGTACTCCCAGCAGAGAGATCACCAGCCGCAGCAGCAGCCCCCAGCATATCAGCAGCACCAGCCATCATCTTTCGGTCCTCGTCCCTATCAGCAGCAGGGACAGTCGTGGAGACGTGAGCAGCAGGCTCACCCAGTTCAGCAGCAGCACCCGTCCTCATACCCCTCTTACCACCAGCAGCAGTACCAGCAGCCTCACCCCCAGAGAGGCTACCCGTCGGGTTCCCACGAGAGCCCTGCTTTGGATGACATCGCCCGCCTCCTCACGGACCAGCAGGCCACATTCAGACGGGAGATGGACGAGTTCCGCCAGGAGATGCGGGACTTGGTGAGAGGGAAGGCCGCCATTCCAGCCCAGATTGAGCCGAATCCGAATAACCTCAAGAGGAAATCTGAGCAGGTAGTACACACTGAGTTTGCCACTCCTAGTGACCCATTTGTTGATACATCTTCGGATCTATTTGATGCTGATTTTGTCACACTTAGGAGCGGTAGGACCCCAGCAGGCGGCGGCGCCTCATCTGAGCTTCACCACGAGGATACTTCAGAGGTGCCACATGAGGAGGAGGAGAGCGGTACTGAGGCCGCTCCAGATGATGACGGTGGCACTGAAGCCACCAAGGATGCTGATCCCACCGGCGGTACTGAGGCCGCCGCTTCACCAGATCGAGGAGGTGGTACTGACGCCACCAGGATAGCCGATCCAGCCCGCGGTACTGATGCCACGAGACGTCTACCATCAGCAGCAGCAGCAGAGCCAGCCCGTGGTGGTACTGAGGCCACCGGTGTTTGTACAGAGAGAGGTGTTGTTTTTCCCCACCTTGATGTATCTCAGGACTTTGGTTTGAATAAAGGAAAAGGTTTAGTTTCTTCTGGTCCCATTGTGGTGCATGATGTATGTGTGGATCCGGTCATCGAACCGTCTAGGCCTTTTCCTAGTCCTTTATCTGCGAAGGACCCTGTGATCCCCTTCCCTAGAGCACTTCAGATGGGGAAGGGGAAGAAAAAAGAAAATCCAAAAAAGAGAGAGCTTGAGGAGTTCATCCAGAGCATGATCGACCGATTCCACATCCAGCTGACCCTCCAGGAGGCTTTGCAGCACATCCCCCTTCTCCAGCGTTCTTTGAGAGACAGGACTACAGTCAGGAGAAGGAGGAGGAACCACACTTCAGAGATACATGTGCTGACGAAAGCCACGTGTTTTGCGATCCAGAACCGCCTGTCAGCCAAGAGGCCAGATTCAGGGGCCCCGTATGTCAGATGCCAGATTAGTGAGCAGAGGTTCGACCGTACTCTACTAGATAGCGGATCGTCGATCAACCTTCTTCCGACAGCCCTTCTCGACCGCTTCGAGTTGGGCACTCTTCGACAGAGCAGGACAGTCCTTCAGTTCGCTGATCGATCTGTCAAGAGGCCGAAGGGGTTGTTACGAGACGTTATCGTCACGATTCAGGGCCTGAAATTCCCCGTGGACTTCGTAGCGTTGGACATGGAGATCCCTGAGTCAGTGGCCGATACCCCCATCATCCTTGGTCGTCCGTTCTTGGCCACAGCCAAGGCGGTGACTGATCATGATAGCGGGAAGGTGTACTTTCGCGTCGAGGGTGAGAGTATACAAATAGAGACGGTCGAGGACTACAGAGCTAGAGAGAGAGCCCGCTCAGATGCGAGTATAGATTCAGAGCAGCTGACAGACGCAGAGTCAGACATCCACCAGGACTGTGATTTTGTGATCACAGACGATGATGCATCTTGGGCAGATCCTGCAGCACAGACCATCCTCTCATATTCAGAGACAGCTGATGCCGAGATGATAGCAGAGGAGAGTCTGGATAGCACAGCCCTGGTTCAGGATACCATAGAGGCAGCAGAGCCGGTCCTTGATCGCGACACGATGTTCAGTGATGGTGGTGCTGAGGCCACCTTGCTCTACGGTGGTACTGATGCCACCGCGGTTGATACAGATCCCTCGGATTCAGAGTCTGACTGGGCCGATTGCGATGATCAGATGCCAGACCTGATTCCACCTGAGCCTACAGATGAGGAGGAGGCAGATGCAGAGCAGACCAGAGACAGTGCAGTTGAGCAGCCTTCTCCTGATCCAGTTTGCGAGAGTACGCTTTCACTTTCCCAGGCAGATTTGGCAGACTTAGCAGCTTTCACTCAGTTTCTTCCGCAGCCAGATTTGCCAGCACCCAGCATTCCAGAGCTGAAGCCGCTCCCTACTTCGCTGAAGTATCGATTCCTTGCGGGCGAGCCAGAGATGTACCCAGTCATCATCTCCGCCGAGTTGACTGGAGAGCAGGAATCCCGTTTGATGGGGGTTCTTGAGAAGAACCGCAAGGCGATCGGATGGAGCGTAGCAGATCTCCACGGGATTAGTCCATCAGTGTGCTCCAACCATATCTATCTCGAGGAAGGGGTGAAGCCGTCGCGTGAGTTCCAGCAGCGACTAAACCCCAACCTGAGAGAGGTTGTGATGAAGGAAATATCAAAATGGTGGGGTGCAGATTTTATTTATCCCATTTCCGACTCCAAGTGGGTCAGCCCCTTGCATGTGGTGCCCAAGAAGACGGGCATCACGACTGTGATCAGTGAGTCGGGAGAGGAGATCGCTACACGAGTACCCACCTCTTGGAGGGTTTGTGTTGACTACAGGAGACTCAACCAGGCCACCAAGAAGGACCATTTCCCCCTGCCTTTTATTGACCAGATCATTGAGAGACTGGCAGGGAAGAGCCATTATTACTTCCTGGATGGGTACTCGGGCTACAACCAAGTGGCCATCGCTCCTGAGGATCAGGAGAAGACCACCTTTACCTGTCCCTTCGGCACATATGCTTTTCGACGCATGCCATTTGGGATATGCAATGCCCCTGCGACTTTTCAGAGATGCATGCTGTCGATCTTCTCGGACATGGTAGGGGAGTGTTTGGAGGTCTTCATGGACGATTTCTCGGTCTACGACGACGGATTCGACTCCTGTCTTGACTGCCTAGACCGAGTACTCCAGCGATGTATTGAGTATCATTTGGTTCTATCTTGGGAGAAGAGTCACTTCATGGTGACTCAAGGGACGGTGCTTGGCCACATCATCTCCAACAGGGGCATGGAGGTTGATCCGGCCAAGGTTGATGTCATTAGGAAACTCGCACCGCCGTCCAATCTGAGGCAGCTACGGTCATTCCTGGGGCACGTTGGATTTTATAGGAGATTTATTCAGGATTTCAGCAGGATTGCCCGACCGTTGACTGACCTCTTGACGAAAGACACCGAGTTCCTTGTCGATGACAAGTGTCTTTCGTCGTTCGCGACTCTCCAGCAGTGTGTCATTGAGGCTCCTATCCTCCAGTCGCCTGATTGGTCTCTCCCATTCGAGATCATGACGGATGCCTCCGATTTTGCCGTAGGGGTAGTGCTGGGACAGAGGAGGGATGGAGTTCCATTTGCCATACACTATGCTAGCCGCACATTGGATTCCGCCCAGCGGAATTACACGGTCACAGAGAAGGAGATGCTAGTCGTAGTGTTTGCCCTGGATAAGTTCAGATCGTATATCATTGGATCTAGAGTGACTTTGTTTACAGATCACACCGCCATCAGGTACCTCATGGCAAAGAAGGATGCCAAGGCCAGACTGACTAGATGGATCCTTCTACTCCAGGAGTTCGACATTGAGATCAAGGATAAGCCTGGAGTCAAGAATGTGGTGGCGGATCATCTCTCCCGACTAGAGCAGCCTGAGGATTCTGAGCAGATTGACCCTATTAGAGATACCTTCCCAGATGAGGCGATCCTTGCTATCGCCTCACTCCCATGGTACGCCGATATTGTGAACTTTCTCGTTGCTGGGAAAGTCCCACAAGATTGGCCCAGGCAGAGGCTTGAGACCTTCCTCGCGAAGGCCAAGTCCTACCATTGGGAGGATCCCATCCTTTACCACGAAGGAGGGGACAACGTCTGGCGTCGGTGTATTCCTCAGGAGGAACACCATAGCGTCCTCACCTACTGCCACAAGCTTGAGGCAGGAGGACATCATTCTGGGAGGAGAACGGCACAGAAAGTGCTCCAATCCGGCTTGTGGTGGCCTACCCTCTTCAAGGACTCAGATGAGTTCGTGAAGAGGTGTACTGACTGTCAGAGGATGGGCACTTGTGGACAGCGTGATATGATGCCGATGTAGCCCATTCACTTCTGTGAGGTTTTTGATGCATGGGGCATCGATTTCATGGGTCCATTCCCTAAGAGTCAGGGATTTGAGTACATTCTGTTGGCCGTTGATTATGTGAGTCGTTGGGTGGAGGCTATCCCCGCCCGAGCCGCTGATGCGAGGACCGTTTGCAGATTTTTGAGGAAGCACATCATCACGCGGTTCGGGGTTCCACGAGTTCTGATTTATGATGGGGGATCTCACTTCATCAACGACCAGGTGAAGGCACTTGCTAGCGAGTTCGGCATAGACCATCGTGTTGCTACACCTTACCATCCACAGACGAATGGTCTAGCCGAAGTGTCGAATAGGGAGATCAATACTATTCTGCAGAAAGTCGTCCGCCCTGACCGAAAGGATTGGTCACAGCTTTTGGACTCCGTCTTGTGGGCATATAGGACGTCTTTCAAGACACCTTTGGGCACATCTCCCTTTCGCCTCGTATATGGCAAGCCATGCCATTTACCTGTTGAGCTGAGGCACAAGTCACTTTGGGCAGTTACAGATATTTTGATGGATCCAGATGGTATGGGAGACCAGAGGAGGGCAGAGCTAGCTGCCCCGGAGGAGCTTAGAGATGCAGCTTTCTCAAGCAGCCTACATTATAAGGAGAAAGTCAAGGAGTGGCATGATTCTCATATCAACCACAAGCATTTTGAGATTGGACAGAGAGTATGGTTGTTTGATGCGAGGCTACGATTATTTCCAGGGAAGCTACAGAGCAAATGGAAGGGACCTTATCTGGTTAGAAAGGTACACGACAACGGTAGCATAGATATATCCGAGTTGTCTTCTGAGAGTACCTTTCGAGTGAACGGCCAGCGGCTCAAGCCATTTCTAGATCATGAGCCGCGGGTCGTTGATCTTGCCCCTATTCATTTTGCGTGAGATGTGGTCTTTGACTCACATCTAATGCATCTCACGCCTGAGTTTCACTGATCTTCCGCCTTGTATAGATCCAGATGTCCATATCACCACATTCTTTAGTCCCACATCCCTTCCTTCATCTTGTGATTATGCTATACTTAGGGTGCACTTTACCCTAACTATAGGAGGGATGTGAGGCCTTTTGGGTATTTCTTTTGTTTCTGTTTACCCCTGCTTTTGTTGCCTATACTTAGGGATATTTCACCCTAAGTATAGGGGGGGTAGACCCTGTACATTCTGCACTCAGGTTTTCCCTTAGTATACAGCCTGCTATACTTAGGATTACTTGATCCTAAGTATAGGGGGGAAACCTGGGTCCCTCTTGACTTTTCATTTCCTTTTTGTATAGCCTTTCTTTTCACTTCCCTATACCTAACACGAGTTATGTCTTCTTCATCGCTCTTGACTCTGAGGACATCGTTCGAGCTAAGTATAGGGGGGTGTGTATATATTTCATATATACTTTAGCCATAACTCGTACTTTGTGTGAGTGTGTTAATAAATAAAATGGCTAAAAACCACAAAAATTAAAAAATTTTCAGGTACATAATCTTCTTTTATTTGCACATACATAGCTAGTGTACAAATTATTTTTGTAAAAATGATTTCAAAAACTTTTGTGTAAAGCTTGTGTAAATATTTTTGTATCAAAATTATGTATATAGTACAAAATTTTTCCAAAATGTTTTGAAAATCAAAAGTTTGAAAAAATCTTGTGTAAATGTGTGTAAATATCTTTTTGCAAAACTTGCACTTCATGCATCATCCATCCATGATTTCAAAACATTTTTCAAAAATTTTGCATGATTGTAAAACTTTGTGTAAATAAGCATCTTTTTGTACATATGTATATAGTTTTTCTTGGATGATAGTTGACATTTAAACTAGCCTGGAATCAAATTGAGAAATGGAGCTTGATTAAGATCTTAATCCACCTAACTTCTAAGAGGAACCTTATAGGACTTAGGTTTAAGGCTTTTCAGGTCCATGGTGACTTAATTCTTTAAGTCCACTAGGCTATGATCACATGTCATCTCAATGAGCCTAAGTAGAACACTTAACAACAACACATGACTCATATAGATTATGGCTTTACTTGGACACCAGCACTATGCACCGAGCTCTCTACGGATGAGGTGGTGAGGAGGCAGTCTTCCTTGACTTGGGGTAGCATATGAGGGTAGTACTTCTAGGCGGAACCTCTCTTCTTCTTATAGTGAAGGAAGTGCGTCTCAACTTGGTCTGGTTGCCATGAGGTCTAACGACGGGAGTCGTGGGTTGCAATAAAGCTTCAAAAGAGGGATAGTCTACTGGCTCAAGAGGAAAAACTCCTTGTATATAGGCTGCACATGTATATGTTGTATAGATGCACTTGAAAAAAAAATGTGCAAAAAGAAAAGAACTCCAAAAAAGTGGTGGGTCTGATAGAAAATGATAATCCCACTGGAGTATGTATATAGAGTGCAATAAGCAAAGCTTGGTTTCATGATCCACCTGTTGTAGCTTGCAGCAGGGAGACTTGGCTACACTGGTCAAGCTCCCAAGGGTACTTGGCTACACTGGCCTTGACCCATTCTCTTCTTCCCCCTCTTCTTGAGCCGGTTGTACTTGAACTTAGAAGGGAATACCCCGCTCCTCGAGGAAAGAGTGGCCAGATTGAGGTCATAGAGTTACCTTGTGGGGAGGGTTGTCAAGTTGCCATTTCTGAGGTGGAGAGCTTAGACTTCACATTCACAGGACGAGAAAAGATTCATGGTCTTCAGGGTTTGTGATTGATGACTTGTTCTGAACTGGAGCATTGAGGAGTCTTGGTTATAGATTAGTGGAACTTGGAGGCTGTTGAGTTTTAAGTTTAAGTCTGAATAAGGTTCCGACACATTAATAATCCAAAGATCTGATCGAGCTCCATACCCCAATTTAATGAAGGCAAGTTTAATAATCAACCTTGATCCATGTGCAACCTCTTTTTCTTTTTCTTTCCTTCTTTTTCACTTCTTTTTCAAATAAGTGTTTGCTAAGGGACTAGCAAAGTTAAGTATAGGGGGGTGATGAATACCCATTCATCACTCTTTATTCTTCTATTTTAGCTACAAAAACCTTTGCAAATGCATGTAGATATGTGTAAATAGGAATAATTAGCAAAAGCATGCATTGTGTAAAAACCTATAATTAGCATGTTTTTGTGCAAAAATAAAAGAATAAAGATTAAAAAGAAAAAGAGGGAAATATTTAGAATAAATATTGAGCAACCTAACCCAAGGGAGGGCTCAGCATGGGCCTGACCGCATAAAAGCCACAGTAGAGGGAGATAGGGGCTCTTGTGTAAATATCCTTGTAAATAAAATAAAAATATTTGTCCTCACCCAAAAACATGCTTGTAAATATTTGTATATATATAAAAACAAAAGAAAAATTAAAAACCAAAAAGATCAAAAATACCCTTTCACCATGTACATAGACCATGCTTCTACATTTATTTAACCTTGTAAATAAATAAAGTTATTTTCCAAACTTTTTGTAAATATTCTATGCTATATATTGTAAATAAATAAAATAAAAAGAATCAAAATAAAAAAATCAAATAAAAATAACAAAAAATTAAAAATACAAAAATATCTTGTACATATACCTTGTATATAGATGTACATATCTATTTATTTTACCTATGTAAATAAATAATAAAAATCAAATAAAAACACCCTTTTATTCCTTATTTTATACTATAAATAAATAAAATATAAAATAGGAATAAAATTGTACAAAAATAATAATTAAAAATCAAAAATCAAAAGCCTACATATTGTTTATATACCTATATATAGCTATATAATGTAAATACCTTATTTTTATTTCCAAAAATTAATTAAAAATCACCAAAAAATAGAAAAAAATAAAATAAAAATATTTCATGTTTTGAGTTTTTGCAGATTCGGCCCCTAGCTATGTTTATTTGTCATCTCAAGATCCAGCCACGTGGCCGAACCGCATTGGCTCCTGGGGATGTTGACCGCCCGGTCAACTGGCCCCCCCAGGACCACTTCTCACGGGTTTGAGCTTCGGACCCAACTTCTCGGATTTTTCCCCGCTCAACCCGATTGCCTATCACCCAAACCCCGGCTCCGTTTTGCACCTCCCACATCCGACACCCTCGCCGGGCATCAACCTCGGGATCCGCGCGCTACCATGACCCTACCCGAGCCTTTCTTCTCGGATCCCTCCAGCCTACATAAGCGAGCTCCGCCACCCATTTTATCCATCTTTGGTCATTCCCCTCATTCCCTGTGAGCTCCAGAGTGATCGCACGAGTGACAGCGAGCGTCTCCACCTGTTGCAGCGAGGCGAGGAGGAGGATACCACTAATCCGGCGAGTATCACCGCCGTGCTCCGCCCTGAGTTGGAGCTCGAGCCTCGGACGGCGTTCCTTGAGGCGAAGACCCAGAGCTGCGCAAGCTCGACCACAGCCCATTCCTTCACCCAGGTACCCTCTTAGCTTAGCTATTTCGTTCGATTTCAGCTTTGCCCCAATTCGTCCCGCCGTCGTATTCCCTCGATTCACCCCGGTTCCGACCACCGTTCGACCATCGGACCCGACCCCCACGTTCGCCTTCCTCCGCCGCACGTTCTGCACCCACTCACTCAGCCCAGCTCGCACAGGAGCTGGGAACCGGGCTCCACCGTCTTCCACCTTCGCCGGAGCCCGCCGCCCCGACGCACCAGTCACCTTCACATCGCCTAACTGGGTCGAGGCAGTTTGCCCTCGACCAGCGAGTCTTCTGAGCCCTTTTGCAGGTCCTACCGAGCCCATCTGAGGGATTGGTCATTCAGGCCGGGAGACCCAGCTCCGCCGACCGTGCCTGAGCTCCTCCGAGCTTGGGTCGATCATCGGAGCACCGCAGCAGACGCAGGAGCGCACCGGCTTGCTTCTCCGATCATCAGAGCGCTCCGAGGAGGAGGCCAGCACCCGCACGAGCCCGGCGAAGTTCGCCGAGGACCAGTTCCTCCAGCACCCTCCAGCGTCGTCGGATTAGCCTCCAGCTCCAGATGCCATCCTGACCGTTGGTTGCTGGAGCCCTCTTTGACGTCAGATCCGAGGCGACAGATCCGGACCGTTAGATCCGCACGTGTCCTGGCCTGGACCGTTGGATCGACCAGAGCAGCACCTGCGTTGAGAGCCGCCCCCGCCTGGACCGTCCGATCTACTCGTGGCAGCCATCCAGCCGCTCCGGTTAATAAAGGGTAAATTACCCTTAGGCCCTTATCTTTGTTTTATTTCGTTTGAGTCCTGTAAATATTTAAATACGTTGTTTAGTAGGTTTATTTGCATAGAGGACCCTGCACTTTAGTGTTATTGCATATATACCCCTGCCTGTTGTGAGCCACGTGCTTCGTCACGTGTTGTTTTGGGTTATTTGCAGTCTTTGCCCTTGTAGTTCTGGTTGTTATGAAATGAATGAAAGGTTTTAATTAATTGCATTTATACCCCTGTGCGTGGTTGTTTTACGCATGTGCGTTATATTTTGGGTCATTTGCAACCGAGCCCCCTGGACTTTTGGTACGTGTTACCAATAAGTCCTCGGGACTTATTTTCCTTACATATAGGTCCCTGAGTGCCCCAGACACGCGCTTCGCGCGTGTTTTGCTGGGTATTTTGCACCAGGACCCCCAGAACTTTGGGTATTTGCATTCCAGTCCCTATGCACAGTACCCTTTTGTTATTTTTTGAATAAAATATCAAATCACCTCCAAATTCGATGAAAATTTGACACATGGCTCCTGCCATGGTGTAGGATTTTTGTGAATGTTTAAGGACATTTTTTATTGTGTTTGCTATTTTTAAAAATTCAAAGACCATAGTTTTTGCTACTGTCTAGATTGAAAAATCACAAAAAATACAAAAACTCCCCTAAAAATTCCACAAAAATTAGCTACTGTTTAGTTTAGTTTCCTTGATTTTCTAGCCAATTTTGGCTATTTTTCATTGTTTAAAAACCTTAAAAACTTAAAAACACTCGAAAACCCATAAAAATTCTAATAAATTAATTAAAAACCCAAAAATAATAAACTTGGTACCCAAATTTTCCTTGTTTTCTCTACCTTACAGGAAAATTACCTTCAGGCCCTTGTGAGGCCCTTAGATATTTTATCTAAGGACTTTTGGCCCGGATGGACAGTACCCCTTGCTTTTAGCACTGTTTGATTTTTAGAAAATAAAATACACATCAGAAAATTATCAAAAATTCACCAAAAACATAAAAAATTATAAAACACATAAAAATATTTTTGTTTTGGTTTTTGGTTAATTTTTGATGCATTAAATAAATTGTTGAAGTGTGCTTATTTGTGTTTCCTTTATTTTCTTTACATATTAAAAATCCAAAAAATATAAAAATAATTAAAAACCACTAAAAAATATTTTGTCTTTTATTTTATTTGTTTTTACTACTTCGTAGGCCTTCGGCTAATCCGTGCTCCTCGAGTTCGACCCTGGGTGCTATGCCAGGTTAAACATATAGCAGGACCGCTACGCATGTTTTGATTGCTTGATTTGTCATTAGTGGTTCGATTTTTCTTGATCGACCTAGTCTGAGTGATTGAGGTCACAACGACCATTTCTGTACCTTTACCTTAGTCACTTAGACGGTCATCAGTATGCAATCAAGCGGGTGTCTGCTACCGGCCATGGATGTGGAAGTATGTGATCGAGATCCGGTAGCACAAAAGAAATCGTCAGCTCTGGATCAGACTGGAGTGAAAGTGTGAAGCCGAAGAAATCGAACGTGGAGAAGGATGGATCAGTAATGGAATCCTCCACGTCAATCAATGTCTCAAGAAGATATGTGCAGTCAAGATCAGGAGACTCTCTAAGAAGACTGATATCCGATGCATGAAATAGAAGCAGATCAGACAGATCATCGAATATCTCCAGGATGGGCTCATCCTCGCGAGGGTCGTCGAAGTGAGAAGACTTATAATCAGAAGGATCTAAAGACTTGGTTTCGTGCTCCGCCAGATCGGAAACACTCTCAGCAGGTGAAACCGAGTACACATTGAATGTGGCATCCTCCCGCAGATAACCATCGGGGAGAGATGCAGGATCAGAAGTGGCAAGAAGAGGATCAGGATCTAGATGGGCATCTGCACTGCTATCAAGTATCCACTCGGTGCACCAGGCTGCATCATCATCGGAAGTGTCGCTCTTGGAAATCTGGAAGCAGGAGAAGGTACTAGTCAACACCGCTGAAGCCGGCAAAGTGTCTGCGGCTGATCCTCGCTCTGCGGCTCTGCTGGCTGCCAACTGGTCCTCAACAAAGGTGTCTATCTCATCAGAGTAGAGGACAAAAGGCTCGAATACGGGACTCTTTGTATCCGAACTCTCAAAGTGTGTCCCTCATCGAGCTGTAGCTACTGGGCCGAGTCATGAAATCTGTCGGACTCCGAGAAGTATCTGTGCAGAAAGGAAGCTGACTCCTCCGAGACTGGGAAATGAAGTGGCTGAATCAATGGCTGCAAAAGCAGGGGCTCCTCCGGCTCCTGGAGTATCAGAAGATCTGATATCCAAGACTCGTCAACTGGGAACTCTGGGGCTGACTCGAACTCCAGCTGGAACACCAACGGGAACTCAAGTAGACTCTGAGTCCAAACCTCTGCTATCGCAGTCATCTCCTCTGTACTCTGTGGTGTTGTATGCTCCCAGTCCTCTGGCTGGTGTGTAGAAAGTGTATCCTCATGTAATGTGACACACCGCACTGGTACCGCATCGTCCGCATGTGTTGTCCCGACTACGGCATCTCGTGAAGAAGATCTCAGTGAAAGTAAACTCGAGATGGTGTCCAGTAAGTGAATGTCGGAACTGCGGTGTGAACCGCCACATGTGGTAATCACCAGTGCTATCTGCTCTGCGGTCATCCCCCTCATGGAGATCTCTATCAAGTCTGTCAGTGGAAGCCCGTGATCGGGAAATCTCCTCATGAGGTCAAGAAACCTCGGCCATGCCTCATGCAATGGCTCCTGGGGGTCTACTGAAAAGTCGGTGATCAAAGACCGCATACACTCTACTCTACGTTGGGGGAAGTATCTTTGTAAGAACTCTCGGCGTATCTCTCCCCACGTGTCGAATGTCCTCCCCAATCGTCGGTGCCATCTCATGGCTCTGTCGTGAAGCGTGAAGGGGAAGGTCTTGCTCATCAGCTCCTCTGCAGTGACGTCTGAATATCTTTGTGCTCTGCAAAACTCCTCGAATGCGGACAGGTGAAGATAAGGCTCCTCGTGCGCCTCTCCTAAAAATGTCGGCAGTCGCTGAATGTAATCCAAATCCAAGACGAATGGACCTAGTGTAGAAGCTGACTCAGCTCCCTGTGCTATCTGCTCCTCCATCCTTCTGGAATAGGATATGTCTGCTGATCTCCACTGCTCTCTCTGGTCACCAACGGAGTACGCTCTCAACTCAGCAACAGCATCATCCAGGTCTCGCATCTGCTCTATCTGGTATCCTCGGACGTCTCGCACAGCATGCCCAGAGTAGTGAGATGAAATGGAGGGAGGGAGCAGGAGGTAGGTCGGAGATCCAACCTCCCTAGAAGGTGGTCTGGAGTGATGGTCAGATAGTGAAGAAAAAGCCGCAAGAGTCGGCTCGAAGTGAGGGGGATCCATCATCCAGGGGTAAAGGAGAAGCAGAGACGAATACTGAAGGGAGGGAGGGTGGGAAACAGATGGATAAAGAGGGGAAGGATTGAAGGGATCTGGAAATCACACAAGATGAACAAGCAAACCCCCGATTCATCTACGCACACAAAGCTGAAGACCGAAAGGGATCAGTCAATTATCTTGTCGATTTTTTTAGGTGATCATTCAGTCTATCAGAGTGATTACGTGAGGTAATAGGAATCTGATATCTCTCAACCGACTGTCCCGTACCAAAGAGCCGGTAATCAGTCGAGAAAAATCGGATGGCTCTATCCTAAGGTGCGGATCACTCTCTCGCTCATCCAAACCAAACAAGGAGGGGGTTACTCTCCCCAAGACAAATTTTTCAATTCGGTGTCTTTTAGGTCAAGTGTGATTAGCAGTTCCGATTTTATTGTTTTTGTTTTTAGGTATTTTTTAATAAAAACAAACGCCTAACGAATTTTTCCGTTCTCCTGATTATTAAGTCAAAAACAGGGGGAGAAGACGAAAAAGCCGATGCGCAATGAAGTCAATGATGCATGCAAAGTAAGAAAGGTGTACCTGACTCCAGCACTCTACATGCAATATGATCCGCGCATAATGTAAAGACAGAAAAGTAAACTACCTATATGGTGCAGCGGGAAAAGCCGAGTCCTAAGCAAGCAGCTTCTACACGAAAGAGCCATCTAGCTGGTCACCAGCCTTCGATCCTGAGAGTCCGGACTCTGTCTACCCCTCCTCCTCCCGACAAATCGGGTTCAGGAGCAACGCTTGGCAGGGCAGGCTGCGGCACGTAGGCTCGAAGGAAAATGAATCAGCTATTTTTATTAATGTTTTATTAGTAGGTCCAATTAAACGATCTATAGGAACATGCAGATAATTAAGTGTGTGGATCCTACTAATTACGACACAGTCAAGCAGAAAGTCCTACGGCTACGGGCTCGAGAAAAACTGCATAAAACCGTAAAAGGCAGCGAAAAAAGCTAAAAACCGTGAAAAGCCGCGAAAAAGCTAAAGTAGCTTATGGGTCCCCCGAGCACACCGGTGCTCGGCGAAACAGACCCGAGAAGGAAGTCCAAGTCCAACTGTCCCTGTATTATTACAATTCAAATAAAATGTGCTGAAAGAAACCTAACTACCCATCTCACTCTCAGCTACTCTCTCGCTCTCTCCTGCGACTTCGTGCAGAAGGGAGCCGCCTCCGAGTCTCGCGGTTACGCCGGCTTCTTGAAAGTCGCTGCCTCGGTCCTCAGGCCCTCACAAGAAAGAAACAGAGTGTCAAACCAAGTAAAATGATCAAATAAAAGCAGAAAAACTAAACAGGTGTATATATATGCAAAAATGACAAATAAAATAAACAAGCAAAAAGAAAATAAAAGAAAAGAAAAGAAAAAGAAAATAAAACAAAAATAAATGAAAAATAAAAAGCCGCGAAAAGCCGCGGACTCAGAAAGAGCCGCGGAAAGCCGCGAAAAAGAAAATAAAGCAAAAATAAAAACTACTAAGCCGTGCTCCCCGGCAACGACGCCATTCTGATGACACACCTGATCACTCGAGTAAAAGGTAATCAAGAGTCGTTGTGACCCAAGTCACCAAGCCTAGTCGATCGAGAAAAATAGACCACCAAATAAAGTCAAAAATCAAATAGGCTCAAGTAGCGGTCTCGCTATTATATTAACCTGGTATAGCGACTAGGGTCGAACACAAGGAGCACGTGATGGCCTAGCGGCCTACGAAGTAGTCTAAAAAAAGAATAAAATAAAAGAAATGTATTTTTGGTGGATTTTTAGTTTTTATAAATTTTTTTGGATTTTTAATTAATAAAGAAAATAAAGAAAGCAATAAAACAAGCCAATACAACTAATTATTAAAGCACTCAAAAATCACTCAAGAATTCAAATAAAAATGTTTTTATGTATTTTATGTTTTTACTGTTTTTGGGTAATTTTTGGTATTTTTCTGATTTTTATTTAATTTTCTAAAAATCAAACAAGACAGAAATATGAAGGTGTTGTCCAGTCTGACTTGGAGGGCCAATATAAAATAGATAAAAGCCCTATCAAGGTCTGAAGGTAATTTTCCTAGAAACTAGAAGATATAAGGAAAATTTAGGCACTGGAATTATTGTTTTTGAATTTTTCAATTAATTATTAGAATTTTTATAAGGTTTTTAGTGTTTTTCAATTTTTATGAGTTTTATATAATGAAAAATGACCAAAATTTGTCAGAAAATCAAACATAGCAAAATACACACTAACTGATTTTTTTATAATTTTTAGAGGTATTTTAATATTTTTTGTGAATTTTTAAGTCAAACAGTAAAGAAAAAGCTTGTTTTTGAATTTTTAAAAATATTAAAGAAAACAAAAATGTCTCCAAAAATAGGAAAAAAATTTACACAATGGCAGGAGCCATGTGTCCAATTTTCATCGCATTTGGAGTTGGTTTGATATTTTATTAAAAATCAAAACTAGGGTATAGTGCACAGGGACCTGTACACAAATAGAAGAAGTTCCAAGGGGTACGGTGCAAAATTTCCAAGAAGTCATGCGCGAGGCGCGTGTCCTGGGCACACAGGGACCTGATTGCAAAGAAACAAAATTCTAGACTATTTAATAACAAGTATTAAAAGTCCAGAGCTTCGATGTAAATAACCCACTAATAAACGCACATGCGCATAAAAATCATTCACATGGGCATATCTGCAATTTTCTAAAAATTTTCATTCATTCACTAACACCCGAGAACTACAAGGTTAAACATGCAAATAACCCAAATAAACACGTGTCGACGCACGTGATCCACTACAGGCAGGGGCACACATGTAAATACCAGACAAGATAGGGTCCACTATGCAATTTATCCAACACAAATAAAGGTTTAAAAATATTTACAGGACCTAAAATTAACAACTACAAGTCTAAGGGCCTAAGACATGTTCACCCTTATTATATCCGAGGGACGGATGGCTGCCACGTGGAGATCGGACGGTGGAGAAAAGTGGCGCCTCAACAAAGGAGCCCTCAGGTCTGATCGAACGGCTACGGCGTCACCACGTGGCTGATCTGACGGTCCTCACGCGCTGTGGGTGACCCTCGCTACATCGACGGTCCTGATCACTCCTCCAAAGATCGAACGGTGCTGGAGACTCCTCGAATGGATGGCTGAGATCCGAACTAGAGCTGGAGGTCAATCGGACAGCTCTGGAAGATGGTGGACGAACTGGATGTCGGCGAACTTCGTTGGGCCCGTGTGTGCTCTGACGTCCTCCTCGCGGGCCACTGAAGATCGGAGAAGATGCGTGCGGGCCTTCCGCGTCGAATGACAGCCTCCGATGACTCGACAGAGCTCTGGGGAGCTCAGGCGAGGTCGGCGGAGGTTGAGCGGCTGCACCTGGATGGTCGGGCCCTTAGATGGGCTCGGATGTCCCTGCAAAATGACGCAACACACTCACGGGTCGAGGGCAAAGTGCCTCGACCCTGTTAGGCGTGGTGACTGTGAACGGTGCGACGGGGCGTAGGGGCTCCGGCGATGCGACGGTGGAGGAGCCCCAATCCCAGCTCCTGTGCGAGATGGGTTGAGAGAGTGGGTGGAGAACGTGCGCGAAGGAGAGGCGAACGTGATGGGGTGGTCAGATGATCGAGGCGAAGGCGGATATGGCCGGAATCGAAGGTGAACGGCGACGGCGAGATTTGGGCGTAATGTGAAATTAAAGAAAAAGAAAGGGAACTAAGTCTACCTGGGTGGATGAGTCGACTGGGCGTGAGCTCTGGAAGCTCTGGGTCGTCGCCTCACGGGTTGTTGAGGCCCGAGGCTCGAGCTCTACCTTCAGGCGGAGCACGACGGCGCTAAGACGCCGGATCAGTGGTCCGGGCACCCTCTCCTCTCTACGACACGGCCAACGGGGAGCTGTCACCTCGAGGGTGGTTGTGGAGGTCCTGGGATGAAGGAATGGGGAGCCAAAGATCGTGAAAAAGGAGGCGGAGCTCGAGATTTATACTGCCATGGGTCCGACTAAAAACGATCGGGTAGGGCAGCTCAAAGCGCGGACCCCGATGCGGGCATCCTGGCGAGGGTGTCGGATCTGGCAAGGACAATTAGGACCCTGGGTTTGAGTGAGAGATGATCGGGTCTGGACGCTAAAATGTGGAGAAATCGGGTCGGGCGTCTAGAACCCGTGGGAAGTGGTCCACAGGGGGGAGTTGACCGGGCGGTCAACATCCCCGTGGACCAATGAGAATCAGCCACCTGGAAATGATTTGGAAATTAAATTAAAAATAGCAAATGGCCGAATTATAAAAAAATGAAAACATGAAAAATATTTGTTTTAATTTTTTCTATTTTTTGTGATTTTTAATTATTTTTTTGAAATAAAAATAGGGTATTTACATAATAGGGCTATATATAGGTATATACAATATAGGTTTTTGATTTTTGATTTTTAATTAGTTATTTTTGTGCATTTTTATTCCTATTTTATATTTTATTTATTTATAGCATAAAATTAGGAATAAAAGGTATTTTTATTTTATTTTTATTATTTATATACAAAGATGAAATAAATAGATATATACATCTATGTACATGGTATATTTACAATATTCTTTTTGGATTTTAATTTTGTTCTTCTTATTTGATTTTTGTTTTTTTATGAATTTTATTTTATTTATTTACACCATAAGAGATAGAATATATACAATTTTTATGAAAATTAATTTATTTATTTACAAGGCTAGATAAATAGAAAGGTGTGGGTGTATGTACATGGTGAATATGTACAAGGTAGGTGACTTTTATCTTCTTTTTTAATTTTTCAATTTTTGTTTTGATTTTGTATTTATAAATATTTACAAATATGTACAAGCCACTTTTATTCTATTTTTGGAGGAAAATACTTTTGTGATATTTACAGGTATATTTACACACATGAGCACCCTATCTCTCTCTACTTTGGATTTTATGCGGTCAGGCCCATGCTGAGCCCTCCCTTGGGATTAGGTTGCTCAATATTTATTCTAAATATTTCCCTCTTTTTCTTTTTAATCTTTATTCTTTTATTTTTGCACAAAAACATGCTAATTATTAGTTTTTACACCATGCATGATTTTGGTAATTATTGGTATTTACAAACATATACATGCATTTGCAAAGGTTTTTGTAGCTAAAATATAAGAATAAAGAGTGATGAATGAGTATTCATCAGCCAAAAGGAAAGTGTGGATTAAAATGAGATATTCTCTCTCAATTATAAGTCATACATCCATTAAGATGCTACTAGCTCTTATAGCACATCAAGACTTAAAGCTGGAGCAGTTAGATGTGACGACAATTTTCTTGCATGGTGAACTCGAAGAAGACATTCTTATGAACAAGCCATAGGGATTCACATTTCAAGGTAAAGAAGACCATGTGTGAAGATTTAAGAAGTCCTTGTATGGGTTTAAGAAGTCTCCCAAGCAGTGGTACAAGATTGACAGCTTCATGATTAACAATGGATTCAACGGGAACCTGTAAGATTGTTGTCTTCACCGCAACAAGGTGTAGGGTGACTCCTTCATCTATATGTAATTGTACGTTGATGACATGATGATTTATGCCAAGAATAAGAGTACCATAGGTGATCTAAAGAAGCTCTTTAGTTCAGAGTTATTAGGGATGGAGAGTACCATGATGATTGACCTTGGTGCAATGAAGAAGATATTAGGGATGGAGTTCATAAGAGATCGTATAGAAGGGAAGCTTTTCCTATCTCAAACGAACTTTATTGAGAAAGTTGTAGTGAAATTTAGAATGTCTACATCAAGGCCTCTAGGTACTCCATCCCCAGCGAATATTCATCTCTTAGTTCTTTCGCACCTCAGTCAGACGCATAGAAGGAACACATGTCACGTGTTCCATATGCCAACATAGTTAGGAGTTTTATATATGCCATGATATGCACAAGGCCTGACATCGCCCATGCTGTGAGCGTTGTTAGCAGATTCATGGGTAACCTAGAGGAGGATCATTGGTAGGCAGTTAAGCGAATTTTCCACTATCTGAGAGGAACATCAAACATGGCCTCATTTACAAAAGTAATTCGGAATGTTTGGTTGATGGATATTCATATTCAGACCATGTTACAAATGTCTATGGGAGGAGATCAATGACAGGCTACATCTTCACTTTGGGGATTTCGGTCATCAGTTGGAAGGCTATCTTATAGCCATAAGTTACTTTGTCTACTACAGAGGCAAAGTACATGACTTTGACCAAGGCTGTAAAGGAAGGCATTTGGTTGAATGGCTTAGTTGAATATCACGGTCTACAACATGACCAGGCTATAGTATATTGTGGCAGTCTCAGTGTGATATGCTTAGGCAAGGATCAGATGCATCATGAGAGGACAAAGCACATAGATGTCATATATCATTCATTCATTATGGAGGCCGTAGGAGTCTCTGTTTCTGACGAAATTTGAATGACATATTAGAGGGATATAATTATGAAAATCCACAGTGGTATTTTTCAAAAAAAATAAAATAATTTACGAAAAATGGATGTGAAGTAGGTAAGGTTACCTACTTCACAAAGTAGGCTCCCTTTCCTCATAAATATATATATATATATATAATCCAATCTTGACGGGTTTTAACTCTTATGAATCAAATCCAATCCATCGCATGTTAAACTCCAATCCAATCCATTACATCATGGATTGGATCGGATTTTTTACACTTACATTTTCATGCTCAATAGTCTACGCTCATGTTTGTACTTTATAGCACATTAGCCCTCAACATTTGAATAATAGTTCAAAAACCAATATTATATAAAGAAAATAATATTTGAAGACTACTAACAAATTAAAGTTGAAGACCTCCACTAATCCATTGTAAAAAAGTTAAGACCACACAATCAAAATAATGGATTATATCGAATTTTGAAATTATCGTTTCTTTTTTATATAAATGGTGTAATAGTTTTTTTGCAATTGATTTCCAATATATAATTCAGATAAGTTCAATACAAGTTACCTAATAAGATAATCTTCTTATGAATAAAGGGCGAAAATATCCTTGGAGCTTGGATACCACAGTCCTTTAATTGAAATATCTAAAATAATTATTGATAATCTATCAATTAATTTTCTATTGTAACGCTAAGATTGACAATTTAGTTGAGCCCACCTTATGGTCTAGTGGTAGAAGCAGTGGACTCTCACTCCAAAGAAACTAATGCACCATTGATAATCTCTCCATTTTTTTCTCTTTGTAACACATGCTTGGAGGTGACAAGTATAACATGATATGAACAACGTTCCTTGTACCAATATCACGATCTACCTCCACTCTTTGCTATGTCTCTCCTTTGGTTGGTTGGTCACGTGATTAATCTTCGGTGCTCGTATTTGTATTTGCACAGGACTTGATGAGTCCGATCGCAAGCATCGCAACCTAATCAAGTTTTGGCTAGCTTTTTCGTTGTCTTCGAATTAATCAATTCGATCAATCTAACCGTGATTTCTATTTCAAAGAGGAACCTTTTGGATAAGCTCTTCCAAGTAAATAATAATGATGCCAAATCATAATCAACAGGTTTGATGTCACTATCCCCATTTTCTCTAAAGGATGATGAAATCTTACTAGGATATTATGGAACATTGATAGTGAAATTGACTCAGGAACTGATTAATTGATCATATAAAACCCGCACGTTGTCATTTTTATACAAACACGTAATCGTAAACGTAAACGTAATACATGACTCGAAAGATATGATCTATCATCATAAGGAAGCACATCGTCGTCGAATATAATTGATTATAATTAATTAAAGATCAGGCTAATGGAATTAAGTTGATTGATTAATTAATTAATTACAACCTAGTACGACATTCACGACTTACGTAGACGTTACACTAAGACACTTGACGATGTCGTGTACGCGTCTTCACGCCACGTGGCGATACGATGAGTCTCCAAGTATGATATGGGTGTGTCACGACTGACTCGGATCCACGTCGTCGCCTCGAAGCTCATCCACAGAGGTGGACACCACATTCACATAAGAAATATATAGCTTCCAAATACATGTATCCAAGTTTGGACCCTACACATGATAGAACACATACGGCCCTACTCCTCCAATCCTATAATTGTATTCATGTCGCTGCTCGTAAAGATCGTACATATGTTAAGGGATCAGGGACTTTAATTTGATTGGAATTAAAATAGAGAGCATGAGTTATTGATACCCTATATTAATATATGGAATAGGGATTTGCAAAATAGGGAACAAAATCTTCTACGCTTCCAACTAAGACTTGCCGGAAAAAAAACAAATTGAGCACAATAATAGAAACTGTGTCTCGATCTTTGTAATAGAGAGAATAAATTCGCACCATCGTTATCATTTCCTAATAATTAGTAGCTCTATGATTAGACCGGTTTAGCTCACTGATTAGTTGTTAACGAGTCCCTCTAAATCAGTGATCAACGTGTTAGAAGAAACTTCAATGACTTCTTATAATGTATTCAAGGGTTAAAGGAGAGGACAATTGATTCAACTGGAAATCAGAGGAAAGAGAAAGGGTATGATAATCCGTACAACTACAGCAAATGTCAACTTGTAGTCCCTGTAAACCAGTCATATGTACTTTTGGTATGACGTCAAACCATGAATAACAAGTGGAGGGAGTCCTAGATATGCCATAGTGATATCTTTCATGATTGTGAGGTTAATTCAATGTTTTTAAAATTGAAAAGGTTAGATCGAATTGAATCATGAAATCAAATCGGTTCAATCGGATGATAATGTTATCACTCTTAAAAATTGGATTGAACCAAAGCGGTAAGAAAAATGGGTTAAATCGACTAATTGAACCGGAATGTATTAAAACATGTATAAAATATACACTCAAATATTGTCGAACCGGATGATGATGTCATCATTCTTAGAAATCGGATTGAACCTAACCGACGGGAAAGAAGTAATTGAACCGATTAATTGTACCAAAATGTATTAAACATGTATAAAATACACACTCAAACATAGTTGGAATAGATATAAATTACATAGCTAATGTGTATATCTTATAGTATATGTAAAATAAATTTTTTATATGCAATATTAAAATGGCATACATATATATAGTATTTACACAATATATTCAATAAAAAACAATAGTCTAAGTTGCATTTAAATCTCATCTAATATAAGAACGTGTGATATATAGCACAGTTGGTTAGAAGCTAGTCGTGAGGTAATGAAGGTCATAAGTTCAACACCCAATAATATCACTTATTTTGAATAAATTCAAAATTAATTGTGGATCAATTTCATTTGAATGGGTTAAACCGAGTTCAAAAAAAAGCCAATTTAACAGGTGAATAGATCGAAAATCGGACTTTCAATTAGAACGGATATAAAGTCGTTTAACCGAGCCGGTTAAACCGATCATTTCGGCCCAATTTTCAAAACATTGGGCCAATTTACAATAGCATTATGTAATGAAGAAACCTAGTTCTTTTATTTTCATTCCTCTAGTTTTTTATTCATGATATGGACAATTATAGTTATGTTGAACTATTTTTTATTCTTGTGATGACTCAGGAAGACCCAAGAGACCAACACAATCAAGACCAGCATCCCAAGAATTACGACATTAGAGATGAAAAGTCAAGCCTAAGCATCAGTGTAGCACTAGCCAAATCGTGATGCCCTATGCTATAATATCATGTAACGCCTTCATAAGCCGAGTATATGCCAAGATGGTGAAAACAACCAACAACATAAGTTCATGTGATACCAAGGAAGGTATGATGAAACAATGAAGACTACCACCCAAGGTCACAAAAAAGACTAGGGAATGAAGCATGCCCAGCCAATAGGAATAAAACATGACATGTCGCATGAACCATATGCAGACTCCAGAGAGGAGAGAGGTGGGGGAGACCTCCACCCAACTCCACATCTAGGGATGCTTCGGCTTCCTCAGAGAACCCTACAAGCATAAGAAGAAGAGCAACTGGAAGAAGCACACCCGTTATGTCGAGCCACCACCTCCTCAATCTTCCCCTCCTCCCAATATGGGGTAGATGAAGAGGCACACCCATTATATAGATATTCTCATTTACAACTCAAATACGAAGATCCGGAACAGTGTTATTTTATGGATAGGGATATCCCAATCACATTGGATATCCTCATATTCTGTAATACGTGCGGATACTTGAAGATATTGATAGAGAGATCATGTAAACCATGTAAACTAACTTAATAACATTTCAAATCTAATATTACAGGCATCAATTGTAGAAGTTTAATATCTCGCACATAATAAATCTTAGATTCATCATGTTAAAACCTACATATTAATCTCCAAGCTTAAACAATTCAATAAAAACCTCTATTAATTCCCTAATATTAACTATTCTTATGTATTATATATTCTATGTATAATTAACCTATAAATAACACTAAATGCTAACCTTAATTTATAGTATTTAATTATTAACCTTTTTTATTTTTTTATATTTTATTAAAAACCTTAAAAATTAAGTTAATTATTGTATATGTTTGTTTTGGATTTTAAAAGAAATTTAAAATACAAAATAAAATATCAAACCACAAAAATAGTGTTTTTACACATTAAAAATACTCCCAAAAATACATCTTTGTAAAGAAATTAAAAATACAAAAAATATCAAACCACAAAAATAGTGTTTTTGCACATTAAAAATACTCCTAAAAATACATCTTTGTGTAAATGACCACTTTTGACTTCTTTCCCAACATGAAACTTGTAGATCTCATCGAGATCTACAACATTCATGTTTTGACTTTTTACTAATTTTACTTTCTTCTATTTCTTTTTAATTTTTCTTAATTTTTATTATTTTTGAATTTTATGGATGAAGATCATTAGAGATCATGCAAAAGGGAAGCTTTTCTTATCCCAGAAGAATTACATTGAGGAAGTTCTAATGCAATTTGAGATGTCTACATCAAGGACTCTAGGTACTCCATCAACAACGAATATTCATCTCTTATTTTCTTTCACACCTCGGTCAGACACATAGAAGGAACACATGTCATGTGTTCCCTATCTAGCACAGTTGGGAGTTTTATGTATGCCATGACATGCACAAGGCCTGACATCGCCCATGCTATGGGTGTTGTTAGCAGATTAATGGGTAACCCAGAGAAGGATCATTTATAGGCAGTTAACCGAATTTTCCACTATCTGAGAGGAACATTGATAAACACGAAAAAGAGAGCGGTCGTATTGATTCACAAGGTGAATCAACAGTCGATGTCTTGACCACTTCAAATTCTCGTATTTAATCAACAAAGAAACCACAACAGTAAATCAAGTAATGAAAAATAGATGTGGAGTCAAATTTATTATTAACTCTACATAAAAGATGTATAGGTGTAAGTATGTAGAGGTCGAACACAGAGAGCAAGGCAGGATAGATCGAGCAAAGTGCCAAAATGTGATGTGATTAATTGTCTACAAAATGCAAATATTTTTGTGGGTTTTTAATTTTTAATAATTTTTTATTTGATTTTTAATTTTATATTTTTGTATTTTTATTTTTTTAATTTTCTGATTTTATATCTTCTTTTTATATTTTATAAAATTTTTTTATAAATAGAATATATAAATAATATAATAAAAGAGGTGATAAGATATTTATAAAAATAAGGAAAATGCTCAAAAATCGGGAAATAAAAATGTTTTTGGTCTTTTTATATTTTTCTACTATTTTTGTGATTTTGGGGGATTTTTCAGAATATTTTTGGTATTTTTAAAAGGCAAAAATACAAGAAATAGTGAATAAAACTGCTGGCCGAATTTAAAATGGGAATGAAAATAGCAAACAGTAATAAAATTTTCCCAAATTAATTTTAAAATAATGATAATAAAATAAAGAAACTACAGGAACTGAGTTTGTATTTTTAGGAATTTTCTAGGATTTTTTAGATTTTTATAAAGATTTTTAGATTTGTTTTTCTAATTTTTAAGGTTTTTGTTTCGATTTTTTAGTGATTTTTGGACTGATAGTAGAAGACACTGAAATAGACCTTAGTTAATTTTTTTGGAAATTTTCAAGGGGTTTTAATTTTTTTTATTTTCTAATGCAAACAGTAGTTAAAATACATGTGTTTGATTTTTAATAAATATTAAAAATGCAATAAAAATGTGATACAAAAATATGGCATGAATCAGCAAGCAAACAGGAGCCTATGATATTTTTTTGAGAATTTTTCGAGTTAAAATGATGTACTAAATAAATAGGAAAAGCACACAAAAATACAAGGCCTAGCAGGGGTATAAGTGCAAATAGACAAGTATCCAGGGGCCAAGTTGCAATTTTCTCACAAAATATACTACTGAATATAAAAATTAAATGGACCAATTACAAATATCGAGACCCGCAAGGGTATGCCTGCAAATAACCCACCCACGCGCGTGACTAGCACGCGCCTGGGAAGGGTATAAATATAATTTCCAAAAACCCAGGCGCCCACATGCAAAATTACCAAAACTTTTACACTTAATATCTAAATCCTAGGACTAAATCGAAATAAGCAAACCCGCGAGGGGGTCCTTGCAAAATGCCCTTCACCTCACGTGTACTGGTCACGTGAGGTGACGTGGCCAGGACCTAAGTGCAAATATTAGAAGTTCAGGGGTCTACTTATAAATATTACAAAACTTTTTAAACTACCACTGAAAGTTTATGGACTAATTAGTAAATACAAAAAAATGCACGGGTGAATAATGCAAAATACCCCTCGCTGTGTGATCCAACGATGGAGGGCTTCCCACTTGACACGTGGCGAGCCCTCGTTGCACGATGACGCTTCATCTGCAATGGCCAGGATTAGAAAATCGGCGAGTGATCGAACGGCCTGGGCTCGAGCAGATCCAACGGCGGCTGATCAATATGAAGGCGCGGCTCGATCCGATGGCTGGGAGACGCGGAGGAAGAACGGGGAAGAATGCCAACGAAGCGAACATCCCTGAGCCTAATCTCCGTGCTCCGGTGGCTTTTGAGCTTCAAAATGGGGTTGCGGCCTCCTGGAAGGTTCCTCGAGATGCTGGTGGGCTCAAAAAGCCTCGGCGGTGGCCGAGGTTCACAGGAGATGATGGCGGAGCTGGAGAAGCTTTGGGCGTCTCCGGCGAAGGCCAAAATGGCCCCCAGGCGTGTGTTGAAGTCCAAGCACCTGCAGAAAGAACTGAGAGGACCCAAGGCAAAATGCATGGGTCCCGCGGTGGCGAAATGGTGGCAGAACGACGAGTGGCGGAGCTCGGCCGGAGGAGCGCTCCGGTGAGGTTGATGTGGAGGATGATTTGGTCGATGAAAGTGGAAATTTCTTGAGGGCTTTTAATCCTAAGGGTACTGGGAATGTAATGCAAAAGAAATAAAGGGGAATAGGGGCAGCCTCGATGGTGAATCACCGGAGGGAAGAGTACCTCGACCGCCGGCGAAGGGGGAGGTTGTGGAGCTGCCTCGAGCCTTGCGCGACCCACCTGAAGGTCTCAACAGGGAGTTGTCACCTTCCTGGAGCTTCGAGGCACAAGAGAGGGAGCGTAGCTATGGAGTGAGGGGTTCAAATTTGAAAAGGAAGTCGGGACTCCATTATATGTGGTTTGACTCGATGGTGAAGAGGCACCAAAGACCAAGGGAGATCGGGCGAATCGATGGCCCTCTCCCCCAAAAACGCAAGGGCGTGATAGGCCAAGGATCGAGGGACAAAAGTCGTGAAGGAATCGATCTCAAAAAGTGCAAGATGAAGTCTGTAAAAATCGACAAAAACGACGACAAACCGAGGTTTGTCAGGTGAATAGGCGGGGAGGACAGTCAGTTGATTGGGTGTCAACGCTGACTGCCTCTTGGTTGGTCCACGTGGACCAACCAAGAAAAACCCTGCGAAAAATAATAAAAAATTCATTTAAAAATAGTAAATGATTTTATTAATTTTAGGTTATTAAATGAAAAATATCTGTTATTTTCGAAATTATTTTATGGTGATTTTTAATTATTTTTATGAGGTTTAATTTTACAAGTTGCTATTTTAGGCCTTTGTAGGTACATATACCTATATATTTAACTAATTTATTTTTTATTTTATGATTTTTATTTATTTATTTTAATTTATTATTTTATAAATTTATAAAATACTTTATACACTTAAATAAATTTTTATTTTATTTTTTTGAGATATTTTGTATATTTAATAAAATATAAGTATGCACTATACAGGTATAAGTATAGGTATTATACCTATGTGTTATATATAGGTATTTTTATTTTATATTTATTTGAGTTTTTATTCTGATTTTTATATACATATTCATATAAGTAATATTTACAAAATTATAAAAATAAAAATAATGAATAAATAATAAATTGAATATTTAATCTGTACAAGTATACACAGAGGGTCCAAAACTCAACTTTCAAACCGTATCTCCGCCAAATGCAAAACCGCCGCCATTAAATAGCTTATTTTGAACTATATACAATTAAAATGAGTTTGTTGCATTTGGAGTTTTCATTTGTGAGATACAGGTCTGGGAAGTTGGGATTCTGGGATTTTATTCATATAATAAAAAATAACTTTTTATCTGTACATTATTTTTGAGTGAAATCAATTTTGTATTTTTTTATTTAATTATCTACAACTTTCATGTACAAAGTTTCTTTATTTGAGGTCTAAAAAGTGGAACCAAAAAATAGGTCCCAAAATGATAAAGAATGAATGGAATGAAAGGGAATTTTATTGGTATTTTGACCCTTATCTCCCCCTACTTTATTCCTTGTCGACCTATTCATCAAGATGCCTAGGTCTCGGGGTTTCAGGTCATAAAATATTTACAATATTTTATTCTTTTTCTTTTCTTTTATTTATTCTATAATTTTAACTTTAATTACAGTATTTTATACACTATTTATATGCACATGCATGAATGCTAAGATGCTGGATTTAATGCTATTTACATGCATTTAATAGGATTTTTGAGGCCAAAATGATAGAATAAAGATGATGAAATGTGGATTCATCATCAAACATGGACTCATTTACGGAAGTGATTCGGAATGTTTGGTTTATGGGTATTCATATTCAGACTATGTTACAGATGTCTATGGGAGGAGATCAATGATAGGCCACATCTTCACTTTAATGAATTTGGTCATCAGTTGGAAGGCTACCTTATAGCCATCAGTTACTTTGTCTACTACAGAGGTAAAGTACATGACTTTGACAGAGGCTGCAAAGGAAGGCATTTGGCTGAAGGGCTTAGTTGAAGATCATGGTCTACAACAAGATCATGCTATAGTACATTATCGCAGTCTTAGTGCGATATGCATAAACAAGGATCCGATGCATCATGAGAGGACAAAGCACATAGATGTCAGATAACACTTCATTCATTCTAAGATGAGGATTAAGGTGAAAAAGGTCGGTACAACATCCTAAGAGGGGTGGTAGGTGAAGTTGTCTGGTCCATGTGTTGGTATCCCCTCAGGCAGTACATCGAATTGAGGTTGCTGAACCTCCCCAGACTGAGGTTGTTCATGCTTTGTTCCATCATGAGCGGTATGGTAGGTGAATTCAGATAGCTCCTCGAATCACATCGCTATGGCGGGTTGTCTATCAGCTATCTCTGTCTGCTATGCTAGGATCTGATCCTATTGGTCCCTCATAGCAGTCTGTTATGTTAAAGGTCTGTAAGTTTGATCAATATACACTCCAAGAGAATTTCCATCTCCTAAACAGCCCTAGACATCATGAAATCAATTCGGATTCATGTCAGGTCGTTCAACTATTGAAATCACCCACTTGCTGTGGAGAACAATGGATATTTATACATCCAAAAGGAATAATATCCATATGATTTTTATTGTTTTGGAGAAGGCTTGTGACTTTATCCCACAAATGATATTGTGGAAAGTTTTAGAGAAGAGACAAGTACATGCTCTATACGTTAACCGTATAAATTATATGTATGATAGGGCTTTATCTTTTGTAAAAAATCGGTTTGGGAAGATTGACTATTTTGACATCGGCATTGGGGTCTGCATCAAGGTTTAGCTTTGAGTTCATTCCTTTTTACTTTGATTATGGATGAGTTGACTAGTCACATTCACTATGAGATATCTTGGTGTATGTTATTCGTTGATGATATTATGTTGATTGATGAGATTAGAGATGAAGTAAATGAGAAGTTGAAGGTATGGAGACATGCATTAGAGACTAAAGGGTTTCGTATAAGTAGGGCTAAGACTAAATATATGGAGTGCACTTTTGATGGAAGCAATGGTGAAGGAATCAAGGTAAAGATTGGTGACGATAGTATTCAGAAGAAAGATTCATTTAGATACTTGGGATCTATTTTGCAATATGATGGGGAAATTGATGGAGATGCTAATCATAAAATAAATGCAGATTGGCTAAAGTGGAGAGGAGCCCCTGCTATTCTATGTGATAAGAAAATTCTTTTGAAAATCAAAGAGAAGTTTTACGAAGCAGCCATGAGACCTGATATGCTCTATGGATCTGAATGTTGTCATGTGAACCATAAACATGCCAGAGAATGGCAGTAGCAGAAATGAAAATGAAAGGTGGATGTGTGGGCATACACATAAAGATTAGGTCAAAATGATACAATCAGAAGGAAAGTTGATGTAGCTCTGATCGAGAATAAGATGTAAGAAAACCGCTTAAGGTGGTTTAACCATTTGCAATGGAGGTCGGTTTGATGCACCGGTTAGGAGATGCGAGTTTTGGGATGTTGAACTGGCTAAAAGAGGGAGGAAGGCCCAATAAGTGTTGGAATGAGACTATCTGAAGGGATCTTAATTTTTTGGATCTAAGCCCGAGAATGACCCAAGATAGATTTGAATGGAGGCAAAGAATCCATATAGCCGACCCTGCTTAACATGGGAAAAAGGCTTTGTTGTTGTAACAAGTTTATAAAATAGATAATAAGTTCTTTTTGACATATAGAGCATAGATATATTCTCATAAAGGAGTCTTCCACTAGAAAGTGGTAGGCTATGGATTTCAATGGCAACCAATAAAATAGTTGTATAAAATATTTTTTGGATGATTATCTTCCTTTGTTCCATTTCTCCAATCTTCTTAAAAAAATGCAACCTGTTGTAAATATGAGTAGATGTACCAGAAACAACAATCTAGCTGCATTATCATCATATGGACAAGTTGGTTTGAATGATTAAAATAGATGTATTACCTGCGATTGATTACACTTGTCCTTCTCTAAGGACTTCATGTACTCTAAAGAATGGGGCTTCCATTGTTCGGGCATGATACAGTAATGGCTAGTATATGCCTTATTAGATGTCAGACGTGTAGAAGAAATAGAAGTTTGGCCGACACCTTAACTTTTCTTCTCATTGTTGTGGATTGAACTCTTCCAAGATACTTGTTTCCTACGAGCATCCATTTGACAAGTGAAACCATTACAGAGATAGAGGGGTTCTCCATTTTGATTGCATCCCCAATGTACTTCAACATAGAGCGTTTGTAACCTTCAACTTGTTCATTTGAAATTAAGCTAATAAATCTGACTAGGGCAAAGATAACATAATAAAGTTAGTTTGAGAATTGACATCTATCTCGACTTTTAAGGTCTTAAGGTAGATAGATGCCCAAACATTTTGGGCACATTTTATCTCACAGAGCTTCCTCCACGCATCTTATAGTGAATAATGTCCTTCGTGATGTTATAACATTGATATAATTCACATCATCAAACATCTCCTTCAAATTGAGGACAATATCATCAGTGAATCCCATAATAACATGTTGCTTCTCAAGCATATTCAATAGACATCCAAGAATGTAGCAATGTATGAGCACATGGTTGTTGTCCCACTTCTTGTTGAATTGACATTCCTCATTATTTTAAGGTACAACATACTTTACACTTGAGGACACGTATGATATACACTCTACTATAAATATGATCTTCAAATTACTGATCCAATCCAAATAATTTGATAATGTCAACTAATTGACTTCAGATAATTTGTTGAGTAGGCTAAGTATCACTATATGAAATGATGATAATTTGCTTTTTAGAAAAACTTTATTAAGAAAATTTTAAAACAAATGTGCCTCACTTTTTAAATATTTTGAAAGTAAATTCCCTCTCTATCTTACAAAATGGGAGGCACGTCGGCCTATATACCTCAAGCGGGATCAGAGATCTCCTTTCCACTTTAATCACACCATAATTATATGGGAAAAATAATTATAATAATAGAAGTGGAAACGTTTCAGCCTCACATGTACGACTTGTGTTCCCAATGGTTCAATCTTTAATATTCATGCCTACCACCAGAAGGTGTACACTGACATGATATTAATCAAACAAATCAGTAATGAGCATAATGTTACTCTATGAACAATCCAAGAGTGCCCCCATAATAAGAGGATAGTTAATGGAGTCCCTACATTCACATTCCATTCTTTTCAAGAAACGAAACGATCTAGTTCATGCACTCTTGTACAACAGAGCTCGGACTTCACAGGGGGTGACTCTTAGGCACAAGCACGGGCGATGATAGCCTTCGTAATGATGGAGGACCTTTAATCATACAATGACTTAATTCATTTAATGTTTCAATTTATAAAAGATTATAGGAAAGTTTGTCATACTAGGATGATCAAAACTTTTTTGAAGAAGAAAATCACCAACTTTATCGTATTAAATGATGATTAATCTCAACCACATCTAAACTTGCATGGTGTTCTAATCTTTTAAGGAAGTCTCTTATTGTAGGTTTGATTCTATGAAAGCTACTTGCGCGAGCGCAATGATGAGACATGTGTCTCCCATGGAATCAAGATATTTCTCTTTTTTTTCTTCTCTCCACAACACCCAAGGGAATATATAGAAATATCTACTTTCTCCTCACAATAAGCATTTTCATATGAAGTTCCCCTCTCCAGCGTGCACGTTGAGACCAGGGACATGGGCTTCCCCCTCGAGATCTAGGAGAACCAACAGTGGAGAGGGACATAGATATGGGGGATTGAGTGTGGATCCTCTGTTGCAGTGATGTAGTGTTGTAATGCACTACAGTCGCTCGGTCGAGCATGATCGAGTGGTTGTAGTGCATTACAGCACTACAGCAGGAGAGGTTGGTGACAATGAGGATAGGTTGAGAGTCCTTGAGGGACTAGGGTGGTCATTCACCCTCTCTTATATAGAGAGGGCAGGTTCTACCAAGTTAATTGGAGTCAACCCTTTATTATATGGTATGATTTTACTTGGTAGAATAATTGAACATTGATTTAGATGAATTAGATTCATTAAAATATATTATTTGTATTCACAGAAATTATTTATTTGTTAAATTTCAATCGAACTTACACATCAGAAACTTGAGTCAATGATAGAAGGATATGTCTATCTTATTATCTTACTTCGATTTCTTAGCTATAGTAATATTATGGAGAACACTATCCACGATTTATGAGAATCCAATTCTCATGATCTCATCATGATTCGATCATGAGTAAATATACTGACACATGACTCGAAAATCAAAATTTTGGATATGGGTTTTGCAGATATGTGATGAGTCGTCCGATGGACTAAGGTAAATATATCACTAAGGTCGTTGCGACCTCAGTCACTCGGGGCTCAGAGCTCAATCAAGAAAACAAAATCAGACCACAAATCAAGAAGACAAAAATCAATGAAAGCCAAAATAGGGGTCCTGCTATGTGATTAACCTGGTATAGCACCCAGGGTCGGTCTCAGGGAGCACGAGTTGGCCTCACGGCCAACGAAGTAGTCAGAATATAAAAGAAGATAAAAATAAGTATTTTTGGTGGTTTTTAATTATTTTTATATTTTTTGGATTTTTAATAATAAAGGAAAATAGGAAAAAGATAAAATCAAGCACAATCAGCAATTTATTTAAACACTCTAAAAAGATCCAAAAATTCAAACAAAAATATTTTTATGTTTTATAGGTTTTTTACTGTTTTTGGTGAATTTTTGAGATTTTTATGATTTTTATGTAATTTTCTAAAAATCAAAGAAGGCAAAAACAGTGGGCTACTGTCCAGCCAGGCTTCAAAGGCCATGAAAAGTATCAAATGGTCCTATAACAGCCTGGCGGTAATTTTTATGAAAAATACAAATAAAAGGAAATTTTAGAAAAAGAGTTTATTATTTTTTGAGTTTTCTACATTTTTTCAAATTTTTATAAGTTTTTAAGTGTTTTTTAAATTTTTAAGGTTTTCTATATCCAAAAATAACCAAAAATGCACAGAAAATCAAATACACCAAAACTAACAAATATTAATTTTTTTAGAATTTTTAAAAGGGTTCTAATATTTTTTATGATTTTCTAATCTGGACAGGGGCAAAAATGGCTGTTTTTTAATTTTTTAAAAATAGCAAAACATCTCAAAAATGTACCAAATTTTTGGAGAAAATTTTACACAGTGGCAGGAGGGGCCAGTTGTCCAATTTTCACGTGATTTGGACTTAATTTGATATTTTATTTAATTAGCACAAGGTCTCACAGTGCATAAGGACCTATACGTAATAAAAATAATTGCAGGGGCTTAATCTTAACAAATCCAGAAAGGTTGGGGCCCCTCATGCAAAAACTCCAAGTTCTCACGCGTGGCGCACGTGTACTGGGCACGGAGGGACCTAGATGTAAGAAAACTTAATTCCAGGGGCTTATTAGCAACACGTGCTAAAAGCTAGGGAATAAGTTGCAAAATACCCAACTAATTCAGCACATGTTGAATAAAATCATTTACAGGGGTATGGATGCAAATATCAGAAAATAAATTTCATTCCATAACACACAGAAACTACAAGCCCATATAATGTAATTTTTCCAAAAAGCACATGATGAAGCACGTGTATCACACAGGCAGGGACGAAAATGTAAATACCGGAAATATTAAGGTCCTAAGTGAAATATGTCCAAGAGCGAAAATTAATTTATTAAACTAAACTAGAACAACCAGAAACTGCAGGGGTGTGGGTGCAATTACCCAGCCGAGGCGCGTGCTGGGGCACGTGAGGTGCCAGATGTCGAGGCGGGAGTGGCTGCTGATGTGTGGCTCTGGTGCAGATGCCTGGACGATCCAACGATGGGGGCAATCGAGCGAACGTGGGCGGCACGTGTCCGTCAGACCACGATCTGACGATCTGACATCGCAGAGGATGGATGGCGAGGATGATATCTGGAGCGGCTAGTGAATCCGACGGCTGGTGGTGGATGAGGAAGAACTCCTCCCAGATGAGGTTCTCCGGCTCGCCGGAGGAGATCCAGCAAGCCGATGAACGATCGGGGAAGCGGGTCCTGCTCGCGATGGCTGTCCGCATCGGGTGGTCACCTCCGATGAAGCATCCAACGGTCAGATCATCCGACGAGGGGCGAGCGACCTAGAGGAGCTCCGGAGAAGGTCTGAAAGCTCGTCCAAGGGGGGTATCTGCTCCTTATTTACCTGCAGAAGAAAGGTCTCGCTTGGAGGAGTGCTCCAGCAAGGGTTATTCGCAAAATAGACGAAAGAAGCGACGTGGGGGGGCGGTTGCAAGCTCTAGTGAAGGCGGTGGAAGGAGCTCAGCTCGATCCTGACTCAGGTAGTCAAGACCGAGATGATCAGATCGTGGAGGAGGGATGGCGATGACTCGGCTAGGGTATCGGTACGGGTAGGGGGGGACTGGCGGAGCTCCGGCCACTTGGGCGGAGCTGGTGGAGCGAAACGACGAAAATCTAAATGGACGATGAATAGAAGGGATTCGGGTCTACTGAAGGATATGGTTTGATCCTCAAGTGCATCACGGAAGCGTGTGCGTCGTATCGAATACGACGAGGAGCGACTAGTCGGACTACTTGCTCAATGCAGCAGAATTTAAAAAATTTTATACGACGAAACCACATGATCCAAGAACACTTCTTGAATCGTTTCGTCTAAACCACAAACAAGTAGTAGGATTACCTCTTGAAGCGTGGTTGCGATCGAGTCTCTAAACGAAGAGATCTCCTGTCTCAAGTCCGATCAGACGGAGGAGACGCTTGCGAGCGCGGGGATGAACCGCGTGCTTCTCGCAATCCATGTTGATGATCCAAGCGGCGGATCTCCTGATCTCGACACACGAGATCCGACGTCTTCTTCACGAGCGAGGCGCACCGAAGGAGACAGAGGTCCACGAGCAGAAGAACGGGCAGCATAACGACGATGCTGCGGCGATGGAGAACCTCTCCATGGCATCCATGGTGGACAGCCATGAGAGGGAGAGAGAGGGCTGACGTCTAGAGAGAGAGAGAGAGATGCTTCTCAAGCATTATGTGTAAAGAGAGAGCATGGGTATGCCTCTCTATTTATAGGGTTTTGGGATCCATGGATCTCAATCCATGGGCCAACACAAATCCAATGGCTCTCATTGATTGTGTTTCTTTTAATGGCTAAGATTTGTGTTGGTAAAACCAACAACAATTAATTTAATTTAATTTAAATTAAATCTATGTTGATAAATCAACACAATTTAATCACAAAATTAAATCATCAATACATGGAGATAATGAAAGGAGAGAAAGCCTCCTTCCATGTGGAGAGGGGGGACGGCCTCCCTTTCCTAATGGGAGTGGTGGCTGTTCACCCTCCTCCATTAGGAAGGTGGCTATTTCTTCTTTTATGTAATCTCCATTATTTGCAACAACTTATATCGTAAATTATTCTACAAAAATAATTCACAATTATTTTGTAGACATTGCAGTCTTGCCATTGAAAAATTTGTGAATCATATTCACAACCCAAAAACAAAATGTAAATTACATTTTCAATTCAATGTCCAATGTGAATCCAATTCACATTAACATTTAATTAACAAATGTAAATTACAAATAACTCTCTCTTATATATTATAAATCATATGTATAATATGTATGACTAATATGGATATTTCTATCCACATTATTCATATCCATGATATTAAATCACATTTAATCATCTTGGATCTCTATTCTCTTGTTCTCAAATAACATGAATCATATTCACATTATTTACATCTTTGATAATCAAATCATATTTAATTATCTAAGACAACTCTCTATATAATATGAATCGAATTCATATTAATCATGATAATTAAATCACATTTAATTATCCATTTCCTCAATGCTCGGATACACAAATCAACAATAGAATTATCCATGAACTCTTTCAAGGATAATGCGCTTTCTCCGCAGATACTTGGAGATAAGGACAGGGTGATTGTAATGTTCCACGTATAGTGACATGGATATTGAGATCATATCTCAAATCCAGATCGCGGGCCTCCCATAGATGCTTGATTAAATCAAGACCGCAAATCTAATCTTCTCATTGCATCTGAATCATATTCAGATCAATGTCCAATAATTGGACTAAGATAAGATTACTTCTCTACTGAGAGGAGTCACTAAAATCCAGACCCGTTTCATCACTCCCTAGGAATGGAAGCGTCATGGTTAAACAATCGTTTATGATCACATCACCCTCAGGTATTCCTAATACCTGTACATCCTGCATACTGGAAGACTCAGATTAAACCTGAAGTATTGGATCAACTTTATACTGTCTACTTCAAGGTTTTATCAGTAAGTTTCTCATTCGATGATTGGGATTCGGTATTGATCATATACTTTCCAAAAGCATATATCATACCTAGGTCTTGATCATATACTTTCCAAAAGTATATATCAAACCAACAAATTCAGTCAAGCTTCCAAAGCGAGACGACCGTGCGCACGGAATTTGATTCTTCCCAATATCTCATGAGTGAGCTCATGTCTTCCGGTTCAGTAGTGAACCTGTATGATCCCTTTGAGAGATCGTATTACTCATATGTCCTTATATGCACGCCTGCGCGCCGGTGTATAGACCTTGATTAGGTCATCAACCTATTGGTCTGCCAAATGTACATACTCAGACATATAGTAACACATCTGTCTCCGGTCAAAGGATGTGTGCCTATATCATGACAGCATATGATATAGGATATTGGTTATCTCGATCTCGTTAAGTCAACTCTTTGACCTAACTAATCTGACACCTCCGAATCTCTATTCCTATGCAGAGGACTTGCATCAAGAAGTCGATCAGATATCAGCCTAACTGAGAAAGGATTGCCATCTCCTACTCAGGCTGGAGATCATCTCTTAATAATCATTTGACGGTGCTTGATGAGTCCTCAATCTAACTCATTAGATATTCATCTAAGCACCAGCCTCTATGATTCAATAATTGAATCAACAGCTGTATGATCATTAAGATGGCCATGGTATATAACCCTAATTGCACTAAGGGACCTATTATGCAAACTATGTACTCTTTATTTCAGATTAAGGAGTGAATTGCAATAACATTTATTGCTTAATGGCTCGCCGTGGGCTCGCATGTCCAACATCTACCTGATGACGGGAGCCGACTGGGGATGAGCTCAGGAAGCTATAGGCCATCGCCTCGAAGGGTCGTCGGAACCCAAGGCTAGGGCGCAGCTCGCGGCGGCGCACGGCGACAGATGTCACCGGATCAGTGGTGCAGACGTCCTCTCCTCTCTTCGACACCACCCTCGCAATGTTGTCACTCGGAGGAAGGGGATGGAGGTCCTGGGACGAAGGAGTAGCGCCATATATAGAGTGGAATGGTGGCTGGAGTTGGAGCTATATACTCCTGCAGGTCCGAGAAGAAGGGAAAGGTCCGGCTTGGTGAAGCACGGACCCCTAGGCAAAAGCTCGGGCGAAGGTCTCGGATCTACAGGGAACAATTGGAGCCTGGGGTTTGGGTAGTTGGTGATCGGATCGAGCGGAGAAAAAGGTGAGAAATCGGGTCAGATGTCCAGATCCGTGAGAAGAGGGTCCGTGGGGGAGAGTTGATCGGGGGTCAACAATCCCCCGTGGACCAATAAGAATGCAGCTTTTATTAAATACTTGGAAATTCAATATAAAATATTAAATGACTTATTTTCGAAAAACTTAAAACATGAAAAATGTTTATTTTTTTAAATTATTTTTTAGTGATTTTTATTTATTTTTTTGAAATATAATTTAGGTATTTACAAAATATTATTATTATATACATGCATATACATATGTATTTTTTATTTTTGATTTTTTATTATTTATTTTTATACAATTTATTCCAATTTTACATTTTACTTATTTATAGAATAAAATTTAGAATAATAGGGTATTTTTATTAATTATTTACAAGGGTGAAATAAATACTTTTATTTATATACATACATGGTATATATACAAGGTGGACTTTGATTTTTATTTTATTTCTTTTTAATTTTTTTTTTCATTTTTCTAATTTTTATTTTATTTTTTTACATCATGAAATGTGGAATTTGAAAATATTTTTATTAGATTTTAATTATTTATTTGCAAGGTGATAATAAATAGGTGAGTGGTTCTTTGTACATGGCATACATACAATGATGAAGGGAATTTTTATTTATTTTTATTTTTGTTTTGTTTTTCCCAATTTTATTTTGATTTTATATTCACAAATATATACAAATAAATAAGCACACATTTTTATTTTAAATAAGAAGAAAATAATTTTTATTTATTTTCAGGTATATGTACAAACACATGAGCTTCCCTATCTCTCTCTACTTGGGATCTTTTGCGGTCAGGCCCATGCTGAGCCCTCCCTTGGGATTAGGTCGCTCAATATTTATTCTAAATATCACCCTCTTTTTCTTTTATTTCTTTATTCTTTTATTTATGCACAAAAACATGCTAAATATGCATATTTACACAATGCATGCAAGATGATAATTATTGCTATTTACACCTATCTACATGTGTTTGCATAGGTTTTGTAGCTAAAATAAAATAATAAAGAGTGATGAATGGGTATTCATCATCCCCTATACTTAACTTTTATAGTCCCTTAGCAAACACTTATTTGAAAAAGAAGTGAAAAAGGAAAAAGAAAAAGAAAAAGAGTAGAAAAGCATGGATTAATGCTGATTATTAAACTAGCCTTCATTAAATTGAAATATGGAACTCGATCAGATCTTTGGATTATTAATGTGTCGGAACCTTATTTGGACTTAAGTTTAAAACTCAACAGTCTCTAAGATCCACTAATCTATGGTCAAGACTCCTCAATAATCCATATCAGAACAAGTCTACATACACAAACCCTGAAGACTATGAATCTTTCCTTGTACAGTGTATGTGAAGTATAGATCTTCACCTTAGAAGTAGCAACTTGACAACCTCCCCAACAAGGTAACTCTGTGACCCCAATCTGGCCACTCTTTCCTTGAGGAGCGGGGTATTCCCTTCTAAGTTCAAGTTCAACCGGCTCAAGAAGAGGGGGAAGAAGAGAATGGACCATGGCCAGTGTAGCCATGTATCCTTGGGAGCTCAACCAGTGTAGCTAAGTCTCCATGCTGCAAGCTACATAAGATGGAACATGAATCTCAAGCTTTGCTTATTGCACTATACACATACTCCGGTGGGATTATCATTTTCTGTCAGACCCACCACTTTTTTGGAGTTATTTTCTTTTTGCATTTTTTTCAAGTGCATCTGTACAAAATATTTACACGGTGCAGCATATGTACATAAGGAGTTTTTCCTCTTGAGCCAGTAGACTATCCCTCTTTTGAAGCATTATTGCAACCCACAACTCCTGTCGTTAGACCTCATGGCAACCAGACCAAGTTGAGACGCACTTCCTTCACTAAAAGAAGAAGAGAGGTTCCGCCTAGAAGTACTACCCTCATATGCTACCCCAAGTCAAGGAAGACTGCCTCCTCACCACCTCATCCGTAGAGAGCTCGGTGTAAAGTGCGGGTCCAAGTCAAGCCATTGTCTATATGAGTCATGTGTGTGTTTTTAAGTGTTCTACTTAGGCTCATTGAGATGACATGTGATCATAGCCTAGTGGACTCAAAGAATTAAGTCACTATGGACCTGAAAAGCATTAACCCTAAGCCCTATAAGGTTTCTCTTATAATTAGGTGGATTAAGATCTTAATCAAGCTCTGTTTTCCAATTTAATTCCAGGCTAGTTTAAATGTCAACTATAATCCAGGAAAAACTATACAAGTATATACAAAGATGCTATTTACACAATATTTACACATGTGCAAAATTTTTGAAAAATATTTTGAGATCATGAATGTATGCATGAATGCAAGTTTTGCAAAATATTTACACAAATTTACACAAGGTTTTTGCAAACTTTTGATTTTCAAAACATTTTGGAAAAATTTCGTACTATATACATAATTTTGATATGAACATATTTACACACTATTTACACAAAAAGTTTTTGAAAACATTTTTACAAAAAAATAATTTGTACAATAGCTATGTGTGTGCAATAAAAGAATGTTTATTTACAAGGAAAAATTTTAAATTTTTATGGATTTTTGGATTTTTTTTAGACATTTTTATTTATTAACACACTCACACAAAGTACGAGTTATGTCTAAAGTATATATGAAATATATACACACCCCTATATACTTAGCTCGAACGATGTCCTCAGAGTCAAGAGCGATGAAGAAGACATAACTCGTGCTTAATATAGGGAAGTGAAAAGGAAGGCTATATACAAAGACGACTGAAAGAATAGAAATGCAAGAGGATCTCGGTATTTCCCCCTATACTTAGGATCAAATAATCCTATGTATAGCAGGCTGTACACAAAGGGAAAGCCGAGCGAAGAATGTACAGGGTCTACCCCCCCATACTTAGGGTAAAATATCCCTAAGTATAGGCAGCTAAAACAGAGGTAGAAAGAATCAAAAGAATACCCGAGAGTCCTACATCCCCCCTATACCTAGGGTAAAGTACACCCTAAGTATAGCATAATCATAAGATGAGAAAAGGGATGTGGGACTAAAGAATGAAATGATATGGACATCTGGATCTATACAGGTCGGGAGAACAGTGATAATCAGGCGTGAGATGCAATAGATGTGAGTCAAGAGACCACATCTCACGCAAAGTGAATCGGGGCAACATCAACGACCTACGGCTCGTGATCTAGATATGGCTTGAGTCGATGGTTGTTCACTCGAAAGGTACTCTCAGAAGACAACTCAGATATGTCAATACTCCCATTGTCGTGTACCTTTCTCTCCAAATACGGTCCCTTCCATTTGCTCTGTAGCTTCCCTTGAAATAGACGAAGCCTAGCATCAAACAGCCATACTCTCTGTCCAGGCTCAAAATGCTTGTGGCTGATATGAGAATCATGCCACTCCTTCACTCTCTCCTTGTACTATAGGTTGTTTGAGAAGGCGGTATCACGAAGCTCCTCCAAGGCTGCTAACTCTGCCCTCCTCTGATCTCCTATACTATCTGGATCCAAAAGTATATCAGTGACAGCCCAAAGTGACCTATGTCTCAACTCAACAGGTAAATGGCACAGTTTGCCATAAACGAGGTGAAAGGGAGATGTGCCCAAAGGTGCCTTGAAAGACGTCCTATATGCCCACAAGACCGAGTCCAAAAGTTGTGACCAATCCTTTCGGTTAGGGCGGACGACTTTCTGCAATATAGTCTTGATCTCCCTGTTCGACACTTCGGCAAGACCATTCGTCTGAGGGTGGTATGGAGTGGCGACTCGATGGTCTATGCCGAACTCGCTAGCAAGGGCCTTTACCTTGTCGTTGACGAAATGAGACCCCCGTCAGATATCAACACTCGAGGTACCCCAAACTGTGAAATGATATGCTTCCTCAAAAATTTGCAACCAGTCCTAGCATCTGCGGTTCGGGTGGGGATGGCCTCAACCCAATGACTAACATAATCCACGGCCAGCAGAATGTACTCGAATCCCTGACTCTTAGGGAATGGACCCATGAAATCGATGCCCCATGCGTCAAAAACCTCACAGAAGTGAATGGGCTGCATCGGCATCATATCACGATGTACACAAGTGCCCATCCTCTGACAGTCAGTACACATCTTTACGAACTCATCAGAGTCCTTGAAGAGAGTAGGCCACCATAGGCCGGATTGGAGCACTTTCTGTGATGGTACACTGGGGGTTGCTCTGTCCAGGTGAAGGTGGTCTTGTCCTGGTCCTTGAAGAGAGTAGGCCATCATACTGGGATGACTGCTGCTGCTGCTGCTGGTACATTGGGGGTTGCTGCTGCTGGTGATCTCGCTAATGGCCGTACTGGCCACCCTGATCTGAAGGTTTTTGCTGGGAACTGGCACCTCCGGCCGACCAACGGAATCCGGGATGGTCTCGTCGGATACCGAGCTGGGGTCGGTCGTACCAAATCCCGTTGACATCCATCAACGGCTCTGACTCGTAAGGGGGTGGCAGGAGTACGGCTAGAGGCGATCCGGCTGGTAGACCAGCATCTGTGTGTCTGGAGATGGTGGCGACTGGTAGTGTGGCTGCGGCTGCTGGTACGGCTCCTCCTGTATAAGATGGACCTGTCTAGGCTGGCAGGAGCTGGAGCGCTAGGACGAGCTGCCGCTTCTACTCAGATCTCCTCGTGACTGAAGACGGGATTGAGAAGCCGTCTGTGCCTCCTGGAGACACATGAGTTGTGTCTTCAAGTCACTCAGTGTATGTGCCATCTGATCCATCTGCGATATACTCTGGCACTGCTTCTTCTCTATAATATCCATCTGGTCCAGCTTCTCGCTGATAATGCCCATGTCGGCGACTGTGGACTCGGCCTGTGTGGCTGCCGCTGACGAAGTGGAAGGACCGACGTCTACCCGTGCGATCCTCTGGTACTGCACGGTCTGTGGCTGGGGGCGTCCCTGTGTGTAGAGTCGGGTCTGGGACATCACCATATAGTTCTCGGTCATCTCCTCGTAGATGGCCCAGACCAGATCATGATCCTTGGCGAAGTAGGACCCACCACATGAAGCATTCACCAGGCCCTGCAGCTCTGGTGTCAGCCCGCAGAAGAAGCTCTGAACTAAGTTTGACTTCGAGATATCGTGGTACGGGCATCTGTCGGTCAACTCACGGAACCTCTCCCATACTTCGTGGAATTGCTCATTGGGGAGCATGGAGAAGTTACTGATCAGGGCCCTCGCTGCGTTCGTCCGCCCGAGTGGATAGTACTTGTTCAAGTACTCGGTGCGGAGCTGCTCCCAGGTGTATACGAACTTCCCCAAGTACTTCAGCAAGGTGGCTGCTCTATCGGCCAGTGAGAAGGGGAAGGCAATCATGCGGATGGTATCCTCGTCCACCTATCTGTCGTGGACGGTGCTGCAGATCATCAGAAACTCCTGGAGGTGAAGATGGGGCTCCTCAGTGGCGAGCCCATGCAACCGGGGTAGAAGCTGCAAGGTGTTCGGGGGGAACTTGAAGTCCCCCACGATAGCAGGTAGTACGACCCAACGATGCGTCAAAGTCGACCCGGGGTTGTGTAACTCCTGCATCGGTCCCGGCTGGTCTGGTGTTGCCGCTGCTGCGGTGACTGCTACTGCAGCTGTGGCTGCGGCTGCTGCGGCTGTGGATGCTGCGGTTGCATCGTCGGGTCTCCTCAGCCCGTCTCCGGGCTCGCGCTGGTCGCGGTCGGCTCTCATCTGCTCCATCTCTCACCTCATCTCAATCATAATGGCACCCTGATCCCTCAACTGCTGATGCATTGTCTCTAGGGAGGCGATCAGGGTGGAGTTGATCACACCCTGGTCCATGATGAATGTCTGCTCGGCTCTGGGACCTCCGGTGCAGTTGTCGCTGTTGCCGGCCATGGTCTCTGTAAAGGCAAAAGACCCAAACTCAGGTGCCGATAAATCAGTCTGCGGTCTCTCATCTGGCACTGGCATCTCAAGAATGATAGAATGGTGGTCGAGGGGGAACAGGGTGGAGTCGAACTCGGATTCGGAGAGCGGGTCTCAGCTCTCGCGAACCGACCTAGATGAACGGGCTGGAGTGCTGAAAAGCGGTGCAGCCAGAGGCTGCCTAAGGGACCTCCTGCCCATCATCGTGATCTGGCGAGTCGGGCGGATGGGATCTGGTAATAACTATGATGAGCAATACAAACCCCGGATTCACCTACTCAACGCGAGCTGAAGACCGTAAGAGTTAGGTCAATTATCTTGTCAGTTTTTATTAGGTGATCAAGCTAAGATAGCAGAGCGGTTACGTGACCTGTTGGGAATCTGATTGCCCCAGGAGACTGTCCCGATCCCAAACTAGATATTTCCCAGCCAGTACAAGCCGCGGACTGTTTACTGGCTACCCGATCGGCTCGCTCTGTTAAGGATATCGTGGCCCGCTTTACCGCAGACCGGAGCGATCCTCACTGGAGAACGACTAGCCCAGAAGCAGTAGTCTGAAAGGGGCCCAGATGTGGCTCTATCCTAGGGTGCGGGTCACTCTCCCGCACATGCAAACCAGACAAGGAGGGGGTTTCTCTCCCCAAGACAAATTTTTCTAGTGAGTGTCTTTTAGGGTCAAGTTGAGTTAGCAGCCCCAATTTTATGGTTTTGATTTTTTAGGTATTTTTCAAATAAAACAATCACCTAACGAATTTTTCAATTCTCCTGGTTATTTAAGTCCAAAAATGGAGGGGAGAAGTTTAAAAAGCCGATGCATGTGAAATCAATGATGCATGCACGAGATAGAAGGCGTACCTGACTCCAGCAGTCTACATGCAATATGATCCGCGCATAATTGAAAGATAGAATTAAAACTACCTAAATGATGCAAGCGGAAATCTGGGCCCTAACAAGCAATTCTACTTGAAAGAATAGTGGCTAAGTGGTCAGTCAAGAGGGGTCGGTGTCCGGTCTCGGATGCCGATCAGTGCCCGCCACAACGGGTCCTGCTAGCGCTGTATACGACCTCTAGCGGCGCGTGACCCCTCAGGTGACCAAATAATCTTTTTATTAAGTTTTTATTTTGGTCCAATTAACGGTCTATAGGTATAGGCAAATTATTAAGTGTTTGGATCCTATTTATTACGGCGCAATCAAGCAAAAATCCTAAGCTAAGGCTGAAATCCGCGAGAATCAATAAGGTAGGAAATAAATGATAAAAACCGCGTGAAAACTGTGAAAAAGCCGATGGGGTCCCCCGAGAACACCGGTGCTCGACGAAACAGACCCCGAGAGTCTAAATGTCTGTCTGTCTTGTCCATGTATTATTACAACAGTTCAAATAAGTGCTGAAAATAAAACTAAGCTAATCTAAACTAATCACGCACTCATGCTGCCTCCTCGCGCTCTCCTACGGCTCCGTGCAGAAGGGAGCCGCCTTCGATTCCCGCGGTTGCGTCGGCTCCTCGAGAGGAGCTGCCTCGATCCTCGGGCCCTCGCAAGTAAACAAGAAGAGTGTGACAAACTAGATAAACAAAGCAAATAAACAAAACAGGGTATATGTGCAAAAATGGGAAATAATAATAAACACTCAAAACAACCAAAAACAAAAGAAAAGAAAATAAAAGAAAATGAAAATAAAAGAAAAATGAAAAGTCATGAAAAGCCGTGGACGAAGAAAAAGTCGCGGAAAGCCGCGAAAATCAAAAGAAAATAAAATGAAAATAAAACCGACTACTAAGCCGTGCTCCCCGGCAACGACGCCATTCTGATGAGCTGCCCGATGGACTAAGGTAAATATATCACTAAGGTCGTTGCGACCTCAGTCACTCGGGGCTCAGAGCTCAATCAAGAAAACAAAATCAGACCACCAATCAAGAAGACAAAAATCAATGAAAGCCAAAATAGCGGTCCTACTATGTGATTAACCTGGTATAGCACCCAGGTCGGTCTCAAGGAGCACGAGTTAGCCTCACGGCCTACGAAGTAGTCAAAAAATAAAAGAAGACAAAAACAAGTATTTTGGTGGTTTTTAATTATTTTTATATTTTTTTTGGAATTTTAATAATAAAGGAAAATAGGAAAAAGATAAAATCAAGCACAATCAGCAATTTATTTAAATACTCTAAAAAGCTCCAAAAATTCAAACAAAAGTATTTTTATGTTTTATAGGTTTTTTACTGTTTTTGGTGAATTTTTGAGAGTTTTATGATTTTTATGTAATTTTCTAAAAATCAAAGAAGGCAGAAACATGGGGCTACTGTCCAACCAGGCTTCAAAGGGCCATGAAAATATCAAATGGTCCTATAATAGCTTGGAGGTAATTTTTATGAAAAATATAAATAAAAAATATACAATTTTTTAGAATTTTTATAAGTTTTTTAGTGTTCTTAATTTTTAAGGTTTTTCTATATCCAAAAATAACCAAAAATGCATAGAAAATCAAATACACCAAAACTAACAAATACTATTTTATTTAGAATTTTTAAAAGGGTTTTAATATTTTTTATGATTTTCTAATATGGACAGGGGCAAAAATGGTTGTTTTTGAATTTTTTAAAATAGCAAAACACCTCAAAAATGTACCAAATTTTTGATGAAAATTTTACACAGTGGTAGGAGCCACGGTCCAATTTTCACACGATTTGGACTTAGTTTGATATTTTATTTAAATAGCACAAGGTCTCACAGTGCATAGGGACCTATACGTAATACAAAATAATTGCAGGGGCTTAATCTTAACAAATCCAGAAAGGTTGGGGTCCCTCGTGCAAAAACTCCAAGTTCTCACGCGCGGCGCACGTGTACTGGGCACGGAGGGACCTAAATGTAAGAAAACTTAATTCCAGGGACTTATTAGCAACACGTGCTAAAAGCCAGGGAATAAGTTGCAAAATACCCAACTAATTCAGCACATGTTGAACAAAATCATTCACAGGGGTATGGATGCAAATATCAGAAAATAAATTTCATTCCATAATACACAGAAACTACAAGCCCATATAATGTAATTTGTCCAAAAAGCGCGTGATGAAGCACGTGTATCACACAGGCAGGGACAAAAATATAAATACCAGAAATATTAAGGTCCTAAGTGCAATATGTCCAAGAGCTAAAGTTTATTTATTAAACTAAACTAGAACAGCCAGAAACTGCAGGGGCGTGGGTGCAATTACCCAGCCGAGGCACGTGCTGGGGCACGTGAGGTGCCAGATGTTAAGGCGGGAGTGGCTGCTGATGTGTGGCTCTGGTGCAGATGCCTCGACGATCCAACGGTGGGGGCGATTGAGCGAACGTGGGCGGCGCGTGTCCGTCAGACCACGATCTGACGGTCTGACACCGCAGAGGATGGACGGTGAGGATGATATCTGGAGCGGCTGGTGAATCCGACGGCTGGCGGTGGATCAGGAAGAACTCCTCCCAGATGAGGTGCTCTGGCTCGCCGGAGGAGATCCAGCAAACCGATGAACGATTGGGGAAGCGGGTCCTGCTCGCGATGGTTGTCCGCGTCGGGTGGTTTCCTCCGATGAAGCATCCAACGGTCAGATCGTCTGATGAGGGGCAAGCGACCTAGAGGAGCTCCGGCGAAGGTCTGAAAGCTCGGCCAAGGGGGGTATCTGCTCCTTATTTACCTGCAGAAGAAAGGTCTCGCTCGAAGGAGTGCTCCGGCGGGGGTTATTCGCAAAATAGACGAAAGAAGCAACGTGGGGGGCGGTTGCAAGCTCCGGCGAAGGCGGCGGAAGGAGCTCAGCTCAATCCTGACTTGGGTGGTCAAGACCGAGATGATCAGATCGTGGAGGAGGGATGGCGATGACTCGGCGAGGGTATCGGTACGGGTAGGGGGGGCTGGCAGAGCTCCGGCCACTAGGGCGGAGCTGGCTGAGAGAAACGACGAAAATCGAAATGGACGATGAACAGAAGGGATTCGGGTCTACCTGATGACGGGAGCCGACTGGGGATGAGCTCAGGAAGCTCTGGGTCGTCGCCTCGAAGGGTCGTCGGAACCCGAGGTTAGGGCGCAGCTCGCGGCGGCGCATGGCGGTAGATGTTACCGGATCAGTGGTGCAGACGTCCTCTCCTCTCTTCGACACCACCCTCGCAATGTTGTCACTCAGAGGAAGGGGGTGGAGGTCCTGGGACGAAGGAGTAGTGCCAAAGATAGAGTGGAATGACGGCCGGAGTTGGAGCTATATACTCCTGCAGGTCCGAGAAGAAGGCGACGGGTACGGCTTGGTGAAGCACGGACCCCTAGGAAAAAGCTCGGGCGAAGGTCTCGGATCTACAGGGAACAATTGGAGCCCGGGGTTTGGGTAGTTGGTGATCGGATCGAGCAGACAAAAAGGTGATAAATCGGGTCAGACGCCCAGATCCGCGAGAAGAGGGTCCGCGGGGAAGAGTTTACCGGGGGTCAACAATCCCCCGTGGACCAATCAGAATGCATCTTTTATTAAATACTTGGAAATTCAATATAAAATATTAAATGACTTATTTTCGAAAAACTTAAAACATGAAAAATGTTTATTTATTTTTAAATTATTTTTTAGTGATTTTTATTTCTTTTGTTGAAATATAATTTAGGTATTTACAAAATATTATTATTATATACAGGTATACACATATGTATTTTTTATTTTTGATTTTTAATTATTTATTTTTATACAATTTATTCCAATTTTACATTTTATTTATTTATAGAATAAAATTTGGAATAATAAGGTATTTTTATTTTATTTTTATTAATTATTTATAAGGGTGAAATAAATACTTTTATTTATATACATACATGGTATATATACAAGGTGGACTTTGATTTTTATTTTATTTCTTTTTATTTTTTTTCATTTTTCTAATTTTTATTTTATTTTTTTACACCATGAAATGTGGAATTTGAAAATATTTTTATTAGATTTTAATTATTTATTTACAAGGTGATAATAAATAGGCGAGTGGTTCTATGTACATGGCATACATACAATGATGAAGGGAATTTTTATTTATTTTTATTTTTGTTTTGTTTTTCCCAATTTTATTTTGATTTTATATTAACAAATATATACAAATAAATAAGCACACTTTTTATTTTGAATAAGAGGAAAATAATTTTTATTTATTTACAGGTATATGTACAAACACATGAGCTTTCCTATCTCTCTCTACTTGGGATCTTTTGCGGTCAGGCCCATGCTGAGCCCTCCCTTGGGATTAGGTCGCTCAATATTTATTCTAAATATCTCCCTCTTTTATTTTATTTATTTATTCTTTTATTTATGCACAAAAACATGCTAAATATGCATATTTACACAATGCATGCAAGATGATAATTATTGCTATTTACACCTATCTACATGTATTTTGCATAGGTTTTGTAGCTAAAATAAAAGAATAAAGAGTGATGAATGGGTATTCATCACCCCCTATACTTAACTTTGCTAGTACCTTAGCAAACACTTATTTGAAAAAGAAGTAAAAAAGGAAAAAGAAAAAGAAAAAGAGGAGAAAAGCATGGATTAATGGTGATTATTAAACTAGCCTTCATTAAATTGAAAAATGGAGCTCGATCAGATCTTTGGATTATTAATGTGTCGGAACCTTATTTGGAATTAAGTTTAAAACTCAACAGTCTCTAAGATCCACTAATCTATGGTCAAGACTCCTCAATAATCCAGATCAGAACAAGTCTACATACACAAACCCTGAAGACTATGAATCTTTCCTTGTACAGTGTATGTGAAGTATATCTCTCCACCTCAGAAGTAGCAACTTGACAACCCTCCCCAACAAGGTAACTCTATGACCCCAATCTGGCCACTCTTTCCTTGAGGAGCGGGGTATTCCCTTCTAAGTTCAAGTTCAACCGGCTCAAGAAGAGGGGGAAGAAGAGAACGGACCATGGCCAGTGTAGCCATGTATCCTTGGGAGCTCAACCAGTGTAGCTAAGTCTCCCTGCTGCAAGCTACATAAGAAGGAACATGAATCTCAAGCTTTGCTTATTGCACTATACACATACTCCGGTGGGATTATCATTTTCTGTCAGACCCACCACTTTTTTGGAGTTATTTTCTTTTTGCATTTTTTTCAAGTGCAACTGTACAACATATTAACACGGTGCAGCATATGTACATAAGGAGTTTTTCCTCTTGAGCCAGTAGACTATCCCTCTTTTGAAGCATTATTGCAACCCACAACTCCTGTCGTTAGACCTCATGGCAACCAGAACAAGTTGAGACGCACTTCCTTCACTAAAAGAAGAAGAGAGGTTCCGCCTAGAAGTACTACCCTCATATGCTACCCCAAGTCAAGGAAGACTGCCTCCTCACCACCTCATCCGTAGAGAGCTCGATGTAAAGTGCGGGTCCAAGTCAAGCCATTGTCTATATGAGTCATGTGTGTGTTGTTAAGTGTTCTACTTAGGCTCATTGAGATGACATGTGAACATAGCCTAGTGGACTCAAAGAATTAAGTCACTATGGACCTGAAAAGCCTTAACCCTAAGCCCTATAAGGTTCCTCTTATAATTAGGTGGATTAAGATCTTAATCAAGCTCCATTTTCCAATTTAATTCCAGGCTAGTTTAAATGTCAACTATAATCCAGGAAAAACTATACAAGTATATACAAAGATGCTATTTGAACAATATTTACACATGTGCAAATTTTTTGAAAAATATTTTGATATCATGAATGTATGCATGAATGCAAGTTTTGCAAAATATTTACACAAATTTACACAAGATTTTTGCAAACTTTTGATTTTCAAAACATTTTGGAAAAATTTTGTACTATATACATAATTTTGATATGAACATATTTACACACTATTTACACAAAAAGTTTTTGAAAACATTTTTACAAAAAAAATAATTTGTACAATAGCTATGTATGTGCAATAAAAGAATGTTTATTTACAAGGAAAATATTTTAATTTTTATGGATTTTTGGATTTTTAGCCATTTTTATTTATTAACACACTCACACAAAGTACGAGTTATGGCTAAAGTATATATGAAATATATACATACCTCCTATACTTAGCTCGAACGATGTCCTCGGAGTCAAGAGCGATGAAGAAGACATAACGCGTACTTAGTATAGGGAAGTGAAAAGGAAGGCTATATACAAAGACGACTGAAAGAATAGAAATGCAAGAGGATCTCGGCATTTCCCCCTATACTTAGGATCAAATAATCCTATGTATAGCAGGTTGTACACAAAGGGAAAGCCGAGCGAAGAATGTACAGGGTCTACCCCCCCATACTTAGGGTAAAATATCCCTAAGTATAGGCAGCTAAAACAGAGGTAGAAAGAATCAAAAGAATACCTGAGAGTCCTACATCCCCCCTATACCTAAGGTAAAGTACACCCTAAGTACATAATCATAAGATGAGAAAAGGGATGTGGAACTAAAGAATGAAATGATATGGACATCTGGATCTATACAGGTCGGGAGAACAGTGATAATCAGGAGTGAGATGCAATAGATGTGAGTCAAGAGACCACATCTCACGCAAAGTGAATCAGGGCAACATCAACGACCCGCGACTCATGATCTAGATATGGCTTGAGCCGCTGGTCGTTCACTCGAAAGGTACTCTCAGAAGACAACTCAGATATGTCAATACTCTCATTGTCGTGTACCTTTCTCACCAAATACGGTCCCTTCCATTTGCTCTGTAGCTTCCCTGGAAATAGACGAAGCCTAGCATCAAACAACCATACTCTTTGTCCAGGCTCAAAATGTTTGTGGCTGATATGAGAATCATGTCATTCCTTCACTCTCTCCTTGTACTGTAGGCTGTTTGAGAAGGCGGTATGATGAAGCTCCCCCAAGGGTTCTAACTCTGCCCTCCTTTGATCTCCTACACTATCTGGATCCAAAAGTATATCAGTGACAGCCCAAAGTGACCTATGTCTCAACTCAACAGGTAAATGGCACGGCTTGCCATAAACGAGGCGAAAGGGAGATGTGCCCAAAGGTGTCTTGAAAGACGTCCTATATGCCCACAAGACCGAGTCCAAAAAAGCTGTGACCAATCCTTTCGGTCAGGGCGGACGACTTTCTGCAATATAGTCTTGATCTCCCTGTTCGACACTTCGGCAAGACCATTCGTCTGAGGGTGGTATGGAGTGGCGACTCGATGGTCTATGCCGAACTCGCTAGCAAGGGCCTTTACCTTGTCGTTGACGAAATGAGACCCCCCGTCAGATATCAACACTCGAGGTACCTCGAACCGTGAAATGATATGCTTCCTCAAAATTTGCAAACAGTCCTAGCATCTGCGGTTCGGGTAGGGATGGCCTCAACCCAATGACTAACATAATCCACGGTCAGCAGAATGTACTCAAATCCCTGACTCTTAGGGAATGGACCCATGAAATCGATGCCCCATACGTCAAAAACCTCACAGAAGTGAATGGGCTGCATCGGCATCATATCACGCTGTCCACAAGTGCCCATCCTCTGATAGTCAGTACACCTCTTCATGAAGTCATCAGAGTCCTTGAAGAGAGTAGGCCACCATAGGCCGGATTGGAGCACTTTCTGTGTCGTTCTCCTCCCAGAGTGATGTCCTCCTGCCTCAAGCTTGTGGCAGTAAGTGAGGACGCTATGGTGCTCCTCCTGAGGAATGCACCTACGCCAGACGCTATCCCCTCCTTCATGATAAAGGATGGGATCCTCCCAGTGGTAGGACTTGGCCTTCGCGAGGAAGGTCTCAAGTCTCTGCCTGGGCCAATCTTGTGCAACTTTCTTAGCAACAAGAAAGTTCACAATATCGGCGTATCACAGGAGAGAGGCGATAGCAAGGATCGCCTCATCTGGGAAGGTCTCACATATAGGCTCAGTCTGCTCAGAATCCTCAAGATACTCTAATCAGGAGAGATGATCCGCCATCACATTCTTGACTCCAGGCTTATCCGTAATCTCTATGTCAAACTCCTTGAGTAGAAGGATCCATCTGGTCAATTTAGCTTTTGCATCCTTCTTTTCCATGAGGTACCTGATGGCGGTATGGTCAGTGTAAATGGTCACTCTAGATCCAATGATATAAGATCTAAACTTATCTAAGGCAAAAACTACGGCTAGCATCTCCTTCTCAGTGACAGTGTAGTTCCGCTACGCGGCATCCAATGTAAGGCTAGCGTAGTGAATGGCAAATGGGACTCCATCCCTCCTCTGTCCCAGCACGGCCCCTATGGCAAAATTGGAGGCATCCGTCATGATCTCGAATGGGAGAGACCAATCAGGCGGCTGGAGAATAGGAGCCTCTACAACACATCTCTTGAGAGTCTCGAACGATGAAAGACACTTGTCATCGACAAGGAACTCGGTGTCCTTTGTCAGAAGATCAGTCAACGGTCGGGCAATCCTACTGAAATCATGAATGAAGAGCCGGTAGAAACCGATGTGCCCCAGAAAAGACCGTAACTGCCGCAAGTTGGACGGTGGTGCGAGTTTTCTAATGACACCTACCTTGGCCGGATCAACCTCCATGCCCCTGTTGGAGATGATATGGCCAAGCACCGTCCCTTGAGTCACCATGAAGTGACTCTTCTCCGAAGACAGTACTAGGTGAACCTCAATGCATCGCTGAAGGACTCAGTCTAGGCAGTCAAGACAGGAATCGAATCCGTCGCCGTAGACCGAGAAGTCATCCATGAAGACCTCCAAGCACTCCCCCACCATGTTCGAAAAGATCGACAACATGCATCTCTGAAAAGTCGCAGGGGCGTTGCATAGCCCAAATGGCATGTGTCTAAAAGCATATGTGCTGAAGGGACAGGTGAAGGTGGTCTTGTCCTGGTCCTCGGGCGCAATTCCCAGTGTACCATCACAGAAAGTGCTCCAATCCGGCCTATGGTGGCCTACTCTCTTCAAGGACTCTGATGAGTTCGTGAAGATGTGTACTGACTGTCAGAGGATGGGCACTTGTGTACATCGTGATATGATGCCGATGCAGCCCATTCACTTCTGTGAGGTTTTTGACGCATGGGGCATCGATTTCATGGGTCCATTCCCTAAGAGTCGGAGATATCCTTAGGGTAGAGCAGCAGTCATCCCAACGGACTGACCCACTTGGAGTCGGAGATAAGGTAGATAAAATCGACGCTCCACCATTTCGAGATCTCCTTCATGACAACTTCTCTCAGATTCAGGTTCAGCCGCCGCTGGAACTCACGCGACGGCTTCACCTCATCCTCGAGATAGATATGGTGGGAGCACAGAGCCGGACTTATCCCCTGGAGATCGGCTACGCTCCATCCTATCGCCTTGCGGTTCTTTTCAAGAACCCCCAACAGACGGGATTCCTGCTCTCCGGTCAAATCGGCTGAGATAATGACTGGGTACATCTCATGCTCACCCACAAGGAACCTATACTTCAGCGACGCAGGAAGTGGCTTCAGCTCTAGACAAGTAGGTGCTGGCGGATCTGGCCTCTGAAAGCTCTCAGTGAATGCTGCCAAATCTGCATGGGAGAACGGAAACTCTCGCTCACAATCAGTATCTGGGGAAGGTTGCTCTATTGGACTGTCTCTGCTCTGCATGGCATCTACCTCCTCCCTAACTGCAGGCTCAGTGGAAGTCAGACATGGTATAAGATCATCAAACTTTGCCCAATCAACATCTGACTCTGAGGGATCTGTATCATCATCACAAAACAACTCTGTCTCGCGGTCGAGAACCGGCTCTATTGCCTGTAAGGTATCCTGGACCAGGAATGCGCTCTCCAAGATCTCCTCTGTTGGCGTCTCTGCATCAGCGGACTCTGAAGGTGAGAGGATGGCATGTGCGACTAGATCTGCCCAAACTGCCTCGTCATCTGTGATCACAAAATCGCAATCCTGGTGGATGTCTGGCCCTGCATCTATCATCTGCTCTGAATCTGTGGTCGGCTTTGAGCATGCTGAATCTCTGACTCTGATGTCCTCGATCTTTTCTATTTGTACACTCTTGCCCTCGATGCGAAATTATACCTTCCCGCTATCATGGTCGGTCACTACCTTGGATGTGTCCAAGAACGGGTGACCTAGAATGATGGGGGTATCGGTCACCGACTCAAGGATCTCCATGTCCAACACAACGAAGTCCACATGGAATTGCAGGCCCTGAATCGTGACGATAACGTCTCTCAGCAACCCCTTCGGCCTCTTGACAGATCGATCAGCAAACTGAAGGACTATCCTGCTCTGTCGTAGAGTGCCCAACTCGAAGCGGTCGAGAAGGGCTGCCGGAAGTAGGTTGATCGACGAACCACTGTCTAATAGAGTGCAGTCGAACCTCTGCTCTCGGATATGGCATCTGACATATGGGGCTCCTGAATCTGGCCTCTTGGCCGGCAGACGGTTCTGAATCGCGAAACAAGTGGCCCGGGTAAGCACATGGATCTCTGACTGGTGGTTCCTCCTCTTCCTCCTAACTATGGTCATGTCTCTGAGTGATCTCTGGAGTAGAGGGATGTGCTCCAAGGCCTCCTGAAGAGTCAGTTGAATGTGAAATCTGTCGATAATCTGTTGGCTGAACTCTTCCTGCTGCTTCTTTTTGGGATTTTCGATTTTCTTCCCCTTTCCCATGTGGAGTGCTCTAGGGAAGGGGATCACAGGGTCCTTCTCAGATGAAGGACTAGGATAGGGTCTAGGCTGCTCAAGAACGACAGAATCCACACATACATCAAGCACCACAGGTGGATCAGGAGAAAATAAACCCTTTCCTTTATTGCCAGAAGTGTCCTGAGATACATGAACAGAAGGAAAGACTACAGGACTATCAGAAGCAAAAACGGTGGCATCAGCACCACCCTCGGCATGTCGACTCACGGCATCAGCACCGCGCTTTGGCTCGGCAACACTGGTGGTGTCAGTACCACCTCCTCCATCTGGTGAAGCGACGGCATCAGTACCGTCGGTGGGATCAGCATCCATGGTGGCATCAGCACCACAGTCATCATCTCTTGCGGCATCAGCACCGCGCTCCTCCTCACCTGGCGCTCTGGAAGTGGACTGGGGTCGTCGCTCAGACGAAGCGCCGCCTGCTGGCATCCTACCGCTCCTAAGTGTGACAAAGTCAGTATCAAATAGATATGCAGACGTATCACCAAAAGAATCACTCGGAGTGGCATACTCTGTGAAATCTACCTGCTCAGACTTCCTCTTGAGGTTGTTTGGGTTCGGCTCGATCTGGGCGATGGCGGCCTTCCCTCTTACAATCTCCCGCATCTCCTAGCGGAACTCATCCATCTCCCGTCTGAATGTAGCCTGCTGATCATCAAGAGGCGAGCTATATCGTCTAAGGCAGGGTTCTCATAGGATGGCCCATGAGAACGTGACAGGTGGCCTTGCTGGTAGTGAGGCTGCTATTGTGGTTGGTGTTGCGGGTGAGAGGGGTACTGCTGATGCTGCTGGTGAGGCCGATCACGCCTCCAAGAATGTCCCTGCTGATAGGGACGAGGACCATACTGGGATGACTATTGCTGCTGTTGCTGGTACACTAAGGGTTGCTGCTGCTGGTGATCTCGCTGATGGCCGTACTGGCCACCCTGACCTAAAGGCTGCTGCTGGGAACTGGCACCTCCGGCCGACCAACGGAATCCGGGATGGTCTCGTCGGATACCGAGCTGGGGTTGGTCGTACCAAATCCCGTTGACATCCATCAACGGCTCTAACTCGTAAAGGGGTGGCGGGAGTACGGCTAGAGGCCGATCCGACTGGTAGACCACCATCTGCGTGTCTGGAGATGGTGGCAACTAGTAGTGTGGCTGCGGCTGCTGGTACGACTCCGCCTGTACAAGATGGACCTGTCTAGGCTGGCTGGAGCTGGAGCGCTGGGACGAGCTGCCGCTGTTACTCGGATCTCCTCGTGACTGAAGACGGGGCTGAGAAGCCATCTGTGCCTCCTGGAGACACATGAGTTGTGTCTTCAAGTCACTCAGTGCCTGTGCCATCTGAACCATCTGCGATATTCTCTGGCACTGCTTCTTCTCTATAATCTCCATCCGGTCCAGCTTCTCGCTGATAATGCCCATGTCGGCGGCTGTGGACTCAGCATGTGCGGTTGCCGCTAACGAAGTGGAAGGACCGGCGTCGACCCGTGCGATCCTCTGGTACTGCACGATTTGTGGCTGGGGGCGTCCCTATGTGTAGAGTCGGGTCTGGGACATCACCATATAGTTCTCGGCCATCTCCTCGTAGATGGCCCAGACCTGATCATGATCCTTGGCGAAGTAGGACCCACCACATGAAGCATTCACCAGGCCCTGCAGCTCTGGTGTCAGCCTGCAGAAGAAGCTCTGAACTAAGTTTGGCTTCGAGATCTCGTGGTACGGGCATCTGTCGGTCAACTCACGGAACCTCTCCCATGCTCCGTGGAATTGCTCATTGGAGAGCATGGAGAAGTTGCTGATCAGGGCCCTCGCTGCGTTCGTCCGCCCGAGTGGATAGTACTTGTTCAAGTACTCAGTGCAGAGCTGCTCCCAGGTGTATACGAACTTCCCCAAGTGCTTCAGCCAGGTGGCTGCTCTATCGGCCAGTGAGAAGGGGAAGGCAATCATGCGGATGGTATCCTCGTCCACCTGTCTGTCGTGGACGGTGCTGCAGATCATCAGAAACTCCTAGAGGTGAAGATGGGGCTCCTCAGTGGCGAGCCCATGGAACCGGGGTAGAAGCTGCACGGTGTTCGGGGGGAACTTGAAGTCCCCCACGATAGCTGGTAGTACGACCCAACGATGCGTCAAAGTTGACCCGGGGTTGTGTAACTCCCGCATCGGTCTCGGCTGGTATGGTGCTGCCGCTGCTGCGGCGCCTGCTACCGGCTGCTGCTGCGTCGTCGGGTCTCCTCGGCTCGTCTCCGGGCTCGCGCTGGTCGCGGTCGGCTCTCATCTGCTCCATCTCTTACCTCATCTCAATCATAAAGGCACCATGATCCCTCAACTGTTGCTGCACTGTCTCTAGGGAGGCGATCAGGGTGGAGTTGATCGCACCCTGGTCCATGATGAATGTTTGCTCGTCTCTGGGACCTCAGGTGCGGACGTCGCTGCTGCCGGCCATGGTCTCTTCAAACCCAAAAGACCCAAACTCAGGTGCCGATAAATCAGTCTGCGGTCTCTCATCTGGCACTAGCATCTCAGGAATGGTAGAATGGTGGTCGAGGGAGAACAGGGTGGATTCGAACTCGAGTTCGGAGAGTGGGTCTCGGCTCTCGCAAACCGACCTAGATGAACGGGCTGGAGTGCTGAAAAGCAGTGCAGCCATAGGCTGCCTAAGGGACCTCCTTCCCATCATCGTGATCTGGCGAGTCGGGCGGATGGGATCTAGTAAAAACTATGATGAGAAATACAAACCCCGGATTCACCTACTCAACGCGAGCTGAAGACCGTAAGAGTTTGGTCAATTATCTTGTCAGTTTTTATTGAGTGATCAAGCCAAGATAGAAGAGCGGTTACGTGACCTGTTGAGAATCCGATTCCCTCAGGAGACTGTCCCGATCCCAAACTAGATCTTTCCTAGCCAGTACAAGTCACGGACTGTCTACCGGCTACCCGATCGGCTTGCTCTGTTAAGGATATCGCGGACCGCTTTACCGGAGACCGGAGCGATCCTCACTGGAGAACGACTAGCCCAGAAGCAGTAGTCTGAAAGGGGCCCAGATGTGGCTCTATCCTAGGGTGCGGGTCACTCTCTCGCACATGCAAACCAGACAAGGAGGGGGTTGCTCTCCTCAAGACAAATTTTTCTGGTGAGTGTCTTTTAGGGTCAAGTTGAGTTAGCAGTCCCAATTTTATGGTTTTGGTTTTTTAGGTATTTTTCAAATAAAACAATCGCCTAACGAATTTTTCGGTTCTCCTGGTTATTTAAGTCCAAAAACGGGGGGGAGAAGTCGAAAAAGATGATGCGCGTGAAATCAATGATGCATGCACGAGATAGAAGGCGTACCTGACTCCAGCAGTCTACATGCAATATGATCCGCGCATAATTGAAAGACAGAATTAAAACTACCTAAATGATTCAAGCAGAAATCCAAGCCCTAACAAGCAATTCTACTTGAAAGAACAGTGTCTAAGTGGTCAATCAAGAGGGGTCGGTGTCCGGTCTCGGATGCCGATCAGTGCCCACCACAACGGGTCCTGCCAGCGCTGTATACGACCTCTAGCGGCGCGTGACCCCTTAGGTGACCAAATAGTCTTTTTATTAAGTTTTTATTTTGGACCAATTAACGGTCTATAGGTACAGGCAAATTATTAAGTGTTTGGATCCTATTTATTATGGCGCAATCAAACAAAAATCCTAAGCTAAGGCTGAAATCTACGACAATCAATAAGGTAGGAAATAAATGATAAAAAACCGCGTGAAAATCGTAAAAAAGCTGATGGGGTCCCCCGAGCACACCGGTGCTCGACAAAACAGACCCCGAGAGTCTAAGTGTCTGTCTGTCTTGTCCCTGTATTATTACAACAGTTCAAATAAGTGCTGAAAATAAAACTAAGCTAATCTAAACTAATCCTGCACTCCTGCTGCCTCCTCGCGCTCTCATGCGGCTCCATGCAGAAGGGAGCCGCCTCCGATTCCCGCGGTTGCGTCGGCTCCTCGAGAGGAGCTGCATCGGTCCTCGGACCCTCGCAAGTAAACAAGAAGAGTGTGACAAATCAGATAAACAAAGCAAATAAACAAAACAGGGTATATGTGCAAAAATGGGAAATAAAAATAAACACTCAAAACAACCAAAAACAAAAGAAAAGAAAATAAAAGAAAATGAAAATAAAAGAAAAGAAAAATGAAAAGCCGCGAAAAGCTGCGGACAAAGACAAAGTCGCGGAAAGCCGCAAAAATCAAAAGAAAATAAAATGAAAATAAAACCGACTACTAAGCAGTGCTCCCCGGCAACGGCGCTATTCTGATGAGCCGCCCGTGGACTAAGGTAAATATATCGCTAAGGTCGTTGCGACCTCAGTCACTCGGGGCTCAGAGCTCAATTAAGAAAACAAAATCAGACCACCAATCAAGAAGACAAAAATCAAGGAAAGCCAAAATATCGGTCCTACTATGTGATTAACCTGGTATAGCACCCAGGTCGGTCTCGGGGAGCACGAGTTGGCATTGCGGCCTACGAAGTAGTCAGAAAATAAAAGAAGATAAAAACAAGTATTTTTGGTGGTTTTTAATTATTTTTATATTTTTTTTGGATTTTTAATAATAAAGGGAAACACGAAAAAGATAAAATCAAGCACAATCAGCAATTTATTTAAACACTCTAAAAAGCTCCAAAAATTCAAATAAAAATATTTTTATGTTTTATAGTTTTTTTACTGTTTTTGGTGAATGTTTGAGATTTTTATGATTTTTATGTAATTTTCTAAAAATCAAAGAAGGCAGAAACAGTGGGCTACTGTCCAGCCAAGCTTCAAAGGGCCATGAAAATATTAAATGGTCCTTTAACAACCTGGAGGTAATTTTTATGAAAAATACAAATAAAAAGGAAAATTCAGAAAAAGAGTTTATTAATTTTTTAGTTTTCTACAATTTTTTAGAATTTTTATATGTTTTTAAGTGTTTTTAATTTTTGAGCTTTCTATATCCAAAAATAACCAAAAATGCACAGAAAATCAAATACACCGAAACTAACAAATACTATTTTTTTAGAATTTTTAAAAGGGTTTTAATATTTTTTATGATTTTCTAATCTGAACAGGGGCAAAAATGGTTGTTTTTGAATTTTTAAAAATAGCAAAACACCTCAAAAATGTACCAAATTTTTTGTGAAAATTTTACACAGTGGCAGGAGCCACGTATCCAATTTTCACGCGATTTGGACTTAGTTTGATATTTTATTTAAATAACACAAGGTCTCACAGTGCACAGGGACCTATACGTAATAAAAAATACTTGCAGGGGCTTAATCTTAACAAATCCAGAAAGGTTGGGGTCTTTCGTGCAAAAACTCCAAGTTCTCACGCGCGGCGCACGTGTACTGGGCATGGAGGGACCTAGATGTTAGAAAACTTAATTCCAGGGGCTTATTAAGAACACATGCTAAAAGCCCAGGGAATAAGTTGTAAAATACCCAACTAATTCAGCACATGTTGAATTAAATCATTCACAGGGGTATGGATGCAAATATCAGAAAATAAATTTCATTCCATAACACACAGAAACTACAAGCCCATATAATGTAATTTGTCCAAAAAACACGTGACGAAGCACATGTATCACACAAGCAGGGACGAAAATGTAAATACCATAAATATTAAGATCCTAAGTGCAATATGTCCAAGTGCTAAAGTTTATTTATTAAACTAAACTAGAACAATCAGAAACTGCAGGGGTGCGGGTGCAATTACCCAGCCGAGGCGCGTGCTGGGGCACGTGAGGTGCCAGATGTCGAGGCGGGAGTGGCTGCTGATGTGCGGCTCTGGTGCAGATGCCTGGACGATCCAACGGTGGGGGCGATCGAGCGAACGTGGGCGGCGTGTGTCCGTCAGACCACGATCTGACGGTCTGACACCGCAGAGGATGGACGGCGAGGATGATATCTGGAGCGGCTGGTGAATCCGACAGCTGGCGGTGGATGAGGAAGAACTCCTTCCAGATGAGGTTCTCCGGCTTGCCGGAGGAGATCCAACAAGCCGATGAATGATCGGGGAAGCGGGTCCTGCTCGCGATGGCTGTCCGCGTCGGGTGGTCACCTCCGATGAAGCATCTAAAGGTCAGACCGTCCGATGAGGAGCGAGCGACCTAGAGGAGCTCTGATAAAGGTCTGAAAGCTTGGCCAAGGGGGGTATCTGCTCCTTATTTACCTACAGAACAAAGGTCTCGCTCGAAGGAGTGCTCCGGCGGGGGTTATTCGCAAAATATACGAAAGAAGCGATGTGGGGGGCTGTTGCAAGCTCCGACGAAGGCGGCGGAAGGAGCTCAGCTCGATCCTGACTTGGGTGGTCAAGACGGAGATGATCAGATCGTGGAGGGGGATGGCGATGACTCGGCGAGGGTATCGGTACGGGTAGGGGGGACTAGCGGAGCTCCGGCCACTAGGGCGGAGCTGGCGGAGCGAAACGACGAAAACCAAAATGGACGATGAACAGAAGGGATTCGGGTCTACCTGATGACGGGAGCCGACTGGGGATGAGCTCAGGAAGCTCTGGGTCGTCGCCTCGAAGGGTCGTCGGAACCCAAGGCTAGGGCGCAGCTCGCGACGGCGCACGACGACAGATGTCGCCAGATCAGTGGTGCAGGCGTCCTCTCCTCTCTTCGACACCACCCTCGCAATGTTGTCACTCAGAGGAAGGGGATGGAGGTCCTGGGATGAAGGAGTAGCGCCAAAGATAGAGTGGAATGGTGGCAGGAGTTGGAGCTATATACTCCTGCAGGTCCGAGAAGAAGGCGACGTGTCCGGCTTGGTGAAGCACGGACCCCTAGGCAAAAGCTCGGGCGAAGGTCTCGGATCTATAGGGAACAATTAAAGCCCGGGGTTTGGGTAGTGGTGATCGGATCGAGCGAAGAAAAAGGTGAGAAATCGGGTCAGATGCCCAGATCTGCAAGAAGAGGGTCCGCGGGGGAGAGTTGACCGGGGGTCAACAATCTCCTGTGGACCAAGCAGAATGCAGCTTTTATTAAATACTTGGAAATTCAATATAAAATATTAAATGACTTATTTTCGAAAAACTGAAAACATGTAAAATGTTTATTTATTTTTAAATGTTTTTAGTGATTTTTATTTCTTTTGTTGAAATATAATTTAGGTATTTACAAAATATTATTATTATATACAGGTATATACATATGTATTTTTTATTTTTGATTTTTAATTATTTATTTTTATACAATTTATTACAATTTTACATTTTATTTATCTATAGAATAAAATTTGGAATAATAGGGTATTTTTATTTTATTTTTATTAATTATTTACAAGGGTGAAATAAATACTTTTATTTATAGACATACATGGTATATATACAAGGTGGACTTTGATTTTTATTTTAATTATTTTTATTTTTGTTTTCATTTTTCTAATTTTTATTTTATTTTTTTACACCATGAAATGTGGAATTTGAAAATATTTTTATTAGATTTTAATTATTTATTTACAAGGTGATAATAAATAGGTGAGTGGTTCTATGTACATGGCATAAATACAATGATGAAGGGAATTTTTATTTATTTTTATTTTTGTTTTGTTTTTTCCAATTTTATTTTGATTTTATATTCACAAATATATACAAATAAATAAGCACACATTTTTATTTTGAATAAGAGGAAAATAATTTTTATTTATTTACAGGTATATGTACAAATACATGAGCTTCCCTATCTCTCTCTACTTGGGATCTTTTGCGGTCAGGCCCATGCTGAGCCCTCCCTTGGGATTAGGTCGCTCAATATTTATTCTAAATATCTCCCTCTTTTTCTTTTATTTCTTTATTCTTTTATTTATGCACAAAAACATGCTAAATATGCATATTTACACAATGCATGCAAGATGATAATTATTGCTATTTACACCTATCTACATGTGTTTTGCATAGGTTTTGTAGCTAAAATAAAATAATATAGAGTGATGAATGGGTATTCATCAATATGGATATCCCTTGGATATCCTCCAATTTGTGAAACAAGTGCGGACACTTGAAGATATTGCTTTAGAGATCATATAAATCACGTATAGCGATTTAGTATCAATCTGATATCAAGGATAATAACGGTTGAAGTTGTCCAATTTTTTAGTCAACATTGAATCGCATTAGTAATCAATTTAAACTCTTGAAACTTGTATTGATCCGTTCAACTGATATTTAATCCAAACAAATCTCATTCAGGTGGTCTTTAAATGGAGTCATTAAAATCTATTATGTTTCATCATTTTCTCGGAATAAAAGTGCCATGCTATATATTTTAAAATCTAGTATGTTTCATCATTTTCTCGAAATAAAAGTGTCATGCTATATATGTTATTACGTTCGTACCAAGCTCGAGTATTCACAATACTCATGATGTAACGTCACAGGCTTAGGTCCTTGGACCATTATCAAGGAAAATTGCTTCTGACAATTCATTGGTTCACACCCAAGTGTACTGGATGACCACTACCCAAAATTCGTAAGCTTAAGTTATCAAGTGGTAATCCTTCACAGTTATAACTCGCTCTCATGCTTTGTGAGTTTTTGATGTAGGACTATTTTTGCAATTGTTATAATTTTTTTCATTTATATTTGCAATATCCTTGTTGCAAAATGGTCCATTACTTGTATATTCCTTTGACGGTGGCGGTTGCATACTTTCTGTAGCATTTTCCTCATATCTCTTTTTTAGGGTGGCTCCATCTATCGTGTAGCACTTCCAAGTATCAGCTGGAAATTTGCTTTGATACCATTGTTAACATTACGAGCTTAGGTCCATGAACTGTTATCGAGGAAAACTGACCATGATAACATGTTGGATTTGAGCCCAAGTGGACCTGATGACCACCAGCCATAATATTCTTAACACCAATTTATAAAGTGGTAGTCCCCCACACTTATAACCCACTCTCGCACTTTCTGCTGATGGGAAACTATTTTGGGGGTTGTTACAAATGCATTCTATGTACTGGAAAACTTGGATATCCTGAAGTATGTGTTCCCTCATTTCTTTGTTAATTTCCTTCAAGGGTTGAGTAGAAGATACATGATATTTCCAATAGGGTGACGTTGTCAATCATACGCTTTCCAAAAGCATACATTGATATTATCAAATTCGTATCATATTTCCCAAACAATATGGCTGTCAGTAGAATTTGTGTTACTCCAATGTCTCATGAGTGAGCTCTTTCTATAGGTTTACCAAGTATAAACTTGTATGAATTCTCGTTGGTACATAGACCTTCTCACGCCATCAACCTAGCAGTCTGCCAAATGTAGATATTCATATATAGAGAGGCACATCTACCTCTACTCAAAGGATGATTGTTTGTATCGTGTCATTTTATAACACAGAACTTCATCTACCTCGGTCATGTCAAGCTACTCTTTAACTGAATAGTTTGACACCTCTGAATATCTACTTTTATGTAGATGGCAAGCATCAAGAGAATAAATTGGACATCTCTTCTCAGATTGGATATCACAATAATGAATAACATCATATGATGTTAGTTTTACTCTCAATATAACTCTTTATATCAACAACTATATATGTTATATTCTGATCTAACTCTTTTTAGATCGCTAGCTATGTGTATCCAAAGTGGAAGGGGTACATAGCCCTAACAGTATATAGAGGGACCTGATCAATCATGCATAATTATTCATATAGAAATAATGTAATTACAATAACATATATCGTTAAATGGCTTGCCACTTCTCTTTAAAAGTAGATGAGACTGATTCTTCTAGACCAACACGGCTATTGCCTTCTTTTGTGCCATCTCATTCTTTTATCAATGATTTTTGTCAATGATTTGTGGTATATACTCGTGAGTGATCAAAACCCTAATTTTCTAATATCACTCGTGAAAGCACAATCAATCTTTTAGGTCTTGCATGTCTTACACGTCCGAACATGCTTTACTTTAAGGGATGGTCATGACCATCTATTTTTTTTTGATAAGAATAGATGAGACGATGATAATCGTCCCTTTTGATTACAAAGGGACATCATATTGTCCCCTGTAGGAGATATTCTAATCATATGAGGCATGGCCGACCTTAAGGGATAGTCATGCAACGATCTCCTTTAATACTTGTTGGCAGTGAATTAAGTATGCATGTGATTGATTATTGTTAAGTATTACTAGATTATGTTATATCCAAAAATATCTCGACTTCTTGTGTTGTCTGAGTCGAGACTTTTATCAAAAGATAAATGGTGATCATAACTCGATTGAGGAGGATAAAGAAAAGGATGGTTCTTCTCCTCGTCCATACTTATCCTATAAATAAACCATATCATGAAATATGTTCTTATTTCAGGGATTCTTAATTGTTTCAAGTGAGGTTTTAAAACTGAACTGAATGGATGGTTCAACTGTTTAAACTAAGGACCAGAAGACAATGATTCAACCACTCGATTTTTTCTCAAAAAATAAGATCAGTCAAAATCCGATAGGATTGCATGAACCCGATTGAACCTATTGAACCAAACCATCGGTTCGATCATAATTTTTTAACAAAAAAATAATTCATAATTATTTCATAAAATATATTTTTAAAAAACTATTCATAATCTAGTTTCATTCTAACCTATTATATGATATTTCTTTGTCTTTTCTCCTTCAATGTGTGCAAATGACTCAATATTGCTTCTTTCTTTACGAGCATTGCCTCTATCCTACCATATTGTGCATGAAGTTGTTGCCCTCCAATAGCAACAAATGACAACTCCATGTAAAGTTGATGTAGTCATACTATGAGAAAAATTGACAATACTTGTTATTAATTGGAGTTTGAATAATTTTAAAATTTTTTATTTTGTGCATGATAATTATGTATTTATATGAATTTGACAATATATTTGATGTGCCCTTTTGAGTTTTTCTAGATAATAACATTTGTACCCTTCACTTTTTAGCCATTACATTCGTAGCCTTATATTGTTAAAAAAATAACAATAGTCCTTATGTTGGTATAATATAGGAGCATAAATATACTAAAAAAAGGCCACTCCTACGAAGTTTGTAAAAATATAAGATACACATGCAAGGACGTATTTAGAGGGGGGCAAGGAGGGGCACATGCCCCCCTAAATTTTTGAGATTACATTATATATATAATTATTCTCTATGGTTTTTATAAGAAAAATAATCATAATATCACCTAAGTATAAATCCTCTTTTGGATTTTTTTGAGGATAAAACTTATATATGCACCCCCTTCGTTTATTTAGAGGGAATGCTACCTAAGTATAAATCCCCCTTTTGTTCGGATAATTTCTTAAACCGATCAACTTGAACTCTACCTAAACTATCTTTTTGAATATCCATTTTTAGGATAAACCAATAGAATAGATAGGATTTTCATCCAATCTCATTATCACATATACAGATACGATATTTAATTCCCGATCTCAAAAAAATAAATTTTCTAAAAAAATGCATTTATTGTCAAGTCTCATATATTAATCATTACTCCTATTTATTATCAAGTAAGTGGTCGAACGCACAAATATTCTTGATTAGTGTATTTTTCTTCATTGACATATTAATATTTCTAGTTGTTGGTAATAAAAAGTATAAACTTATGTATTTTTATATTTTTGATTTGATAGAAATTTGGAATAACTATAGTCTATTGTAATTAATCAAAATCCAAAGAGTAAATGGAAAAAAATGAAAATATTAAAATATGTCCAATTTTAAAAATTATATAAATACCATTCACAAAAAATCTCAACAGTGCAGACCATATATGATATCAGTTTATGTAAAATTGAATAAAAAATATACAATTGATTAAAAAATAATTTCAAAATAAACTTTTATTTACATGAAAAGTATAGATGATATAATTTATCATTCACAACTATTGTTATATAATGAATAGAGGAAGGGGAATATCCAACTCATATGTATATATATGACATACAACTCAACAACATACTCTCCTTTTCCTAATGAATGTGATCACATCATAATCGGTATATATATATATTTAAATCTTGTGCCCCCTTCTCAAAAATGTCCTGGCTCCGTCCATGTACACATGTAACTGTAAGAAAATAGGGGTATAAATTAAGCATTATTGAAAAAACTTGGAAAGACACGTGTTACCGAAACACTTGGAAAGCATTACTCGTTTTTATTATATGAAATATCAGTTAAACCAAACCAACAATACAACGGTTTGATTTTTTCCGATTTGTATAAACTGCTGACATTATCATCGATTGGATGGATCGGTTAATTATCCAACAAAAAAAATTCAAAAACTAGACCTCTTGATTTGATGCTCGGTTGGATAGGTACTTATTCCCATTTATCACGCAAGTCAAAAGGAATCCAAGAGGCCAGAGTTTGGTATTTTCCATTAATGGAAACCCAAAATAAAATCATGCGGGGACGTTGTAGTGAAAGGCACAAGTCAAGAAATATCCACGAAAGTAGGGCCCACTATCCTCAATTTATCCAGATATTTTTGAGTGGAGGCGACGCCGCCTCCTTTTTCCCTCGTTACCACCGGCGCTAGCGAATCCCTCTCCTTTGCCACTTCTGCAATATCTCAATCGCATCAGGGGTACTTTGGGGAACCTTCTTTACTTTCTTTTTTTTTCCCACAGTTGACTTGAGAGCAAACATCTCATCCTCACCATCCTACTCCTTCCATCCTCTCTCTCTCTCTATCCCACACACTTGAGTAAGATGAAGGGGCGCGAATTGTCTGCTGTAGCCCGCACCAGCAGACTCTGCTGCGGCCATGGGGAGCCGCTCGATCATGATCGAGCGGTTCCCACGAATTCCCTTTGATCCGGTCCCACACACAGGGGGAATTCGTGGGAACCGCTCGATCATGATCGAGCGGCTCCACATGACCGCAGCAGAGTCTGCTGGTGCGGGGCTACAGCAGACGATCCGCGCTCAAGATGAAGATATATACTCTGCTTAGAACTCGAAACTTCATAAATATATAATTGATTCATATCATGTCAAGCCCAGCATTCATTACCCACCGTCGGAAACAACTAGCTTCCTGTTAAAATAATACATAATACATATATCCTTACTACTATTATTATGAGATGAGGTGCCTGATCTCATCTTATTAAAGGATCCCGACATCATTTAATGACTTGCAGGTTATCAGCAATGCCATCTTCTAAATTATTTCCACACAGATAAGAGATGCCATTGTTTTTTTGCTTGGATTCCATTTGTAGTAGGGTTGGCTATTGAGTCACGACTCAATGAGCCAGGCTTGGACTCGGCTCGATAAGGACTCGTGAGTTTGGCTCATTAAGCTATTGAGCCGAGCTCGAGCCAGGCCGAGCCCTGCTCAGCTCGGTAACTCAATAACGGGCTCGATAATAAATATATATATATATATTCTATTTGTGAAACTACAATGATTTCTATTTTTATTTGTTTTGCAACATTGTTAATGGTGGATTATGTTTTTATATTGTTTATATAACAACAATGTTGGGTGGACTATGTTGTAGACTTGGATTTTCTACCTTTTATCTATGTTAATCTAGGTTATAATTAGATATTTAGTATTTTTTTCTTTTTTATTAACAAGCATAATGTTATCATATATATATTATAATTTAACTTTTATATACAACTTAGATGGTGGCATGTTGGTAAAGTGGATGATCTTAAAAAGAAGGTCTCAGGTTTGAGTTCAAGCAAAATATTTTTCACCAAAAAACACCTATTTCCTTAACGAGCCTGAATAGGCTCGAGCCCAGATCAGGCTCAATATGAGGCTCGGGCTCGATAAAGGGCTCAGCTCAAGACTTATTGAGCCTGAGCTGGCTCGATAAGGGCTCGAGCCCACTGAGCTCGAGCCCGAGCCAGCTCGGCTGGGCTCGATCGAGCTCGAGCCCGAGCCCGGTTGGGCTTATCGAGCCCGAGCCTAGCCCTGGCTCGTCTCGTTAGGCTCGATAGCCAACCCAATTTGCAATGCCTACCCTTCATGTTGATGTCCAGTAAACACCTAGGGACTAACAGGAACTGATCCCTAATAGGATCTGGATCGTCTGCGATCGCTCGATCTTGATCGAGCAGTTCGTATCGTGCGAACCGCTCGGCTCGCGCGGTTACTGCAGTACCGTAGAGGATCCTCTCGCTCCCTAAATAACATGTGTGCTGGTAGATACACGTGGCGTTGTACGTAAGCCTTGCACCGTGTGTACCTTCTACATTTTTTTACAGTAAACTACACCCATGCTTTGCGCACAAGTGAGAGAAATGGTTATAAACAAATATCATGACGCAGGTTCTCTTGCCTTTGGTCGTATCTTTCAAAATGCAAGTCATTGTTTAAATTTTTGACGAAAGAATGTGCAAAGCATTACTTTGGAATGGAATGCACATTTTATGTCATGTACAATAGATGCAACGTGGAACTCACATTGTTCCACAGCTCTTTCTCTCTCTCCTCATACTTTTTCGTCCACAAGGTTTAAATTAATCACACAAAACTTGACGGAATAAAAAAAGAAAAATTGTGTATATTATAGAAAAGGGCCTACTATGACTCGATATCAAAGAGAGATCCGATCTTTTTTTCTCTCAAATAAAGGGTTTTAAGAAGAAGAAGAAGAATGTTTATTCAGCATTCAAAAATAGCACCGGACTCATTACCAAATGTTGACAAAAAATGGAGACCGGCATTTATACCGACAACGGTTGATATCTTTTTGATATCGATGTTAAACTTTAAAGATGAAAGTTTATTATCGTCTTTGTTACATTTCAAAAATGCAATGGTAATGGAGAATCAATATCTAATTAGAGCCTTTTAATTTAAATTTACCCAAAAACATACTTTTTAGCAGTATCCTGTGGACATTTTTCATTTAGCACCCTCCTCGGAACCAACTTCACCATTATTATCACAGCCCTCTCTCTCTCTCTCTCAGTACAAATTTGGCGCACGCTTCTCCTCCCCGCGTTTCTCCTCCTCTGTTTCTTCCGTTCGCCGCTTAAGAACATCTATCACGAAGAGGAAGGGAGAGAGGGAGCGGCGAATGGTGAGGAGGAGGAAGATCAACCTCGGCGTCTCCATTCGCCTCTCCTCCAAGTCCCTCACCTTCTACTGCTGCTGCTGCTGCTGCCGGTAGTTCTAAACTCCGCTTCTTTCCATGGGTGCTGCTGCATCCTCCGCCGTGGACTTGGATGGTTCCAGACTGGGAGACCTCCCTGAAAGCTGCGTGGCTTCGGTGCTCCTCCACCTCGACCCCCCCGAGATTTGCGGGGCTGCCAGGCTCAACAGGGCCTTCAGGGGTGCGGCTGCGGCGGATTTCGTTTGGGGCTCCAAGCTGCCCGACAACTACGCCTTCCTCTTGGATATAGTGGATGAGAAGAATGAAAAGCTTCTCACCAAGAAGGAGATCTATGCTCGCCTTTGCCACCGGAATCCCTTCGATGGGGGCACAAAGGTTCCTTCTTTTCGCTTTTTTTTCGTGGGAAAAATCGAGTCTTTTCTTTGGAATTGTCGTCTGTTGCGTGCTTTCCTGCTGTATAGTTTGTGGGTTTTGTGATTAGATTCGGTTCGAGACTTCCCCCGACTCTGGGAGATGTCTTCCTGTGATCTTTCGTGTTGCTTTCTTTGTTCTGCGAGGCAAGTAGTAGTCATTATTAAAGACTTGATTTTTTTTAACTGAAGGATACAGGAATTATGACCTCTTTTTCGTACGTACTCAAAAAGATGGGAATACTTGTTCCCAAAATAAGGTTTTCTTCTTGTTATCAGATACATAGAGATTAAGTTGAGTGTGTGATCTATTTGCTGATATGGTTCTTTCTTCCTCCGAACTCAGGTGTTCTGGCTGGAGAAGCATAAAGCAGGGATTTGTATGTTGATCTCTTCCAAGGCATTGGCCATCACTGGAATTGACGATCGGAGATACTGGAATCACATCCCCACAGACGAATCTAGGTATTCTCCTTCATTATAACTTCACTAATTTGCACAGGACCTGTATTTCTTTTTTGGATCTTCTTTAGATTGGAATTTCATTTCGAAATCTGAAAAGGAAAACTTGTTCATTTAAGTTTTCTGTTGGTGATCTGAGGCCTCTTTCTCTGTCAGCATATGTTTTAATTAACACTTAGGCAATACTATAGTGTTTGAGATGACATGGAAATTTCCGGAACCAACACTCAATTATATTCTTTGAGCATGTGTCCAAGGAGGCCAAAACCAACCTTCTCGCTGCTCAGCAAAAATCTACAAGAATCCAAAGGATTCTCCACATGAATGGATTGTAGATGCTGTACCTCTCTGGATTTTATTGATCATGGCTTTCCAAATTTGTGGAAAATCCAGCTAACCTTCATGTGGACTCTGTGAATTAGGATATCGCATCAGTCTATTGAATTAATGAAGGGTTTTTTTAAGATCGCCCACTTTCAAGATATTGTGATAAGAAGACAAAAAAAGGGAAAAGACATACAGATCCTTAAATTCGGATTGCCTTTGTGAACGAGAACTGGTGATTTAACCGCAAGCGAATGAATGTGAAGAACGCAATTATACTTCAAGTTGAAAGCAACTTCTTTGTCGTCCGGCCATCCAACTTGGTTAAGGTTGCTTAGTTGTCACGACAAAAGAAAGCGAGATGCTTCATTATCCATAAAAATAGTCTCGAAATCAGCTTACATTTGTCAGTGCAAAATTGAGCATAAACAGGAAGCAAATATAATTCTTTCATTGATATCCAGTGTTTGTTTGAAGAAAGATCTGATAGGTTTTTCTCCGACAATCTGTAGATTCAGCACCGTGGCGTACCTCCAGCAAATCTGGTGGCTTGAAGTAGACGGGGAGATCGAGTTCCAATTCCCTGTAGGAACATACAGCCTTTTCTACAGGCTCCATCTAGGCCGTGCTACCAAGAGACTCGGTCGCCGCACCTGCAACTCCGAGCACGTGCACGGCTGGAACACAAAACCAGTCCGCTTTCAGCTGTCCACCTCCTGTGGTCAGCGTGCCTCGACGGAGTGCTACATGGGCGAGCCAGGGACATGGAACCTTTACCACGTTGGCGATTTTGTCATAGGGAAACCCCTAATGCCGACCAAGGTGAAGTTCTCTATGACACAGATAGATTGTACACATACCAAGGGAGGTCTGTGTGTGGATTCTGTATTGGTGTGTCCTCGCGGCTTCAGGCCGGAGAAAGCCTTTCATTAGTTAGATTAGCGACATTGTCGCTTGTGGGTATGATGGTCTGTTTTCGAAATTGTATTCATTGATGAGATAGGCCTGCTTATTATTGGGTTATATCAGAGCACATGTATGGAGGTCGTCGTCTATGTATATTCTGCGAGTTTGCGAGCGTGTCCTACAGTTTCTGTTCTGTGTTGGATCAGGTAAGTGCAAAACTCCAACTCATGGGCCCTTTTTCTGGCAAATGCTGGTTCTGTATGTTTCTTTACTCAATAAAGATTTGGATGTAAATAACTACTTTGATCTGTCTTGGTCCTTGGATGATCATACTTCTATTCTGTGTGCTCAGGTCAGAGTGCATCCTAATCAGATGTGATTTTGCTTGCTGTCATATCTGAGAACTGCAGGATCAGGGCATTGACCTTTTGAACCGATCAGTCTACAGAACGTGCACACAAAGGAAGAGAGAAAGATAAATTATAGAGTGCCAGTGTTCTATTCAGATCCTAGTCAACATAAATACCTGCCAACCTTCTTCTGTGATATTTTGATCTTATTTACTCAAGTGCATTATAATATGGCACGTTATCCTCTGCAGGAAAGAGTTGTCTTTTTTAAAGACGTTCATGGCCGTCGGTTGCAATTCCATGGATTAAGCTCCCACCATCTCGCCCCCAGTTTTTCACTCTCTCTCTCTCTCTCTGCAAATCTTTATTGGTGTCAGGTGTAATTAGGGGAACCCAACACGGGGGTGAGATCCACAAACTTAACCAGTCTCTAACAGTTCATTTATACAGCAATTCTAAGATTAGGGTTGTATTAAGGGTTATGTGAAATTACCGATATACCCTCGGTTACTGTTGGATCGACGAGGTTGAGTCATGCTTCTATGTCAGCTCATGGGAGAAAAATCCTAATGATCTCTCGCTTGAAGGTTGCTTTTTAGTAGTCGTTCCAAATTGATTCCAAACTTTGATGATGAACAATGGTTGTTGGTGTGGGACTTCCTTGTCTACTATGCTTGCTGACCTAAAGAAATTAAACATGTGTTCAACTTCTTGACTATAAGTAGACTTGGTGAAGATATCCGCGGGATTATGCATTGTGTAGGTTTTCTTCAAGTCAAGCCGATCATCCTCCAACGAAGTACTTCACATCAATGTGTATGGTCTTTGACTGAACAATATTGAATTTTCCAATATGATTTGTACTTTGACTGTCTGAACAACATCCTTCAATATATTTATTTATTCTTTTATCAGATTTTTTGGTTATATCATTACCTTGCATGTGTTAGTAGTTACCACATATACATCCTTTGTAGTGAGATGGTCACTATTTTTTATAATAGACTAGGCAAACATATCTACAGAATCCATTTCTAGATGAATTGCACTTTGACTATCGTTGAATAGCTGACAATCCTTGTTTATATTTATTTAGTTTTGTCATCAACCCATATTATTTTTGTATCTCTTGAAAAATATGAATTTACAAGATCGTGAACACATATGTCAGTGTTTCCAAAATACAATGTCGCGTTTATACCTCTTCAGGTATCGTAATATATATCCCAGTTATCGCTTCCCAATGTTCTTACCAATCTTTTCCATGATCTTGTACAAACTGCCACTGAATGGAAGATGTTTAGTTCGGTGCAAACCAATGCATACATTAAGGGTGCGTTTGGTTTGGGAATAAGCGGGAATAAGGATGGGGAATAAGGAGATTAAGTGTCTATTCTTTGTTCGGTTGGAGGATAGGAATAAGAAGAATATTGTGAAATAAAGGTAGGTAAGGTGGGATAAAGATAGTAATAAGAGTGAAATAAGATGGAATAATAAGGAATAGTCGTACCACTGGAAACCATGTCAGGAGGAGAATTGGCCCCTTATTCCAGGGCCTATTCTCCAACCGAACACACCCTACATATCAACAACATATTAGTATGGTACTTTGGACATGAATTTGTGCTCCTCTTATGTAGCGACTTCTTGTCACTTTGAAAGTCTGGAGTGTTGGATATGCTTAGTGTTTTCCATGCTAAATATTTCAAGTATCGTCTCAATATACTACTTATATGACAATATCATCTTCATGTTCATCATATGCACCAACTTGTCACTCGAGTAGTGGAACAAATGTGGATATCTGTAGCATCATGATACTACTAGCAGTTAATAGCTGTTGTCACAAATAATAACAAGGTAAAATAATCCAAACAACAAGCACAAATATCAATTAGACATCAACCTCTTCCACATGAATGTGAACCTGAAAAACAAACCAGGTGAAAACCATGACCTAAGTCTTCAACTAAGGATTCTCGATCAGTCGCACTACTATACAAAGTTATTTGTCACTCGTAACTCAGTTGTTTCTACATAAGCTTTGAATCACACACCAAGCATTTATACATTTGGATCACACACCAAAGTTCCATACAATACTATACTACTTTGAATTTTACACCGAAGTCTTGAACTTCGAATCAAACAACAAAGTTCCTACACGATTGGATCAGACACCAAGGTTCTACAAACTTGGATTAAACACCGATTTCCTTCAAACTTGATGGATCACATACAAATTTTTTTCATTTAATCAAGCAACGGATCTTGTATTCTACGTATATATGTCAATAATAAGCACGGTACAAAGGTAGATCAAAATTAAGATAATGAGATGTCTAGTAGCTCATATAGAGGCAAAATAGATGTTGTATAGTACTATAGACATTGAGGTCCGATGTAATCGACGTTGTCCAAAATAAAAATAATATCAATATTCAAATCATTCATGAAAAACTCAATTGATCGATCAATGTAAAAAGTGATCGATCGGATAGTTCTTAATCAATCAAGTTGTGACCGTTGGAGGCTTCATTTGAAATGTGATCGATCAGATCAATATACATGATGGGATCAATGAACATGGAGTATGAAAGTTGATCGATCAAAGGGTGATCGATTTGATTATTAGGGTGATCGATCAAGTCAAGAACAATACCAAATGCTAATAAATCAGGTATGCAAGGTTGATCTATCGGTCTATAACAAGTAGCCAAAGTTGTTCCATTGGGGAACTTCAAGAAATCGATCAATCTACAAAATTTGCTTGAACTGACTTTGTTGGTAAATGTACACTGACTTAAATAAGCATACACGTAAAATTGAGTCTCTGTGGGATTTTTGCAGGTATTAATACAATAAATATTGAACAAGAGCGAGGTCTTATCTTGACTTGGAAGGAATGAACTAGATATCGTTGACATCACGCAAGCTACAAAGATACATTTACGCAATCACCTATCGAGTTGTGAGCATCATTACTAAAATAAGGTATCTGGGATGCAATTTTTTAAAAACTAAATCCCAAGTTTAGTTTCTCACGATGGAGTTTATCTCATCCTTCATTGTTAGCTCCGGGTAATTCCTTGTTTCACCATGTCGTACTCCATAAAAACATTTAGGTTCATCATTCTTAGTTTGTAATAAGTAATTCAGAGAAAGTTAATACCTTACAATAGACTTCCTCAACATTGGATTGTTCAGGAGTTTCATCAAACTCCCTACAGATAAGTTTTTCATTTTTTTTCTATCAAAATTCTTATATGATGCAAATTAATTGAAGGTGACACCATGATTCTAAGTGTCTACCTATCCTCTAAATTCCTCGATATGCATCCATAGCGATATGTACCATATCCAACAAAGACGCACTTCCTCGATTGTGGATCAAACTTTCCTCTATCCTCCTATTCCAATACGAACATAGTTTGTGCATTAAAAAATACACGAGAGAGAGAGAGATTTACCTCCTTTCTAGTGTGTGCCTCTTATGAAAGTTCTTCGTCTAAAGCAGTAGATGAACACGATTTATTAGATACTCTTCGATGTGTACTACATCAGCTTATTGACACTTTGATAGACCTGCATGTGTTATCATACTTTTTGCACACTTCAAAAGGATTTTGTTCATGCAGTCGCCGGTTGCATAAGCTTTTTCTTGGTATTAATTTTAACTCTTAATTATATTCTTTTCACTGTAGAATTCAAGCTCCTCATTTGAGTATTCTCCCTCGTTGGCATACCATATTATAACATCATAATATTCTATATTCATATTTGAAAAATTCAACTGCAACTCATATAATTTGAAGTTCTCCCAGGATATGTTCATAACCTAAAACATAATGTATCATAAATTCCATAACATTACCAATAATGATTTCATAATTCTAACACCAAGACGATCCAAACCCAAAATTCATATATAAAATATATGTAGTTTATATATCCATTTGTTATGTATATCAAAGGATAGTCACTGTCGTATACCGTATGATTTATCTTTCTTTTTAAACAACAAATCTTTAGGTACCCTTTAATATATAGCGTTTATATAGACAATCAAAATTTTACCAAAAGATTCTAAATGCCGGGATGGAAACATCCTCGAGCCAGTGTTGTGATTCTCCTGTGTCTCTCAAGATTCTTGCTCATATATATTTGTAAATAATATTGATCAATAGAGTAGTGAGAATAAACCCGGAGAGCATAGACCCAATGAGTGCATGTTCAAACCCTAAAAAATGAACCTATGTGTTCCAAGATAACTTAAATATATAACAAATGGTTAGGAGGGTTGGAACGGTTTTAAATGTAATGTGATGTCACGATGATTATGAGTTATATTAACCGTTTTTATGATCATAATATGTCTTTGATGTTGACTTTTTTATCTGAACGTGGTTAAAGAATATTATAACATAGAATTTGTGGGATCCACACAACTAATTCCAACCCTAAAATGCAAAGGTAACCAGGTTACTTAGGTTACTCCTAAGTAACCTGGCAACCAAACAAACCCTACTCATCACTAATTAGCCTTACATAGCGCCTACGAGAGAGAATTCAACTTAGGACTCTATCTTATTGCCATAAGAGTATACAATCCTAACCGCCGAAAGACATGTCGCATACAACTCAAAGCCTATGTGGGTCCGAAGCCCTATTACTACCGACATACAGTAATTGTAAATGATTATTTTGCTAAATGAATGTAGTGGGCGTATTTTCTGAAACGTATACTTTAACATTTCATATCCATCATTTGAAAACATAAATTTCCTAATCATGTACAAAATAGTCTATTTGTGATGTTCAAAACGACATCATAAAATTTTCTGAAATAGAGAATAGAGTAAAACATAAAATGGAGAACAACATAAAACTCAGTTGAAGTCATAAAACATGAATACGGGTTGTGTAACCAAACAACTAGATTTTGACGTCAAAAGTGACTTACTAAAGATGTCACAAACTAGCATCAAAAATTTTTATTAATTTGCTTCTTTTAAGCCAGAAAAGGGAGACACACTCGTAGGTTTTAACCCCTTAATTATATTAAAAAGAAGGAAAAATCAAAAACAGGAGAGAACAAAGGAGGCACTCTAGACAACTCAAAAGCGCAACAATCCCGACGCACGAATAAAGACGTTTTCCTTCTAGAATCTCTGGCTAGAAAACAGCAGGTCATTCCTAGCCAGCCAAATGGACCAAACCAACGCAAGAGGCTGCAACAGCTCCAACTTCGGCCGATGCTTGGTTGCAATCAGTTCCCTGCAAAAACCTCGACCCTCGCCCTTCCAACCCGCCCCAGTCCCGTGTTCGCCTGAACCGGAAGCACGGATGGGCACATAAAAAAGAGATGGTCCGGAGTCTTGATCTCCTCCTCGTACAACATGCACCTATTAGAAATCACCCCGAGCAGTCTAGCATACCGGTCCCGCGTCAGCAATCTCTTCCTCCTGAACAGCCAGAAAAAGAAAGCAACTTTCATCGGAAGACCCAGTCCCCAGAAGAAAGTGCAGTCCCCCGCCATCGCCGCAGATAAAGAGGGAGGAGGCATGCAGATCGTGGAGTAAGCCTTCCGCACAGAGAAGGGACCGTCGCACCAGACCCAATGGTCACAGCCCAATGAAGGCCCCGGAGCATCCCGAAGCCCATCAATCAATCGCAAGAGATCCTCAAGACGCCGGTCGGAAAGGTTCGAACGGAACGCCGGTAACCAGTTCCCATCGACCCAGCAGTGAGCAACCCGAGCATCCTGGTCCGCAGCTAGAGCAAACGGACGAGGGAAGCGCAAGGATAGTGTTCCCCCGTCCGTCCAGTCATCCCTCAAGAAGGCGAACTGAAGGCCATCCCCGAGCGCAGGCCTGAACAGTGACTGGAAGTTGGTAGTGAGAGACTGAATGGCCCTCCAAAAGGGGGACGGTCTCCTCCCCCGCGTCCCCACCGCCATGCCCCCCACCAGCAGCGCCCCACCCGCCCCGTGAATCTGACGCAGGAGCGTGCAGCAAAGATCCTCTCCACCTCCTCAAATTTTGGACACCTAGTTCAGCAACAGTGCCTCATTTAACTCGCCCAACCGATGGATCCCGAGACCCCCGTCGCACTTCCGCAGCGTAACCTCTTCCCAGCTAACAAGGTATACCAGTACCCTGCTCGTTCTTACCCTACAGGAACCTTCTCATCAGACCCTCCAGCCTCCTCCTGATGCCCGCAGGCATGAGCCTTGTGGAGGAGTAGTAAACCGGCATGGCGGATAGCACCACCCTCAAGAGCACCAGGCACCCTCCCTTGGAAAGAACCGCGGGCCTTCCATCCCGCTAGCCGCCCCTCCACCCTCTCAACCAGCGGAATCCAGTCCGCCATCTTCGATCTCCTGAAATTCAGTGGTAGGCCCAGGTAGTGAATGGGGAGAGCTGAGGTCTCGGTGGTCAGCGCCGACCCACAGGTAGCGTCCAGCTCATCGGACATACCGAACGGGACCACCTTGGACTTGCTGTTGTTCTGCTTCAGCCCGGACATCTCGCTGAAAAGCTCAAGTGTCACCGCCATACCCTTAGCCTCCCCGACGCCCCCCTCTATGAAGAAAATGGTATCGTAGGCATACTGAAGGAGTGGTATCCTCAACTCATCCCTCGTCTAGCCACTCGTTAACCCCTCCTGCTACACTCTGTCAACCATACAGGCAAGGACGTCCGCCGTGATGATGAAGAGGAGAGGGGCGAGAGGGCAGCCCTGTCTCACCCCCCTCTGTGGTTGGAAAAAACCTCCCTCCGGGCGCCCGTTGAGTAGGACCGAGAGAGGAAGCCGTTGTAACACAACGCTTCATCCAGGAGATCCAGAGTTCATGGAAGCCTCTTCTATGCAAAGCTGCCCAAAGAAAATGCCAGTCCAGCGTATCAAAAGCCTTCGAAAAGTCAACCTTTCAAAGCATTGCCTACCGATCGTTCCTCTTCCAATCTGCAATAATCTCAGAGTTAACAACCAGGCTATCTACGATCTGCCTCCCGGAAACGAAGGTGGTCTGAGTCGGAGCGATGAAGTGCTCCAGGACCCTACTCAGTCTTGTAGCAAACACCTTCACGACAATAAGGTACAGCACATTGGAGATCGCGATCGGCCAGAAGTCCTCGACTCTTTTGGCTCCCGCCTTCTTCGGAATCGGCACCACCAGTGCCTTGTTCAGCCGCTCGAACCCATAATTGCCCCGGCAGCACTCCGTCACCACCTCCAGCACCTCACCGCCAATCAAGTCCTAGAACTCCTTGTATATAGAGACCGAGAAGCCATCCGGACCCAGAGCCCTATTGCCGTTCAGATTCCAGATAGCCGCCTTGACCTCCTCCAAAGTGACGGAAAGGGTCAGGCTCCTAACATGGGCGTCTGAAAGGCGCACAGCCCCTGTGCCCGACCATCACCAGTGTCTGTCGCCACCCCTAGCGGAGAACCTGTAGAATTGGTCTGCAATGGCCATTCCAAGATCTCTATTCCCCTCCACCGTCTCCCCACTAATGATTAGAGATCTGATGAAGTTTTCCCTCCGCCTTCCGCTGGCCATCCTGTGGAAGAAGGTCGTGTTCGCGTCTTTCTCTTTAAGCATCCTGTGTCTCGACTGCTGCCTCTAGGGATGAGCATTGAGCTCGGCCGGCCCGGCCCAGCCCGAAGCCCAGCTCAAAAATCCTGGCCCGGCCCAAGCCCAAATGAACATCGGGACGGGCTTGGGCCCAATATTTAGGCCCAAATTTTTTTTGGCCCGAGCTCGGGCTTGGCTCGGCCCAGCCCGACCCAGCCCAAGGGCCCGACCCGAAGAGGACCCGAACCATTTCCCATACCATACACGTATGAAAACTCTCACCTATTTCATGTACACTCCCTTCTTGTATCTCGTCTTCATACAATGTTCATAAATCAAAAAAGTCATGCGTGTGACATATGAGTTGCTGATCATTGTATTTCAGTTCAGTATTAATTTTCCTTAATTAGTCTTTAGTTTAGATTGTATTGGTTATTCTTGGATTTGTTAGTATTTATTTTTCAATCAGAATATTTTCTATTATTGAACCTTTACCCAATATGGGTCTTATGCCCATTTTTTAAAATGTAAGATATGGTGCACCTATTGTTAACTGGCTAAGTTTGTTTCACTCTTTCAGTTTATATACATGTGATACATTCATGGTATCCGACATTGAGTGTACGTGTGAAAAATGAGATATCATCGGATTTGGTAGAATCGAATTTTACTTGTTTCACAAGTATTATGGCAGATGTTTTAAACAAATTTAGCTTGTGTAACTTGAGTTGAGATAAACTTGAAACAAACGACTCAAAGTTAATAGTCTCTAACGGGTGGGGATGGGCCGGCCTGGCCCAAGCCTGGCCCAAAGGAATTGGGTCGGGCCTGGGCTTGGGCCGAGCAAAAAAAAATTGCGGGCCTAAGCCCAGCCCAAGGCCCGAATTTTTTAAGCGGGCTTGGGCCTGGACCCTTCAGGGCCCGGCCCAGCCCGGCCCATGCTCATCCCTAGCTGCCTCCACTCGGTGACCCTCTTCCTGTCCTCATCAAGGATCCGCCTCTGCGCCTCAGCTCGCAGTCCCAGCTCCTCCTCGAGAAGGGGTAGCTCATCCTCCAACTCATCATAGAAAGTGACCACCCCCTCCGCCTCCGCCCTAGCCGCGCGACGCGACTCCCTTGACTCCTTCTTGAAAGCTCAGCCTGGATCTCATGGAGTCCAGCTTTTGTATGAACTTAACCATAGCAGATCTAGCCACTGCCACCGAGGCCCAGTGTGAAGACACCAACTCGTGGAACCCGGCCTCAATCATCCATGCCTTCTCGAATCGAAAGTAACCAGGAGCGGGAGTGGGATCTCCGGAGTTCCAAAGGATAGACGTGTGATCAGACCAGGAACGAGGCATGGCCATGACGGAGGAAAGCGGAAAAACCTCCAGAAGCTCGGGCGACACCAGGAACCGGTCGATGCGCGACCTAGAGTTGGCGTTACGCCAGGTGTATCCTGTGCCCGCCGCATCCAAGACCTCGAGCTCCAGCGAATCCACCACCTCGACGAAGCTCTCAGAACCTGGGTCCTATCCACCCCGCATCCTCAGCCGATCGGACGAAAGCAAGGTGACATTGAAGTCCCCCCCCCCATCAGCCAGGTGACATATCATGTCCGATGGTTGCTAAAAATAAATCTGGCACAAGATAAGAATTCGCAAGTCAAAACTTATATTATCGTTGCCAGTGTCGTTCTTGATATTTCATGAGTCCTAGGCAAAAGAAAAAAAGACTCTTACAAAAAAATTAATAAGAGCAAACTATCGTTAGTGTGTTTACCATCAAGTATAAAATAAAAGATTCTATTTTGGAGAACAATCAATACTTATATAATCTCAATAAATTTTTGCTTTTAGCATATTGAGTTGTTCACCAAAAATTCGGATCTGGAGGGTCTCATTTTTCAGTAAGTGGTTTCACCGCAAATTTGATTCTATAAGAGCCCTCTAGGACAGACACTATTTTATTTCTAAACTAAAAATCAGACCACGTGTAAAACTGAGCCCCTAAAGTTAATGAAACATTGGCAATTGCACTTAAAAACTATGCTCAAGACGACCATGATCGTTGCTAATATAGCAATGATCAGAAGAAAAACTCAAGAAGTAATCTTGATTATATGATTCTATGCTCTAGGGAGAAGGCGTGTATTGATCCACTTCCCATTCCCCCACCCACCATGGCTTCTCTTACGATGCCAACTCCTTGATCCGGATCCTATACCTGCAAAGCATGGGTACCACCATTGACGAAAACATTCACGAGTAGAGACGGAGAAAGGGGGCCTCCCTATTCCTCCCCTCCCATCCCCTTGAGATTGTTCATGTTTTTACAAATTTTAAAAAAAAATAAAAATAATATCGGTTGATTCTCATTTCAATAATGAGCGTAGCTCCCATTTATGTTCGGAATCTGACGATAGCTTATCACCTGTTCAAATTCTCATATTTATTTTATTTTTATTTCTATAGATTGATGGAATATGGGCAACAAGCTGCGTCGTCAATTCTTTTTGGATGACAAATCCAATTCTTCGAAACACGACATCCATAGATCTGGGAACGATAAGATTACTATGCATAATTTTTTGGACCCTCTTGAGGAGTTCTACAACTTCAGTTGCCAAGAATCAAAGGTATAAAAATCGAAAGGGATGAAAACATGTTGATTTTATTACTGGATAAGTTGCAAAGAAAGTTGACTCAGCTAAAGTTGCTAAGTACCTCTCCTTCCTTTTTAATTCGGATTTCCGGAATTCCGTAACAATTTCTTTATCATCTTACTATCTTCTCCTTTTTGGGTTTAACAACGTGGATGAACCAGATTTCGACAGTCTCATGTGACGCAGCTCCAACGTAGCCGCTTCGACATCGTCATGCCCTCTGCTTCTATTGATTTGATCCAACCTTCCTTCGTTATTTGTTGGAAGTGTGCAGGTATCAATATCATTCAATGTATTTTTTAGTTTATTATTTTTCCATTGATTTAGTGATATAAGTGTTGGTACCTTATTACTGTGAATTCATGATCATTAATTACTCAATATATTTGGAAGTTACAAATTAAATTTGGATATGAAAATGATAATGAATGTCTGACTAATAGATATGCAAATGGATAAGGATATAACATTTCCCTTCCTCCACTGCATTATTTATCAGATTTTAACATCCATATCTGTATCAGTTTTAGGATGATACATATAAGGATATGAATATGGTATCCGCAAACATCCATATGTATGTCCAAACAGCTGCTTATATATAGTTGTGTTTTTATTTTTAACCATATACAATATAATTTTGTACCTTCTTTCACCTTATTTGATATAATTATTACTATATAAGTATATTTAGTAGCTTTAAGGAGCAATTGTAAATTACAAAGAAGAGGATACAAAGAAGAGGATAGTTGCTTACATTTATATTCTTTTGTAAGAAAAATAATTGGTTTCAAGTCTTACTTTCAACAAAGTAATTTGTTGGTAAGTTTTAGTACTCAAATTTTCTTTTCATATTTTTTTCTAAATGTTTCAGTATGCTCAAAAGAAATTCTTTAATAATAATAAAGATGGTATGATATAAGTCAACATAACTTTTGCATCTTAAATAAAAAATTTATATATATTTGAAAATTCTTTCCATTCTATTTGACCCCCAAGATAATATTCTTGGCTTCATCAGGGGAGCTTGGCCCCCAATCTTCCAAGAAGCCATAATATAAAGTATATTTACTTAAATACAATAAATGAGTTACAATTGAAATTTATGGTAGTAACTAATCTTTGTAATATCTAAAATAAAATCACTTCGAACATGTGTAAATCAATTAACAAGGTAGGATAATTAAAATAATCATCAAAATTTATTGTATAGAGAATAATTATATATTTATTGTATGGAGAGGAATTATACTCTAGATTAAAATTAAGATGTCAGCACTCTGGTGACGATTATGGATATGAGTATTACGATATCTTTATCAATTTTAAAACATGAATGGTAGATACAAATATTAGCTGATAAAAAATAGTAATCATATCCTTAATAGAATATAAAATGGACATGGATCGAATATAAATAATAATGGAAATATTTTTATAGATAAGATCAAATAAACATAAATGAATGACTTATCATTATAAAATAAACTAAGTGCATTTATTCCATAAAAAGTATATCAAATACAGTGATGATGGTATAAAATTTTTGTCACGTAGAGTTACAAATAGATATGCAACTATGTTTTAAAATAAATATTTATGCATGGATATAAATTTATGTGAATATTAAAGTGATATCTCTATCCACATCGATTTATAGTCGATATTGAGACAAATGTCAAAACATGTATAAAATAGATTTGATAAGGAATCAAATATGAATATATATACATTTGTTTGCTTTTGTACACATAAAGCAATGCACAGTCACTACGAAATAAATGAGTTAACAACAGGATGTCTAGCATTTTTGCAGCGGAATTTCCGTTGCCATAGGCTAGACAAATATTATGGCAGAAACTTTTCTTTCTAAAGTAACATGAATATATATATATATATATATATATATATATATATATATATATATATATATATAGAATTAGCTTATTGTACGAGGTAAAAGTACTTTCATCTACGACGATACTATTATCTAATTACTAAAAAATCAGTGAGCCAGAGCAACAAATTATACAAATATTTTGAAATTTTTGTAATAGAAATTCGTAGCATAGGTTCATTAAATATATGACATTGAAATTGGTGACAAATATCATTTTCATTGATATATCATTTGTTATGGTGCATATATCAATGCTTATATGTTATCATTTTTCAAAAATTTAATTAGTCATCTCCAAATTCTAACCTAAAAGATTATCAACTATTAACTAAAATTTTGAAAAAGAGAACTGCATAAGCATTGTTATATGCAACATCGCTAATAATATAAATAGATATGACAATCATCACTGGTTTTGAAGTATAAAAACTAATTTCCAATGAATAATATCGTTGTTGCATATTTAACAACGGATGATACAATGATGAATTTTTAAAAATTACAATAAGCATAATTTTTGTAGTGAATTGTCGCACAAAATTCATGGTAAAAAGTAAGGGTAAGCAAAAAAACTGTGATAACAATGTGTTCATTACCAGTACTATGGTCACATAAGATTTGTTATAGGTATTGCCTAACAGATGTACATTTAAGATATCCCCTACTTTCATGTTATTAAATCTCTTCGTAAAAAAACAATTCGCAGCTAAAACTATCCATTTTTTGGATTCATCATTGCAATGGAAATTTATTTTTACTGAATGTTACTTGTTTTGAAATATTAAAGTTGACGTCACTACTTAATACCACACTAAAGCATGTAAGTGTACTTCTATTAAATGAAGAATTTTGTAGGAATATTTTTATTAATATAACATTTATAGCGATATTTATGTAAAATCGAAAGCCCTCCTTGCTACTCACTAGAACCCTTAAAACCAAATCCACGACCATAACGGATCGGCTTACAAATCAACTAGCTCCGGGCAAAATACCCTTTTTCTGGGCCGACAGAATCAATGGATCTACGCCCCTTTGTGAGCGATTCTCGAACCTCTGGAGCTTAGCCTATAACAAGCGAACCACCCTTTCACAAGCTCTCGCAACCTTGCATGTCAAGAAAAACTGGCTCAAAGCTCTAGCCAAAAGATCCGAAGCCACAACCGAACTTCGGGATCTCAAACTCCATCTACAAAACTTCAACCTCACCACCGATTCTATAGACAGCGTATCCTTCCCTGGAAGAACCATCTCACTCGAGCTATACCTTAGTACCTTACCCTCTCCCATAGAGGACAAGGCGCAAAACTAGACTCCAATTTTCGATCCAAATCCTTCCACCCAAGGGTTTCCTTCTTCCTTTGGTCTCTTAACCACAGAAAACCCATAACTCAAAACAAGCTCCTCTTCTCAACTAAGCTCACTAAAAATGTGTGCCACTTATACATGATCGATCTGAAAAATTATCCCACATATCCTTAGATTGCTCCGATACTTTAAATATACTTGCATTTTCCGATAGAGAAAAGGGATCCTACACCCGGTGGTGTAGGTAATTATCTACACCCGGCTCTTTTTTCAATATTTTTCGATTTTTTTAAATGAAATTTTTGTGGATTTAGATCACTATATATCACCATGGCGTCATTCCAAAATCAACTTAATTCAAGACTTCTATGATCTCCATCAAGACTACCAAATTTTAACGGTCTCAGAATTGCTGAAATTGACCCATTCTAGATAAACGTTTTAGGAATGTTTGTTTTGCATGAAACTTGAAACACATATTCCCCTTAATATATTTAGAAAACCCCCCTAAGAATTCCTTCAAAAAAATCCAAAAATAGTGAGAAAAAAGTCGGGTGTAGGTAATTACCTACACCCCCGGGTGTAGGCTCCCAGCTCCCTTTCCGATATTCCTCCCATAAGATTGGGTTTAAAAAAATTTACAGCCATAATTTACTCACATATTCCTTGTCACATTGGCAGATAATAACTATCAAGCGTGCATCGATATGATGGTTGATCTGGAAGGAGCGATGTACGAGAATTTTTTAGTGTACTTATAAACCGCTTTCAGTGATTGCTAGAAAAGCATCCTTCATATTTGATAACCTATTTTAAAACACCAAAACTCCAACTAAATTTATCTCCATGGCTTTGATTTTTATTAGACCTTTTTTTTCTTGCAGCAAAGAAGCGATGAGTTCCACCAGCCCTCGTCCTCACACGCGCTGCTAAAAGCTAAGAAGCCATGGATGAATGCTCCAGCAACCCATTCTCTCTATGTTGTTAATTGTGCTCCCTATTCCCTTTTTTTGCTAAGAACATCACCCTTAGGCCCCGTTCGGGTAGAGGGGTAAACTCCCTTTTACCCCACTCCTTCTCACTCCTACGTGGGTCTCATTTTTTATCTTTTTAAAAAAATAAATAAACCAATTCTCCATCATTAATTCCATCAAAAAATAATATATTATGCTATCATATCATATAAAAATTATAAACTACTCCACTTCTACTCACTTGTTCAAACTTCAATACAATCACATAAAAATAACTACTCATTTTTCAAACTTCAATACAATCATATCACAACAAACTCACTTCTAACCCACCCCCAGTTTAACCCTCTATCCAAACACCAAAACTCAAATACGAGTTATCCTCTACCAGTTTAACCTGCCTTAACCCGTGTACCAAACGCACCCTTATTGTCTTGCGGTCTCCGTAGAGGTGTCTTTCAGTTGTACTAATTACAGAAACTCCGTGGATTATTTTGCTGGTTATTTTGGTTGTACTTTGTGCCGGAGTCTGTGTAGGGCTCAATAACCTTTATCCGTCTGGGCTTGGTAACTTGCTACCCTTTTAGATGAATCAAATGCGGTCTTTTTTCAAAGAAAAATATGACCCATTGTCATTAATATAACAAGGAATATGATATTCATTGCGAATTTAAAGAATCGAGTAATAAAAAATATGCATTGTTATGCACTTATCTACGTATAATATGACAATGATTATTATTAAATTTTTTATTACCTTAGGGATCGATTTTGTAGTGGTGTATGTAACCATTATTGATTTTTTAAATAGTAGACCTGGTAATTTCGGGGGTCCGGAGCGTCTCCCTTGTGATTCGAATATGTGTCCTTTAAGATGGAGGCACATTGCACTACCACCAGACACTCCTTGGATTCTTGATTTTTATGGGTATTAATATGTCAAGATTATAGGTTAAGATTATCTTTTGTATATCCCAATATGGAATGGAGTATCCTCCCTCTTTTATCCTCTCAAATCAAAAATTTGTTGTTTTCTATCTAAATTACAATAATAATTTTGATTAAAGGCACGGATAATTTCATATCCATTGTCATATCTTTAGTGGTAAATAGCTAAATTTATAAGAACGGGTATTATTTGTTACTTGATTATTTAAATTCACAACGATTATCCTTCTCTCTATTATATTCCTATCAACAAATCATATAAAAATGATAATTCGTAGATACTTTTTCTAATCATTCTTAAATTTCGTGAGGACTTATACAGACTTTAACGAATAAATCAACTGATGCATCATTGTTATATGGACGTTTAACATAGATTTGTTGAAAAACAAAAGATAATTTGGCAACGCATAACATCCGTTGTTATATCTGACAACGGAGGATATGGTAATGGAAATCCAAATAATTTGTTACCTTGAGCCAATTTTATTGTAATGTTATCATCGCAATATATTTGTTGCATGATAGTATCTTTATCCCAAGATCTCCTAATTCTGATAATGATATTCTAATAAATATAATGGCGTTCACATATATTAGCTAGAATGTGCATGCTTCTACTGAATCAACCTTAGAACTTTTATATATACATATATATAGGTGTTTGTATATAAAGGAGAACTTTCAAATAAGGTGGATCTTTTCTGAGATTGTAAAGGCCGCTGTCAGTTTAGCAAAAACTCTGTAATAATTTTGTAAAAGTATAAAGTACACAGTATAAGAAATAATTTTGTAAAATATAGCATCCAAATTTAAATTAACATTTGCATCCAATAAAATAATATTTTCATAATTTTATTTCACAATACATGTTGTATTAATATTTATTATTAAATATATGAAATAAGAACTTGTAAAATACATTGGAAAGATATCTAAATTGATGGTGGCTCACCATATATATGGTGAGACCCCGCCTCATTTGAAGTTTCTCCTATATATATATATATATATATATATATATATATATATATATATATATATTGGAAAAAGGAGCCTACATCGGGTGATGTAGGTAACTTACCTACATCGGGTTTTTTTCACATTAATTTTTTATTTTTTTGAAATGAAATCTTCGGAGATTTACATCGGTATATACCACCATTGTGTCATTCCAAATCCAACTGAATTCGAGACTTCTACCCCCTCCATCAAAACTATCAAATTTTAACGGTCTCAGAATTGCTGAAATTGACCCCCTTCAGATGGGCATGTTAGAAATATTTTTTTCTCACGAAATTTAAAATACATAATCCACTCTATATATTAAGTAAATCCCATTGAGGTTTCATTCGAAAAAATGAAAAATAATGAAAAAAAATGACCCGATGTAGGTAAGTTACCTACAGCACCTGATTGATGAATCCCGTATTCATCATGCTAAAAACTCCTTATTAAAATCCCTGCTTAAACAAACCAATAAAAATATCCTCCAATTCTCTATTTTTATCATGTACTATATTGTCTATATTTAACCCTTAATTATTGTGTATTTAATTGTCCTTATTTTTCTGTAATTATTTTATCACTCAAAAACCCCTAAAAATTAGGTAGATAAGTTGTCTATAATTCACTGACCCTTAAAAAGCTAAAAAATACAAAAACAACTCAAAACCACAAAACCGGTGTTTTTATCCCCTTAAAAATGCCCCCAAAAAATAGCTTTTGTACAGATGACCTCTTTTGGCTTTTTGCCCAACATGAAAGTTGTAGATCTCGTCGAGACGAGCAACTTTCATGTTTTGACTTTTTCCAAATTCGGCCTCTAACTATTTCTTTTCTATTTTTCTTTGTTTTTACTTTTGAATTATTCTGATTGGACCACGTGGCGCCCTCTGGGCCGCCCACGTGGCCCGCTCTCCTTCCCGCCACCTGGCGCCCAATCTGGGCCGTTGGATCGCACCATTCCAGCCCCCATCCTCACCGTTCATCCCGCATCTCCTCTCAGCCGCCCGATCTGATCTTAGATCAGATCAGGACCGCCCACTAGCGCCTGATCCTAAGCCATTCGATCATCTCTCCATCCAACGCTCCCCAATACTCCACGTCACCACCTTCGCCCTTGCCCTTGGATGGACCCGGCTCCTCATCTGAACCGTTCATCACCGCCTCAACGCCAACCGTGCGATCAGATCCTAAGGATCTGATCACAGCCATCTGTCCGCGCTCTACCCACAGCCGTTGGATCTCACGATCCAACGGCCGTGGTTCATCGTCCACCTCCGACCGAGTCCCTCTCCAGACGTTACGATAACCGAGCCCACCGCCCCCTTCCTTTTTTGGCCGCCATCTCCGGCTACCTCTCCCTCTCATAACGCCTCTTCCTCGAAGCCCGTACCTCCGCCATCCTCGCGCCTTCATCAAGTCCCCTCGCCATCACTCCCGCTCCATTAAAACCTCGCTCCAAAACGCTCCTCCACCACTGTAACATCCAACCCCCTCCGCCTATTTAAACCCTCCCCCGTCACCGGAGTCAAGGGTCCACCATTCTTGGATCTTCCTCTAGCCTCCTCCGCCCCTCCGGTGACAGCGGAGGGGCGGAACGTCGAGGTGACGACGAGGTTGATTCGGTGTTGACCCTCAGCGCTCCGCCGCCGAGTAGCGGTGGCTCCGGCCACCTCCGAGCTCCCTGCCAAGGCCGTGCAGGTCGTGCGAAGACCCCTGAGCTCATCTGAGCTCAAGCCCAGGCCGTTACCCCCGCCAACTCCTCGCTCCGGCGAGGAGATTTTTCATCTGTATTTTTTCTCCATTTTCTCCGATTAATTCTGCCACCTACAACCACCATCGTTCCCATCTGATCCTCCCACGAGCTCCACCCGACCACCAGCAACCTCGCCAACCACCCACTCCCTTCTCCAGAACCCCCTACCACTCCGACCCACCTCCTCCTCCATCTCGCCGGAGGAGGAGCTTTGGCCTCCACCTCTGATCACCCCAAGGCCTCCGCTCACCTCCCATTCACTGCATCTCACTCACGCACTGCCTGCACTTCGCCTCGGGGATGCCTAACTCTTGCAGGTACTCAATGGACGGAAAACGCAACCCCGCACCGGTCTCGAGCTTCCATTCCGACGACGCTCCTCCGCCTTGCCCTTCCAGATGACTATGGAGCTACACCACCGACCGAGCTTCATCGCCCAGCCTTCACGGAGCTTCCTCGACCGTCTGGCAGGCCGCCTGAGCACGGCGGAGCTCCATCGAGTCCACCGGAGCCCCGCCTCCCCCGGTGACTCACGGAGGAGGATGATAGTACAGGTGCCGTCCGATCTCCAGGATCGGGCGGCTAAGAAGAAGCCACGTGGTGGACCCGAGCCCACTTCCAGACCTATAGGCTCGGGTCCTCCAAGCCCAATGCTGAACTTCCAGACCATGCCACGTGGACCCGAAGCTGAGCGCCCTCCCGAGCCTAAGTCCCTCGCGTGCATGGCGCGTGAGGGCCTGGGTAATTTACACGACAGACCCTGGACATTTTGGAAATTACATAAAGGTCCCCAGGCGCGTGTCTCACGTGCGCGCCTGGGTTATTTACAGGGAGGCCCTGCCGGGTTTCGTTATTTGCACAAATGTCCCCGCGCTTATGGAGAAATTACAGAGGACCCCAGGCGGCTTTTGGTATTTACAAATGGGTCCTTCCAGGGACCCATTTGTAATATTTATCCTTTATTTTTTTTGCATTTTTATTACATTTATGCCCTTGCACTGTTTTTAGCATAACTTGAGCATCGTAGGTCCAAATTGCATGATTTTAGTGTCGTTTTGATCCTTGTTTTGTTCTCTACATTCTAGCATGTTTAATTGTCTTATTTGCTCTTGTTTAATTAAAGTGAATTTTTATGTGGCAAATGGACCCTGCCCTCCTTGCCTTGCTTGAATTTGATGACACTCTTTATTGTTGCGATTAAATTGACACTAGTTTCAGTTTTCTCATGCTGCTCATAATTTTTAAAGGGTATAATTGTAGTATTTAATCTGTGTATAATTTCTCTTGCATATTCGCACATGCATCTCGTAACTTGCATAAAAACCAATAAAAATACATGCATCATAACATCCCTTTGCATTGCCTTGAAAATATCATAGTGCATCATAATTTGCATATGGACCTGAAAATGAGATTACTTGACGTTGAACTTCAAGAATCAATATTCAAAAGCCCTAATTAAGCAGCTGTGTCCCTGTGTTCGACCTTGGTACACTTACCAAGTATAAATATTCCACAGCATTCAAAGACTGTGGTTTTTGCTGAACAAAATTCGCCTCCTATGCTACGACTTAATTCATCATTATTATCGAGGCGAATTTTCGCGTTCATCAAATGGCGCCGTTGCCGGGGATACGGCTCTGTTTAATTTTTGAATTTTGATTTTTTTTAATTAATTCAATAATTTCTAGGTCCTCATTCCATGCATCATTTAGTTGCATATTATTTTGCGGATTTAATTTCTCTGGTTTTCTAACGTTTATCTTTTGTGGCAGGGCCCATGGTGATCGAGGACGCTTGATCCTCATGGAGGCGTGAAGTCAAATACTTCCGCTGAAGAGGCCGCGAAAGAACCTGTGAAGGATTTGGGAGATTTCAACAGTCAAAAAAAATTGCATTGCATTTTGTAAAAAGAAAAAAGAAAAAAAAAAGAAAAAAAAACTTGCATCTGCATATTTCTTTTTCAGTCTTGCATATTGTATTCAAAAAAAAAAATTCCCCCCCCCACACACACTCACACCTACACTGCACATACTCACCCCCACCCGCCCCCTGTATATTTCTCTCTCTCTCTCTCTCTCTCTCTCTCTCTCTCTCTGTGTGTGTGTGTGTATCTATTCTACACAAACCCCCTCTCCCTTGTATCATAGAACCCCCCCCCTAACGCAGACCTTACTTAGGCTATTTGTAGCCTAAGTATAGGGGGGACCTGCCTGCTCTTCCTTCCCTCATCCCGTCTTCTTGTACTTAGGGCAATTTTGGCCTAAGTATAGGGGAACTCTCCTCCTCAGTTCCGCTATATCTCCCTGTACTTGAACCGAGCCTTGGCTTCATGGCACTTGTGCTATGAGGACATAGTAAATTTTAAGTATAGGGGGGTATACCGTATATTATTGTATATTACTTTAGCCTTAGCTCGCGTTTTAAAAACTTTTTAAATTTTATTTTTTTCGGGCTGGGTTTTGGTAAACTAGTGAACTGAGTAAAAACCTGTAAAAATTAAAATTTGAGGGTTTAATTTTTGTGAATATTTCTGTATTAAAAAATATTCTTGGAGGTTGACTCTGACTACTAGGTTTAGTAGGCATTTTCAGTGAGGGAACCTCGGTCTCCCTTAGCAGAGTGGGTGGTTTAGAGGACATCGCATACGGCCCCGTCCTCAAGTAACACGGGCCTCGGCCCGTACTTACACCCATACTGGCTGAAAGTGAATACTTTTATTTGAGCCTGGGCCAGTCATTGTCTCTCCGAGGAATTAAAAAAAATTATTAAAACCCATAAAAATTTGCAAAAGATAAAAATCACACAAAAATTCACTAACCCGTGGAGTTGGTGTATTCCTGACACAATCACACTCACGCAAGGCTTGAGGATTTTTGAGGACACTGGATCTCTGGGATCTTGAGAGTCTGAGTTAACATGCCTTAGTCATTAGGGTTTTCCTGACTTAAATATCCACACTCCTCTGGTTTGAAAGATTTGAGTGCTATATTGCACTCTTAATCTCTACCTTCAAGAAAATATGATCAGCACAGTCACTTCCACAACTGCATGATTGATGAGCTGAGATGAGATATCACTTGAGGAACTAGGACCATGGATTTAAGTTTAGACCTGATCTGATGATATTCGAGGATGGGATAAAGTTAATGAAGGCTTCAGAAAACCTGAGTGTCAGCAAAAACCCTAGCCAGTATGTGAACAAGATTCATATGCTATCTCTTGATATTTGCCTAAAAGTGCCAGGGTGTGATGAAACTTAAAAGAACTTGTTGATCAGTGTGCGCCAATCTCTTGGTAAAAGCAGTGGAGCTAGCCAACAAAAGAAATGAAATGTCAAAGAAAAGCTCTAAATCCAAAGTCAAAAATTCCAAATGAGCTTCCACCAAAGGCGAGCGCTCCCAAACATTTTCAAGTGTCCACTTGGACCAAGCGCTAATTAGGACTAAGGAGTCGGGCTGACACCACAAAAAGGGCCCTGCATCGTAAGCGATACAAGTCTGGGTGTCGAAGGTATCTTAGATACTCAGAAAAGACACACCCCGGTGTATTCCCAGAAAAACAAGTGCAGACGACTCCAAATTCTCTTGACGGACACATTGATCAACAAAATAAAATATATTTGTGTTGAGTAAAAGGCACTCGAGAGGCCCCTTGTTCCAATGTGAGGGTGAGAAAAATATACACAATCCCATGTACCTCCATCAACTGGCCGTCCATCTACATTTTAAAGTCTGACAAACTAAAGAGATGGTTGACTGAAGCAAGAGTAGACTTCTTCCCTAGTATTGAGGATTAGGTCTAGAGGAGAGTCTTTGGGACTGGAACCTTGGGTGATACATCGACTCGGCTCTCATGAAATGCAGTACACTAAATGTCATATCCTTATGTTATATGTACAAAAAGAGAGTCTGATAATCAGAGAAGTTGGATTCCTTCTGACTAAGGCTTGGATAAACCCAGAATTTTAGGATCACTTAGGTCAAGGGTCTTCGAAAAATCAAGCCTTGTATTTTTCACGCGCACTGTCAGGAATTAATCCAACTCCTTCATTTTTTAGATGCTCGAGGACGAGCATGGTTTAAGTATAGGGGTATGATGAATCCCGTATTCATCATGCTAAAAACTCCTTATTAAAATCCCTGCTTAAACAAACCAATAAAAATATCCTCCAATTCTCTATTTTTATCATGTACTATATTGTCTATATTTAACCCTTAATTATTGTGTATTTAATTGTCCTTATTTTTCTGTAATTATTTTATCACTCAAAAACCCCTAAAAATTAGGTAGATAAGTTGTCTATAATTCACTGACCCTTAAAAAGCTAAAAAATACAAAAACAACTCAAAACCACAAAACCGGTGTTTTTATCCCCTTAAAAATGCCCCCAAAAAATAGCTTTTGTACAGATGACCTCTTTTGGCTTTTTGCCCAACATGAAAGTTGTAGATCTCGTCGAGACGAGCAACTTTCATGTTTTGACTTTTTCCAAATTCGGCCTCTAACTATTTCTTTTCTATTTTTCTTTGTTTTTACTTTTGAATTATTCTGATTGGACCACGTGGCGCCCTCTGGGCCGCCCACGTGGCCTGCTCTCCTTCCCGCCACCTGGCGCCCAATCTGGGCCGTTGGATCGCACCATTCCATCCCCCATCCTCACCGTTCATCCCGCATCTCCTCTCAGCCGCCCGATCTGATCTTAGATCAGATCAGGACCGCCCACTAGCGCCTGATCCTAAGCCATTCGATCATCTCTCCATCCAACGCTCCCCAATACTCCACGTCACCACCTTCGCCCTTGCCCTTGGATGGACCCGGCTCCTCATCTGAACCGTTCATCACCGCCTCAACGCCAACCGTGCGATCAGATCCTAAGGATCTGATCACAGCCATCTGTCCGTGCTCTACCCACAGCCGTTGGATCTCACGATCCAACGGCCGTGGTTCATCGTCCACCTCCGACCGAGTCCCTCTCCAGACGTTACGATAACCGAGCCCACCGCCCCCTTCCTTTTTTGGCCGCCATCTCCGGCTACCTCTCCCTCTCATAACGCCTCTTCCTCGAAGCCCGTACCTCCGCCATCCTCGCGCCTTCATCAAGTCCCCTCGCCATCACTCCCGCTCCATTAAAACCTCGCTCCAAAACGCTCCTCCACCACTGTAACATCCAACCCCCTCCGCCTATTTAAACCCTCCCCCATCACCGGAGTCAAGGGTCCACCATTCTTGGATCTTCCTCTAGCCTCCTCCGCCCCTCCGGTGACAGCGGAGGGGCGGAACGTCGAGGTGACGACGAGGTTGATTCGGTGTTGACCCTCAGCGCTCCGCCGCCGAGTAGCGGTGGCTCCGGCCACCTCCGAGCTCCCTGCCAAGGCCGTGCAGGTCGTGCGAAGACCCCTGAGCTCATCTGAGCTCAAGCCCAGGCCGTTACCCCCGCCAACTCCTCGCTCCGGCGAGGAGATTTTTCATCTGTATTTTTTCTCCATTTTCTCCGATTAATTCTGCCACCTACAACCACCATCGTTCCCATCTGATCCTCCCACGAGCTCCACCCGACCACCAGCAACCTCGCCAACCACCCACTCCCTTCTCCAGAACCCCCTACCACTCCGACCCACCTCCTCCTCCATCTCGCCGGAGGAGGAGCTTTGGCCTCCACCTCTGATCACCCCAAGGCCTCCGCTCACCTCCCATTCACTGCATCTCACTCACGCACTGCCTGCACTTCGCCTCGGGGATGCCTAACTCTTGCAGGTACTCAATGGACGGAAAATGCAACCCCGCACCGGTCTCGAGCTTCCATTCCGACGACGCTCCTCCGCCTTGCCCTTCCAGATGACTATGGAGCTACACCACCGACCGAGCTTCATCGCCCAGCCTTCACGGAGCTTCCTCGACCGTCTGGCAGGCCGCCTGAGCACGGCGGAGCTCCATCGAGTCCACCGGAGCCCCGCCTCCCCCGGTGACTCACGGAGGAGGATGATAGTACAGGTGCCGTCCGATCTCCAGGATCGGGCGGCTAAGAAGAAGCCACGTGGTGGACCCGAGCCCACTTCCAGACCTATAGGCTCGGTTCCTCCAAGCCCAATGCCGAACTTCCAGACCATGCCACGTGGACCCGAAGCTGAGTGCCCTCCCGAGCCTAAGTCCCTCGCGTGCATGGCGCGTGAGGGCCTGGGTAATTTACACGACAGACCCTGGACATTTTGGAAATTACATAAAGGTCCCCAGGCGCGTGTCTCACGTGCGCGCCTGGGTTATTTACAGGGAGGCCCTGCCGGGTTTCGTTATTTGCACAAATGTCCCCGCGCTTATGGAGAAATTACAGAGGACCCCAGGCGGCTTTTGGTATTTACAAATGGGTCCTTCCAGGGACCCATTTGTAATATTTATCCTTTATTTTTTTTGCATTTTTATTACATTTATGCCCTTGCACTGTTTTTAGCATAACTTGAGCATCGTAGGTCCAAATTGCATGATTTTAGTGTCGTTTTGATCCTTGTTTTGTTCTCTACATTCTAGCATGTTTAATTGTCTTATTTGCTCTTGTTTAATTAAAGTGAATTTTTATGTGGCAAATGGACCCTGCCCTCCTTGCCTTGCTTGAATTTGATGACACTCTTTATAGTTGCGATTAAATTGACACTAGTTTCAGTTTTCTCATGCTGCTCATAATTTTTAAAGGGTATAATTGTAGTATTTAATCTGTGTATAATTTCTCTTGCATATTCGCACATGCATCTCGTAACTTGCATAAAAACCAATAAAAATACATGCATCATAACATCCCTTTGCATTGCCTTGAAAATATCATAGTGCATCATAATTTGCATATGGACCTGAAAATGAGATTACTTGACGTTGAACTTCAAGAATCAATATTCAAAAGCCCTAATTAAGCAGCTGTGTCCCTGTGTTCGACCTTGGTACACTTACCAAGTATAAATATTCCACAGCATTCAAAGACTATGGTTTTTGCTGAACAAAATTCGCCTCCTATGCTACGACTTAATTCATCATTATTATCGAGGCGAATTTTCGCGTTCATCACTGATGTAGGCTCCTTGCCACCCCCCCCTCTATATATATATATATATATATATATATATATGAGGAAAGGGAAGCTACATCATGATGTAGCTAACCTTAGCTACATCAGGGGCAATTTCGTCCTCTTTTTTTTATTTTTTTTCGAAATTTCGATGATGGATTTTCATAACTATATCCCTCTAATATGTCATTCAAATTTCGTCAGAAACAGAGACTCCTACGGCCTCCATCCAGAACAGGTAAAATAAAGCAAATCTATGACCGTTAAAAAATGACTGTCTGGATGGAGGTCGTAGGAGTCTCTGTTTCTAACGAAATTTGAATGCCATATTAGAGGGATATAGTTATGAAAATCCATCATGGAAATTTCGAAAAAAAATAAAAAAAAAAAAGAGGCCGAAATTGCCCCTGATGTAGCTAAGGTTAGCTACATCATGTTGTAGCTTCCCTTTCCTCTCTCTCTCTCTATATATATATGTCAATGGGGCTGCCCCGCCCAATTTTTTGTGAAATTTTTTATTTTTTTTGAAAAATGTCACAATGTATATTCATCCATATATCTCTCCTATATGTCATTCGAATTTCGTCAGAAACAGAGACCCCTACGGCCTCCATCCTGATAAGGTTGATTTAAAAAATCATGCGACCATTAAACACATGACGTCTTGATGGAGGCTGTATGAGTCTCTGTTTCTGACGAAATTCGAATGGCATATAGGAGGGATATAGGGATGAATATACATGGTGATATTTTTCAAAAAAAATAAAAAAAATTGACAAAAAATGGGGTGAGAGCAGCCATGTTAACATGGCTGCCCCGAAGGGGCGGCCCCATTTTTCCCTACACACACATATTAGGTTAATGGGGCTGTCCCCGCGCTATTTTCGGCGTTTTTTTTTTAAAAAAAAATATTGCCATGTATATTCATCTCTATATCCCTCATATATGTCATTCGAATTTCGTCAGAAACAGAGACTCCTACGACCTCCATACTAGGGATGTCAATATGGGTTTACCCATTGGATACCCGACCCGAACCCGTCCCATTTAAAGACCCGAAACCCGTCCCATTTATTTTTGGGCGGGTTTAGGTTTTGAATTGACTACCCATGCAGGTATGGGTATGGGTTTGGGATTGCCTTAAGGGTACCCAAACCCGAACCCGCCCCAAACCCGAATAATATATATATATATAAAGATAGATGTTTATGTTGCATTTTGATCAAACTAGACCCAAATCCATTTCATATCTAATATGTATCGATCTACATGTATAAATATCCAACTCAATTTTCTCCTCTCCATCCATTTATTCATATTCAACTAACGTTTTATATCTTTAATAAATAAAAACTATCAACACAAAAGAGTTAAACGCTTAACATATATAAATATTTAATATTCTCTATATATTGCATGTTTTAATTAATCACCATATTACACGATCTAACTCTATTTCGTCTATCTGTGAAAATCTTGTATACATTTATAAACAACTTAAGATTTACCATGTCGAAGACCGCTTGGAATGTAATTATTTCCCACTCACTTTACTCTTGGAATGTAAAGACCTCTTACATTGTTTTTATTGATTCATCTTTTATTAAGTGGTTAAAATTTATTTTTCCGTTGACCGAATTGATCGATTAAGGACAACGACATTGTGATTTATTTTCTACCTTAGTCGAATCAATTTTTGGCTCATCAGAATGGCGTCGTTGCCGGGGAGCACGGCTTTGTAGTCATTTTTCATTTTGTTTCTCTATATTATAATCGTTTTCTGACATTCTCTCTCTAATTTATGTGCGAGGTACTGCTTGACGATATGAAGATTACTTCTTGAAGATCCGCACAGGAGGAAGAGCAGGAAATTGAAGAAGAAATTTCATTTTATTTGAGAGAGAATAATATTTTTTGTAATAATTTAGGACTTTGGACCTGTGGACTTGGACATTTTTCAGGGTCTGTTTCGCCAAGTGCCGGTGCACTTGGAGGACCTCACCGTTGTTTTTCGTCGGTTTTATTTTCTCGTTTTTTTTATTCACGCAGGATTTGAGCCCCTAGCCTTAGGATTCTTGCTTGACTGTGACTTAATAAATAGGACCCAAATACCATTAATAACATTGCTTGTACATATAGCTCGGTAATTGGACCAAGAATAAAAATCTAAAAAAAATAGTCGATCCACTACCTTCGAGCCTACGCGCCACAGCCCACCCTGCCAAGCGTTGCTCCTGAACTTGATTTGTCGAGAGGAGGAGGGGTGAGCCTAGACCGGACCTTTGGATCGGAGGCTGGTGGTCGACTAGACGTTCTTTCGAGTAGAATTGCTGCTTAGGGCTCGGATTTCTGCTTGCATCATTTAGGTAGTTTAAATTTTTGTATTTAAATTTCTGCGCGGATCATATTGCATGTAGAGTGCTGGAGTAAGGTACGCATTTCTATCTCTGCATGCATCATTGTTTTTGACCGTGCATTGGCTTTCTCGATCCCTCCCCCTGTTTTTGGACTCAAATTAATCAAAGAAGAAATCGGAAAGCTCGTTAGGCGTTTATTTTTGAAAAAATCCAAAAAAATAAAAAATCAAAAATTAAAAAAAAATGGGACTGCTAATTGAACTTGACTCTAAAATTAAACGTAATTGACCACTTCATTGTATTGGGAGAGCAATCCCATCATTGTTTGCGCTTTTAATTGCTTGCGTACACACTAAGGAGTAGTGCCCAAATCCCATTCAAGTCTCCTAAGTGTTTGTACAACTTTTGTTGATCACCTAACTTTAAAATTGAAAAGATAAAAGACCAAATCTCATGGTCTTCACTTTGTGTCGAGTTGGTGAACTGGGGATTTGCTTTGTGTTTTGTATGTCGATGGTGTGAGTCGGTTACGATCATTCTTCTATCATTAGCAGTCACCTTCTATCTCTATCCCATCCTCCCTCCCTTCTATCTCTCTCTTCGTTCCTTCCTTTTCTTTCTTTCACTCCCTTCTATCCCTCCATCCCTCCCTTCATTTTCTTCGCTTCATGATGGGTCGCATTCCATTCCATCTAAATTTTGTGGCTTCTACATCTCATGTCCATCATTCCCGCCCACTTTCTTGGGAGGTCAGAACTCCATCTGATTTTCTATCTTCTCCCTACCCACCCTCCCATTCGGGACGTGCTGTGAGTGAAGTCCGAGGAGACCGGATTGACCAAACACGATATCCGGGCATTCACCTTGCTGAGCTGAGAGTGCACCCCATAGGCGATCATATGATGCAGTTGCGAGCTTTAGATAACTTCTACCCTGGGATGATGGATGAGTACACCGATCAGGAAGTACAGTTCACTTCTACTTTGAGACCATTCGTCCTGGATTTATAGTTAATTGATATACTGCCGAAATTCTTAGGGGACGTGCATGAGGAACCATATTTGCATATTGATGAATTTGAGGAAACTTGTGGATCACGATCATATTCCGATATAACTTCTGAGGAAATGATGCTGATTACCTTCCCATTTACACTTCAGAGTAGAGCCAAGAGTTGGCATAGACGATTGGGAAGGAAGATTACTACATGGGGAGATTTATGATCATTATTTTTGAAGAAATTTTACCCCAGTGTAGAGCAGAGATGATGCGGTCGTGTATTCGTGATTTTTCAGTTAACCCTCAGAAGCCAATGATAGATTCATGGTTGAGGTTACGAGAACTTGTGAGGCGATTTCCGGATCATGGATTTTCGGTGACTGACCATATCCATATCGCCATGAGGGGGAGGACCGCAGAGCAGATTTCATATGTCATTACCTTGTGTAGTGGTTCACACCACTGTCCCGATTTGGATTTAGTTGCGACCATCTTGGATACACTTTCTGATCTTACATATTCACGCGATGATGTATTTGGGACAACATATGAGGGAGAGATGACAACAGTTGAGTGTGTGACACACCATGCCGATCTTGACATCACATACCAATCCGAGGATATGGATGCTACTACTTCTCATTTGATGGATGCGTTGACTACTACTGTGTGTTCCGAGAGACGGACATTGGTGGAGTTTTCATTGGATTTACAATCAGATTTTGAGCCAGTCCCGCTCTTTCATGTAGAAGATTCTTCGATTCTAGATCTGTTAGGATCCCAAGAGATAGAGGAGGAACCCACATCTCAGCCATTCTTTGAATCTTTCCAGTATCCATATGCCGTTGATTCAGTGTCTTGTATTCAGGAGATCTTCTCAGACTCAGAGATACATTCTGATCCATCTCAGCGTAAAGAGCTTGATGAGGGACCGATTTTGGATTTTACAGACCTTGATAGTCCCGTACTTGAGCTATGTGTCCTCCCATTTGATGAGGTCGATACATTTTTGGAGGACACGACATTTGACAACATCGATCCCCAATTTCCTGATGATTTGGCATTACTCCCCGAGGGTTATCTGCGGGAGGATGCCATGGACCATGTGTACTCGGTCTCACTTTCTGAGAATGCATCCGATCTTTCGGATCACGAGATCGAGTATTTTGATATTTCTGATAATGAGTTTGATGTTTCTCTCCTCGACGACCCTCGCGAGGATGAGCCAATCTTTGAGGTATTCGATGAGTTCACTGATTTGTCTACATTATATGCATCAGATATCAGCCTTTATAGTGAGTCTCCTGATCATGATCTTCCATATCTATTCGAGACTGTGATTAACGTGGAGGATTCACTGACAGATCCTTCCTTCTCCACGTTCGACTTCTTCGGCTCTGCTCTTTCACTCCATACAGATCTTGAGCCGACGATTTCTTTTGTGTTACCGGAGCCCGACTTCATCTGCCCATATCTTGATCCGGTAGCAGACACCCGCCTGATTGATTATCTGGATGTTACATCTACTCTGTTGACCTCGTCGTTATTCTCCCACCGAGACTGCAACGACAGTACGGTATTCGCCTGACAGATGCCGTCCTGAACCTTGATACTGCGTTGTCCTAACATTTGCGCCCAGCTAGGGGCGTAAACTCTAGCGCTTGTTGAGAGGCACCTCAACATTGGTCGACTCATATCTGTATAGATCATCTGTCCATATCATACACTCTTTCTGTCTCACACCCCATCTCCATCGCATGATCATTCAATACTTAGGGTGTACTTTACCCTAAGTATAGGGGGGATGTCAGGCATTTGATTATTTTTTTGATTCTTTTTACCTCTATTTTGCTGCCTATACTTAGGGACATTTTACCCTAAGTATAGGGGAGGTAGAATCTGTACATTCTACTCATCGGTCTTCCCTTTGTGTACAGTCTGCTATACTTAGGATTACTTGATCCTAAGTATAGGGGGATCACCGACTTCTATTGATTATTTTTCTTTTATTCGTCGCTGTAGTATATTATTCTTTTCACTTTTCTATACGCGGCACGAGTTATGTCTTACTTTCCAGCTCTTTGATCACTATGAGGACATAGTTCGAGCTAAGTATAGGGGGTGTCGTATATATTGTATATATACTTTAGCCATAACTCGTATTTTCAGATATATATATATATGGTTAAAACACTGTGTAAATACTCAAAAAAAACCAAAAAAAAACCAACTCTGTAATATACTTATATAAATTACTCAAGTTGTAAATCCGTGAATCTTATTCTTGTAAAATAATCAAAACACTCTTGTATAAATATGAATCTCATTCCAAAAAAAATCTCTCTTGTATATATTTGTATATATTACTAACTATTTGCATTAAAAAAACTTTTCGCATGTGCATCATCATTTTTCAAAAATCCATAAAAAGTTCAAAATTTTGAAAATGGTTTCACAAAAAGATTTTCTTTTCCTTGCATGTACATATTTTCTTGTATTTGCATTTGCATGAGTATTTTTCAGGATGATTTTGACATTTAGACTAAGTCTGGAATAAATTTGAAGAATGGAGCTTAGTTGGACCTTAATGCACTTAATTTCAGAGGAACCTTATAAGATTTGGAGTTAAGACTTTTCAGGTCCTAGTGACTTAATTCATTGAGTCCATAAGATTATGTTCACATGTCATCTTGATGAGTCTAAGTAGAACATTTAACAACACACACATGATTCTTTCAGACCGTGGCTTACCTTGGACACTGCACTTTACACGTAGCTCTTCATGGATGAGGTAGTGAGGGGGCAGAATCTTTTGGCTTGGGGTAGCATACGAGGGTAGTACATCTAGGCGGAACCTCTCGTCCTCCTCTAGGGAGGGAAGTGTGTCTCAACCTAGTCTGGTGATGTTGAGTTCTAAAGACAGGAGCTGTGGGGTTGCAATAATGCTTCAAAAGAGGGATAGTCTACTGGCTCAAGAGGAAAAACTCCTTATGTACATGCTGCACCTTGTATATATTGTCAAAAAAAAGAAGAAAGAAAAAATGCAAAATCTCCAAAAGTGGACAGGCTTGATAGAAAAATAAAATGCCTGTAAAAAAAAGAATAAGAGCTTCAAAGTCATATATTTGTGAGCTTGCAGCGGGTGACATGGCTACACTGGTCATGCATCCAAGGATAGGTAACTACACTGGTTGTCGTCCATTCTCTTCTCCATCCCCTCTTCTTGAGCTGGTTGTACTTGAACTTAGAAGGGAATATCCCCGCTCCTCGAGGAAAGAGTTGCCAGACCGGGTTATTTGAGTTACCTTGTTGAGAGAGGCTGAATCTTTGCTACTTTTGAGATGAGGAGCTATTTTTCACTTACACGTACAAGTAAGAATTCATAGTCATAAGAATTTGTGTATGTAGACTTGTTCTGATCTGACTGTTGAGGAGACATGAATAGGAGTCTTATGTAACTTAGAGGCTGTTAGGTTTTAATTTCATTTCTCATTAAGGTTCCGACACACTAATAATCCAAAGGTCCGACAGAGCTCCAGACTACATTTTTATGAAGATAAGTTTGAAAGTCAATATTATTCTAACTTCTTTCCTTTTTCTTTTCTTTATTTTTATTTTCACTTATTTTTCAAATAAGTGTTTGCTAAGGGACTAGCAAAGGTAAAGTATAGGAGAATGATGAATCCACGATTCATAGCCTTTATTCTTTTATTTTACCCTCTTTTCCTTAGTCAAATACCCGTAAATAACCACTAATTCCATAAAATTACCATTCTGCATGCATTTGTTAATTATGCATTTTTAACACTTTTTGTATATAAATAAAAGAATAAAGAAGAAAAGAAAAAGAAAAGGATGTGGTTATGCAATAAATACAGACTAACCCAAACCCCGAGAGAAGGTCAAGCTTGACCTGATCGACCAGGAATAAAGTAGGGGGAGATAGGGTCTTCTGTCAAAAAAATCAAAAATATCTTGTACATATTTTTCATGTATATTTGTGCAAAACTTACATTATTTTATTTGTACATAATTTGACCTCAAACTAATTACTTTTGTAAATAAAAATTGTAAATAAAATTGTGTTGTAAATAATAAAAATATTTGTAAAATAAAATATTATACATATTGCAAATAATTACATCCAGAAAAAGCTGCAAAGTGATAATTGAAACACCAATTCCGACTCCATACAAGCTCAAATTGACCAAACTCACTTCCATCATACTCTAAATTAAATTATCTTTCAAATGGCTGTGCTTTCATTATTTTTGGAGTTACGGTTAAAAAGTCGGTTTTCTAGGGTGTTTTGTGCAGTTTTCCCATATATTTGATGTACATATTTATTTATATTTATACATAATATATATTGTACATATTGTTTTCATTGAAAAAACAAAAAAATTAAAAATAAAAAAAACTTTTATGGAAAAAAGTATTTCCTTATTTGAACTTATGTACATTGTATTATATGTATATAATATATGTAACTAACTAACTTTCTTTTATAAAAAAACTACAAAAAATTAATTATCTAACATTGATTAATTAATTTAATTTAATTCCAAATTTTATATTTAATTATTTGATTATATTTAATTTATTTGATTTTATAACATGCCATATATATTAGATTTGATTTCATGCCTTTAACGGCCACCATTAAGGTGGCTAATTAATTTCCAATTAATTAATTAATTAATTAATTAATTAATTCCGAATTTCGTAATTAATTATTTAATTAATTTATTAATATAATTATTTTATTAATTCATCCAATAAAAACTTTCCACATTTGTCCATACCTTCCTTTTTCATTTTTTCTCTCTTTTTAATGGGCTCATCATCCCTCATTCACATTTGATCAATCTTTGGAGAGAGGAGCCCGATCTCCGAGAGTTTCTTGTTGCAGAAGGGTGCCCAGCCTCCGATCCAGTCGGTGACAGCGACTTGCACTTCGTCGAGGCCATCACGACGCGTCCGATCCCAAGATGAGATCCCAACTTTATTTACTGTCATTTTTCGTAGGTAATAGTAGTTCTAATTTTTGCTCTTAGTTTATTAGTTGTTAGATCTTTAAAAATCATCAAAATTTTCACCACCTATTTCCGCCTCCAAAATCGATTTTTCATATCATCTCACGATCTCCACGCTTCACGATCTATCTCACGCAATCCTCCACCTTCGGTCACGCACAATGACCGGAGTCTCGGATCTCTCTTCCATCTCGCCGAGATCCGTCCATTCACGGTTCCTATATTTGTGCATAAATAAAAATAATAATAAAATGCATATTTATTTTTTTTAATCTAACATCTATTTTGCAGGAAAATCAAAATAAAAAAAACATATATAAAAAATAATAATAATAAACCTTTCCCTCTTTTATTTCTATTTACATTTCCTGTTAAAAACAAAAAAAATACATTCTTTCTAACCTTTGTCTTGCAGGAAACAAAAATAAAAATAAAAAAATTAAAAAAAAATTATCATTCTCCTATTTACATAAACAGAAAATAAAAAAATAAAAAAAACAAATAAAAAATTCGTTGCAGCCGCTCCTTCCAGGCGCCCCCCGCGCGCGGTCCTCCACGTTCACGCGACCCGCATCGCCGCCGCGCCTCCTGCACTCCGACGTCGCAGGCCCGCGCCAAACGGCCCAGCACCGCCTTCAGGCCCAGCGGCGGAGCCCCTCTGACCGTCACCACCCCCCGCAAGAAGCTCCGCCCCTCTCAGCGGGCGGCCCTCCGCCGCACCACCTGCTCTTGCCAGCCTCCGCGCGCGTGCGCCCCCCTGCAGGCGCCCTCATGCCGACACCCCGCACGGTGCTCCGCGCAGCCGTCCACTCTGCCCTCCAGATCGTCTAGCGGGCGGCGGCGCCGCCCCGCTTCCCGCCTGCAGCCGCCTCCCCTTCCGCTCCCGCGTGCGGCCGTGCAAGCCCAGCACCTTCAGCCCCGCGGCCCTCCGCGTGCGGGTGTCACCCGACCCGCGTCAGGCCGCGCGTCCGCCCCGCTGCATCTGTACTTGGCCCTCCTCCGCTCGCGCCGTGAGCGCCGTCCTCCTCCAGCCCGTTGGCGGCGGCGGCTCCTTGCCTCCTCATTTTGGAAGAGAAACGAAGGGTTGAAAACTCTAGTGGGGTTTGAGGCATTAAAATATTGGTTAAATTGCAAAGTTCCTATTGAAAGTTGTTGAATTTAAGAAAAGACCCCTGTCAGAGCCTGAAGCATATGACTTGCACATGTTATGTGGGAAAATTACATCTTCAGCCCTTGAAAGTTTCAGATACTACAGAGATATCTCCGCCTTCAACTCGGATCACATGATTGTGGGTAATTTGCGAGATTCACTTCGAAATTTATTTTTGTTATATTTCAGTCCAAAACTTTTCAAATATGATGTTTTAGTCCCTGTACTGCAGAACATAAACTTTGCTTGTCTCTTTTGATCGAATAATTATTCTGATCGTTGCAAAAATTTTCAAAAATAATGTGCATAATCCTGTTGTAGTCTTTATCATTGTATAAATTTTTCATAGCTTTTTATTGTCATTTGATTATTTTTAAAAATACCAAAAAGAGTGTGTGCGTGTGTTTTTATTCTTTGTGCCTTGTTTTGAAAATAAAAAAATATATAAAAATTCAAAATCACTAAAAATCATCTTTGAAATTTGACTACTTAGTTTTTCAAACGTGCTCCTTGTGTTCGACCCTGGTCGCTATACCAGGTAAAAAGAATAGCGAAAAGCCGCTTACATTTCTTTTTTGATTTATCTTATTTCGAGTGGTTTCATTTATTTTCTCGTTTACCGAATCCCACGGTTGAGAACGACGATATCTTTTTGCAACATTATTTTCCTCTCTCGACCGCGTCGGATTTGGCTCATCAGAATGGCGCCATTCTGATGACGCAAAAATCCACGCGGTCGAGATGGGAAATAATTAATTTGCAAAAAGATGTCGTTGTTCTCAACCGCGAGACTCGGTCAACGAGAAAAATGATTAAAACCACTCAGAAAAAGATATATGAAGAAAAATAATGTAAGCGGCTTTTCGCTATTCTTTTTACCTGGTATAACGACCAGAGTCGAACACAAGGAGCACGTTTGAAAAACTCGGCAATCAAATTTCAAAGATATTTTTTTAAGGTTTTTTATTTTTTTTATTTTTTTATTTTCAAAATAAGATACGAATAATAAAAACACACACCGCTCTTTTTTTATTTTTTAAAAAGGTCAAAAATATACAAAAAAATCCACAGAATTTTTTTTTGGAGTTTTATAAAAGGAAAATGCACGAAAATTGGTCAGAAATTAGAACACACCAAAATGCACCTACATTAATTTTTGTGGAATTTTTAGGCTCTTTTTCGATTTTTTATGTATTTTCAAAGTGTAGGCAAGGAAAAGACACTATTTTTGATTTTTTTAAAAATATCAAATAAAGTCAAAATGCTATGAAAATTTTATACAATGATGAGGCACATAACAGGAATATTCACAAATTTTCTGAGAATTTTTGCAAGCATGAAAACATTTATTCCAATCAAAAGATCATGTCAAATTAAGGTCTGCAGTATTAAAGCCTGAATAAAAGGGGTTCACTTGCAATTATGCAAAGTTTATGCACTGAAGAGATAACAAAAATAAAATCCAGGAAAAAATGGCGCAAATTACCCACTAAAAGCATGCACAGCACATGATCTTCTAAAGCAGGGGCGTCTCATTCTGCAATATTTAAAACCTTTGAGGCTCAAGATGTAATTTTCCCTTTTTTTTATTCAAGCCCTAGGTCTTCCTCTTCGTTGAGGCCTTTGTTTCTCTTCTCAAAAAGCAACAAGGGCTGCCGCCGCACACAGGGGCTGAGGATCACGGAGACAAGCCGCCGCCAAAGGGGGAGCAGGGTCGCGCGGACGGACTCGGCGGAGGAGACGACGCGCAGGCGGTGGACGCGTGGCAGCTTCAGGTGGGTTGGCGGCTTCCGCCGCTAGCGGATCTGGAGGCGTGCGCTGGCGGTGAGGCGCGCCGCCCTCACGCAGGAGGTCGGGTGCGGGAGGGCGGAAGGATGATGGAGGCGCAGTGGCACACCGCGTCCGGAGGACCGCACACGGAGGTGCGCGGCGGGTCAGACGCCTGGAGGCGCGGAGATGGGGCGTCGACTTCGCGGAGCCACCTGGCTCGCGGGGGCTGTGACGGAGGCGGGCCTAGGCAGCGCTCGGAGAGAACGGCGTGGACGGCACTCGCGCGCGGCAGCAGCGGTCGAGGACGCGTGGCCGCTGCTCGCACGCAGGAGGCGCGGAAGGGCGGCGTTGGCCGGGCCGATGGGCGGAGGCGACAGGGGTCCTGCCGTGTGTTGTTTTATTATTTTTTATGTTTTTTTGTTGCTGCAGGAAATATTAGTAGGGAAAATGTAATTTTTTTATTTTAATTTCTTTATTTTTATTACATGCAAAACAAGTGTTAGAGAAAGAGATGTTTTTTTTATTTTCCTTGGAAAAACAGATGTGAGATAAACAAGGAAAATTATTTTATATTTTTTTTATTTATATACAAAATGGATGTGTGAATGGACGGATCTCGACGAGATGAAAGAACGGATCCATGTCTCCGGTCACCGTGCGTGACCGGAGGTGGAAGGTTGCGCGGGGTAGAACTAGAAATGCGGAGATCACGAGATGAGATGAAAAATCGGTGTCGGGCGAAAATGCGTGGAGATTTTTTTTTAATTCTAAGATCTAATCACTACACCTACGCTAAAATCTAAGCCTACAATTTACCTAAGAGAAACGACTAGAAATAAAAATGGATCTCACCTTGGGGTTCGGACACGCCATGATGGCCTCGACGAAGCTCAAATCACTGTCACCGACTGGATCAGAGGCTAGGACCCTCTTCAGCAAGAAACCTCTCGGAAACCGGGCTCCTCTCCACCAAAGATCGATCAACTTTGAATAAGGGAGGAGGAGCCCATTAAAAAGAAGACGAAGGTCAAAAATGGAGATATTTACAAAAATGGAAAGTAATTAGTGGTAATTTAAATAAATAAAACAATTAAATAAATTAATTAAATAAATAAAAATGAAATTCGGATTTAATTAAAATATATAAATTTAATAATTACCAAAATTGAATTTGCCACCTTAATGGTGGCCATTAAAGGAATGAAATCAAATCTAAAATAAATGGTAAGTTATCAAGTCACTTAATTCACATAAATCTAATAAATTAATTATAAAATTCGTAATTAAATAAAATAAATTAATTAATGTTAGATAATTAATTTATTTGGTGGATTTTATAAAAGGAAGTTAATTATATACATACATTATACACATATAATACAATATACATATGTACAAATAAGGAAATATTTTTATAAGAGATTTTTTTATTTTAATTTTTTTCTATTTTATTTTTAATGGAAACAATATTTATAATATATACATTATGTAAAAATAAATACTAATAATTATATACAACAAATATATGGGTAAACTGCACAATACACCCCAGAAAACCGACTTTTTAACCGCAACTCCAAAAAATACGAAACCACTGCCATTTGAAAGATAATTTAATTTATAGTATGATGGAAGTGAGTTTGGTTCAATGTGAGCTTGTATGGAGCCGGAATTGATGTTTTAATTATCACTTTACGGCTTTTTCTGGGTGTAATTATTTGTAATATATACAATATTTTATTGTACAAATATTTTTATTATTTACAATACAATTTTATTTACAACTTTTATTTACAAAAGTAATTAGTTTGAGATCAAATTATGTACAAATAAAATAATGTAAGTTTTATACAAATATACATGAAAAATACGTACAAGACATTTTTTTTGGATTATCTGACAGAAGACCCTATCTCCCCCTACTTTATTCCTGGTCGATCAGGTCAAATCTTGACCTTCTCTCGGGGTTTGGGTCAGTCTGTATTTATTGCATAAACACGTCCTTTTCTTTTTCTTTTCTTCTTTATTCTTTTATTTATATACAAAAAGTGTTAAAAATGCATAATTAACAAATGCATGCAAAATGGTAATTTTATGAAATTAATGGGTATTTACAGGTATTTGACTAAGGAAAAGAGGCTAAAATAAAAGAATAAAGGCGATGAACAGTGGATTCATCATTCCCCTATACTTTACCTTTGCTAGTCCCTTAGCAAACACTTATTTGGAAAATAAGTGAAAATAAAAATAAAGAAAAGAAAAAGGAAAGAAGTTAGAACAATGTTGACTTTCAAACTTATCTTCATAAAAATGTAGTACGGAGCTCTGTCGGACCTTTGGATTATTGGTGTGTCGGAACCTTAATGGGACATGGAATTAAAACCTAACAGTCTCTAAGTTCCATAGGACTCCTATTCAGGTCTCCTCAACAGTCAGATCAGAACAAGTCTACAGACACAAATTCTTATGACTATGAATCTTTTCTTGTACGTGTAAGTGAAATATAGCTCCTCATCTCGGAAGTAACAAAGATTCAGCCTCTCTCAGCAAGGTAACTCAAATAACCCGGTCTGGCAATTCTTTCCTCGAGGAGCGGGGATATTCCATTCTAAGTTCAAGTACAACCAGCTCAAGAAGAGGGGATGGAGAAGAGAATGGACGGTAACCAGTGTAGTTACCTATCCTTGGATGCATGACCAGTGTAGCCATGTCACCCGCTGCAAGCTCATGAATATATGACTTTGAAGCTCTTATTCTTTTTTTTCTTTTTTTTTATAGGCATTTTATTTTTCTTTCAGGCCTGTGCATTTTTTTTTTGAAATATATACAAGGTGCAGCATGTACATAAGGAGTTTTTCCTCTTGAGCCAGTAGACTATCCCTCTTTTGAAGCATTATTGCAACCCCACAGCTCCTGTCTTTAGACCTCAACATCACCAGACTAGGTTGAGACGCACTTCCCTCCCTAGAGGAGGACGAGAGGTTCCGCCTAGATGTACTACCCTCGTATGCTACCCCAAGCCAAAAGATCGTTCCCCCTCACTACCTCATCCATGAAAAGCTACGTGTAAAGTGCAGTGTCCAAGGTAAGCCACAGTCTGAAAGAATCATGCGTGTGTTGTTAAATATTCTACTTATACTTATCAAGATGACATGTGAACATAGTCTTATGGACTCAAAGAATTAAGTCACTAGGACCTGAAAAGTCTTAACTCCAAATCTTATAAGGTTCCTCTGAAATTAAGTGCATTAAGGTTCAATTAAGCTCCATTCTTCAAATTTATTCCAGACTTAGTTTAATAGTCAAAATCATCCTGAAAAATGCTCATGCAAATGCAAGAAAATATGTACATGCAAGGAAAAAGAAAAAATCTTTTTGTGAAACAATTTTCAAAATTTTGAAATTTTTATGGATTTTTGAAAAATGATGTTCATACAATTTTTTTTTGCAAAAAGTTAGTAATATATACAAGTATATACACATTTTTTTAGGGAAAAGATACATATTTACATAAGAGTGAGTTGATTATTTTACAAGAATAAGATGCAAGAATTTACAAATCGAGTAATTTATACAAGTATATACAGATTGGTTTTTTTTAATTTTTAAAAATTTTTTTTGAGTATTTACACAGTGTTTTAGCCATATAAAAAAATAATATGAAAGTACGAGTTATGGCTAAAGTATATATACAATATATACGGCACCCCCCTATACTTAGCTCGAACTATGTCCTCATAGTGATCAAAGAGCTGAAAAGAAAGACATAACTCGTGCTGCATATAGAAAAGTGAAAAGAATAGTATACTACAACGACGAATAAGAGAATAAAATCAATAGGAGTCGGTGATCCCCCTATACTTAGGATCAAGTAATCCTAAGTATAGAAGACTGTACACAAGGGGAAAACCGAGGAGATAGATATATTGAGTCTACCTCCCCTGTACCTAAGTATAGGCAGCAAAACAGAGGTAAAAAGAATCAAAAGAATAATCAAACGTCTGACATCCCCCCTATACTTAGGGTAAAGTACACCCTAAGTATGGAATGATCATGCGATGGAGATGGGGTGTAAAATAGAAAGAATGTATGATATGGACAGATGGTCTATACAGATGTGAGTCGATCAATGTTGAGGTGCCTCTCAACAAGCACTAGAGTTTACGCCCCTAGCTGGACGCAAATGTTAGGACAACGCAGTATCAAGGTTCAGGACGGCATCTGTCAGGCGAATACCGTACTGTTGTTGTCGTCTCGGCGGGAGAATAACGACGAGGTCAACAGAGTATATGATAACACCCAGATAATCAATCAGGCGGGTGTTTGCTACCGGGTAAAGATATGTGCAGATGAAGTCGGACTCCGGTAACACAAAAGAAATCGTCGGCTCAAGATCTGTATGGAGTGAAAGGATGGAGCTGAAGTAATCAAACGTGGAGAAGGAAGGATCAGTCAGGGAATCCTCCACGTCAATCACCGTCTCAAATAGATATAGAAGGTCATGATCAGGAGACTCGCTATAAAGGCTGATATCCGATGAATGGAATGTAGACAAATCAGTAAAATCATCGAATACCTCAAAGATCGGGTCATCCTCGCGAGGGTCGTCGAGGAGAGAATCATAAAATTCATTATCAGAAATATCAGAAGATTCGGTCTCGTGATCCGCCAGATAGGATGCACTCTTAGAAAGTGAGACCGAGTACGTATGGTCCATGGCATCCTCCCGCAGATAACCCTCGGAGATTAATGTCGAATCATCAGGAAACTTGGGATCAATGCTGTCAAATGTCATGTCCTCTAAAAATATATCGACCTCATCAAATGGGAGGACACCTGGCTCAAGTACGGGACTATCAAGTTCTGTCGAATCAAAAGTAGATCCCTCATCAAGCTCTCTATGCTGAGATGAATCCAAGTATATCTCCGAATCTGAGAAGATCTCCTGAAGACAAGACACTGAATCAACTACGTATGGATACTGGAAAGAATCAGAGGATGGCTGAGATGTGGGTTCCTCCTCTATCTCTTGGGATACTAGCAGATCTAGAATCGAAGAATCTTCTACGTGATAGAGCGGGACTGGCTCAAAATCTGACTGTAAATCCAATTGGTCCTCAACCAATGTCCGGCTCTGGGAACTCACAACTGTAGGCAACACATCCATCAAATGAGAAGTAGTAGCATCCATATCCTCTAATCTGTGTGTGCTATCAAGATCAGCATGGTGTGTCACACACTCAACTATTGTCATAACTCTCTCATGTGTTGTCCCGAATAAATCATCTCGTGAATGTGGAATGTCTGAAATTGAATCCAAGATGATCTCAACTAAATCCAGGTCAGGACTGCGGTGTGAACCACCACATGAGGTAATGACATATGCAATCTGCTCTGTGGTCCTCCCCCTCATGGCGATATGGATAAGGTCAGTCATCGAAAATCCATGATCTGGAAATCGCCTCACAAGTTCTCGTAACCTCAACCATGAATCTATCAATGGCTTATGGGGGTTAACTGAAAAATCACGAATACACGACCGCATCATCTCTGCTCTACACTGGGGGTAAAATTTCTGCAAAAATAATGATCGTAAATCTCCCCATGTAGCAATCTTCCTTCCCAATCGTCTATGCCAACTCTTGGCTCTACTCTGAAGTGTAAATGGGAAGGTGATCAACATCATATCCTCAGAAGTGATATTCGAATATGATCGTAATCCACAAATATCCTCAAACTAATCAATATGCAAATAAGTTTCCTCGTGCACTTCCCCTGAAAACTTTGGCAGTATATCAATTAACTCTAAATCCAAAATAAAGGGGCTTAGTGTAGAAGCGGAGTGTGCTTCTTGATCGGTGTACTCTGATGACACAAAAACCCGAGCAACTAAGGTAGAAGGTACAGAAAATAGGTCGTTGCGACCTCAGTCGCTCAGAACGTGTCAATCAAGAAAAATGAACCACAAATGAAGATAAATCAATGAAACACAGAGAAGTGGTCCTGCTAGAGGATTAACCTGGTATAGCGACCAGGGTCGAACTCAAGGAGCACGGATTGGCCTTGCGGCCTACGATGTAGTCAGAAATCCAAGAGAATACTTTTTAGTGTTTTTTTTTATTTGTTTTACATTTTTTTGAATTTTTAATATACGAAGAAAATTAAAGAACACAAAATCAAACACACTTACACAATTTATTTAACACACCAAAAATCAAGCAAAAATTCAAGAAAAATGGTTTTTATGTTTTTTAAGTTTTTAAGTATTTTTGGTGAATTTTTGGTAATTTTCTAAGGTATATTTTATTTTCTAAAAATCAAACAGTGCTACAAAGCCTAGGTACTATCCAGCAAGGCCTGAAACCCAAAAATAAAATATTTAAGGATCTCAACAGGCCCTGGAGGTAATTTTCCTGTATTCTAGAGAAAATAAGGAAAATTTGGGCACCAAAATTATTGTTTTTGGATTTTTAGATTATTTATTATAATTTTTATGAGTTTTTAAGGTTTTTTAGATTTTTAGAGTTTTTTAAGTGATGAAAAATAGCCAAAATTGGCTAGAAAATCAAACAGCAAACAAAGAGCAGTAGCTAATTTTTTTTAGAATTTTTGGGGGTGATTTTATATTTTTTGGGGTTTTTGACTCTAAACAGTAGCAAAAATAGGGGTTTTTGAATTTTTAAAAATAGCAAATGAAATCAAAAATGTCCTCAAAAATTCTCAAAAATCCTACACCATCGCAGGAGCCATGTGTCAAATTTTCATCGAATTTGGAGGTGATTTGATATTTTAAAGGAGGGGCACTGTGCACAGGGACCAAAGTGCAAATACCCAAAGTTCTGGGGGGTCTGGTGCAAAATACCCAGCAAAACGCGTGCCAAGCACGTGCCTGGGGCACTCAGGGACCCAAATGTAAGAAAAATAAGTTCCGAGGGCTTATTGATAACAAGTACCAAAAGTCCAGGGGCTTATCTGCAAATATCCCAAAAAAATAAAACGCACATGTGGAAATTAAATCACGCACAGGGGCATAAATGCAAATAAGAAAAACTTTTTATTCAATCCGTAACATCCAGGACTACAGGGCTTATATTGCAAATGACCCAATAAAGTTCACGTGACGAAGCACGTGGTCCACGTAGACAGGGGTATAAGTGCAAATAAAGTAAGTACGAGGTCCTTAGTGCAAATATCCCAGAAAATAAACAACTTAATTTAAAAATTACAGGACTAAAATGAAATAAAACAAACAGAGGGGCCTAAGATGAATTTACCCCTTTTATTATCATCGACGGCCTGATGTGCGCCACGTGGCTGATCGGACGGTGGAGAACGGGGGCGACTTTAACTCTGGAAGGGCTGGCCTGATCGAACGGTGGAGAATATTCCACGTGGCAGATCTGACGGTGACGAAGCGTGGTGGAGATACTCTTGGTGAATCGACGGCTGAGAGGAGGACGCGTGGCGAATCTGACGGTTGAGGCTAGCTGGTGCCTCTCTCTCTGCGCGAGCGGTCAAGATCGACCCTCGTGATGATCGGATGGTGGCAGTGCTCCGCAGATGAATGGTTCAGATCAGATCTGGAGCGGGGAGGATCATCTGACGGTTCTGGAGGATCCTGGAAGAACTGGTTGCCGGCGAGATTCGCCGGGCTCGAGCGTGCGCTAGGGTCCTCTGGAGAGCCTTCTGGAGGTCGGAGAAGAATCGCGGAAGGCTCCCGCGTCTGCTGGTGGTCTCCGACGAGCACACCGAGCTCCGAGGAGCTCGAGCGAAGGCGGCGGAGCTGGGTCTCCCGGCTGGATGGCGAAGGGTCTCAGATGACCCTTGTTTTGACCTGAAAAGCGAACCAGAAGACTCACGGGTCGAGGGCAAATTGCCTCGACCCGGTTAGGCGGCGTGAAGGTGCATGGTGCGTCGGAATGGAGAGCTCCGGCGAAGGTGGTCGGCGGAGGAGCTCGATTCCCAGATCCTGTGCGATCTGGGTTGGGTGAATGGGTGAAGAAGATGCGGAGAGGTCTGGCGAAGATGATGGTCGGGTCGGAATGGCAGATGGAGTATCGGAGGTGGCTGGCGACGGCGGCGGAGCTACGCTAACAGTAAACTAAAAATCGAAATTTACGCTAGACTATGGCCTAAGAGATCTACCTGGGTGGTCGGAGAGACTGGGGAAGAGCAGGGGGTGCTCCTGGTCTTAGCCTCAAGGGTCGTCTCGGCCCGAGGCTCGGTGCTCACGCTAGTGGCGGAGCAACGGCGGCGACACACGCCGGATCAGTGGATTCACCTCCTCGCCTCGCTGCAACAAGGGCGATCGCTTGCTGTCACTCTCGCGGTGCCTCTGGAGTTCACTGGGAAGAAGGAGAAGAGCCAAAGATGAGGCGCGGAGGCGGCGGAGGTCGAGATATATATGGAGACAGGGCCGATTAGGGTTGGGTGGAGACGGCTATGGAAGGCGTGGATCCCACGGCGAAGGATCTGGCGAGGATGTCGGATGAACGGCGAAGAATCCGGGCGCGGGGTTCGCGGGGGCGACAGGCTGGAGACTCGTGGAGAAATCGACGAAGTCGGGTCGGGCGCGGGTCTCCCCAAAAGGAAAGAGTCCGCGGGGGAGTTGACCGGGGTCAACAATCCCCCGTGGACCAATCAGGAGCTGCCACGTTTTTATTTTTTTGTTTATTTAATTTAAGGTAGAAAAAGGCCGAATTAAGAAAAACTCAAAACATGAAATATTTTTCTTTTATTTTTTTCTATTTTTTGGTGATTTTTAATTAATTTTTGGAAATAAAAATAGGGTAGCTATATATATATAGGTATATGTACACTATATAGATTTTAATTTTTGATTTTTTTATTTGTTATTTTTATGTATTTTTATGCCCATTTTATATTTTATTTATTTACATCATAAAATAAAGAACAAAATGGTATTTTTATTTTATTTTAATTATTTATACACAAGGGTGAAATAAATAGTTGTATACATTTATATACATGGTATCTATACAATGTATTTTTGTATTTTTAATTTTGTAATTTTTATTTGATTTTTGTTTTGTTTCTTGTTATTTTATGCATTTACAATATGTAATATAGAATATTTACAAAAAGTTTAGAATATAATTTTATTTATTTATAGGGTTAAATAAATAAAGGATGATGGTCTATACACATGGTGAAAGGGCATTTTTGAATTTTTGATTTTTAAATTTTTATTTTGTTTTTAATAGTTTCTAAATATATACAAAATATGTGCAAGCATATTTTTGGGTGAGGAAAATATAATTTTATTGATTTACAAAAGTATGCACACATGAGCTCCTATCTCCCTCTACTTTGGCTTTTATGCGGTCAGGCCCATGCTGAGCCCTCCCTTGGGTTAGGTTGCTCAATATTTATTCTAAATATTTCCCTCTTTTTCTTTTTCATCTTTATTCTTTTATTTTTGCACAAAAGCATGTTAATTATCTATTTTTACAAAGATGCATGCTTTTGCTAATTATTTGGATTTACACATATCTACATGTATTTGCAAAGGTTTTTGTAGCTAAAATAGAAGAATAAAGAGTGATGAATGGGTATTCATCACCCCCCTATGCTTAACTTTGCTAGTCCCTTAGCAAACACTTATTTGAAAAAGAAGTGAAAAAGAAAGAAAAGAAAAAGAAAAAGAGGATGCACATGGATCAAGGTTGAATTATTAAACTTTCCTTCATTAACTTGAAATATGGAGCTCGATCAGATCTTTGGATTATTAATGTGTCGGAACCTTATTTGGACTTAAGCTTAAAACTCAACAGCCTCCAAGTTCCACTACTCTATAACCAAGACTCCTCAATGCTCCAGATCAGAACAAGTCATCAATCACAAACCCTTAAGACCATGAACCTTTTCTTGTCCTGTGAAAGTGAGGTCTAAGCTCTCCACCTCAGAAATGGCAACTTGACAACCCTCCCCAACAAGGTAACTCTATGACCTCAATCTGGCCACTCTTTCCTCGAGGAGCGGGGTATTCCCTTCTAAGTTCAAGTACAACCGGCTCAAGAAGAGGGGGAAGAAGAGAATGGGTCAAGGCCAGTGTAGCCAAGTACCCTTGGGAGCCTGACCAGTGTAGCCAAGTCTCCCTGCTGCAAGCTACAACAGGTGGATCATGAAACCAAGCTTTGCTTATTGCACTTATATACATACTCCGGTGGGATTATCATTTTCTCTCAGACCCACCATTTTTTTGGAGTTCTTTTCTTTTTGCACATTTTTTTTTCGAGTGCATCTATACAACATGTACATGTGCAGCATATATACAAGGAGTTTTTCCTCTTGAGCCAGTAGACTATCCCTCTTTTGAAGCTTTATTGCAACCCACAACTCCCGTCGTTAGACCTCATGGCAACCAGACCAAGTTGAGACGCACTTCCTTCACTAAATGAAGAAGAGAGATTCCGCCTAGAAGTACTACCCTCATATGCTACCCCAAGTCAAAGAAGGCTGCCTCCTCACCACCTCATCCGTAGAGAGCTCGGTGCATAGTGCGGTTGTCCAAGTAAAGCCATAATCTATATGAGTCATGTGTTGTTGTTAAGTGCTCTACTTAGGCTCATTGAGATGACATGTGATCATAGCCTAGTGGACTCAAAGAATTAAGTCACCATGGACCTGAAAAGCCTTAAACCTAAGTCCTATAAGGTTCCTCTTAGAAATTAGGTGGATTAAGATCTTAATCAAGCTCCGTTTCTCAATTTGATTCCAGGCTAGTTTAAATATCAACTATCATCCAGAAAACTATATATATATGTACAAAAAGATGCATATTTACACAAATTTTACAACCATGCAAAATTTTTTGAAAAAAAATGTTTTGAAATCATGAGTGATGATGCATGAAGTGCAAGTTTTGCAAAAAGAAATTTACACACATTTACACAAGATTTTTGCAAACTTTTGATTTTCAAAACATTTTGGAAAAATTTTGTACTATATACATAGTTTTGATACAAAAATATTTACAAATTTTACACACAAAAGATTTTTGAAATCATTTTTACAAAAATAATTTGTACACTAGCTATGTATGTGCAAATAAAAGAAGATTATGTACATGAAAAATTTTTAATTTTTGTGGTTTTTAGCCATTTTTACACACTCACACAAAGTACGAGTTATGGCTAAAGTATATATGAAATATATACACACCCCCCTATACTTAGCTCGAACGATGTCCTCGGAGTCAAGAGCGATGAAGAAGACATAACTCGTGCTATGTATAGGGAAGTGAAAAGGACGGCTATACAAAAGGAGAGTAAAAAGTCAAAAGGGACTCGGGTCTTCCCCCATACTTAGGATCAAGTAATCCTAAGTATAGCAGGCTGTACACGAAGGAAAAAACCGAGTGGAGAATGTACAGGGTCTACCCCCCCTATACTTAGGGTAAGATATCCCTAAGTATAGGCAGCAAAACAGGGGTAGACAGACACAAAAGAAATACCCAAAATGTCTCACATCCCCCCTATACTTAGGGTAAAGTGCACCCTAAGTATAGCATAATCACAAGATGGAGAAAGGAATGTGGGACTAAAGAATGTGCTGATATGGACATCTGGATCTATGTACAGCGGAGGATCAGTAAAGCTCAGGCGTGAGATGCATTAGATGTGAGTCAAAGACCACATCTCACGCAAAATGAATAGGGGCAAGATCAGCGACCCGCGGCTCATGATCTAGAAATGGCTTGAGCCGCTGGCCGTTCACTCGGAAGGTACTCTCAGAAGACAACTCAGATATGTCGATGCTACCGTTGTCGTGTACCTTCCGAACCAGATAAGGTCCTTTCCATTTGCTCTGTAGCTTCCCTGGAAATAATCTAAGCCTCGCATCAAACAGCCATACTCTCTATCCAATCTCAAAATGCTTGTGGCTGATATGAGAATCATGCCACTCCTTGACTCTCTCCTTATAATGTAGGCTGCTTGAGAAAGCTGCATCTCTAAGCTCCTCCAGGGCAGCTAGCTCTGCCCTCCTCTGGTCTCCTATACCATCTGGATCCATAAGTATGTCTGTAACTGCCCAAAGTGACTTGTGCCTCAGCTCAACTGGTAGGTGACAGGGCTTGCCATACACGAGGCGAAAGGGAGATGTGCCCAAAGGTGTCTTGAAAGACGTCCTATATGCCCACAAGACCGAGTCCAATAGCTGTGACCAATCCTTTCGGTCAGGGCGGACGACTTTCTGCAGAATAGTCTTGATCTCCCTATTCGACACCTCGGCTAGACCATTCGTCTGTGGATGGTATGGTGTAGCAACACGATGATCTATGCCGAACTCGCTAGCAAGTGCCTTCACCTGGTCATTGATGAAGTGAGATCCCCCATCAGAAATAAGAACTCGTGGAACCCCGAACCGCGTGATGATATGCTTCCTCAAAAATCTGCAAACTGTCCTCGCATCAGCGGATCGGGCGGGGATAGCCTCCACCCAACGACTCACATAATCCACGGCCAACAGAATGTACTCAAATCCCTGACTCTTAGGGAATGGACCCATGAAATCGATGCCCCATGCGTCAAAAACCTCACAGAAGTGAATGGGCTGCATCGGCATCATATCACACTGTCCACAAGTGCCCATCCTCTGACAGTCAGTACACCTCTTCACGAACTCATTGGAGTCCTTGAAGAGGGTAGGCCACCACAAGCCGGATTGGAGCACTTTCTGTGCCGTTCTCCTCCCAGAATGATGTCCTCCTGCCTCAAGCTTGTGGCAGTAAGTGAGGACGCTATGGTGTTCCTCCTGAGGAATACACCGACGCCAGACGCTGTCCCCCCCTCGTGGTAAAGGATGGGATCCTCCCAATGGTAAGACTTGGCCTTTGCTAGGAAGGTCTCACGCCTCTGCCTGGGCCAATCTTTTGGGACTTTCCCAGCAACGAGAAAGTTCACAATATCGGCATACCATGGGAGTGAGGCGATAGCAAGGATCGCCTCATCTGGAAAGGTATCTCGAATAGGATCAATCTGCTCAGAATCCTCAGGCTGCTCTAGTCGTGAAAGATGATCCGCCACCACATTCTTGATTCCAGGCTTATCCTTGATCTCAATATCGAACTCCTGGAGTAGAAGGATCCATCTAGTAAGTCTGGCCTTGGCATCCTTCTTTGACATGAGGTACCGGATGGCGGTGTGGTCAGTATATAAAGTCACTCTATATCCAATGATATACGATCTGAACTTATCTAGGGCAAACACTACTGCTAGCATCTCCTTCTCTGTGACCGTATAATTCCGCTGGGCGGAATCCAATGTGCGGCTAGCATAATGTATGGCAAACGGAACTCCATCCCTCCTCTGTCCCAGCACTGCCCCCACGGCAAAATCGGAGGCGTCCGTCATGATCTCGAAGGGAAGAGACCAATCGGGTGGCTGAAGGACAGGAGCCTCAATAACACACTGTTGGAGAGTCTCAAAGGACGAAAGACACTTATCATCGACAAGGAACTCGGTGTCTTTCGTCAAGAGGTCAGTCAACGGTCGGGCAATCTTGCTGAAATCATGAATGAATCTCCTATAAAAACCAACGTGCCCCAGAAATGACCGTAGCTGCTTCAAATTGGACGGCGGTGCGAGTTTTCTAATGACGTCAACCTTGGTCGGATCAACCTCCATGCCCCTGTTGGAGATGATGTGGCCAAGCACCGTCCCTTGAGTCACCATGAAGTGACTCTTCTCCCAAGACAGAACCAAACGGGTAGCAATACATCGCTGGAGCACTCGGTCTAGGCAGTCAAGACAGGAATCGAATCCGTCGCCGTAAACCGAGAAATCGTCCATGAAGACCTCCAAACACTCCCCACCATGTCCGAAAAGATTGACAGCATGCATCTCTGAAAAGTCGCAGGGGCGTTGCATAGCCCAAATGGCATGCGTCGAAAGGCGTATGTATTAAAGGGACAGGTAAAGGTGGTCTTCTCCTGATCCTCAGGAGCGATGACTACCTGATTGTAGCCTGAGTACCCATCCAGGAAGCAATAATGGCTCTTCCCTGCCAGTCTCTCTATGATCTGATCAATAAAAGGCAGGGGGAAATGGTCCTTCTTGGTGGCCTGGTTGAGTCTCCTGTAGTCAACGCAGACCCGCCAAGAGGTGGGTACTCGTGTAGCAATCTCCTCTCCCGACTCACTGATCACAGTCGTGATGCCCGTCTTCTTGGGCACCACATGCAAGGGGCTAACCCACTTGGAGTCGGAAATGGGATAAATAAAATCTGCACTCCACCATTTTGATATTTCCTTCATGACAACCTCTCTTAGGTTGGGGTTCAGTCGCCGCTGGAACTCACGCGACGGCTTTGCCCCTTCCTCGAGATAGATATGGTGGGAGCACAACGAGGGACTAATCCCATGGAGATCTGCTACGCTCCATCCAATTGCCTTGCGGTTCTTTTCAAGAACCCCCATCAGACGGGATTCTTGTTCTCCAGTCAGATCGGCAGAGATGATGACTGGGTACATCTCAGACTCTCCCGCAAGGAATCGATACTTTAGCGAAGTAGGGAGCGGCTTTAGCTCTGGACAGCTGGGTGCTGGCAAATCTGGCTTCTGAAGAAGATGTGTGTATGCTGACAATTCTGCCAAATCTGTCTGGGAAAATGATAAAGAACTCTCACAAACTGGATCTGGAGAAGGCAGGTCCCCTGCATTGTCTCTGATCTGCTCTGCCTCTACCTCCTCCTCTGTAGGCTCATGTGGATCCAGGTCTGGCATCTGATCATCACAATCTGCCCAATCAGATTCTGAATCCGAGGGATCTGTATCAACTGCGGTGGCATCAGTACCACCGTAGAGTAGGGTGGCCTCAGTACCACCATCACTGAAAATCGTGTCGCGATCAAGGTCCGACTCTGCCGAATCAATAGTATCCTGAACCAGGACTGTGCTCTCCAGGCTATCCTCTGCTATCATCTGTGCATCAGCTGTATCTGAATATGAGAGGATGGTCTGTGCTGCAGGATCTGCCCAAGCTGCCTCATCATCTGTGATCACAAAATCACAGTCCTGGTGAATGTCTGGCTCTGTATCTGTCAGATGTTCTGAATCTGTACTGCCCTCTGAGCGGGATCTATCTCTGGCTCTGTGATCCTTAACCGTCTCTATTTGTATACTCTCGCCCTGGACGCGAAAGAATACCTTCCCATTGTCATGGTCAGTCACCGCCTTGGCTGTGGCCAAGAACGGACGACCGAGGATGATGGGGGAATCGGTCAATGAGTCAGGGGTCTCCATGTCCAGCACTATGAAGTCCACGGGGAATTGCAAACCCTGAATCGTGACGACAACGTCTCGCAACAACCCCTTTGGCCTCTTGACAGACCGATCAGCAAACTGAAGGTATGTCCTGCTCTGTCTAAGAGTGCCCAACTCTAAGTGGTCGAGAAGGGCTGCTGGAAGAAGGTTGATCGACGATCCGCTATCTAATAGAGTACGGTCGAACCTCTGCTCATTAATCTGACATCTGACATACGGGGCTCCTAAATCTGGCCTCTTAGTAGGCAGATGGTTCTGGATCGCGTAACACGTGGCTTTTGTCAACACATGAATCTCTGCGGTGTTGTTCCTCTTCTTCCTCCTGACTGTGGTTCTGTCTCTCAAGGATCGCTGAAGAAGAGGGATGTGTTGCAAAGCCTCATGGAGGGTCAGCTGGATGTGAAATCGGTCTATCATGCTCTGGCTGAACTCCTCCTGCTCTCTCTTTTTTGGATCTTTTTCTCTTTTCTTCCCCTTCCCCAACTCAAGGGCTCTAGGAAAGGGGATCACAGGGAGGAATCGTACTCGGGCCCGGAGAGCTGGTCTCGACTCTCACGGGCCAACCTAGATGGTGAAGTAGACGCGCCTGAAAGCGGTGCAGCCAAAGGCTGCCTAAGAGATCGTCTACCCATCATCTTGATCTGGCGAGTTAGGCGGATGGGATCTGGAGAAAATATGATCGCAAAGCAAACCCCCGGTTCACCAACGCAATACAATCTGAAGACCGTGAAAGCTCGGTCAATTTATCTTGTCAATTTTATTTGGTGAACACACAAAATATCAGAGCGCTTACGTGACCTGTTAGGATACCCGATGCTACTCCAACCGACTGGCCCGCACGGAAGAGTCGGTAGTCAGCTAGAAATAGCACCGGAGGGCTCTACCTAGGGTGCGGGTCACTCTCTCGCGCATCCAAACCATACAATGAGGGGGTTGCTCTCCCCAAAGACAAATTTTTAATGTGAGTGTCTTTTAGGGTCAATAGTGTTATCCAGTCCCAATTTTTTTTTGTTTTTTCTTTTTAATTTTTTTTTTTCAAAATAAATACAAGCGGCCTAACGACTTTTCCGATTCTCCTGATGATTAAGCCAAAAACAGAGGGAGAAGACGAAAAAGCTGATGCGCGAAGAAATCAATGATGCATGCAGAGAAAGAAATGCGTACCTGGTCTCCAGCACTCTACATGCAAGTGATCCGCGCAGAATTTAAAGACAGAATTAAACTACCTAAATGGTGCAGCGAGGAAAAACCGCGTCCTAGATGAGCAAATTTCTATCGCAAGAACCGTCTAACCGATCACGGTCCTCCAAGCCAAAGAGTCCGGCCTTGGCCCGTCCCTCCTCTGCCCGCCACAACGGGGGTAGGAGAAGCGCTTTGCAGGACGAGCTACGGCACGTAGGCCACGGAAGAAAATGAATCGGCTATTTTTATTAATGATTTTAGTAGGTCCAATTAACGTCCTATAGGATCAGGCAAGCAATTAAGTGTGTGGACCCTACTAATTACGGCACAAGCAAGAGAAATTCCTAAATCTAGGGGCTCGAGAAAAACCGCGTAAACACCGGAAAAGGCAGCTAGCTATCAAAACCGTAGAAAAAGCCGCGAAAATCCGATTGGGTCCCCCGAGCACACCGGTACTCGGCGAAACAGACCCGCTAAGTTACAAGTGTCCACAAATGTCCAAGTTCTAAATTATTACAAACAATATTGTTCTCTCTTAGAAAATAAAATTCTTCTTCTCTCTCCCTGTTCTTCTTCCCGTGCGGGTCCTCAAAAATAAACTCCAAGTTGTCCACGCAGTACCTCGCACAAAAATCAAAGAGAGAGAGTGTCAGAAAACAATGAAAATATAGAGAGACAATATGGAAAAATGACTACAAAGCCGTGCTCCCCGGCAACGGCGCCATTCTGATGACACAAAAACCCGAGCAACTAAGGTAGAAGGTACAGAAAATAGGTCGTTGCGACCTCAGTCGCTCAGAACGTGTCAATCAAGAAAAATGAACCACAAATGAAGATAAATCAATGAAACACAGAGAAGTGGTCCTGCTAGAGGATTAACCTGGTATAGCGACCAGGGTCGAACTCAAGGAGCACGGATTGGCCTTGCGGCCTACGATGTAGTCAGAAATCCAAGAGAATACTTTTTAGTGTTTTTTTTATTTGTTTTACATTTTTTTGAATTTTTAATATACGAAGAAAATTAAAGAACACAAAATCAAACACACTTACACAATTTATTTAACACACCAAAAATCAAGCAAAAATTCAAGAAAAATGGTTTTTATGTTTTTTAAGTTTTTAAGTGTTTTTGGTGAATTTTTGGTAATTTTCTAAGGTATATTTTATTTTCTAAAAATCAAACAGTGCTACAAAGCCTAGGTACTGTCCAGCAAGGCCTGAAACCCAAAAATAAAATATTTAAGGATCTCAACAGGCCCTGGAGGTAATTTTCCTGTATTCTAGAGAAAATAAGGAAAATTTGGGCACCAAAATTATTGTTTTTGGATTTTTAGATTATTTATTATAATTTTTATGAGTTTTTAAGGTTTTTTAGATTTTTAGAGTTTTTTAAGTGATGAAAAATAGCCAAAATTGGCTAGAAAATCAAACAGCAAACAAAGAGCAGTAGCTAATTTTTTTTAGAATTTTTGGGGGTGATTTTATATTTTTTTGGGGTTTTTGACTCTAAACAGTAGCAAAAATAGGGGTTTTTGAATTTTTAAAAATAGCAAATGAAATCAAAAATGTCCTCAAAAATTCTCAAAAATCCTACACCATGGCAGGAGCCATGGGTCAAATTTTCATCGAATTTGGAGGTGATTTGATATTTTAAAGGAGGGGCACTGTGCACAGGGACCAAAGTGCAAATACCCAAAGTTCTGGGGGGTCTGGTGCAAAATACCCAGCAAAACGCGTGCCAAGCACGTGCCTGGGGCACTCAGGGACCCAAATGAAAGAAAAATAAGTTCCGAGGGCTTATTGATAACAAGTACCAAAAGTCCAGGGGCTTATCTGCAAATATCCCAAAAAAATAAAACGCACATGTGGAAATTAAATCACGCACAGGGGCATAAATGCAAATAAGAAAAACTTTTTATTCAATCCGTAACATCCAGGACTACAGGGCTTATATTGCAAATGACCCAATAAAGTTCACGTGACGAAGCACGTGGTCCACGTAGACAGGGGTATAAGTGCAAATAAAGTAAGTACGAGGTCCTTAGTGCAAATATCCCAGAAAATAAACAACTTAATTTAAAAATTACAGGACTAAAATGAAATAAAACAAACTGAGGGGCCTAAGATGAATTTTCCCCTTTTATTATCATCGACGGCCTGATGTGCGCCACGTGGCTGATCGGACGGTGGAGAACGGGGGCGACTTTAACTCTGGAAGGGCTGGCCTGATCGAACGGTGGAGAATATTCCACGTGGCAGATCTGACGGTGACGAAGCGTGGTGGAGATACTCTTGGTGAATCGACGGCTGAGAGGAGGACGCGTGGCGAATCTGACGGTTGAGGCTAGCGGGTGCCTCTCTCTCTGCGCGAGCGGTCAAGATCGACCCTCGTGATGATCGGATGGTGGCAGTGCTCCGCAGATGAATGGTTCAGATCAGATCTGGAGCGGGGAGGATGATCTGACGGTTCTGGAGGATCCTGGAAGAACTGGTTGCCGGCGAGATTCGCCGGGCTCGAGCGTGCGCTAGGGTCCTCTGGAGAGCCTTCTGGAGGTCGGAGAAGAATCGTGGAAGGCTCCCGCGTCTGCTGGTGGTCTCCGACGAGCACACCGAGCTCCGAGGAGCTCGAGCGAAGGCGGCGGAGCTGGGTCTCCCGGCTGGATGGCGAAGGGTCTCAGATGACCCTTGTCTTGACCTGAAAAGCGAACCAGAAGACTCACGGGTCGAGGGCAAATTGCCTCGACCCGGTTAGGCGGCGTGAAGGTGCATGGTGCGTCGGAATGGAGAGCTCCGGCGAAGGTGGTCGGCGGAGGAGCTCGATTCCCAGATCCTGTGCGATCTGGGTTGGGTGAATGGGTGAAGAAGATGCGGAGAGGTCTGGCGAAGATGATGGTCGGGTCGGAATGGCAGATGGAGTATCGGAGGTGGCTGGCGACGGCGGCGGAGCTACGCTAACAGTAAACTAAAAATCGAAATTTACGCTAGACTATGGCCTAAGAGATCTAACTGGGTGGTCGGAGAGACTGGGGAAGAGCAGGGGGTGCTCCTGGTCTTAGCCTCAAGGGTCGTCTCGGCCCGAGGCTCGGTGCTCACGCTAGTGGCGGAGCAACGGCGGCGACACACGCCGGATCAGTGGATTCACCTCCTCGCCTCGCTGCAACAAGGGCGATCGCTTGCTGTCACTCTCGCGGTGCCTCTGGAGTTCACTGGGAAGAAGGAGAAGAGCCAAAGATGAGGCGCGGAGGCGGCGGAGGTCGAGATATATATGGAGACAGGGTCGATTAGGGTTGGGTGGAGACGGCTATGGAAGGCGTGGATCCCACGGCGAAGGATCTGGCGAGGATGTCGGATGAACGGCGAAGAATCCGGGCGCGGGGTTCGCGGGGGCGACAGGCTGGAGACGCGTGGAGAAATCGACGAAGTCGGGTCGGGCGCGGGTCTCCCCAAAAGGAAAGAGTCCGCGGGGGAGTTGACCGGGGTCAACAATCCCCCGTGGACCAATCAGGAGCTGCCACGTTTTTATTTTTTTGTTTATTTAATTTAAGGTAGAAAAAGGCCGAATTAAGAAAAACTCAAAACATGAAATATTTTTCTTTTATTTTTTTCTATTTTTTGGTGATTTTTAATTAATTTTTGGAAATAAAAATAGGGTAGCTATATATATAGGTATATGTACACTATATAGATTTTAATTTTTGATTTTTTTATTTGTTATTTTTATGTATTTTTATGCCCATTTTATATTTTATTTATTTACATCATAAAATAAAGAACAAAATGGTATTTTTATTTTATTTTAATTATTTATACACAAGGGTGAAATAAATAGTTGTATACATTTATATACATGGTATCTATACAATGTATTTTTGTATTTTTAATTTTGTAATTTTTATTTGATTTTTGTTTTGTTTCTTGTTATTTTATGTATTTACAATATGTAACATAGAATATTTACAAAAAGTTTAGAAAATAATTTTATTTATTTATAGGGTTAAATAAATAAAGGATGATGGTCTATACACATGGTGAAAGGGCATTTTTGAATTTTTGATTTTTAAATTTTTATTTTGTTTTTAATAGTTTCTAAATATATACAAAATATGTGCAAGCATATTTTTGGGTGAGGAAAATATAATTTTATTGATTTACAAAAGTATGCACACATGAGCTCCTATCTCCCTCTACTTTGGCTTTTATGCGGTCAGGCCCATGCTGAGCCCTCCCTTGGGTTAGGTTGCTCAATATTTATTCTAAATATTTCCCTCTTTTTCTTTTTCATCTTTATTCTTTTATTTTTGCACAAAAACATGCTAATTATCTATTTTTACAAAGATGCATGCTTTTGCTAATTATTTGGATTTACACATATCTACATGTATTTGCAAAGGTTTTTGTAGCTAAAATAGAAGAATAAAGAGTGATGAATGGGTATTCATCATACTCATCCATCATCTTAGGATTAAAGTCATCTAAAGCTTGCCACTGCCCCATTTGATCGCCTATGGGATGCACTCTCATCTCAGCAAGATGAACGCCCGGGTATCGTGTATGGTCAATCTGAACTCTTCGGGATTCACTCACAGCATGTCCCGAGAAAGAGGGTGGGTAGGGAGAAGATGAGAAATCGGATGGGGTTCCGACCTCCCAAGAGAGTGGGCGAGAATGATGGGCATGAGGATAAGAAGCCACAAAATCCGGCTGGAATGGAAAGTGACCCATCATGAAGAAAGAGAAACGAAGGGCGGGAGGGTGGGAATTCGACAGAGTTCCGACCTCCCAGAAATCAGGATGGGAAATTGGACGGAGTTCCGACCTCCCAAGAGAGTGGGCGAGAATGATGGGCATGAAGATAAGAAGCCGCAGAATTCGGCTGGAATGGAAAGTGACCCATCATGAAGAGATAGATGAAGGGCGGGAGGGTGGGGTAGAGTGAAAGAGGATAGAAAACACGAAGTGAAGGAGAGAGAGGGTGAGATAGAAGAGAGGGAGGGTGGGTGACTAGTAATGGTTCAAAGAATGATCGTAACTGACTCACGCCAAAGACATACAATACACAAAGCAAACCCCCAGTTCACCAACTCAACACAAAGTGAAGACCGTGAGATTTGGTCTTTTATCTTTTCAATTTTAGAGTTTAGTGAGAAGACAAAGTTGTACAAACACTTAGGAGGCTTAAGTAGGATTTGGGCACTACTCCTTAGTGTGTACGTGAGCAATTAAAAACGTAGACAATGAGGGGATTGCTCTCCCAATACAATGATATGAATCAATTACGTTTGATTTTAGAGTCAAGTTCAATTAGCAGTCCCAATTTTTAATTTTTGATTTTTTTGATTTTTTTTGGATATTTTCAATGATAACGCCTAACAGACTTTTTGATTTCCTCTTTGAATGATTTGAGTCCAAGAAACAGGGGGAGGAAGTCGAAAATGCCAATGCACGGTCAAAAACGATGATGCATGCAGAGATAGATAATGCGTACCTTACTCCAGCACTCTACATGCAATATGATCCACGCAGAAATTAAATACAGAAATTAAACTACCTAAATGATGCAGGCGGAAATCCGAGCCCTAAGCAGCAGTTCTACTCGAAAGAACGTCTAGTCAACCACCATCCTCCAATCCAAGAGTCCGGTCTAGGCCCACCCCTCCTCCTCTCGACAAATCGAGTTCAGGAGCAGCGCTTGGCAGGGTGGGCTCGCGGCGCGTAGGCTCGAAGGTAGTGGATCGACTATTTTTTTTAGATTTTTATTCTTGGTCCAATTACCGAGCTATAGGTACAGGCAATGTTATTAAGGTATTTGGATCCTATTTATTACGTCACAGTCAAGCAAAAATCCTAAGGCTAGGGGCTCAAATCCTGCGTGAATCAAAAAATAATAAAAAAAATACGAGAAAACAAAACCGACGAAAAACAGCGGTGAGGTCCCCCAAGTGCACCGGCACTTGGCGAAACAGACCCCGACAAAATAGTCCAAGTCCACAGGTTAAGAGTCCTAAATTATTACAAAAATAATTGTTCTCTTTCAAAAAAATAAAACTTCTTCTCCCCTCTGCTCTTCTTCCTATGCGGGTCCTCAAAATATAAACTCCAAGTCGTCCACGCAGCACCTCGCACAAAAATTAGAGAGAGAAGATCAGAAAACAATTATAATATAGAGAGATAAAAATAGAAAAATGACTACAAAGCCGTGCTCCCCGGCAATGGTGCCATTCTGATGAGCCAAAAATCGATTCGACTAAGGTAGAAAATAAATCACAATGTCGTTGTCCTTAATCGATCAATTCGGTCAACGGAAAAATAAATTTTAACTACTTAATAAAAGATGAATCAATAAAAACAATGTAAACGGTCTTTTCGCTATTCTTTTTACCTGGTATAGCGACCAGGGTCGAACACAAGGAGCACGTTTGAAAAACTCGGTAGTCAAATTTCACAGTTATTTTTTTAGTGGTTTTTGACTTTTATTTTTTGTATTTTTCAAATAAGCACAAAATGCACAAAAAAGGTTAGAAAATAAAAGAGATCAAAATGCACCTACAGGAATTTTTGTGGAATGTTTATGCTATTTTGTGAATTTTTATAAATTATCAAAATATAGGTAAGCAAAATGACAATATTTTTTATTTTTTAAATGTATCAAATCAACTCAAAATGCTATGAAAATTTTATATAATGACAAGAACTATAGCAGGAACATGTGAGAATTTTCTCCAAATTTTTAGAGCGATGCAAGCATTTATTTCATCACAAAGATCAAACAAGTTAAGTTCTGAAAACACAGGGACTTAGTTGCAAATAGTTAAAGTTTTAGCATGAAATAAAAGCAGAAGTAAAAGAAGGAAAGGATCTTGCAATTTACCCACTAAAAGCATGCACAGCACATGCTTCCTTGAGCTCAAAGGTGTATCTGCAATTTCGAAAACACTTCAGGGACTTGTATGTCATTTATCCCCTTTTTAGTTAATCCAATCCCTAGGGTTCCTTCTCAATCCATCGTTTCTTCATTCTCAAGCCAACAAGAAGTAGCAAAGGGGCCGCTGCCGCCAAAGAAGGTTCGGCCGTGGGCGCCGCCTGCGCGCGAGGTCGGCTAGGCTCGTGCGACCGCACGCGGATGCAGAGGGCGGTGTCAACGCAGTGGAGGGCGCGGCTGGAGGTGGCCCGGGCAGCGCCGCCAGGCGGCACCCGCGCGGCTGGAGTCGCGGGTCGCGCGCGGCAGAGGAGCGCCTGCGCGCAGGTGGAGCACAGGGCAGCGGGGTGGAGGCTGCCTGATCGGTGGCCCGCTGGGCGCGGATGGGGGCTGAGCAGAGGGGAACGGCGCCTGGAGGTGCGGATACGCGTCGCGCGGTCGCGTGCGTGGCAGATCTAGATCTTGGAGTGCCGCGGGGCTGCGGAGGGGTGGAGGGCCGCGCTTCAGAGGGCGGCGTCGAGGGCTCGCGCGGGCAAGGAGTCGGGCAGTTGTCGCGCCACGCGGGGGCGCGGGGGGGGGGGGGGGGGGGGTCTGGTGCTGGAGCACGGCGAGCCGCGCGTGGGAAGGCCCACTGGTTGGGTCGAGCCGCCGCGTGGGCTGGAATGGCGGACGGGGGACCATCGCGGGTGAAGGCAGGGGCTGGAGCGGCTTGAGGGGCGCCGCCTAGAGGCCTGTGGCGGATGTGTGGATGGTGGGCGGCGGCTTGATGGCCGTCGCCTGCTTCAATTCAATTTTTTGTTTTTTTTTGTTGTTTTATTTTTATTTGCTGCAGGAAGTGGTTAGAGAAGAAAAAAAGAATGTTTTTTTTATTTTTTTTATCAGAAATATGTAAACAGTAATAAATTTTTTTATTGTCCTTTTTTTATGAACCTGCAAAACAAATGATTAGAAAAAAATAAAATAACTATATTTTTATTTTGTTATTTATTCCTGCAAAAATAAATTGTTAGAGAAAAAGATAAATGTTTTTTAACCTGCAAAACAATGGTTAGAAACAAAACAAATATATGTTTTTTTATGATATCCTGCAAAAACAAAGCTTAAACAACAGGATACAATTTTTTTAATTTATTTATAAACAAAGAGAGTCGATGAATGGATCGGATCTTGACGTTGTGAAAGAAAGATCTGTGGACTCCGGTTACCGTGCGTGGCCGGAGGTGATATGTTATGCGAGGTAGAAATGAAATGCGGAGATCGCGGCGTAAGATGAAAAATCGGTGTCGGGCGAAAATGTATGGAGATTTTTTTTATGATCTAAATTCTAAAAACTACACCTACGCTAACATCTAAACCTACAATTTACCTACGAGAAACGACAAGTAAAAGTGGATCTCACCTCGGGGTTCGGACACGCCATGATGGCCTCGACGAAGCTCAAGTCGTTGTCACTGACTGGATCGGAGGCTAGGACCCTCTTCAACAAGAAATCTCTCGGAAACCAGGTTACTCTCCGCCAAAGATCGAACAAAGAAGAAATGAGGGAGGAGGAGCCCATTAAAAAGAAGACGAAGGTCAAAAATGGAGATATTTACAAAAATAGAAAGTAATTAGTGGTAATTTTAATAAATAAAATAATTAAATAAATTAAATAAATATATAAAAACAAAATTCGAATTTAATTAAAATATAAATTAAATAATTACCAAAATTGAATTTGCCACCTTAATGATGGCCATTAAAGGAATGAAATCAAATTTAAAATAAATGGTAAGTTATCAAGTCACTTAATTCACATAAATCCAATAAATGAAATAAATTAAATATAAAATTCGTAATTAAAAAATAAATTAATTAATGTTAGATAATTAATTTTTTGGTGGATTTTATAAAAGGAAGTTAATTATATACATATATAATACACATATAATACAATATACATATGTACAAATAAGGAAATATTTTTATAAAAGATTTTTTTATTTAAATTTATTTTATTTTATTTTTAATGAAAACAATACTTATAATATATACATTATGTAAAAATAAATATTAATAATTATATACAACAAATATATGGGTAAACTGCACAATACACCCCAGAAAACCGACTTTTTAACCGTAACTCCAAAAAATACGAAACCACAGCCATTTGAAAGATAATTTAATTTATAGTATGATGGAAGTGAGTTTGGTTCGATTTGAGCTTGTATGGAGCCGGAATTGATGTTTCAATTATCGCATTACGGCTTTTTCTGGGTGTAATTATTTGCAATATATACAATATTTTAATTTACAAATATTTTTATTATTTACAATACAATTTTATTCACAACTTTTATTTACAAAAATAATTGATTTGAGGTTAAATTATATACAAATAAAATAATACAAGTTTTGTATAAATATACATGAAAAATATTTACAAGACATTTTTAGATTTTCTGACAGAAGACCTTATCTCCCCTACTTTATTCCTGGTCGATCAGGTCAAGTCTTGACCTTCTCTCGGGGTTTAGGTCAGTCTGTATTTATTGCATAAATACTTCCTTTTCTTTTTCTTTTCTTCTTTATTCTTTTATTTATATACAAAAAGTGTTAAAATGCATAATTAACAAATGAATGCAAAATGGTAATTTTATGAAATTAATTGGTATTTACAGGTATTTGACTAAGGAAAAGAGGTTAAAATAAAAGAATAAAGGCGTTGAATCGCGGATTCATCAGGTACCCATTGGGTACATGGGTATCCGACAGGTATACGGGTACCCGGTACAAATTACCCGTTTAATAAATGGGCGGGTATGGGTAGTGATATTATAAATGGGTATGGGTTTGGGAATAGTAATACTCGCCCCAAACCCGACCCGCTGACATCCCTACTCCATACAGACAGTCATTTTTTAACGGTAACGGGATTTTTTAAATCGACACTATCTCGATGGAGGCCGTAGGAGTCTCTGTTTCTGACGAAATTCGAATGACATATAGGAGGGATATAGGGATGAATGTATATGGTGATATTTTTCGAAAAAAATAAAAAAAATACCGAAATAAGGGGAGGGGCAGGGGCAGCCCAATTAAATCCTATATATATGTATATATAGGCTTTAATGGGGCTGCCCCGCCCTCTTATTTCGGCGTTTTTTATTTACTTTTTCGAAAAATGTCGCCATGTATATTCAAACTCATTCGAATTTCGTTAGAAATAGAGACTCCTACGGCCTCTATCGAGATGGTGTCGATTTAAAAAATCATGTTACCGTTAAAAAAAATGACTGTCTGATGTAGGCCGTAGGAGTCTCTGTTTCTGACGAAATTCGAATGGCATATAGGAGGGATATAGAGATGAATATACATGATGATATTTTTTGAAAAAAAACGCCGAAACGGTGCAGGGGCAGCCCCATTAACCTCTTATATATATATATATATATATATATATATATATATATATATATGGTTTAATGGGGCAGCCAACATGGCTGCCCCCGCGCTGTTTTCGGCTTTTTTATTTTTTTTATTTTTTTGAAAAATATTTCCATATATAATCATCCCTATATCCCTCCTATATGTCATTCGAATTTCATCAGAAACAGAGATTCCTACGGCCTCCATCGAGACAGTCATTTTTTAATGGTAACAGGATTTTTTAAATCGACACCATCTCGATGAAGGCCGTAGGAGTCTCTGTTTCTGACGAAATTCGAATGGCATATAGGAGGGATATAGGGATGAATATACATGGCGATATTTTTCAAAAAAAAATTAAAAAAAACACCGAAAACGGCGCGGGGGCAGCCATTGTTGGTTGCCCGCAAGGGGCAGCCCCATTAAACTAATATATATATAGGGCTTATCCAATGAGCCATGTGCCCATTAACGTTTCGATGAGCACCCATTCTAGGTTATACACGTGTATTAGCAATAACTATATTTCTAATTATAGGCTACCACGTATTTAAAAAATCATATATTTCCTTTTATACAACATCCTTAAAAATTGGAAGACGGTTTTGGAAAGAAACGATTCAAATAAATGATTCTACACTGATGATTAATGATCCAAACGCTATGATAGTAATAAATATAATTCGATCAAGTAATGTTTGTTGTGAGATCGGTAATATCAAGACAATGATCAGTAATTTACATTCAAATAGTTACATTGTACAGAATTTAGTAATATGTATAAAATGGTAAAGTAAATGTGTGTTGTAAGATCAGTAATAACATAACAAATGATTAGTGATATCATTGTGTATGTAATGCGCATTGCATTACCAAATAGTTACTTTCTTACTTGAGCAATGTCCGTGACTTACTGGTCATTACTTTTTTATTACTGATCTCATAGTAGCTATTACTTGAGAATCGTACACATATTATCGAACATGTGATATAAGACATAAATATATACATTACTGAACACAAGCAATAACTTACTTGATAACTGTATATATATTATTTGAGTATCATCTCTAAATTACTAAATTCTATTCAAAGAAATAAAACATATGGAAATTGCTGACCATTTGTTATGCTTTTACTAACTTCACAACAAGAAATTACTTGTCCATTGTGTATATATTACTCAATTCTGCACTATGTAATAAAATGAATGCAAATTACTGACTGTTGTTTGGATATTACTGATCTCGCAACAACCATTTACGTGAGTATTGTCTCTAAATTACTGAATTGTATTTAAAGTAATAATAGTGATAGAAATTACTGACCATTTGTTATGCTTGTACTGACTTCACAACAAGCACTTACTTGACCAGTGTGTATAATTACTGAATTCTACACTATATAATAAAATGAATGTAAATTACTGACCATACTGATCTTGCAACAACCATTTACTTGATTATTGTATATATATATTACTGACCTGAGTATTTGGATCTTGATTTTTTTGCAAGAAATCATCGATTCGAATGTTTTCTTTTCCAAAATGATCTTCCTATTTTTTAGGACGCGATATAATTAGAATACTACTTATTGTTAAATCGCTTTGCATATTAATCTCCTTACAAAAACAACATCCTTCGAAATAGGTAACCACTCAATTGGTAATACACATGTGTGGCCTACAAATGGTGCTCACTGAAGCGCTAATGAGCACTGTGCGCATTGGATAAAAATCATATATATATATATATATATATATATATATATATGGGTTAAATGGGGATGCCCCCTGGGAGGAGCTAACTTGGCCCCCCAGCCCCATTTCGCCCGATTTTTTATTTTTTTTCGAAAAAAAAAAATCTTCTGTAGAATTTCATCACTATATCCCTATATTATGTCATTAAAATTTCGTGTGAAACAGAGACTTCTACGGCCTCCATCCAGACAATCATTTTTTAACGGTAACAGAATTGCTAAAAACGACCCCATCGGAAAATAAGGTCGAAAGCTCACGTGGTCCTCGCGAAAACCAGGGCGATTTTGGGGCGATCTTGGGGCATCTCATTCTCCAGGTTATTCTACGCCTTTTTGATGATGTTTTAGCCTTCTATTATGGGTTAGATCATCATGTGTTACGATTTTGGTTATCAAGAACTGCTATCAATCGGTTTTTGAATCGATTTTGTCCCTGTTCTTGCGAGCTGGGCACTATTTGGTTGATGTGAGTACTTGCTGGTTGTATTGAAGATATACAGAGCATCATTGGCTTTGTCATACCTTGTAATTTCTTTCGCAAGAGCTCTATCATAATTGCTGGAAGCTGCTGTTGATCGGAGCTGCATTCGAGAAGGGAGCAGTGATTGTTTTTGAGGAAGGAAGGGAAGGGGTTTGATCTGAGAAGGAAATAACTTTTCTTTCTTTAGTGTTTGTGGTCCCTTCTGTTATTTGTTACCGAATCCTGGGAGGACACGTGGCTGTAACGCACTGGGGAAAGCTGCTAAGGGGAACTTTCTCTTTGGTCATTCTTTCCTTCACCTATCAGGGCTTTACACGTGGATATTGTTACTTACGCTCTTATTGCATCATTATTAGTTGGCCTCCTATCAGGTGTTGACAAGTGGATTGTTGCCAAGTGGATTTCCACGTGGTAGTGGCTGAAAACGCTGGCCCTGATTCTGGGCTATCTGATGAAATTCCACTGAAGTCTGATGGTTTTGTGGGAAATGATTCTGATTTTCCTATTTTATCTCCGATTATGTTTGGGCAAAAAAGAGACATCAAAAAAGCTGTAGAATCAAGCTGGGTAAATAGAGATGAAGCGAAGAAAACATCTTTTGCTACTGCAATGAAAGGAATTCATCAAGTCCCTATTTTTTGTGATTCTGTACCTGTTAGAGATGCTTCATTTGTAGATGGGGATTATGTTATAGAAATATCTGAAACTGAAATTCTCCAGCTGCAGAAACCATTTGTCTCTAGTCTTGTGGCCAGATTTCAACACTCAAGGAGCTGATCTTTTTCATTTTCGAAGTTTTCTGAAGTTGAGATTTGTTCATGCTGGGGAAATTTTTCTTGGTGCTCTCGATTCTAAGCATATTCTAGTCAGGTTTGAGAAAGAAAGTGATTTTGTGCAGACTTATGCTATGGGTGATTTTAGACTCAATAATTCTTGGGTTTCTATCACTCGTTGGTCACCTTATTTTAGGCCAAATCTCCGTACTTCTACTGTTCCTATATGGATTGGTCTTCCTAGCCTTAATATACACCTTCATAATCCTGGTGTGGTCAAATCTATTGCAAATACCCTGGGAAGATACATCTGTGTGGACAAGGATGTTAAGGAGTTCACTAGACCAAGCTATCTGAGGGTCTATGTGGAAATTGATTTGCTGAAATCTCAAATTCCATACATTTGGATCAAGAATGGGACACAAACTTTCAAGCAAAAAATAATTTATGAGAAAGTTCCAAAATTCTGTCACCAATGTTGTGTGTTAGGACACAATATTGAAGAGTGTAAAAATGAAAAATTTACAGGTGAGAGACTACAGGAGAAGAAAGGAGAGGGTAAAGTCTGGAGAGTTAAAGTTATCGAAGAAGAGCATGCTCAAATTGAGAATCATGAGCAATCCCAGACTTCTAAAAAAACCACAGGGGAAACTGATTCAAACCAACACCATCAGTTTGTAGTAATGCCAATTGTGGAACCTTCTGTACAGCAAGATGATGGGGTTGAGAAAGTAAAGCATCAGCAGATACAAACTCTAATTGATCAGGTGGATAGTCAAATGCTAGATAAAGGGAAAGGTATTTTAAAGGAGGGGTTTGAGCTTCCAGTCAGTGCAAAGAAGGATGGTACACTTGTAATAAATGATGGTGATGGAAGGCAATTCAATGAAATTGCTGCTCCATTTCCTTCTAAACCTCAGTATTATCAACCTCATGATATGGCTAAGAAGGATGATGGGTGGAAAACAGTGAACTATAGAAAGAAGGAGAAGAAAAATTTGAATCCAGAGATCAAGATCAAGCCAACTCCTCAGCAAACTCAAGAAATAATACAGAAAGGGAGGCAGCTTGTAGTCAAAGAAATAGGAAATGAAGAACTGCAACAATTGATATTTGATGAAATTGAACAATATCGGTCATCAACAGAAGCTAAAAGCACAAAATCTTTATCCTCTGATGCTAAGAAGCTTGTGGCTGATTTAAAAGTTGCCTTGTTGCATAAGTTCCAACAGGATTCTGTAAGAATTCAAAAGAGTTTAGAGAAGAAAACAGAAACAAACAGGAAGGGCATGCAAACTCCATCCAATGATGAGTTGCCAAACGATGAAAACGTGGAAGAAGAAGCTCCTGATACAAATGAAACATCTGACTTCAAGCTTCATCTGAATCCAGGGCAAATCAAGTTGAGATCTCCAAAGTTCAGAAAAGCAAAGGAGAAAGCCATGAAAGGACCTTTTTCTTTTGACATTGAAGACCATGTTGGTCATTTTGCATAGGTTTATTCCTGAAGGCCATGTTGGCCAAATTTAGTTTTGTAATGGTTCTTGTAGAGGCTACAAGCCTTATCTGTGCGTCATTGTAAAATCTTTCTTTTATCAATGAGAGGGGATACCCGGACCCCCAAAATTACCGGGCTTAATAAAAAAAACGACTCCATCTGGATGGAGGCCGTAGGAGTCTCTGTTTCGCACGAAATTTTAACGACATAATATAGGGATATATTGATGAAAATCCACGAAGAAATTTTCGAAAAAAAATAAAAAAACGGACGAAATGGGGCGGGGGGAGCCAAGTTAGCTCCCCCATGGGGGCAACCCCATTTCACCCTATATATATAATGAAAAAGGAGTATGCTCCCTTGGTGTAGCCAACTTACATGCTCCTACCTCTTTTCCCCTCTATTTTTTTATTTTTCAGAAATGAAACCTATTGAAATTCAGATCACAATATGTCATCATGGTGTCAATCAAAATTCGACTTAATTCGAGACTTCTATCCTCTCCATCAAGACTGTCAAATTTTAACGGTCTCAGAATTGCTGAAATTGGCCTCATTCAGATGGAGGGCATAGGAGTCTCTGTTTCTGACGATGTTGGAATGGCATGTTAGGAGAATATAGTGATGAATATACATATTTTCTTTTTCCAAAAAAATAAAAAATGACAGGAAAATGGGAGTGGGTGTTGCTGGGTTTGACTGGGTTGGGGTAACCCTTTGAATAGTAAATTGTGAGGAGGATTGGGAGGGTTAGAAGGAGGGGAACACCGGTGTACCCCAACCCAACCCTGCAACCAAACGAAACCCTAGGATGCAGACCCATTTAACCCATATATATATAAGGTGGTCTTCCAATGAGGTGGGCATTTCCTGGATGTATGGAAAGCCGATCATCTCGTCCGTTAGATCTCAATCTAATGGCTCTTTATCCAAAAGGGTATTTTAATCCATGTATTTTCATTTTGAATTTGAACTTCATCCAATTATTTTATTTTACCATTTTTAGCATGTCTGAATTGACACTTTTTTGTTGTTATTTATGCGTGAGGTTTCGCCAACATGTAGCATTTTCGCACCATGATAACTTGTTATCATTGTTATCATTGTAAGATCGTATCATCTAACTTGTTATCTTTGTAAAATACTTGTTATCATTGTAAGATCGTAACTTGCTTTGTAAAATAAAATCAAAGTTAGTAATATGTTTATTGTTGTAATTGTAATTTAGATAATTCCTTTGTGCAACTTTGTACTTGTTTTGTAATAATTATATGGAGATCTTCAAAAAAATAGATAGTTATTAACTCATCAAATATAAGCAGAAAGAGAAAAATGTAAAAAAATGAGGTTTATTGTTAGAAATATATAAACAAATAACTGTAGAAAACAACATGAATTGTAAGAAATGACATGAGATTTGTAAAAAATGATTTGAGATTGTAAAAAAAATATCTGATATTGTTGAAAATTGATAAAAGAAATGTTAAAAGTAAAAAATAATCTATTATTGTAAAAGTGATTTGAGATTTGTAAGAAACGATTTGATATTATAAAAAAATACCTAAGATTGTAAAAAAATATGAGGTTATCAAAGAAAAAGTAAATGTAAAAAAAATGAAATTGTAAAAACGACACGTGAATTGTAAAAAAAGATTCGAGATTGTAAAAAACAATCTCAAATTGTAGAAACTGATCGTGTCCTCCCTCGCTCGCATCCCTCCTCCACCTACACCTCCCCTACCCTTCTCCTCCACGACCCACCTCCTCCACGCACATCCTCCTTCGTCCACTCCTCTCCTCCATCCGAACTCTCCTTTACCTGTCTCCTCCATGATCCACCTCCTCTACGTGCAACCACTGCCTCTACGCGACGCCGCCTCCATTTCCTGCAAGAAAAAAACATGAAGAACCCATCTTTCCTCCTAATCTAATGATCAAAGAAACATTGCACCGTTGTTAGAAGAAGTTGTTATACATATATATCCGCTGCTGGAAGAGCAGCATGCCCATATCTACCGCCAACGTTCTCACTATGTCGTCGTTGCATGCCATCACCGCCGTGTAGTACTTCCCACCTCGTGTGCCATAGAGAAAGAGAGAGAGAGGGGAGATTATTTAAGAGATATTTGTTAATATAGAATATGTCAAAATGACCATAATGGGTTTTTCAACATTTAAAAAATACAGATAACTATTCATTAATCGTAACTGTCGGATTCATTACGAATGGATAAGATGGTTACATACATACATGGGAAAAGGGAGCTTACACCCATATGTAGGTAACTTTCCTACATTTGTCCATTTTCCCCTCTACTTTTTTTAAATTTTTTGAATTGAGTCCTTGGAAGATGTAGATCACAATATATCACCATGATACCATTCAAATTTCAACTAATTTTGAGAACTTCTAACTTATCCATCAAGACAGTCAAATTTTAACGGTCTCAAATTTGCTGAAATCGACACATTCCAAGGGATATATTATAAATGTTTGTTTTACATGATATTTAAAGCACATATTCAACTTAATATTCTAAGTAAATCACCTCAAGATCTATTTCGAAAAAACCAAAAAAAATAAGAGGAAAAAGGGTGGGTGTAGGAAACACGCACATGTACATCATACATACATACATACATACATACATATAGGAAAATTTTCCAATGAGCTCTAAGTTAATCATGGAGGGGTTTGAACCCTGGTCCTTTGGGTGGTAGGCACAATTAGGGGTGGGCATTCGATTGATTTAAGTGGGTTTGATTAATAATATAGGTTGGGTTCGGTTTGGCTTAAGAAAGTGATCGCACATGACCAACCAAATTAAATTGAGTGAAATTATTTGGGTTGTGGGTTTGGATCGATCGATTTGGGTCAAAATTAAACTTCGTATGGCATCTCTGATGAGAAAAAAATCGAAACATATCAATAGGTAGATATTCAGATATAAAACTGAGGTCATATGACAAATATATTCCTTGATCTCAAGTTTGTAGGAGTAAATGTTTAAAACGTATGTGCTAAGTATGGTCATATCATTATGAATTAAAATAAATTTATGAGCTACATATAGTTTTAGTTTGGCCTATTTGTGTAGGTTGGGCACAATACATTAGACCCACCACCCAACCCAAAAATTAAATAAATATTGCGGTTTGGATTTAATCCAACCCAAAATCCAAATAACCCAATCCATTTCAATCATTTTCAAAGGTTTTGGCGGATTATTTGAGTGGAACCATAAAGCATCTAGCCCTATGCAAAATGCTCTACCACTAGACCATTGAAGTGAGTTCGAGCACCATCATTTTGCATGTGTGTGTGTGCTTATGTGTATCTATTTCTGTGTGTGTGTGTGTGTGTGTATGTGTGCGTGTGTGTCTCTGTGTGCGTGAGTATATGTGACAGCAAAGAAGTCTAGCGGGTAGCTTAGACTGAGAGATGCTCCTTGACGCTTGGAAAACAAAGAAAGCATTTCTATCTAGTTCCTGCTTTCCAGCTAGATGCACGGCTCCTTTTTAAAAATAAAAATACGATTTTGGAGAGAAGAAGACTGATTTCTTAAGATGACTTGCCTCCTTTATATGCGTCACTCAAGTACTTCTATATGTGTGTGCACACGTGTGTTCATTCGTTTAGAAGTACCTAATATCAACCTCAGAATAAGTGATCCTAAATTTCAATAGATTCATTCGAGACTTTACATATTCCATTCAAAACGTGTAATCTTTGACAAATTTGAATATTCTCCATAATATATAATTGATATTAAACAAATTAGTGGGATATGATTGGATTAAAAAAACACCCATGCACTTTGTCTCGGTTCATATATGCTGCCAGTGTCAGGACCGTACTTTGCATGGAAAAGTATACAAAATGTAATGATAAGATGTTCATACCCTCTAAAAATTTAAAAAAAATCTGCGGAAGAAATCAAACGCACATATACCTTATTTACTTTATAATTCAGCTGTCAAAATTGACAAATTTATCACATCAAGAGAATTTCATGTGGACAAATTCGATTGTGTCCACAGGCACACATACAAAGTCAATCACAGAACACAATGAAGTAAAGTAGAGATATCCATTCGTTTAAACAAAACACTCCATCTATCACAGATCACACCTCCACATGTTGAAGGTCAACATAATCTCAGGACTATTGCATTGATCACAGAAAATGAGAAGAGCACAATGCTATTTAATTCCTTAAAGGTATTTTTACCCGGCAGATCCTATAATCTTTTCGAATTACCTCGACGACCTTTGAAACAACCTAATTTCCCCCGTGACTCCGTAAACTTGCTAACCCTTACTCTACATACCTTATGGTTAACCCCCATCCATTTATCCGTTAAAACTAACCAGATTCTGTTATGTATCTTTACATTATACCCATTTTGTTTATCAAATTTACATTGAGTGCCACTCCCAGCAACCACCCACCTTTTCGACATCCGCTGCCCTCGCTCTCCTCCTCTCTGGCCTCTGTCGCCTCCTCCAGGTCTGTCGCCCCATCCCCCTCTCCACTGCCTCCTCCACCTCCTCCTCGGCAGCCGAGGCCAGTCTCGACCTCCCCCGACCCCACCTAAGCCTGACCACCTCCTCCTGGGTAGCCGCTCAACCTCTCCCTGCCCACCCTTCGCTGGCGTCCCCCGACCCTCGCGCCCACCCTCCAGCCCAGGCGGAGAAGACCCCGCTATTGACGCGCCAAGCTCCCTCCTCGAAGCCCCTCCCACCCCCGCATGCGCTGGAGAGGTCGTTGAGATGCAGCAGGCGGTGGAAGTTCCTAGGGATCTGTGGATGAAGAAGAGGATAAAGGAGGATAAGGAAGGAGAGAGGGAGATTGAAGATCTGCCGCTGATTTTATTTGATTTGATTAACCCAAGTTTAACTCAAGTTTTTGACTCCAATAAAGTCAAAGATGATGCAGGGTCTGTGGGGTATGACGGAGCAAGTTTACGAGGTCGAAGGTGAAATTAGGATATTTTAAAAGCCGTGGAGGTAATTGACCAAGATTATAGGGTCTGTCGGGTAAAAATCCCTTTCTTAAATTGTTACTCGCAAGGAGTGTAAGACGTTAAAGTGATCATACTTTATCTCTTAAATCTTCGTTATCAACTATCATTGTGCTAAATAGTTTTTTATGTCGTGCATAATCATGAAAAACCTATCAATCCTACATGACATGAAACATCAGCAGTTGGTGATGCTTATTAGATGAGCGATGCATTGAAAATTGATCCATCTCCCAACCATGATGTCAAATCTGAGAATAGATTCCTTGTAATCATGGTGGTTTCATTTTTAGTGGCATGTCTTCGAGTCGTTCATTCGTACCACCTTCTTCTTCCTTCCACTTGTCATCATACCACCATCGTCGTCTTCACCCTCTTGCTGCCACCACCGTCGGCACCACTGCTCGCATCACCGCCACCCACACCACTGGTGCCACACCATCAGCAAGCACTACATGCATCACCATCATCCTCCGCATGACAGGTGCAGCTGTGATATCCACAACTGTCGGTGCCACCGATCGCACTGTCACCGCCGGCACCAACAGTCACACCGTCGTGCACCACCGCAACCAACCGTGCCACCTCGACGTCACACACCACCGCTTGTCGTTTCAACTTTCAGCAAACATCATGTTCGCCTTGCATCACCATCTCACTACCACACAGTCGTGTACCTCCCTCTGTTGAACGCCATTGTCTCAACTCGATAGTGTGCCCGGATGCATCCTTCGTTGCAAATGGAAGGCCGTATCGATATCGTATCGATATGATATATCGACAATATATCGCCGAAATATCACCCAGATCGACGAGCCTTTGTGAAGAAAATACCTGAAAATCGGGATATATCGCCATATCGATGCTCATATCGGTCCCATGTCGATATCGATATATCGGCAACCGCTTAAGTTAATGCCTGCCTCCCGTAAATAATTTTATTCTTTTATGAATCCACGAATTTCGTGGATGGCGGGAAACGTGAATGCCACAAGGGATCCTCCAACGCATTCGACGTCAGATCACATCCATTATGCTCTTGAGATGCTACAACTAGAGGCAGAATTATACAGAATATAGATAATAAAAGCGTGGCGAATTCAATGAAACCGGAAAGGTGCCCACATATTTTGTTAGGGAACATAGAATTTTGCGCAACCACTCAAAAGGCAAATTACTCTAATTAATATCACTAGACACTTCCAAAGCAATATATTACTATATAACCACCAGTTGGCCGTTCATAACATTAAACATTCAACTTCTTCCTAAAAATAACTAGAAAACTAATGACACCTTGAGAACTTTCAATTCCTTCTGTGAAACAGAGGAGCATCCACAATCTTAGCTCAGCACATATAAAAAACTTGCTAAAAATAGGTATTACCCCCACAAAAACTGTTCAGCTCAGAAACATCAAAAGCAGATTCTCGAATTAGATTCTTATCATATAAAAAGGAAATAAAATTACAGATTTGAAAAGGCTGAATGCTGCTCCACACTCTCCTGATATTGCAAATTAACACATAGTTAGCATGCACGAAGTCAGAACTGCCAGACCCACACTCCCCCTCTTCTAGTAGCTGTTATGGTATCAGCGAAATCAGCCATACTTCGTTTCGAGTTTCCTGTACAGCAAGAATGTAAACCAACAAATCCCGAGATAACTTATATCATAACTTCCAGTCGTAACCCATGTCTCCAGATTCCATGTCAAATAGTCCACCATTGATAAACTCCTGAGAGATGTCCTGAATCAAATCATTCAATTGAGGACTCGGTGGCATGTCCTGCCTAGAATGGAAACCATTGTCGCTTCCAATGGGATTTGTATTGGTTGCAACAGATTTACCGCTGATGTCCATACAGCTCAACATGGTAGGAGCACCATTGCTGATCGGAGTAGAGGAACCTGATGCAACGCCATTCCCAATCATAGCTATACTGGATCGAAAAGTCGATGCACCTGCAGCACTTGCAACCACATTCCGGCAAGCCTCGTCTGCTGCCACACTAGCACACATGTTGGGTGTCGTATAAGCTGCTCCTCTGCCACCAAGGGTGGCGGCTGTGGTGTTGTTGCTGCTGCCCATCATCTCTTGCAGCATTTGATGAATTGCCTGTTGTTGCTGAAACTGGTTTGCTTGAGATGGCTGTGGGATATTCCTCTTTGTTGGATTCCCATCTTGAAAAGGCAGCTGCTTCTGCTGTACTGATAAGGAATTGACCAACGTGTTCATAAAGGAATCTTGACTTGAACCAGTTTGAGCAGGGTATGCAGCAGTGGTATGAGCAGGGCTTGCAGGTCCCAAGGCATCTGCCTGAGAGGAACTTAAATTTGAATTCATGGAATTCTGCCTTAGTAAGGCCTGGTAATTGTTCAGTGCAATTGTGCCTTGTGGAGAGCCATTCAAGAGGGCAGGGAATGAGTTGTTCCTCATAATTTGGTTGCTCAGATTAGGAAGCAATCTCTGATCACTTTGCACATTCGGAGCATTTGCTAATTGGTTTGTTTCCGGGACATTTGGATTCTGGAGATTCAGTAATTTAGCTGCAACCTGCCTGGGGAAGGCCTTCAAGCTCTCTGCAACACGCAAATTTCAATTTGGAGAACACATTCTAGCAGCTCCTCGAAACAATCATGACATGTTCTCTGATTATTATTGAGTTTTTTGATGCAATAGTTTCCTATTGATAACAAAAAACATGCCAACGCTTCTCCCTAAAATACAAACTTTCCAGAACAACTGGTTAAGGTGAATTTCAACTTATCAGTCCCATACTTATTATTGCTTCTGCTATGGTATGCAATGAACAAAAGCTACGTAAAAACGATCAATTAGACCAGGGCCAGCATGCCAGCTTACAAAGACCAAAAATTTACAACATTTACTTTACAGAATTAATATATGAACAGGTGATGGAAAGAAGAATATACCAATGGCACCAGCTTTATTATCTCTGCTGAAAGTGATCAAATCTTTCATGCTGTTTACAACCTCGGAGATCTATAACGAAAATAGAGGAATCAGCAATAAGAAATGAGAGAGAGTTTATCAAACAAGGCATCCAGATACCCATGAAATACCTGTAAACATCGAACATATCTCTTGGAAAGGCCAATATCGTTTAACAACTGTAACTCCAGATTCCTTGCTAGTTGACGGCCTGCACTGACAAACCTGGAAAACATACAATTATATATGTAAACAAATAATTGAGCGCCTTCCATAAAATTTATAGATTTCAAAATCTAAGATAATGCACCATATCTTACAGCCATGTTGATATAATTAAACAACAGCAAAGTTACATGGGTTTTTTTGTAAAGTCCAAAATGGGTTGTTCTGGACTTTCAAACCAGTGCTACTGCTAGGCTGCTAGCACCCCAAAATCTAAATAGAACTCATGGCCTTCAACCAGGGGATTCAAAAGAACATTCCGAGTTGACTAGCACCAGTCACACAGGCACTCCAAGAAAACAACATTTTTTTTTTTGAAATCAGAACGATTCGGGGGAGACACATGGTGGTGTTCGCCCCAAATTTTATTAAAAACGAGAAGAGGGAGTGGAGAAGAGAGGTACAAAGTGATACAAACATCAGGGATCGAGAAGATCCCTGTCAACACCCCAGTCCACAACCCAAACACCCACACGCGACAACAGCATTACCGGAGCATCCAGTCAATCAGAAGTAAATCCACATGCGCTAAAACGTTCTCCCTGTAGAACCTTTGGCCCCTGAAAATCTTCGCGTTGCGAGCCATAAAACCCAGATGCAAGCGAGGGGGCGGAGCAACTCCCTCCTTGGCCGATCAGCACGAGAGCGCAAAGTGATCCAGAACGAGTCGGCCGAAGAAGCGTCCACCCAAGTCACATTGAGGCCCTCCCAAATGGTGGCAGAGCACGGACAACAGAAGAAAAGATGTTGCAAAGTCTCCAGATCGCCGGTACACAGCACACAATCCATTGAGCCAACCCCCGATAGAAACTTAGCACATCTATCGCGGGTCAATACCCTACCACGGCGCAAAAGCCACAGGAAAAAAGCCACCTTCTCCGGCAAATTTAAACTCCACAACCACCCCAAGTCATTGCAAAGGGGGGTACGATCAGAGATTGGTTGATGTGAGATCACCTTGAAGGCCCGCCTCGAAGAGAAGGCACCGTCACGCCAGATCCAGTGATCCCTGCCATTGGATGGCGTTGGCGCATCCCTAAGCTGCTGCAGGAGGCTTAAGAAGTCATCGAAGCGCTCGTCGGAGAGGTTGGCCGCAAAGGAAGGGAACCAGCTGCCCCCGCCCCAAGCGGAAGCCACCGAAGCACCAGAGTTAGACGCCAAGGCACAGAGACGAGGGAAGGAGCTACCGAGAGTGGCGTCCCCCGCCCATGCGTCGTGCCAAAAAAGAAACGAGTTGCCATCACCCAGAACCTGCTTGAACAGATGAGAGAACCGCCTAGCCGCCGAGGCGATCCCCCTCCAAAAAGGCGTGCCAGAACGCGAAGCGTCGACGTCCCGCAGCATGTCCACTCCGATGGAGAGAATATCACGCAGCATAGAGGGAAAGAAGCCGGAGGCGTTACCCCAAAGCTTGTTGACCCATTTAAGCATCAGTGCATCGTTGACCAGATCCAGGCTACGAATGCCGAGCTCACCATCGCACTTCCTTTTCGCCACATCCTTCCAGGCCACCAGATGGATGCCCCGCGACGCGGAGCCCCTTCTTCCCCATAGAAATGTCCGCATAAGGCCCTCAAGCCTCCTCTTAATCCCCACCGGAATAGCCCAGTTCGACAAAAAATAGATTGGAATAGCTGCCAAAACCGACCTGATGAGCACAAGACGCCCACCCCTGGATAGCATCGCCGCACTCCACCCAGCAAGCCTTCTTTCCGCCTTTTCCATGACCCTGTTCCAATGGGACAATCTCGACCTTCTCGCGCCCAGCGGTAGACCCAGGTAATCGATTGGAAGAGCAGAGGGGGAGCACCCCAGAATCACGCCACAAGCCGCCGCAGACCGATCATCCCAAGCGAAAGGGATCAACTTGGACTTGGAATGGTTGATTCGTAACCCCGAGAGCTCGCTAAAGATGGTGAAAGTGACAGCCATCCCTCTGACCTCCTCCAGACCCCCCTCTATGAAGGCGATTGTGTCGTCCGCATACTGGAGGGTTGGAGAGTTGTTGTAGTTACACGAGAAACCGGATGAGAAGCCCCTCGCGATCACCCTATCCGCCATTCTCGGGAGCACATCAGCGGCAATGACGAAGAGCATGGGTGCCAGAGGGCACCCCTGCCGAACACCCCTCCTAGGCTGAAACCGGCTACCAACGATACGGCCATTCAACATGATAGATAAGGATGCCGTAGAAACGCATCGGCGCATCCAGGAGATCCAAATATTTGGGAACCCGCGAGCACGCAGCACAGACCAGAGGAAGCTCCAGTCCAAGGAGTCATACGCCTTTGCGAAGTCCACCTTCCAAAGAAAGCCCTGCTTCCCCCGCCTCACCCAGCTGTCAACCATCTCAGAGGCAAGAGCCGACACATCGGAGATCGAACGGCCGGGGATGAAGGCCACCTGTGAGGGATGGATCAGAACATCCAAAACCACCGCCAGCCTCCTCGCAAGCACTTTCGCAACAATCAAGTACAAAGCATTCGAGATAGCAATAGGGCGATAGTCATCAATAGCAATTGGAGATTGAGATTTCGGGATAAGAACAATAAGAGCCCTATTAATCCCATCGAAGCCCAAGTTCCCCGTAGAGAATTCCACGACAACCTCCCAAACCTCTTGTCCCACCACATCCCAAAAATCCTTGTAGAAAGCTATAGGGAAGCCATCGGGGCCCGGCGAGGCATCGACATTGAGATCCCACACAGCAGCCTTTATCTCAGCGATGGAGAAGCCGCGAGTCAACTCCGCACATTGCGCGGAGGAATGATTAGGAACATCCTCCCCCAGCCAGCGCCAGCGCTGAGGCAAACGAACCGAAGAGAAGTCCCTGAAGTAGTCCGCCACCGCATTCCCAATCGCGTCGTCGCCCACCACCTCGCGCCCCCCAAATGACATCGAGCGAACCAAATTTGACCGCCTCCTGTTTAAAGCCGCTCTGTGAAAGAAGGAGGAATTTGCGTCTCCTTCTTTGATCCACCTCAACTTCGCTCGCTGGCGCCATTCCGTGACCCTCTTCCTTTCCTCCTTCTCAACCGCAGCCACCGCCGCCGACCTGGAAGCCAGCTCGTCAGCACAGAGGTCCCTCAGCCCCTCCAAGGAGTCCAGCTCGGTGACGATAGCCTCCGCCTCCTTCCTCGCCGAAAGCCTAGCCTCCCGCGATCTTTTCTTGAAGTGGGACAGGACGCCCCTCAGCCGCTCTAATTTCTTGCGGAACCTGACGACCGCCGATCGACCCTCGCAAGGTTCCGCCCAAGAAGAAGCCACCAGCACGCGGAAATCCTCCTCAAGCATCCAACATCTCTCGTATCTGAAGAACCCAGCCCGTGGGGAAGACACCTGGGACTCCCAGACGATCGGAGAGTGGTCGGAGAACGCGCGAGGACGCGAGAGGACCGTCGCCAAAGGGAAAAGATCCATGAAAGCCATCGACGCGAGAAACCTGTCAATGCATGATTTCGAAGAAGAGTTCCTCCATGTGAACCTGACGTCCGTCGCCGTTAAGTCTTGTAGAGCCAAGTCATTAACGAAGGCCTTGAACTCCGCCGAGCCCGGGTCCGATCCTCCCCTGTACCGGGGTCTATCCGACGAACGAAGCGTGACATTAAAATCTCCTCCGATAAGCCAAGGCAACCCCGCGTAGTCCACGGAGATGTTGCGAAGCTCATCCCATAACTCCTTCCTTCTCGTCGCGTCACAAGGGTCGTAGGCGCAAGAGAGAACCAAAGAGAGAGAGTCGTCCTTCCTGGAGAGCAGAACCGAGATGGAGTGGTTTCCCTTCACAGCAAAGACAAGGGAGAACCGAGAAGACTTCCAGGCGATAAGCAAACCTCCAGCACTCCCCGACGCAGGAAGAGCAGAGAACTGATCAAGATCCCCCGCCATGAGGGAGCGCCAAACATCATCGTCCAGAGAGGCCAACTTGGTTTCTTGTAGTAGGACAGCGTCGCACCCCCATTCCTTGAATCTGGAGCCCAGGGTATTTCTCTTAGCCGCATCCCCCATGCCCCGAACGTTCCAGGAGAGGACCTTCATTTAGTAACCTCGTTGAGACCCCCTGAAGGTACCACCCCCGCTGCTTCCGCCACCGCCTCTTCGAAGGACTGGCAGGTGTGGTGCTCCCTAGACCGCGAACGAGCGCTCCGCCTTCTTCTGTAACGTTTGCAAGATCTCTTCGACGATTCGATGACTGAAGCCATGTCAACGAGGGACTCCGGGTCAAGAGCGCCCCCCACCACTGCCGAAGCCCCATGAGAGCCCCCCACCATTGCCGAAGCCCCAGCCTGAGGCGAGGAAGAATCCGGCTGCTGGTTGATAGACAAAGAACCTGAATGCAGGGCATGGAGCAATGGAGAGGAAAGGAGCAGGGCGCCCGGGTCCGACTGCGGAAGAGAGTCCAGAGGGTGCCCCGAACCCGAAAGAGCACCCGCCCGACCCGGGGCAAAGGATGGATCCGCCTTGGAAAAATGGATCAGGGCTGCGTCATCAACCCGAGATACCGATTGACGTACGGTACCGAATGATGGCGAGGCGGCACGCCCAAGAATGGAAGCGCCAGGAGAGAAGATCCGAAAGGCACAGCCTTGCGACCCCACCGAGAATGTCAAATCTGCACCGAAACTCGTGCACCCACCCTCCACATCATCCCAACCGCCTGCCACGTCCCCCCGCGTACTCCCGAGGGCGGCTACCATGCAACGATGCCATGCGGTGGGATGGCCTTCATGTACGCCAGGGGGAGAGGGCCTTACGTAAACATCATAGCAAGACGCACCCTCGAGAGGCGCCCCCAGCTGCGGCGAGAAAATCGATGCGAACCCCCACCGCGGCTGCGACTCCTCGGAAAACGAAACGACTCTGTTGTCGGCCTCCCCCCCCGGAGCCCGCCGCTCCGGCACGGAGGGAGGCGGCGGCGGCAGCACCACAGAGAGCTCGATTCTACAGAAGAATCTTCCGAAATTTAACACTTCAAAGAACACCTGCCCAACCGCCCGGTCGAGGAAGGCCTTGTTGCACTCCATAAGGATCTTCGTTGCCGCAGGATCATCTCCCGGTGCTAGGCCGTCGCTGGTAACGGCTAGTACCTCCCCCCACCTTCGAAGAGGACGCCGAAGGCAATGAACGGATCTAGATAAGAAAGGGACCCCCCTGACCACAGCCACACAAACCTCCAGGTCCGAGCAGGCACCGTCTGCAAAACGCAGATCCCTCCACACGATGCCTCTATGAGGTCCTGCTTGAATCAAACGAGAACGCTGGTCCCCAAGAAGGCCTCTAACGCCGCATCTTTTCGAACCCAGCAAGAACAGGTCTCCCGAGAAGCTCGACCCCAGAAGCTCAAGTAGACTGTTGCTGACCTCCTCCAAGGAGAGGCACCGGTCGAGGAAGACCCCTACCAGCACCCTACCTTGGCGCGTCTCACCAGCCCCCCCCTTCCGAATGAGCTGCACCCCCCGCTCCCCCCGCCCCCTCCATCGATATGCTCCCAGTAGCACCCACCACCCTCCCAGCTTCGAAATTCACCCTGGACGTGGAAGCAGCTAGTGGGTGAAAGCCATCTCTCCCATAGCACCCACCACCCTCCGCCGAAGAGCGCGGTCCTCTCCCCGCGACCACCTGCGCGAAAGACCTGCATGGAGCGCCCGAGGCAAAACCTTCTGCATGAGGCCCCCCCGAGCCAGCAGCAACCCCTCGTTGGGAATGACCACCGAGAGAGAACCCGCTTGTGCACCACAACCCACCGATAGCCCCCCGAGATTGTGCACCACAACCCGCTTGCTTGTGCCCCAGGCCACCGCAAGAAAAACAGCGAGGCCTCGCCGCACAGACCGAAGCCAAGTGACCCTTCACCCCACACCGCCAACATGTGCGACCATGCTTCTTGTGAGAGACCGCCACCCAACCTGCATCCTTAAGAAGCTTCTCCTCTCCTTCAGCGGCCACGAACTGGGGGCTGACGTCCTGTGAGGACGATGCACAGCCCTTCCCCTTGTCCCTCTCGCTAGGAACAAAGTGCACGATCGCCTTCCCGGTCGCCCCCTGAGTCGCCCTCTGAGTCGCCCTCTGAGTCGCCATCGAAAAACAACATTTTTCCATAGCTAGAAACCAACTTTTTAAAAAAGAGGAACAAATAGTGGCAAATTTGCAGTCCAAGTATTAAATAATTCAATGCTCAGTCCCATCCAACAATTTTCACCCCACAACCACAAGTTTACGTAATAACTCTACTCACATATTCTTCTAATATTGGGTCCAAACCTGGATAAAGATTGCCTTAGGACATGGATTCTTGCATAAACTAGGACATCCGTGCGAATTATCAAAACCCTTTTAATATGGAGTGTTGCATGCAATGAAGAACTTTTCAGGGCATCCCTGCCTAGTAGCATGCTATATAGAAAGAACAGTTTAATCATCGTAGTGAAATTTTGTAAACATATGCAAGTGAAGAAACTAGACCCTCTATATCACTGCCTAGGTGTATGTCAAATAAGACAAGGATCTTCACATCTAGGTTTTGCTAGTCAAATTGGTGTCCATATCTTGGTAAACAAATATGGAGGGAAAAGCAAATTCATGATAACAAGTTGTGCACAGACAGTTGGTATGCTGATACTATGAACAACAAGCTAACGGGGATGGTGAACACGATGATTACAAAGAAAATTAGCGCCCAATACTTGGAGGAGAGAAAATAGTATGGAGAAAAGCTGAAGAGATCGAAAGGACTAGATTTAAGTTATGGCATTCAGGAAAGTTGAAATCTCCTAATGGGTTGGAACTATCAAACATAAAGACATAGGAAGGGCCTGCCAAAATTAAAGAAATTTGGAGGTAGAATTAGCAAGATGATGAAATTAATTTTGAGAAACGTCGTTTGCTCATAAGCACGAAAGTTGCCCTGGATGAATGAATAAAAAGGAATTTCTAGAGGCAGCTGGACAAGATTTTTTAAGAAATCCTAGAAAGAGAAATAATTTGTTTGGATGAAGCTTTAACTAAAGACAGAAAAATATATGTTTGAGAGTTTTTAATGGTACATGAATGTGCCCAAGAAGATAGAATGAAGGACAAAGTTTATTGAATTGTGAGGTAGACTATGATGATGTCAAAGCAAATACTTTCATCAGGAAATAAGACAACAACAATCACTTTTGAGACTGATTCAAGCAAGTTAGAAATTGACTACCTTAACGGAAGGAGATGAGAATAACTAGCAAGGGGGCCTTCCTAGTTAGTGTTTAACTAGCAACTAGCAAGAAAAAGATATTAAAAAATGAGGATAGGGAGCCTAGTTTGTGAAGTAGGTAACCTTACCTACTTCACATTCCATTTTTGCATTTTTTTTATTTTTTTTGAAAAATATCACCGTGGATTTTTCATAACTATATCCCTCTAATATGTCATTCAAATTTCGTCAGAAACAGAGACTCCTACGGCCTCCATCCAGAACAGGTAAAATACAGCAAATCTGTGACCGTTAAAAAATGATTGTCTGGATGGAGGCCGTAGGAGTCTCTGTTTTTGATGAAATTTGAATGACGTATTAGAGGATATAATTATGAAAATCCATGATGGTATTTTTCAAAAAATAAAAAAATTTGCAAAAAATGAAATGTGAAGTAGGTAAGTTACCTACTTCACAAAGTAGGCTCCCTTTCCTCTTAAAAAATATATAAGAAATATTATCAAGCTGGCTAAAGTTAAAAATGAAGAACCAATAAACTTGTGCAAGTAACTACAAGGACGAGGAGACCTTGTTGTTGCAAGAGAAAACATGAAGTCAAGGTAAAAGAAATATTATTACATGCCTTATTTTAAGGATGGTGTCGCTAGACACGACCTCCTTCAGAGAGCTTGGACTCTGGTTTTGACAAGAACCATGCTCTTGATATCAAATAATTCAGAAGGGTGAGCTAACGAAAGCCTTAGGTTGACAACAAAGTAGGACCAGTAGAAAACCGGAAGACAATCTTGTAAATGTTAGGAATTAGAAGACGTCAGTAATATACCTGGGATTGGATGAAAAGGAATGAGGTACCCTAGTACAAGAAAAATGATGACATACAAAACTAGTGTAAATATAAAGATATCAAATTGTCGAGTTATACGATGGAAACTCAGTGCCAGTGTGAAGGAGCACAAGAGGCACTCAAGTGGACAGGAAGAGTTTCAAGCCTTCCCGATAAATGATGCAGATTAAAACTTAACAAATTAGAAGGGAAGAAAGGGAAAAGCAAAGAAGGCATTTAGCTAAACAAAAGCAAAAGCTTATGGGTATCGATGATGTAGATTTACAAAGAAAAAGGTACAAAAAATATATAAGAATTTTTTTCAAACTGGCTAAGGTTAAAAAATGCAGAACCAATAAACTTGTGCAAGTAACTACAAGGACAATGAGACATGGTTGTTGCAAGAGAAAACATATGGTCAAGGTGAAAGAAATAATATTGCATGCTGTTAGAAAATAGGAAGCGGAAGCGATAATGATAAACAGAGCATAACTAGAACGATAAACAAGAACTCAAAAGACTTCTACGTGGAACCCTACTCCCTAAGGAGCGGGATGAAACTACGGGAGAAGCCCTCAAAGGGGCGTATGTTGCATTGCACTTTCTCTCCACTGGATACATGGGTGTAGGGGTCTATATATAGCCCCCACTGAGTCTCCACATCTCCAAACTGGTAGATGTGGGACTAAACTCATAGATGGGGTAAATGGATCCTGGAGGTATCCATTTACCCATCTACAACTCAATAGGTGCTCAACCAAATACTCCAACACTCCCCCTCAAGCTGGAGCATGCAATACTCAGCTTGGACAAACCGAAAGAAACTCAACTCAACGCTACAGGACATAACGGACAATATCAACCCAACGCGCACAACTGCTGCTGTCGAGGACGCTGCTCCTCATGTCATGCAGGTGAGGAGGACGAACGGGCTGGAGTGCGAGTCTGATGAATCTACTCGTCGGAGATAGAGATGAAAATGAATGTGAATATATTCGTATCCGATCCGTTATCGTATTCGTTTTATACATATTTTGGCATTCGTATTCGTATTCGTTTTAAAATGGATGTGGATATGGATATCACTTTAACATTCGCTAGTATTCACATTCGTATTCGTATATTCGTTTTCGTACACAAGTATAATAATATATTTATTTAAAACTGTGTATAACAATATTTTATGATAACATTCACCATTGTTGATATAATTGTTATGAAATTACTATATCTAGTACATCTATTTTATGTGTAAACCATCTTTAACATGTATATTTTAGTTAATCTATTAAAAATTTTGTTATTATTCGTATCCGATTCGTATTCGTTTTTAAGGATATGGTAACACATTTTTAAAATCCGTCAATATTCGTATCTGTATTCGTATTCGTATTTTAAAATGGGTAAGGATATGATTATACCTATATTCATATCCGTATCCGACCGTTTTCATCCCTAGTCGGAGAGCATGTGCTATGAACTGCGCATGTCAGAGTCACTACAACTGAAAATGAGTCTCCTCGTCAGAGTACTCTAGCCCGCCACAATATGTGGACAACTGCTCCATCTATGAAAAGGGTCGAACTGGAAAAGGTCGTGGAAGTGCAATCCTCGTCGGAGTCCACGATCGCTGGAAAATGAAGTCTGAAAAAGTCTCCTCGTCGGAGAACTGGGTCCCTCCCATCTGGCACAGAGAATGGTACACTACTCTGGAGTACCTATGATACCATATGAAAACCCTTGCCAACATGGCATAGGGAATAATCCTCTACTCTGGAGTCCCTATGGCTAACATGAAAACTCCGGCTGACAAAACAAGAATGATGGGGACCACGAACAATGATGGCACATATTTGCACATCTGAAAAGAAGACCGCATCCATGTGCATGTCTGAAATTGACTCGGAATCTGTTGTCGAGTCTGAACAACTGCGCATCAAATAGGGACTCGAAATCTTAACGTCGAGTCTGGAATTGCGCATGGAGAATCTGATAACTTGTAGAGTCTGGAAACCGGCTGGTCTGACGAATCTGAATCTGAAAAAGACATGTGACTCTACAAATACTCCCCCTTTCTCCCATACTTGTCGGAAAATATGGATGTCGACAAAGTTGGGAGAATACAATAATAATGGGGAAGACAACATGAAAACTCTTAGCAGATAATGATGACTTTTTCGTCTTTCTCAATCAATCATTTTTTTTGAAAAATTTTTTAAGCCGTTTCATTCTCTTTTTTTACGGCTTTTGCTTCGTACAATTTTTTTTGAAAATACGTACGGTTTTTTGTTTTGTACATGCCTTTTTCCTAATTTTTTTCTCATTTTTTAAACAAAAGCTCTCGGCCCAACTGGTCCAACTCTCTTTTCTCCCCCCTTTTTTATTTGTTATAACACAACAGAAATGGCCCCCTTGGGGCTAACTCAACTTACGCTTCCCACTTGGAACCGTTGCTCTTCCAATTTTTTTAAAGAGTACGCCCACTTGGGCTTGTCTTTTTTTTCTTTTATTTTAGGGTTCCCACAGGAACCCTTTTCTTTCTACGCATGTCGCCCCCAATCGGGGCCCTAGGCGCCGCCATCGCCTGTGTGCGCTGCCGACAAGGAGTTGCGGGAGCAGCGAGGCCGATCTGGAGTGCATGCGTGGGGCCAGGAGCCGCCGCCTGGAGGGTGGAAGGGTGTGCGCGCCTGAAGACGGTGCCGCCTGAGAGAGCTTCTTGCGGTCGGAGGCACACAGGAGTTCCTCCGCGTGAGGGCTTGCCGCTCAGCCTGGAGCTTCGTCAAGGAGCTACGCACCACACACGAAGAAGGAGAACTGGGTGGTGATGGGGGCCACCTGCGCGAGTGCGCATGTTGCCGTAGTGCATCGACTGGAACGTGTTGCTGGATCACGCCACGGAAGTGCGTCATCTATGGGTATCGCGTAGGAGCGATACCGCTGCCTCTTGTTGTTGCGGAAGGAGTGTTGCATGCGAATCTGCGCCTAGAACTGTTGGCTCTCGCGCCGCCTGCGCGAGAGATGGCGCTGAGAGGAAGTTGTTGCCGCCAGCAACCAGCGGCATCGCCTGAGATATAAGACGGGATTTGGGAAGTTGCGGCTAGGGCTCGCGATCTGGAGGTCACAAGGGAGTCGCCGGACCTGGGGTCGCCTCGGAGAGCTTCTTGCGTGAAGGCTCGTGCGCAGGAGTCGTTGGACCTGGGGTCTGCACCACACCGACGAGGATTGAAGGAAAACTGGGCTTTGGGATTAGGGTTGGTGCCCCTGGCAGTGATGATACGGCTGGAAGAGAATCAAGACCATCTCTTGCCGCCTACATGAGAATCGAGATGCGGCGAGTTGTGTCGCTGCAGGCACAGAACTAGGGTTTCGAAAAACCTTCAATCTTGAACGTGATCTTGAGCCGATAAAAAACCCTTCTCAAACAATCTTCAAGAAACAATCCGAATCTTAGAAAAAAAATAATTAACATAAAAAAATCCTCGAGAATCGACCCGCTCTGATACCATGTTAGAAAATAGGAATCGGGAGCGATAATTATAAACAGAGCATAACTAGAATGATAAACAAGAACTCAAAAGATTTTTATGTGGAATAAGGAGCGGGATGAAACCACGGGAGAAGCCCTCAAAAGGGCGTATGTTGCATTGCACTTTCTCTCCACTGGATACATGGGTGTGGGGGTCTATATATAGCCCCCACTGAGTCTCCACATCTCCAAACTGGTAGATGTGGGACTAAACTCATGGATGGGGTAAATGGATCCTGGAGGTATCCATTTACCCATCTACAACTCAATAGGCGCTCAACCAAATACTCCAACACATGCCTTATTTTGAGGATGGTGTCTCTTGATACCAAAATTCAGAAGGCTGAGCTCATGAAAGCCTTAAATATGGAATTCGGCAAAGCAGTAAGACCGATAGCAAACCGGATGACAATCTTGTAAATGTTAGGAATTAGAAGATGTCAGTAAGAATATACCAAGGATTGGATGAAAAGTATTAGAGTACCCTAGTACAAGAAAAATGATGACATACAAAACTAGCGCAAATTATAAGGATATCAAATTGTTGAGTTATACAATGAAGTTGGAGAGAATAATTAAAAGGAGGCGGGTTGTTGAACAACAATTGCTCGGGCGAGTGCGAATGGCGAGTGCGAAGGTGGCGAGTGCGAAGGTGAAAGCGACGAGTGCGAGTGCGAAAGGGAAGGCGGTGGTCGACCGAGGAGGGGAGGGGGAGCGAGGTGTCGTGTGCGAAGGGGGTCCGTTGGAGGAAGGTGGCGAGGGGTGGACTTCGGTCTCGCACAGGAAGCCTGGTCGAAGGTACTTTCGTTGCGGGGAGAGGGGGCATGTGGCCTCGCTCTGTCCTTCCCCCCCAAGGTGCTACTCTTGTGGGCGGGTGGGTCATCGTCAAGCTTCATGCATGGCGTCCCGTTGGGTACGTGGATACTCCTTGGGAGCCGGTCGTGCTTCCTCTACCTCGGCTGGTTGTGGGGTACGTGAAGGAAGGTGCAACATGCAAGGTGCGGAGATTACGCGCGGTGGTCCCTCTTTGCGGAGGTGGTTCGTAACGAGCGCAGGGTTGTCGATTGCTCAAAGCCATCTTCGTCTGGGGTTGCTGCAGGGGGGAGGCGATCGAAGAGCGTGAACCAGGAGGGGGCGGTTGCTCGGGGAGTGGGCGTGCATGCGCTGATCGGTTTTGCTGTAAGGGGCCTGCTCGATTTGGACGTGGCCATGTCCCACATTCGTGGGTTCTTGGGCGTAAGCTTCGGTGGTGATGTTGTGAAGCTGAGTACGACGAGGTACTGCGTGCGTAGCTTGTCGCCTGACCAGAGGGATCGTTTGCTTCGCAATGGAGATGTAGCGAACGTCTGCTGGAGGCGTTTTCGGTACGCGGATGGGGTCTGTTCAGAGGTTGAAGTGTGCGTGGCGAGAGTTAAGGGCGTCCCTTTCCTGTCGCACTCGCTTGGCTGTTTGAGGAAGGCGCTGCGGAGGTGGGGTTCGGTTAGGGAGGTGTTGGACGACGGTCTCCGACCTGGGTCGCCTGTGGAAGACACGCGGATCCTGTGCGAATGCAGCAAGAGATTCCTCGATAGTATCGGGGAGAGAAGCTTGTTCGCGGAGGTGGAGATCGGTTGATTTTCTTTTGCTGTGGAGTTGTTGATTGAGGTTCCCCCACCATCTCCGGTGGTCCTGGCGACGGAGGCCGGAGGAGGGTCCGGGGACGCTTCGGTTGGCGAGCTGGCGGTTGGGTTTCCGAGGGGTCCCCTCGGGGGAACGGATTTTCCTCTTCCTTATGCGCGGCGGTTCGTTAACCACTCTTCGACTCTGTTCGTGCCGCCAGGATTATTCTTTTTGCATGGTGACGTGGTTGTACGTCCTCCTGGTGTTTCGGCTACTGTGTTGGAGCCGGTCGCGATCGCGGATTCAAAGGTGTGGATTGAAGACTTGGACCGTCTACAGGGTCCATTTATTGGTTCGTCTTCTAAGGCGGGTATGGAGTCTCTTTGTGATTCAGGTCGCGAATGGGCGTGGCCGGATCCTATGCTGCATGTTCCTGTTACGACATCCGGCAGCTCTGCGAAATGCTTTATTCCATCCTGGGAGGTCCTTGGCGCGCAGGGGGATGCTTCAAAGATGTTCTCCTTCTCTTTACTCTCACAGAGCCCGGCGGAGGGGAGTCCTCGGGCTCAGCCTGCGGCAGGGGTGGTTGTTGCGCCCTCTTCGTCGAACACCGGCCTCTCCTCTACCGGTGGCATCGGACGGGGCGATGCGGGTGGCTTTGATTTGGTGGTTACTGACCCCAGCTGCGGCGAGGGGGCGGCCGACAGGAGGAGTGGCAAAAGATACAAAAGGAGGAACAGAGCCAGGTCGGCGCGACCAGAGGAAGGACCGTGTCCACCGTTGAAGAGGCTTGTTGCGGAGACCGCGGGAGTGGTCAGGATTATGGGAAGCTCCGAAGTTTCCAAATGAAAGTTCCTCTTGGAATGTTCGTGGCCTTGGAGACCCGGATAAGCGGAGAACTGTGGGATCCAGGTGTATTAAATGGGGTTGCGACATCGTCATGTTTCATGAGACGAAGCTACAATCTATGGCGGATGACGTTTGGAGGTCCTTTGGGGCAGGCGCCCTGGATCAGTTATGTGCTCTTGACGCGATGGGGTCCACGGACGGTTTGCTGGTGGCGTGGAGGTCATCGTGTTTTTCTTTGGAATCGGTGAGCCGCGGGAGGCACGTATTGACGGTGGTGCTCATTTGTTATGTTCCCTCCGTGCGGTTGGCGGTTTCCTGTATTTACGGTCCGTGTTGTGGGGCGACGTGGGTGGAGCTTTGGGATGATCTTCTGGAGGTGGGTAGGACCATGGGTGGTGGTCCTTGGCTGATCGGGGGAGATTTCAACGTTACCCTGTTTTCGTCGGACAGACCTGGGCGCAGGGGTGGCCAGGACCCGGGCTCGCTCGCCTTCGCGGACACTGTGGATTCTTTGGGCCTCGACGTGTTGGATGCGGTGGACACCGCGTATACTAGGAGGAGCTCCAATTCTCGGTCGCGTCTGGATCGGTTCCTTGCTTCCAGCGAGCTTCTGGAGGCCTTTGATCTTGCCTCGATGGAGGCGAAGCCGCGGGGGTGCTCGGATCATAACCCAATCATTTGGTTCTCGGGGGAGGCGCCGGAGCAGCGGGGGTTGTTCAGATATGAGAAGTGATGGCTGCTCGAGGAAAATTTTAGAGGCCTGGTGGAAACGCATTGGTCGGAGGCGGTCGTTTTTGGGTCCGCGACATCTTGTTTTGCTCAGAAGCTTGATTCGTTGCGGGTCCGGTTAGCTGCCTTCAAGAGGGAGTCTAGAGCGGCTAGATGTCCGGCCAAGGTGGACACGAAGGAGACTATCCGGCGTCTCGACGCGCTTGGGGACACCAGAGATCTCGGAGCTGGAGCTTGTCGATCGCGTTGCTGCCCAATTGGTTGTTGCTCGGGAGGATAAGAAGCGCGTGACGGAATGGAGGCAACGCCCGAGGAGCATGTGGCTTAGGGAGGGGGACGTGAATACCTCCTTCTTTCATCATGTGGCTAGTGGGAGGCGCAGGGAGAATGCGATGCGGTACATCGTCATTGGGGGGACTCGCGTGGAGGGAAATAGAGAGATGGGGAGGGCTATTGCGGAGCACTTCAAGGTCGCGTCGTCTTCGGCTATCCCGAGGCTGTGGAGGTGGTTGGGATCGGGCACGCGTCTGGTGGCGAACGATCAGGTGGACTGCCTTATTCGTGACTGGTCTTTGGAGGAACTTAAGGATGCGGTGTGGGAGCTTAATGCTGACGCGGCTCCTGGCTCGGATGGGTTCCCAGTGGCATTTTACAAGGATTTTTGGGATCTCGTGGGCCACGAGGTGCTTGAGGTGGCTCTGGAGTTCTGTCAGGGGAACGCGGGCTTCGACAGGATCAACCACGCTCTCATTATTTTGCTGCCGAAGTGGTCGGCGCCGGTCTCCATTGAGGACTTTTTTCCTATTGCGGTCTCGAACGCCATTTATCTCATTATTACGAAGGTACTCGCTACTCGATTGACTGGCATTATTAGCGGTGTTATCTCCCCGTCGCAATCGGCCTCACGCTTGCGTCGGAGGTCACTGCAGATTGGAAAAGGAGGGAGGTGTGTGGCATCCTGTGGAAAGTGGACTTCAGAAAGGCATGTGATTGCCTTGATTGGAGGTTTCTCTGATCGGTGCTTAGGAGGAAGGGGTTCCCGGAGTTGTGGATAACGTGGGTGAGGCGTTGTATCACCACCGCCTCGATGTCTATCTTGGTCAACGGTCGTCCGGAGGGGGGTTGGATCCAGCCACGGAGGGGGGTTCGCCAGGGCTGCCCTCTTGTACCTTTGATCTTTATTCCGACGGTTGATGTTCTCTCTGACTTTGCGCCTAATATGGTTGACAGCGGCCTCTCGCAGGGCTTTTCCAAGGGGGATGTGCATATTCCTATCTTGCAATACGCGGATGATACGTTGTTTCTCTTGGAGGGGGGTGTGGCGGAGGCGAGGGGTATGGTCGTGGCTCTGGAGGTCTTCGGCGAGCTGTCAGGATTGGTCAAGAACGAGGCCAAGTCCATGTTCATGCCCTTCGGCCATGCGGTCTGGACCGTGGTGATTATGTGGTGGCTTTGGGGTCGTCGTGCTCTTCGTTGCCGATGGATTACTTGGGGATGCCCTTGAACGTGGGGAGGACGCGGCTGGGGGACTGGCTGAGGGTTGTGGAGAAAGTGGAGGCGAGATTGGCGGGCTAGAAGTCCGCGATCTTATCGAGAGGTGGCAGGCTTGTTTTACTTAAGGTGGTCCTTTCGGCGATTCCGATTTATTTTTTGTCCAACCGTAAGATGCCCAAGGGGATCAAGGCTCGGCTGGAGAAGCGTATGTGCGCCTTCTTGTGGGGGAAGCGAGGGGAGGGGGCGAGGGGGATTCACTTGGTTGGGTGGGAAGATATTACTTACGGGAAGGAGCAGGGGGGCTGGGGGTCAAGTCGCTTGCACATATGAACGAGGCCTTGCTCCTTAAGTGGGCGTGCAGGATTTGGGGGCCGGGGGAGGATCTCTGCCTCAATGCCGTGCGGAGGATTTATGATGTGGGGGGAGGTTTTCAGTCGCAGATCTGCCGTATTGCTTCCCCCACCATGTTTTGGAGGGGAGGTGGAGATGTTCTTGAAGAATGTTGGGCTTTTCAGGACGGTGCTTGGTGGGGGGGAGTCATTCTCCTTCTGGACGGACGATTGGGCGGGGGGGACCCCTTTGCTCCCGCTTCCCGCGGTTATTTGCGTTGGCTGAAGATATATCTTGTTCGGTTGTGGCTTGCTGGTTGGATGGGATTTGGTGTCCAACTTTCACGAGGAATTTCTCGGATCAGAGGCTGGAGGAATTCTTGGTGTTGATCGAGGCAGTGCGGGAGGTTGGGCGCCCTCCTGGGGGACGCGATCACTGGTGCTGGAGGGAGTCCCCTTTCACGGTCAAGAAGGCCTTTGGCACTATCACCAGGACGCCACCGTCGCTGTCGGAGAGTATCACTCTTGATTGTGCCTTTCTATGGGCTCTGAAGCTTCCGGCGTGGTTTGGCTTCTTTTTATGGCTGCTGAGGAGGAAGAGGTTGATGACGAGAGACCGTTGTGCCCGGCTCTTAGGCGTGATTTCCGATAGATGTCTTCTTTGCGATGCGGCAGTTGAGTCTGTGGAGCACCTATTTTTTTTATGCCCCAAGGTGGTTGAGATTTGGCAGGGGGTTGATCTGGGTTGGTGTTGCACTATTGACCTCCAATCGTTCTGGTCTTCACTTCGGGCTAATAAGGGGAGGCCGAGGCTGGAGGTGCTATATCCGGTTGCCGTGCTTTGTGCGGTTTGGCGGGGGAGAAATGACTTTTTGTTCTCGGGCCAAAGGTTCTACAAAGAGAATGTGGGAGCTTTTGCAAAACACCTGGTGAGGGATTGGGCGTCGTAATTACTTTGTAGTGTGATTTTTGTTGTTTTTCTTTTTGTTGTCCTCCCTATTCCCTTCTTTTATTGAATAAGATTTTTGGGAAGTGCACCGTCGAGTGTATCCCCCTTGCTTCTGGATTTCAAAAAAAATAGTTAAAAGGAGATTGAGATCACAACAATTTCAAAAATTATTTAGTTTATCGAATTGGTTTAGCATGGTTTTCTTAAGGAGAGGGGTGCTCTCGAGGTTAGTCACACCCTACGAGTTGGTTTAGTTTCATGCACAGTAAGACTATAATTGAGGCCATACACCTCTTGATGCATTCTATATAACTAATCATAATAAAAAAATATCTATGTTGATTTTGAGAAGGCTTATGATATTCTACCAAAAAAAGTATACAAGGGAGTCTACATGAGATGGATGCCTATTTTGAATCCACATGATAAAAGATTGATATATACTTTCCAGAATTTGAGTAGATTTAAAGCTTGTCAGCTCTTGTCAAGCCATACCTCTATTGTCCAAATAATAACGACTTGAAACATAATAAAAATATGACCTGCTGTCCCACAAAAGATACACTTACTATGCTGGTTTGAATTTCTATCTAGGCATACATTTATCCTCTATGCTTATGAATTAATCCTTCGAAGCCCTTGCACAAGAGAAAACAAAAATCATATCCCTCATAGGATCCTACAGAGTTAAAGCTACATTGTACAAAATGTAATATATGTTATCTTCCTTCATATATTAACTACTATTACTACAAATTTACAAAAATAACAATAGATAAACATTGTTATAACTTATATGGACCGTTGCCAATGATATAGCAACAGATATGACTTCGTTGCTAATTTCAAGTATATAAAATCATTTCGCAATGAATAATACTCATCGTCATATATTTAACAACAAAACAATATAGTGACAAATTTCAAAAAAAAAACAGCATTCATTTTGTAGTAGTGATTTAACACTCCATTTTCAGATATTTAGAATTTATGAACGGATGGTATACGATGATATAAATAGCATATACCATGTCACCTCTTCAGATAATTAAACCAGAAATCACTTGGTCAAATCACAATCAAATTATAAATTGGATTCCAGAATCTTTGTATTTTAAAAAAACTGTCCTTTATTGATAGTGTGTTAGGCCCTAGATATCTTCTAGAGGAACTGAGGTCCGAGGTGGGTGCTCCCTCTGCAGTGGTTGGTGCTTTTCCCTGTGTGCTTCTGTCTGGCTTCTTCTCTGTTGGGATGATCTGGAAATTGAGGTGATTGAGAAGGATTTTTTCCTTAATTTCATGATAGAGGAACCGAGGTCGGAAATGAGGGCTCCACTCATGCTGGTTGGACCTCGGGGAATATGCCGGAAGTTCTGTTGGCGACGACTATAGAAAGAGGTACAGAAAGAGAAAGAATAAATCCACCAATTATTTTAGAGTTTTTATCATGTGTGCCCCTCTGAGATATTGCAATATCAGTTATACCCCTCTCTTTTTTGGAATATCACTTGTGCCTTCCTGCCCTGTTATCACATGTAACCTTCCATCATAATGGTCGTCAAAAAGTTAGACTAAACCATGTTTTATTCAAACCATGATGTTAGCCAACCTGCATTTATTCTATTAGTAACATTTCCATCAATTTCTCCATCAAGTTGCAAAATAGATCCCAAGTATCTAAAAGAATCTCTCCATTGAATGTTATCGTCAACAATCTTCACCCCAATTCCTTCACCATTGCTTTCATCAAAAGTGCACTCCATATATTCAATCTTAGCCCTACTTATACGAAATTCGTTAGTCTCCAATGCATGTCTCCATACCTCAAGCTTCCCATTTACATGTGTCCATCTTTAGTCTCCATCTTTAGTATTACAATCAACACAATATCATCAACGAAAAACATACACCAAGTTATCTCATCCTGAATGTAGCTTGTCACCCGTCCATAATCAAAGTACAAAAGGAATGGACTCAAAGTTGAACCTTGATGCAGACCAATGTTGATGTCAAAATAGTCAATCTTCAAAGCATATATCATTACACAAAGATGAAGCCCTATCATACATATCTTTTATGAGGCTAATGTATAGGACAGTTACTTGTTTCTTCTCTAAAACTCTCCACAATATCTTTTGCGGGATAGAATCATAAGCCTTCTCCAAATCAATAAAAATTTTACGAAGGTTCTTCCTTTTAGCTCTATAAATCTCCATTGGTCTCGGTAATAGATGGCTGCAATAGTTGAGCGACCCGAAATGAGTCCGGATTGATTTTCTTTCACTTTGGAAACTTGCCTCAACCTTCTTTCGATTACGCGTTCTCTAATTTTTATAATGTGACTCATCAGCTAGATACCTCCGTAATTTGAACAATTTTGAATGTCTCCTTTGTTCATATAAAGAGGCGTCATGATGCTTTTCCTCCAATCTTCAGACATCATTTTGCTTCGTCAAATAACATTGAATAAATTTGTAAGCCGAAACCATGCTTGCCTAAAACTCTCCAAACTTCTATAGGAATATCATCAGGTCCTACATCTTTCCCAGGCCTCATAGCCTTCAAAGCCTTCTCTACTTCCTACCTTTGTATGTGTCTATAGCTTGCACTATTCAAGTAACTTTCACTACTAATTAGATCTCTCAAAGTGATCTCTCCATTTCCTTTCCCAATGAAAAGCTTATGGAAATACCGCTTCCATCTAGTCTCTATATCCTTCTGAGTAACAAGCGCATGACCTTCCTCATCCTTAATGCATCTCACTTGAGAAATGTCTTTGGTTTTTTCTTTCTCTTGCCTTGGCCCAACCTGAATATATCCTTCTTACCCTCCTTAGAGTCGAGATTTTTGTACAAAACTTCATAAGCTGATTTAGCTTTGCTTACAACCTTCATTGCTTCCTTCTTCGTTATTTTGCAGTTTGTGACAGATTACTCTATTATATCCTTAGACATAACTTTAAAGCATGCTCTTTTAATTTTGAGCTTCTCTTGCACCCCTCCACTCCACCACCAAGCTTTTTTTTGGCCAGGAGCTCCTCCCTTGGACTCGTCCAGCATCTCTTTGGCTACCCTTCAGATACAACATGCTACCGCATCCCACATCTCGTTTGCATTTCCGTTACAATCACGAGATAAGTCTTCTAAAACCTTCTCCATGAAGCTTGATTGCTTCAATTGAAGATTCCACCATCTAGTTCTAGTGATCTCGAAAACCCTCCTTTTTTTACCAGCTTCTTCTACAAAGCAACATATATTAAATCCCCACAAATCACTTCATCAGAACTTTTATTCAATCAAAATCACTTAAAACCAACTCATGTTCTGATTAAAAATAAAAATTCAAATGATGGAAAACAAGTGAATCGAATCTACATTTTTTGGAATACCTGAATTCAAATGGTTGATGTCACGCTAAGAATGGTGGAGATGGAAATGGGAGGGGGAGAATGGTGGAGGTGCTTGCAGGTCAGAGAAGGGGGTGGAGGGGGAGGCGAAGGAGGAAGGCAACTAGAGGGTGAGGCGGTGGAGGTGGGAGGATGTTGTGAGGGGCATGAACACCCTTGGGTATTTTCTAATTACCAATATGTTCCAAAGTTAACATCCATTTGGGATGCGAATAGACGACAACTAACCAGAAGGGCCCAAGTGATAAATGTAAAAGAAGTCAGGGCACAAGTGATATTCCAAAAAAGGGAGGGCATAACAACTATTGCAATATCTAAGAGGGCACAAATGATAAAAATCCATTATATTTTATCCCTCTTGGGAGTGTGCGGGAGATGCAAATAAAAACGAAGGAGTCTGTGGATGGTCCTTGGTCAGCAATCTGTGCAAGAGGAAGATGTGAATAAGAAAAGTCTCCTTTGCAAGGCCATTACGGAGAAGGTGGGGTTGGTACCAATCAATGGGAGAAGATTGGTGCCTAGACGACGATAAATGTGAGGAACCGTCGAGGTTTGGGCGACCACTGACGTGGAGTTATGCAAATTCGATGATGAGTGGATGATACATGGAGTATATGATGTTCTGGGTGAAGAAAATCCATGTTTAATCAAACCTTAAACAGCTTGATTGGGATACATGTTCTCTTTGAACTCACTAACAACTAGTAAGGGAGGCTTTATCCTTGTGTGGATAAGTGGTGATATGGTCCGAGGTTTGAGTGTCTTTGTTGGGTTTGTGATTTTTTAGAAGAGATCATTCTTTATCTCGACTCTCCTCTAGTGTTGACTTTTATAATGCCTTTCTTAATTAAAATAACAATAAAGCCTTTTCCCACGAGTAAGTAGGTGTGGCTACATGGATTTTCTTCCTCCATTCAAATCTATTTTGGGTCATTATATGTCTTAAATCCAAATAACTAAGATCTCTTCGAATAGTCTCATTCCAACACATCCCGTGCCTTCCTTACCCTTTCTTAACAGGCCCAACATCCCAAATCCCGTATCTTTTAACCGTTGCATCAGCTGACTTCCTTTGCAAATGACCAAACCATTTTAAGTGATTTTCTCTCATCTTATCATCTATCGGAACTAGACCAACTTTCCTTCTGATCACATCATTCTGAATCCGATCTTTTCCAGCATAAACATGCATCCACCTTAGCATTTTCATTTTTGCTACTGTCACTCTCTGCACATGTCTATGGTTCACAGCAACACTCCGATCTATAGAGCATCGCAGGTCTCATGGCTGCTTGGTAATACTTTCCTTTGACTTTTAAAGGGATTTTATTATCACAAAGAATAAAAGAGGCTCTTGTCCACTTTAAATAACCTACATTTACTGTATGAGTACCATCTGCATAAATTTCCCCGTCTTGTTGCAAAATAGATCTTATACTGGGGCGGACACTTAATTACTACAAAATAGATCTTATAATGATCATATACTGAGTATAATGCCCTTCTTATTACTTGATAAATTTTAGGGCGGACACTTATGTGTGCCCAGACACTCCTTTTGACTCAAAAAAAAGACACCTTCTAATCATCCTCACTAAATCGCACCCAAGATGTAATGTCAGTATGCCGTGCAACATGCTACTTGCATATGGCATTATGCTAAAAGATGAGACAGAATTGGTCAGCTTCACATTTCATCAGTTCCAACCCTTCGCCCACTCCTCCTTGCCCTTTACCCTCTCAAAAAAAAATGTCCCAACCACCAAATCAACAACCAAAGTGGTGAATACCCCCCACAATAAGTGTTCTCCCCTGACCAAATCATTCTTTAAAAAGTAAGCTTCTTTTGTCGTTTGATATGTGCAAAATTTGAGTACTCTATAATTGTGAGTAGGTGTATGATCCTCCATCATGCATATATAATGCAACCCAACTCAATGCAAATATTGAATAAAATGATACGCACAAAATATTACAAAAGCCCAAATGGATAAGGTTCAGAAATGCAGTACGCATATTCGTTCAGGAGGTTGGTCTCAAAAAATATTCATTCGAGAGGTCGCAGCAAACTGACGAAGCTATATGCAAAGGAATATGTGATTTCGTTCATCTTTTCTCTTTTATTTATAAATTTAAAATAATATATTACTGATGATTATTGATTGTGCATTTTATGAATAAAAAAAATTCAAGATCGAGAATAAAAGTTAAGGTAAAATCCTACTTTTAACAACAAGTTTGATAATAAAGTCATATAAACACAAAATATATGTAAGAATTATTCTCCTCAATACACATTAAAACAACCAATAAAAATAGATGTTTAAGTATATATCAACTTTATCTAGATTACAGAATGTGGCCTGTATGACCAAATACACGGTTATGTGGACAAATTATGTGGCTACGAGAATGCGATTAGGCCCACAAACGTAGGCATTCAAAAAAATAATAACACAAGCATATGTAGCCACAAATGTGCTTCATGCAAGAGCATTCCTAAACACTGAACTAATTGATGAACAAGAACTTGAGAGAATGAATGACAACAGCATCTGCGGTGTTGAACATCTCAGAGAAGGTTGAGCCAATGCCGATGATGATATCAACATGGAGTCTATATGCTGGTGGTAATAGACATGTGGTAGATCTTGAACAGGAAGGAAATGGTAACACTAAGGGTGCGTTTGGTTGGCGGGTTAAGGCGGGTTAAACTGGTAGAGGGTAACCCGTTTTTGAATTTTGGTGTTTGGATAGAGGGTTAAACTGGGAGTGGGTTAGAAGTGGGTTTAGGGTGATATGATTGTATTGAAGTTTGAAAAAGTGAGTAGTTATTGTGATGTGATTGTATTGAAGTTTGGAAAAGTGAGTAGAAGTGGAGTAGTTTATAATTTTTATATGATATGATGGTATAATATATTATATTTCGAAAGACTAAAGTTTTTTTAGCCAAAAAAGAATGTAAAGTTTATAAGAGGTATTTTGATATTATACAGTATTACAAATTAGCAGTTTTCTATAATACTTCAGGTTAAAAATCAATTGTTCTATGTTCCATACATTTCCACAATTTCCCGACATGTGTCTTATCCATTGTGTCAAATAGGTGTGGTCTCATCACATGAGCGCAAGTAACTGTATGTGAGACCAATAACGTCAAAAAGAAGTATACTGAGTTTGATGTTTATTGTCGGGAAAAAAACATAGCAGAACAAAAGCAATTCCAGCTTACTTACAAATTGCAGTTAGTCTGCAAATCCTGTGGTGGAACTCCAGAAGATCCACTTTCAGATACAGCATTTTGATACTTCTGTGCCACTTGAACCAGCTGGTTCACCTGTTGAAAAAGAATGGTGCTAACTAGTGAAAAAAATAAATATTTCCAGCATTATGAAAACTGTTCCTCCAAAAACCACGTGATTAGCAACTTAATCACTATCCATAAAAGTTTGAAAGAAAAATAACTATCAATAAATATTTAAACAGAATTCCAAAGAGCTCTGATCTAGCAATCAAGTAAACTAGTTGCATATACAAACATTGCCATATCTATTCACCCCAACTACCTTCATCATCAGCATTGCTAGCATCCCTTCTAAGATGTACCATAAATATAAAATATTTGGGCAAGTTGCATTGAAAACTCAAGCTAGTCATATTTGCTACTTTTATGCACCAATAAGGGACCATCCGGTCCATCCCATGTTGCTAGGGGTCAAAAATCCCATAGCACATTTAAACCAGTCAAGCTTTATATATGCAAGTAAACAAATATAGATACAGCTAGAACTGTTGAAACAAGAATACCTTCGAAACAGAAAAAACAGCCAACTAAATAACAATTAGATGCAAAAAATATTTCTATTTAATCACCAGGAATTCTTTTCAAGAGGAAACATGATTTATCCGAACAACAACCAGGACAGAGAGATGGGTAATGTGAGAGAATGAGCTGAATGGGAGGGGAAGATCTCGTTGATGGTGCGGTGTCGAGCTTCGGAAGGTTTGGATTGACCTTCAAGGCAGTGCCATCTGCGGTGAATGTGAAGGAATAGGTCATATCAAATGGGTGTGCTGCAACCAAGCCATTTGTTTACAGTGCAGGGGAGTGGGCACTGGCAGTGTCGAGGAGGGTGGCAGTCGTTTCTGTGGGAGAGCATGGGGTTTTAGGGGATGTACCTCTCACGGCAAAGAGGGGAGGGAACTGCTTCGTGGGAGTCATGGCAGGGACGGACATCTTTGGGATAGTGGTCGACGAGGAGCAGAGCACGGTTTGGTGGTCCTTCTGATAAAGATGTGGTTCCAGGATGTTCTCATAGGGTGTGACACGAGGTCGGGATGATTTTTGCAGTGAGGGCAGTGGTTCAATTGCAGAAGTTTTTGGCGGGTGATCATGTGCTGCCAACAAAGTGGAGGGTCTGATGCAAGTTGCAGGGCTGCTCTCTCCTTGCTATGCTGATCTCAAGACATCGGTATGGCATGGGTTTTAAAAACTGAACTGAACCAACCGGTTCAACCGATTAAACCAAAAACCACAGGGAAAATGATCGAAGCAATTGATTATTGCTTTAAAGATAGAAACCAGCAAAAACTAGTCAAAGCTCAAAAGCCGGGGGCCGCTTGACCCCGATTGAACTAATTTTGTCAGACGCGCATACAAGTCCATTGATAAACCCCCAGCCTTGGTTGATGCCATCATTGTCCATGACTGCAAACTCATTTGGGATCGATGCCATCATTGTCCATGACTGGAAACTCATTTGGGATCTGAAGCTACAGAGCAGGATCTGTGTTTTCCGATTACTACTTCGTAGGAAGCGAATACTGATCCAGGATCGTTGCTCCAGATTTTTCTTAGGTGCTACCGGTACTTGTCCTCTCTGTAATCTGGAGAGTGAATCCATAGAGCACCTATTCTACCACTGTGGTAGAACTTCCTCCTTGTAGGAAAATGGCCTCAACTGGGTGAATGTTCAAAGTCTTGATTACCTTCTGGGAATCGTTGAATTCTGCAAGACTGGGGCCTCACGAGGAGCTCCTTCGATTGATAGCCACTTTATGGTCCATTCAGCTTGCTAGAAGAGGTACAATTTTTGCGGGGGGATCGGTTCTATCCAAAAAAATGTGTATTTTCATGCCAGTGTTCTTTTTGAATCTTGGCTCGTGTAAGTATTTTTCTCTATATTCCTTATTAATATGTATTCTTTTTGAATCTTGTCTCGTGTAAGTATTTTTCTCTATCTTCCTTATTAATATATTTGGGTCGGACATCATAGCATGCTTCCCCCTTTTTGATCTAACAAAATTCAACGAAAATATATTGTTTAACTATTAAACAAACTGCAAATACTTAAAAAATCATTTTGTAGATCTACCCAAGGGTTTAAATATCGGTTTTATATATCGTCTCAATAGTTCGATACCATGTCTATACGATATTTCGTCGAAATTTCAACGATATTTCGAATGACATTTCACCCATATTGACCACCATTTGTGAAGAAATGACTAGAAACTGCCCTTATATTGCAATTCGCTCGACATTTTGGCCCCTTCTCGAAACCGAATTTTCGTCGAAATTTCGCAAAAGCTAAAACCATGGATCTTCCTACACTCCTAGTATGTTACTCCTTTGATTCTTCCGCTTCCATGTTTTGCCCAATGCAAGTCTACTCCCATAGTTTGAAATATCGATATCGTATCGACCCACCCGAAAAAGGATATATAAGAGATATATCGAAGATATCGGTAAAAATCTTCAAAATAGCCATTTTCATTGTTTTTCACTAATTAAAATCATCCAAATTCTTAAAACAATAAATAACTTACAAATACATACTTATATTCACACGTATCGCTCATCCATACTCTTCGTACCGCACATATCCATCATAGTGATCATGATTGTTGAGTACCGATAGATATTGGAAATGAAATAACTAAGTTGACAATGCCTAGAATAAATCTTTTGTTCATAAAAATAGATGACATAAGTTGATTGATAATGATTAATGAAATGACACAATATTTCGTTCATAGAAATAAATGTCGTGGAACTCCAGAACTACTCACAATGCCACTGACACCATAGAAGTTGCCTCGTAGACCATCGATTTCTCGCCTCTCGAACTCGCTCCTTAGATATTCTCACATGTTATGTAGAAGTGCATAGCTTTGTAATCCATCACTTGCGAGGATAAGAAATAACAATATTATAGCCAGAAATGGTATCATCGGCGACACAATAAGAAAGTGAGCGTGTTTAGGAACCTTGTGATGATGATGATGATGATGAAGTAAGAGGTACTATCCATGGTTGGGTCCCTAAGATCTTAATAAATACTAGAAATCGTAGAAAAAAACTCAAAAATAAGTAACAGAGCACGAAATATGCAAAGTCCCTAGGAAATCCACCTTTAAATGCATTCAAAACGATGAAAATCACCTTAGGGAAGCCTTATATAAAGTCGAGAAGAAGTTGCATGCAACAACATATTATATTTTAAAAAATCATATTATAGCCACTTAAGGTTGCAAAAAGCGGTAGTCGGTACTCGTTCGACGAGGTCACTGACTAAGGATTAATCGGCAGTCGGACGACTAATCAGATTTAGTCGATCATTAGTCGATTTTGGATTTTTTTATTATTTTAAATAAATAAATCAATTTTTATACACATATTCTTGTATATTTACATTGATTTGTACATTTTCTATACCATCATAATGAAATAAAAGAAATAATTGTCATTAAATATAACATTAAGCATATTAAAATAAGTTTGCTTTTAAAAAAATAAAAACTAAAAAAAACTCTAATAAAAGTCAGCCCGAATAGTCGGGTTGACCGACTAATGGCCGACTAGGCCTAGTCAAGTCGGCTACCCTCCCAACTCGACTAGTCGAGCCGACCAATCAGCCTAGTCAGTCGACTTTTACAACAGTGCATTGAAATGACAAGCATGACAGACCTCAAAAGTACAAGGCAATAACTCCTTGAAAGGCATGTGGCCTTCCACTGACCAAATTCTATTCCATGATCTCGACGTGTGGTGACCCCAATCGACGTATTAAAACTTTCTAACAGAGAGAGGCAATTCTAAGGGATGACCGACGATAGAGGGTGTTCAACATATTACCACACTCCCTCACCATCTCTTTGAACATCCCCAAAGGAACGAAAGCAAACTCCTATTGATCTTACGCCACGATAAATCTCCAAAGTGTCCACTAAATAAAGATCCCTTCAACCTCAACCACCACATCCTCAACAAAGAATGGTATAATCTGCATACGGTAGCACCAAGATGGATAGCCCATGGCCTAAATACAACAACAAAGCCTTTTCCCACATTAGGTAGGGTTGACTACATGGATTCCTTGCCTCCATTCAAGTCTACCTTAGGTCACTCTTGGGCTTAGATCCAAAAAACTAAGATTCCTTCGAATAGTCTCATTCCAACACTTGTTGAACTTTCCTCACCCTCTTTTAGCCTGCTCAAAATCTCAAAACTCGCATCTCCTAACGGGTGCATCAGCCGACCTCCTTTATAAATGAATATGACCAGTCAACTCACCCATGTCACATATCATCTAGCAAACAACATACACCAAGGTATCTTACAATGAATATGACTAGTCAATTCATCCATAATCACATATCACTTATCAGATGGCAAACAACGTACACCAACTACAACAATGTTGAGATTAATTGCAAATAGAAATGTGTTGATTCCAACCCACATATCAGATGGCACGTCACCTATCATTTGGTCGGGCCACCTTTAAGTCCAATGAAGTTTAAATGCAGTGCAGAAGCAATTATATCAATGACATATTCCGCCATGTCAAATTTGGCACTTGGTGTCAACCGATACAATGGGCTCTCCTGTACCAGAGTCCCAGAATATTGGCTAATGACTAATGAGAAGTTGAATCCTACAAAAGTCCTTGTTCACTTATTAGATGAAATGAAGAAAAGGATAAGTTAGAATTACACATCCTACAAAGTAGCCGGTTTCAAACATTTTACAGACCAACGAAGACCACTGGCCTAAAGACCATCGGGTGTACCCATTCCATATTGCTGTAGGGTAGACACTAGAGTAAGGCTCCTCAAGAGTTCTCGAAATCAGACTGAAATTGCAGCACGAGTTGTAACCAACCAAATCCTAGTGTGCATCAAACAAGACAGTATTACAAATATTTTTGTTTTGGTATCTGTTGGAAAAAGTAAGCAATCTATTATTCCACGGAACCCTAGGCTCTCTTATATAGGGAGAGACCTCACGGGTAAAATACATAGTAGTCCAGAGAGTAAACAGGAATTACGAAAAGGTATAAAACATAATAATAATATCGGTCTCTACACTCCCCCTCAAGGTGGAGCATAGATGTCTATCATGCTCAGCTTGGAAGAACATCTCTGGAGACGCATAGAAGGTGATAAGAAAACCTCCCCTTGTCCAACAAGGAGGGATGAGTACCATCTGCTATCTGCACTGAGTGGTCATGTGGGATGTCCCTGTAGGGCTCAAGTCTCTCCCTATCGCGGTAGAGGTGATGGGTGACGCCAGAATCTATAATCCAATCAGATATATCATGACAAGATGTAAATGCAGTAGCGCTACCTGAGGTACTAGCAGCAGCAGACGAACTGGCAGAAGCTGTAGCAGCAACATCTGAAGGTCTACCTGGAGAATCAGTAGATGATTGTGGCATAATATCACGTAGACGTGCCACAAGCTCCTCGAATCGATTATCTGCAGTGGATGCTGACTGGGGCAGAACATGCTCGGCTACACGCGCTGATGCTGGAAACCCATGCTTAGAGTAGCATGTATTCTCCGAGTGGCCTGTGCGATGACAAAACGAACATGGCTGGCAAAAGCGACCACCTCTACCACGGGGTCCACGTCCACGACCAGAAGACTGACCACCTCTCCCACGTGATACTGCCATCGTCGATGGGGGTGTAGTAGATGTGCTGGAAAAAACTGATATGCGACTGAGCCTCCGGTAAACGTCCTCCATTGGAGGAATAACTGCATCGGCCAAAATCTGAGAGCGGGTTGCCTCGTACTCAGGATCTAAGGCTGCAAGTAGAACGTCCACCATAGTAGCATTCCGAAATGTCTTCTGCTGCTCAGGAGTCGCCGTGAGTGGTATGGTACTGTATAACTTCTCAAACATCCTTCTCAGGGACGTGTACAATGAGTGAAGTGGCCTGCCATTCTGCTTCATCGTGAATATATCATGCTGGAGCTGTAACATCTTGGTCTCATTCCGCACTTGGGAATACGTAACAGCCAGAATATCCCACATTGCCTTGGCAGTGGGCTGATGGAGGACATCATTTGCAATCTCTATTGACAGTGTACCTGACAGCCAAACCTTGGCATAAGAATCATCAGCCTCCCACGAGGCATATATCCCAGTCTTCTCTGTCGGCTCATCTTCGGTAAGAATATGCTTCTTACCGTTTGATTTCATGAGACTCATAAACTGCATCGCCCAGAGCTCATAGTTTGTCCCGTCCATCTTGAATATAGGCGCAGGACCTTTGAAGGCGCCTATGGAGGGCATAACAACTTTGTTCTCTGACATGTCGCCGTAGATGAAGAACTAGGGATTGTAGACTAGAAACCGGTGTCTACAAAAATTTGATCGGATTTGAGTGCATATGTAGACGTTACGCACTCAAATCCATGGAGATAGACCGGCCAACGAAAGAGTAGGTGTCGGCGTGTAAGGGAGGGGAACCCGGCGGTTAGGGTCCCCTACCTAGGGCTTGACTCGGCGGCGGATGGTGGCGTAGGGTGGCCTACAGCACGGCTGGGGGCCCCGCATGGAAGAGGGAAGGGCCCGGCGGTGGCATGGAGGGGCCCTGCGACGTGGAGGAGGGGCCTGACGTGAGAGGAAAGGGCCCGACAACGTGGAGGGGCCCTTCGGCGTGTGGAGAAGGGGGATCCGGCGGCGGAAAGGTGGTGGTGGAGAGGGGGGGGACTGGCGGCGAAGAGGGTGGTGGTGGGGACCGGCGGCGGAAAGGTGGGGGGGGGTCCGCTGGGGTTAGGGTTAGCCCCTTGGCTCTGATACCATGTTGGAAAAAGTAAGCAATATATTATTCCATGGAACCCTAGGCTCTCTTATATAGGGAGAGATCTCACGGGTAAAATACATAGTAGTCCAGAGAGTAAACAGGAATTACGAAAAGGTACAAAACATAATAATAATATCGGTCTCTACAGTATCAGAATGAACTCTCAAAATTACACAACACTGGAAAAAAACAAAAGAATTTAGACAAATAAAGTTAAAAAATAATCATAAAACCATGATGCTTGATAAATCAACAACATGGTTATCTTAGAGTATCATCCATCTTGACTCATTCTCCATAAAAAAAACAGCCTCCGCATAATGATAGGTATGACAGAACATGACTAGTTTACTTGGGGTAAAGTCCACCAGTAAAAAGATTGTTTGAAAAAAATATTTTAATCGCATACATGCATGATAAAAACATCTGCTTTCTAGTCAAAACTAAATAAAAAAATATCAGCAACAAGACCAGCATGCACGTGCATTGTATAAACCCTACCTGAGGTGCAACCAATCTTCGTGGAAGGAGCTCTTCATGGTGACGCACGCAAAATTCCCAAGACAATATCTGGAGTATATGGCACCATTAATATTCAACTTACAAACAAGAAATGAAATAGCCAATACTACCAAGTTCTAAGTCCAAAAAACAAGATGAGCTTGCCTTCAGATCCTGGGTAAAAATAATGCGCAGCTGTCCCTCATGAACAACACGAAACTGGTCATAGACGCTTTCTTGGGTAGCCTTTGCGTATTCCAGTAGCATGATTCCTGAGGCTAATCTGCATTCATGTGGCATGTCCAGAAACAAGAGCTCATCCAGAACTCCACTATCGAAACTGATCTTGTTGAGTCTGGGAAGAACTTCAAAGGTAACCTCTGTCACCGAAATACAGATAAACATCAGAAGTGCCAAAATATGTGATTAATTTTGCATTCCCAGCAAAATGACTAGCTAATTAAATAACAGTTTGCAGAATGAAGAAATGTTCCAGATTAGAATTACTAGAAGAAACCTCATCAAAAGCTAAAGCTTCAAAACTATAAAAAAAAGGAATCAAGTAAAATTCTACAATGAAACAAGGGGGGAGCTTGATCATTAACTTTAGTTACAAAGGCATCCAGTTACTGTGATGAGACAAGGGAGAGAATACTAGTGATTAGAATAAATCAATAGCCAATAAATAATAAATTGTGGAAAAGAAAGTACTATACAAATAAACTACCCAAAAAAGGTAGGCATAAACGAGTCCGCACACATGCCAAAAAAAGAAAGATGGATGTAATAAATAGACGAACTATGTAACTAAAAAATTACAGGGTTCAACAGTTCTATTTTGAAGTTGGCACGCAAGAAGCTAAAGAAGAATTACCATGTGTGTAAATATATATTTCCAAATTTCAGATAAGATTATTTAAGCCAAGCATGCGTAGACCTCTACACTCCTATCCTGATAGATATAAAAAAATGGGAATTTTATCACTCGTGTCCCTCTTAACTTCTGCAAATACAATTATACCTCTTCCTTTTTTGGAATATCAATTGTGTCAATGCCTACTTGCACTGTTATCATGTGTGCCCTTCTGTTAGCTTGGTCCTCAATGAGTTGACTAAACCATGGTTTATTCAAATCATGGTGCGGTTAAGGACATAACTGTCAAACTTCCCACTAGCACCTCCGCCCCGACCTCCTTTTCCGCAGTCTAATATTTCATCTATGTGATCCTTCCTCCCAATCTTCTTCTTTACCCAGCACGACCCCTCTCCTCTTCGACTTTCCCCTTGGCTGGAGTTAGGCTTTACCTTCCACTTCGCACGAAGCCTCTACACACTCTTCTCAGTACTCGTCCGGTTAAAAAACCACCGTCAATTGAGATCTTACAAGGCTCGAGATATCCCAATATCAGTTCTCTACCAGACGATAGGACCCTCCATCAAAGAAGATAGTGGGAGATATATGCTCCTCTTGAACACCGACCATTAGATATGAAAAGGCAGCAGAGCATCCTCCAGCATATCGAACCGCGTCCGGGCATCATTTTGAGCATCAATAGAACGAGCTCCGCCTTCAGATCTGAAGCAACTGCAATTTTAAGCATCATCCTTCAGCATCTCAAGCCGCATCAGGGAAACTACACCCTATGCCTCCACCGACCGAGAAGAACCATGTCCTTCAAAGCACGACATTTGGAGCTTCATGCTGGAGCAACCCAACCACCTTCGATCAATCCTATCGTGCCCTAAAACCACATGCGGTGGGGAGGGGACGGAGGAGGTCAGGTGCGATGTCGTGGGGAGCAAGAGGTAAGGGGCAGGGGAGGAGGTCAAGGGCGAGGGAAGAGGTCGTGGCGGTAGGGTGGGGACACAGGAGAGGCACATGTGAGAGGTCCGATGTGGGGGAAGATATTTTTACCCCGGTTTTTTTTCTAGTTACACCTTTTGTCCAAAGGTTAAAATCCGTTAGGGAGGAAGATGGACGGCAACTAACCAGAAGGACACAAGTGATAAAACCGCAAGAAGGCATGGACACAAGTGATATTCCAAAAAAGGAGCATAACTAAAATCGCAGAAGTTAAGAGAGGCACAAGTGATAAAATACCCAAATAATAATTAGTAGGAACATTGGTCAAAAAAGACTGAAATACACCACACAAAAATTTCAACCAACACCATAAAAAGAATTGCAAACAAAAATAATGACGTCTAGCTTCAATTCAAAAACTGTATATCATTTGTTTATATCAAAAGATTACTACTTCTAGAGGTTATATTAATAATATAATTAGGGGAAACATTTTCAAATTTCATCTTATCATGCTTTTGCAATACCAAAAACAAATTCCAACTTCCACAAAATTTATGACTTACGACTTCAAATGGATGGGGAGACAGGCAGAAAGAACAAGGGAATGGCCATGGTTAAAAAAGCTTTAATAGGGAGTAAAAAAAAGAACCCACAGCTTCTGTGCTCAATAACAAAAGGAAACAATGCTCTTTTCATAAAATAATAAGTGTAAAGTTCCATCAACATAAAAATATGACTACAGATGCATAATATCATTTTTTGCTCATACTTCACAACAGAGTAAATACTATGGAGTACTAGAGCAATGAGTTAAACTTATAGCTGGTCTATTGGTCTCTATGAAACCCGCATAAACCTGTTTCTTTGTCTGAGAATATCATTCAACGTTGAATGCACCCTTACCCCATATTGAACCTACATGTCCAAAAAAATTGATTGCAGAAACCCGTTAAAAAATATACACGAAATTTGAATATTGAGGGAATCTCAGTCAAATACAAAAACTGTTAAAATCCTATAATATCCAACTACTTACAAGTAATAAATTGCCTGAAAACAATGAAAAGTTGACAAAGTTTTTAGTTATCTATACCATTAACATGTGTTCAGAGATTGTGAAAAATCTGGCAAGGGGATGAAGTGAGTAAAGATGCTAGGCCTCCTATGTCTGTGTCTAGTTCTAAGTATTTTTAACATTTTAGCATGGAGCTGGAATTACAGTGGCTGTTGAGTGTTGACACCAGACTCTCCCTCTAATGGATTCTCATAAAGGGATTTAGATTGTGCTCATTCTAGTTAACAAACTCGAAGAGCCCGGAATTATTACTTATTGTCATTACGTCCCCGTGTCAGGATTTGGTAATTTTCATGCATGTTGCATTCCTTGGATGTGGTAGCCGCCTGCATGTTGCCTTCCTTGGATGTGGTAGTCATTTCTCAGGCTCCCTCTGCAGAATCGAATCCTAATTCTCTGTTACCCGTCACTACCATGGTAGGTGTCACAGGGTCAAAATCCCGCTATCGATTTCGACCGATTCTATGCGGCGTTAGCTAACCCGTAGCTAACCAGTCTTTCCGAGTAGAACGGTCACGAACGCGCTCCAACTCTTCTTGATATTCCTGCTTGCTAACGCACCGACGCTCAGATACAAGAACAAGCTCGACTCTATGGATCGCTCAAAACACTCTCAAAAACTGGCTCAAGAACGCTCAAGAACATAACCACACGATCACACAAGGCACGAGCACAAGGCTCTTCTTTTATTAGAAGGGGAACTCTCTCTGGAGTGGGGTGTTCACACTCTACACTTGTGTGTAAACTGTGTGTTTACAAATGAGCCACCACCCCTCCTTATATACAAGACTCAAAGCAACCCAAGAGACACTCATTATTACATCTACAATAATGATACACAAAGACACAAGATACCCTTCAAGTTCTTCGGCAACCCTTCGTGTTCCTCAGCAACTCTTCGTCTGCTCGTCTCTTCGACTCCTTTGTTGTCCTTTCATCTTCCCGCACGGTTGAAGCCACATCAACCGTCCAGTCATCAGCACACTCGCGCTCCAACGCTTGCTGATGCAGCTTTGCCATAATTCACCGAGTGCCACCGAACACTCGGTCTTGTGTCAAAGGGAACCCGTAGCCTCCAGACCATCATGCGGTAAACCCTTCCCTAACATTCTGCATGCTAAGGGGAAGTCCTCCAGAACTTCGCTATTTGTGGCCTCCATACCACTCTCGTATGTGTAATACCGAGCATGCTTGACAATGCTCGTACTCAGCACCTGCAACGCTCCATGCCTCCTTGGACCGCCACGCATCAATACCGATACCGTGCGCCTTTGTGTGTACGCTTATGTGACCGTACCGCATTGCTCCTCGATGCATACTGCTTCGCTGCGTACCGCCCTTCTGCGCTCGTGTATGTACGACTACGTGCATCCATTGTCATGTCTTGCATTGTTGCATGTACTTGTTGTTCTCGCACTGCTACTAGCACCACGACACTCTGCTACCGAGCCAGTGTCCACTGTGACGCTTCTCCATTGTCACGTACGATAGAGCCTCCAGACTCTCGTGGATAACCTCCCTAATATCTGAGTATCTCGGACTCCTCCTGAAGTCCTACTCCATCGATCATTCTCGACCATCCGCTACCGTGTTTGCACGATCATTTTCGATCACGGAATTTAGGGGTGCGACAGTAGGCCCCTATCCTACCATCAAAAGTTGATAGGGTAGAAATTTGAATGGTGTCGCCAACGCGAAGGTTGTGTGATCCATCGAGTTATCATGTATCATTCGAGAAGCGGGCAAGGCCCGCAATGGCCGTTTATCAAATAAATGCGTCATTTCAAAAAGTCGGGGTTTGTTGCACATATTAGCTCTAGAATTGCTACAGTTATTTTGAGTAGTCAATGTCATCAAACAAACTATAATTGATTTAATGAGACATTCACAGCTTCACAATCTGAATTAGTTCATACTTGCACATGCATGGCTTAATCTTTGAGACAAGCATATGACTACTGCTAGGATCACCTGGGGGAGGGGGGCAAGAAAGCAGGTACAACAACAACAAAGCCTTTTCCCACAATTAAGTAGAGTCGGCTACATGGATTCTTCGCCTCCATTCAGATCTATCTTGGGTCAATCCAGGGCTTATATCCACAAAACAAAGATCCTTTCGTATGGTCTCTTTCCAACACTTCTTGGACCGTCAAAAGGAAAATTTGATTACAATATGAAATTTTACTACACCCCTGACAAACGTAGTGCAACAATGATTGTAAAGAAGATTGATATTTTATGCTTTGCAACCAAAAGTTATGTGGAGAAAAAACTAGGGATATAAAAAGATTTTCTTTAAGAAAAATTCACAGAAAGACTGTTGTGGCTAAACTCGGGAAAGAATGGTTCAGAATGGAACTGACATTGTAGTGCATTAAGCTAAAAAAGAAAATGTGAAAGAGGTGTTAATATTTAATCTCAATTTGTTGTGAGAAAATTGATTTTAAAAGTAGATATTCTAAATATTGTGCATAAGCACAAGAAGGTTGACATGGAGGAAAGAACAAGGAGAAAGTTTCAAGAGGATTTGAATTCCATAAATTAAAATGATTTGTTTGGGTAAAAAATTAGATAAACAATGAGGAAAAGATCCTTTAAAGTTTTCGACTATACACGTTTATTTAAGCAAGAAGACTGCTAGAGTTAATTAGATATCCAAACAATTAATTGAAGACTCAAGATAGTGTGTCATTGACAATAACTAGTAATAGACGTACGAGAAACCAAGCACTACCCCCTCAATGTGGACCACAAAGTCCGCATATCTCTACACAGTCGAAACAATATAGTACGACCTTTCACCCATGAAAATGATACTCGATGCATCTAAACTGACCAGAACATCACCAACGGATTGACCCTCTCTTCCCTGCTTTGGTAGCCAAACATCTGCCATGATTATTGTTGGGAAAAATGAGAGCTTTGTTTATTCCTTGAGCCCTAGACTCTCTTATATAGAGGAGAGATCTATGGGCAAATTACATAAAACAGACAAGAGGAAAAGAAAATAGATAAACTAATACAGAAACATAGAAATGTAGAAACATATCTCTACACTCCCCCTCAAGATGGAACATAGATATCTATCATGCTCAACTTAGATGAACACTTTTGAAATGATCCTCTAAGTAAGACCTTGGTGAAAATGCATGTTCTCTGGTCCCCTGAGCTGACATGGGATGTAGAAATGAATCCCTTCTGGATCATGTCACGTATATAGTGGCAATCGACCTCAATGTGCTTCGTCCTTTCATAGAATGCAGGATTATTACCAAAAAACAGGGCAGCCTAATTGTCGCATTTTAGCAACATGGGAAGAGATACATTTATATGTAGATCTATAAGGACTGTTCGGAACCACATCATTTCTGTACATGCTTGTGCCATATCCCTATACTCAGATTCAGCACTAGATCTAGCAACTGCAGTTTGCTTCTTGCTTTTTCACGAGACAAGTGAATCTCCAACAAATATAGCAAATCCAGTTGTGGACTTCCAGTCCTTGGGGCACCCTGCATAATATGCATCTCCACATGGTGAGATAGTGATGATGCCACCTCTTTTAAATAGTAGCCATGCACCTAGAGATGATTTAAGATACCTTGGTATCATTTGTATAGCATCCATATATACCTAACGAGGTTGTTCCATGAATTGACTCACCCGACTGACAACAAATGAAATATCGAACATGGTAGTGGTAACATAAAGAAGCTTTCCCATCAGCTCTCTATATCTTCCCATGCCAACACATCAGTATCATCATCATATAATCTCATGCTTGGATCCATAGGTGTGGTGGCAGGTCAGCATCCAAGCATTCCTCTGTCACTTAGCAAATTAGTGACATATTTCCTCTGAGTCATCACAAGTCCTTATTGATTTCTGGCAAACTCCGATCCCAGAAAGTATCTAAGAGCTCCAAGATCCTTTGTAACAAATTCACGACCCGGAAATTCTTTCGCCCTCTGGATTCCTTTTATGTCATCTCCTATAATAAGTATATCATCAACATACACCATAATAGCAATCGTACCTCTGGAGGTTCTCTGTATGAAAAGAGAATGATATGCATTCGATCGTCTGAAGCCATGCTTCTCAAACAAGTCTCAGAGCTTCTGGAACCAAGCTCTCAAGCTCTGCTTAAGGCCATAGATTGCCTTATGAAGTCTACACGCATGTGAACACTCCCCCTCAGCAGCAAACCCCGGTGGTGGCTGCATGTAGACTTCCTCCTGAAGATCACCATATAAAAAGGCATTCTTGACATCAAGATGAAATAAAAGCCAATCTCTAATCAAAACAATTGATAATAGAATCAATAGGGTAGAATGACGAGCAACTGAAGAGAAGGTGTCAAGATAATCCACCACATATGTCTGAGTAAAGCCTACCACTAGATTGAAGAGTCGCCATCTCCTACTCCATAGTTAGACACCACCCGTTATCTGTCAATGCCTCCTGGTAAGTCCGTGGTATAGCCACGGTGGATAAAGCAGTAACAAACCTCCTGAAATCACCCACCAGATGCTAGAGGGTGACATGAGAAGCAATCAGATATGAGGCAGAGGAACACTTCTACTTCCTAAGAGCAATAGGTAAATCAAGATCATCAATATCACTGCTACCAACCTGATCATCAATCCCCTGAGGTATCTCCTGCTAAGAAACAATATTAGTCCCATCATTAGAAGTGGTATTTTCAGAACAAACCTGGGACATGCTAGATGACGAACCATGAGCAGGAGCAGGTTGTCGGCTGTAGTAATGTGGTAGTGGTGGAATCAGAACAATAGGAAGTGGTAGGGCTGATAGTGGTGATGGAGGAGGTGGTAGTGGAGAGGATTGTTGGCGTATGGGTGGTGGTGAAATATAGACATCATTATCCGAATCTGAAGGTGTTGACATGTCACATGTACGAGAAAAATACATGACAGACTCAAAGAATGTGACATCTGCACTTACATAATATCTCTTATGTAGCGGATCATAACAACCGAGTTCTGGAATACCCAACGAAGATGCATTCGACAGCTCTAGGAGAGAGCTTGTCAATCCTTGGAGACAACCGATGAACGAACGCAACAGATCCAAAAACCCGAGGGCTAAGAGAGAACAACTCCTTGTCAGTAAAAACAAGGGAAAAAGAAATTGTCTCCCCCAACACCGACGAGGGCATACCGTTAATGAGATAACAAACCGTGAAAACCGCATCACCCCAGAAAGAATGTGGTGCACAGCTCTGGATCAGGAGGGTACGGGTGACATAAAGAAGATGACGGTGCTTTCTTTCAACAACATTGTCCTGTTGAGACGTATAGGCACATGATGTTTGATGAAGAATACCATGAGAGGATGAGAATTGAGAGAGCACATGAGTACAGAATTCCAAGGCGTTATCAGTCCTTACAATTTTGACAGAGGTTGAAAAAACATTCTGCAATTCTTTAATGAAATTTATTATTACATTTCCAACTTATGATTTATGCTTCAACAAGAAAACCCAAGATAGACGACCAAAATCATCCACAGCAACTAAATAGAATCTGTGTCCCTAAAGATCGGGAACACGACTTGGACCCCAAATGTCTACATGGAAAAACTCAAAAGATGAGCTATTGCTCCGACTCAGACTACAAGGGAAGACAGAGCGATGATGCTTCCCTAATTGACATGCCTCACAATTGAATGATGAATGGGGTGAAATCTGAGGAAGGACTTGACGCAATTTCTGAAGTGGAAGATGACCGAAGCGCAGATGCCAAAGGAAAGAAGAGACCGGTTCAGTGGAACGGGAGGTAGGCCAGCATACGGTGTTTGGACCAGTCGATAGAGCCCACCCAGCTCAAGGCCACAGCTAATCACTCGGTCCGTAAGAATGTCCTAAAAAACAAGAGATAATGGATCAAATATTGCTCTACAATTTAAATCTAGTAATTTGACTAATAGACAGCAAATTCATTGAGAAATCAGGAACACGCAACACATTAAGCAATCACATAGAGGGCGTCAAGGTGATCTCCCCCTGTCCTATGATTGGGGAATGAGTCGCATATGCTATGACCACAATCTTCCTTGGAGAAACCCACTTATCGGCTACGAGTTGATCTCTATCTCCACACAAATGATGTCTGGCACCAGAGCCTATGATCCATTCTAAGATATATGAACCATAAGAGGAAGTAGAGGCATGAATACTACCTAAGGTACTAGTTCATGTAGTAGCAGCAATGTTCGAACTGTTCTTTGGATCAGGTGAAGGGGCATTGTCTGGGGGCATGATATCTCTAAGTCGAGATACAAGCTCATTATATCGTTGATCTCATGTGGATGGAGCTGCATAATGTAGAACTTGCTTTGCTGCGGGCACTGGGAAACCATGCTTGGAATAGCATGTATCTTTTGAATGACCAGATCTATGACAATACGTACATGGTGGTCCACGTCCACCTCTACCACGTGATCCTCCTCCAAGGAACTGAGATGGACCGCCTCTTCCACGAGAAGCTGCCATGGCAGAGGAATTCGATAATGGAGCGGGAATTGAGATATTGATCGGCTCAACTACAGAAAGCCTCCTCCATGGGAGGAATGGTAGTATCAGCAAGTATCTGGGAGGAAGCGGCCTCATACTATGAGTCAAGAGAGGCCAGGAAGACTCCAATCATCGTAGCATTCTGATATGTCCTCAATTGCTTTAGAGCAGCTGTGAGAGGCATGAAGCTATGAAGCTTCTCAAACATCCCGCGCAAGGCAGTATAATGTGCATGTAGAGGTCGACCATTCTGCTTTATTGTGAAGATGTCATGTTGAAGCTGTGGAATTTTTGTCTCATTCTTAGCCTGTGAATACGTAGCAACAAGAATATCCCACATGGCTTTGGCAGTGGGCTGGTGCATGACATCATTTGCAATATATGGTATCAAAGTACCAGACAACCAGACCTGAGCATATGCATCAGTCTCCCATGAGGCATACAACACTATCTTCTTCGTCGGCTTTTCCTCGATAAAAATATGCTTCTTACCCATCAACTTCATTAGGCTCATGAACTGCATGGGCCACAACTCATAATTCGACCCATCCATCTTAACTATGGGCGCTAGATCTCTGAAGACCCCTGTGGTGGGGATATCTATCTTGTTCTCTGACATGTTGTCGATCGAAAAAGACAAGGATCGTAGACTTAACGCGATACGTGTCAACAAGTACATAAGGGAGGTTGGTTGCATGTGTAGACCTAAATAGCAACCAACCTCATCAAAGAGAAGGTGTCCTTGTTGCGACGACAGCTTTGACGGCTACAGCCGCAAGTTGGGGGGTCCGACCGCAAAGGGAGGGCAGCGGGTCTAGCCGTAGGAGGGGTCCAGTCACAGGGGAGGAGCGGCAGGTAGGGTCTGTCCACATGGGTGGCAGAAGAGGAGCGGCAGGGGTTATGCCATAGCAAAGCCTGGCGTAGACTTTCTATCCTTCGTACACCCAGCATAATCTGCATCTGCACAAGCTGTAACTGAAAGAGATGTGCATCTACTAAAAAGAAGTCTCGTACCATGTGAAGTCTTCAGGTATCTCAAAATCATATGGATTGCATCCATATGTCTGTCTGGGTTGCTCCATAAACCATCTCACTTTGCTCACGACAAAGGATATGTCGGGCATGGTAATAATCATATATAATAGCTTGCCAACAAGCTCTCGGTAACTCCTATTGCCGACCTCCTCAGTATCATCATCATAGAGCTTCATGCTCGGGTCAATAGGAGTAGTGGTAGGTCTGCAATCTGTCATGCCTATCTCTAAAAGAAGATATGTAACGTACTTCCTCTGGATCATCACAAGACCTCGCTGGTTCCTGGCAAACTCTAGTCCAAGGAATTAAAGTAAATATCCAAGGTCCTTGGTCACAAACTGTTGACCTAGAAAGTCCTTGGGACCCTGAAAGCACTGCTCGTCATCCCCTGTAACAATAATGTCGTCAATATAAATAAGAATGACAATAGTACCTCGTTGGCTCCTCTGCACAAACAAGGAGTGGTCGACAATCGATCTCAAAAACCCTACTGCTCTATCAAGTCCGAGAACCTCTGGAATCATGCTCTTGGACTCTGCTTAAGGCCATAGATAGCCTTGTGTAGCTTGTAAACCTTCTGACGCTCCCTCTCAACAGCAAACATTAGAGGATGCATGTAGACCTCCTCCTGTAGATCACTATAGAGGAAGGCATTCTTCACATCAAGCTGATAAAGGGACCAATCTCATACGAGCCTACTCCCTCCCTCAAGAGGAGTCACAGCAACATAAAGTAGAATATGTAGAGTAGAATGTCTGGCAACTAGAGAGAAAGTATCCTGATAGTCCACCTCATATGTCTGGGTGAACTCACGTGCCACAAGTCTTGCTTTATAGTGATCCACGATGCCATCCGCACGTTGTTTCATAGTGAAGGCTCATTTGCATCATACAACAGATGCATCAACTAGAGCAGAAACAAGACTTCGTGTACCACGTGATTGTAGCACAGTCATCTCCTCCTCCATGGCCAACCTCCATTGATTGTCCTGAAGAGCCTCCCGATATGTCTGTGATATCTCCACGGCTGATAGAGCCAAGGTAACCGTAAAACTCCTGAAATCCTCTGACAGCCTGCTCAAGGAGACCTGGATTGCAAGAGGATAAGTAGCACACTTGCGTTTTGGCCTACGCAGAGCAATCGGCACATCAAGATCATCTGTCAAGTCTGTAACCTGTGAGTTCCCCTTTTGAGAGGGCACATGCTCATCCTGTATGGAATCATGCTGCACAGACAACTCAATAGTACCATCAGTCGAAACAATGTGCTCATTACATACCTGAGGCATGCTTGATGACAAGCAAAACATGTGAGCAGGGGAATCGTGCGAGACCTGCGAGTAAAAACACGTGGCAAAAACTAAATCACGGTAGAAGGTGGAGTTACAAGAGTAGGTGTAAAGGTGGGAGTAGGTGTAGGTGGTAGTGGTGGTGGTGGTGGTGGTGGTTGAGGGGGTGGTGGTAGAGCAGGAGTAGAGGGAATTGGAGGAATGATAATAGGAGGTGGAGGCATGTAGATCTCATCATCAGAGTCAGACGGGGCTAGTCTGTCACCTATAGGAGAAAAATACATAACATACTCAAAGAAAGTAAAGTCAGCACTGACAAAGTACTTCCATCTTAGCGGATCAAAGCAACGGTGCCCCTTCTGGGTAAGAGGGTAGCCGACAAACACACACTTGACAACTCTAGGAGAGAGCTTGTCACAACCTGGAGAAACATCATGAACGAAAGCAATAGATCCGAACACATGTGGTGTAAGGGAGAAAAGATCCTTCTCGAGAAACGCAATTGAGAAAGGAATCTTCTCTCCCAAAACAAACGAGGACATGCACTTCACCAAATACAATGCAGTAAGGACAGCATCATCCCAATAAGAGTGAGGTGTATGATTCTGTATCAACAAGGTTCTGGTCACATCAAGTAAGTGATGATGCTTGCGCTCGACAACACCGTTCTGCCGTAAAGTATAGGCACATGACGTCTGGTGAACAATGCTGAGATATCTAAGAAACTCAGAAAACTGTAAGGTGCAGAATTCTAGGTATTATCAGTGCAAAGATATTTGACATGAGTAGAAGAAATCTTTATTTCATTGATAAAATATTTGATCACAGATCCAGCCTCAAACTTATTCTTCAATAGAAAGACCCAGGAAAGTCTAGAAAAATCATCAACAGCAACAAGATAAAAACGATGTTCCTGATCAGTTCCTGATGATCAGGAACACGACTCGGACCCCAGATATTTAAAGGAAGGAGCTCAAACAACTGAGAACTGGTCCGACTCTGGCAGAATGGAGAGGAGGAACGATGATGCTTCCTAAGCTGGCATGCCTCACACTGAAAGGAAGATCTTGTGGAAATCTGAGGCGGAACGTGACATAGCTTCTGCAGAGGAAGGTGGCCAAAACGAAGGTGCCATAGATATAGAGAGACTGGTCCAGTAGGAATAGTAGAAACGCTAATATGAGGAGGTTGGACCAGTTTGTAGAGTCCCCGCTGCTCACGGCAACATCCAATCACCCTATCCGTGAGTATGTCCTGAAACACAAGAGACGATGGGTCAAAGATAGAACGACAATGCAGATCCTTAGTATTCTAACTAATGAAAAATAAATTCATCTGAAAATTAGGAGCATATAAAACACTCTAAAGACGCGTGGTTGGCGTCAAATGCACCTCCTCATGTCCTGTAATTGGTAAGTGGTCGGCATTAGCAATAACAACCCATCTACCAGGTGGTATGGTCCTGTAGGACCTCAGTTGTGCTCTATCTCTATAAAGATAATGAGAAGCACCGAAGTCCATAATCTACTCCGCCATATCTGCATCATTACTAACAGTGAAAGCATAAGCGATACCTAAGGAGCTCGAAGAGGCTCTGACTGCAGTTGTTGTACTTGTAGTGGTGGTTCCTGCAGCAGGAGTCGTAATCTCTCGAATAAGAGAGACGATATCATCAAGGCGAGGATCTGCCTGGGAAGCAAGAGTATTCAAGGACTCAATCTGTTCAACTACGCGACCAAAAACAGGATATCCATGCTTCTGGTAGCATGTATCCTCTGCATGTCCCAGTCGACGGCGAAAGGTGCAAGGGTCACGCGAATGCCCACCTCCTCTACCACGAGGAGTGATCCTCTATATTGGATCGCCGCTCCTCGGCCACGAAAACAGCCATAGCTGACAAGGACTGAGGAGTGGCCGTAGGAGGCATGATAATCAGGTTGAGCCAGCTATACGCCTCCTCCATGGGAGGTATGGTGGCTCCAGTGAGAAGTTGAGTACGTGCTACATCATACTCTATATCAAGGCTGGCCACAAAAATTCCGACCATCGTGGAGTTCTTGTATGCCTTCTGCTGCTCAAGAGATGTAATAGGCATATAGCTATGTAGCTTCTCAAACATGCCACGAAGTAAATTATAGTACATGTGCAGAGGACGACCATTCTGATTGGCCTTGTAGATGTCAAATTGTAGCTGAAGAATCTTAGCCTCATTCTTCACTTGAGCATAGGTGGAAGCCAAAGTGTCCCACATCGCCTTGGCGGCGGGCTGGTTCAGAATATCATTGGCTATCATTGTGGTGAGTGTCCCACATAGCCAAACACGCGCATACGTGTTATCTTGCTTCCAAGAAGCATTTGCTCCAGTGTTATCTGTCGGCTCTAGATCTGTCAGTATGTGCTCCTTGTTGTTGCATTGCATGAGGGTGGGAAACTACATGGACCACAACTCATGGTTGGTCCCATCCATCTTAGCGATGGGAGTTGGGCCCTTGAAGGCTCCGGACGAAAAAATATCATCATTATTCTCTGACATGGTGGTAAAAAAAAGTCATATAACGGACCTCAACTGGGGAGTAGACCAATATAAACGAGTATACACGATCATACTAAGGATTGGTTGTACGTATAGACTCATAAACCATCCTCACCAATCTTCTCAGCTCGCTAGGGCTAAAAAACGTGATTTATATGTCTAAAATCACGTTTTCCGGTCAAAATCAAACCGCAAAACAACTCGCAGATATGCATGGAGGCGCACAGAAGGGCTGACGGCAACCTAAGCGGTCACAGCGATGGCCAAGGGGAGACGAGGCGACAACTTGTGGGCCAGGGCAGCAACCCTAACGACAGGGCAGCGGCCCTGGAGGCCGAGCAGCGATGCTGGGGGCCGAGGCAGCGGCCCTGGAGGCCGGGCGACGGTGCTACGGGCCAAGGCGGTGGCCTTGGAGGCCGGCCGACAACACTGGGGTTGGGGCAAAGGGCTTAGGGGTCGGGGTGGCGACCGGGGGGGGTAGGTAGGGTTAAGGTTCGGTGTTGTACAAGAACTCCGGTCTAGGACCTTCGCTTTGATACCATGTTGAGTGAAAAGAATTGATTGCCTTAACGAGAGGCCCTAGGATTCTCTTATATAGGAAAATAACCTATTGGGAAAATTACAAGAAGAAGACAAAAGAAATGGAAACGGAAAAATGAACAATAATAATGATAACTAATATCTCGGCATAAACTAATAAAGAAACATAGAAATGTAAAAACATATCTCTACAATGATCACTCAAATAAAACTAATCACATCATCTCACATTTTCACATTCGGGAGCAGCTAGAGAACAAGTGATTTATATCTTCCTACTCTGAGAGTCTGAATAACAAAACGGGCATGTCATGTCCATGGTTTCAAATTTCGTGAAATATCAACGAAATTTTGTCGAAATTTCAATTTCGACATGGGACCAAAATTTCAAGCGAAATGCTAATATAAGAGTCTTCCTTCACAAAAGTTGCTTAATTTAGGTGAAATGTCATTGAAATTTACCGAGAAATTTTGTTTCGACATGGTGTCGATACGATACCCGATATCGAAATTTAAAATCTTGGCCATGTCTACATTCAACATTCATTTACTTCTATATCTTCTCATTGCTTTGAAGGTTAGTGAGAACCTATATGGCATTCTTTGCAGCTTTTCATTTCTCTTAGAGCGAGCGCTTCTCCTACATCCTTCTAGAAATGTGTTTGCCCAATACTCCCCGACATGAATTTGAAAATGCAGCTTGTGTGGGGAGATGAAAGTTTTTTTAGATTTTGGGATGGTAATTGGTGCAGTGATGATCCCTTTGTGATCGCTTCCCAAGGCTTTGCAAATCGGTGTAGGAAATATTGGTATCAGTGTCGACATTGTGTCGATAAGATATATCGTCAATATATCAACGTCATATCATCGATAGCAAACCGATTTTGTGAAGAAAATAGCCTTGGAAGGGCAAATATCAGCCATATCGACGATATATTGGTCACCTGTCAGTACCAATATATCGTCGATATATAGCGATATAGCTTACTATGTAGCAAATCTATGCTTGGGGAAAGCCAAGGGAGTAGTATGTTATGGAGAAGCAAGGAACAGAAGAATGAGATGTAGTCCAAGACGAAGGGAGGGAGAAGGCAACTATATATTCGCACTTTCTTTGTGTTTAATGGGGCCACACCCCTAGAATCTATCCCCAACGAATAAGGTCGGTGGGTACTTAATTAAGCTGCATGAAAGCCCACGTATGTTATTTACTACATCTTGGCACTCCTTCACTCTAACAACCGCGAGAGCTACCAAGTTGCCTATGAGGTGGGGGCTTTTCCTCGTCTTGACGTCTCGTACATTGAGGTAATTACGTGGGCCAAGCCGTACTTCTTCTTCCATGGGAAAGAGGCAACTCGCTCGCCTTGTTATTTTATATTTCGCATCTGATATAGACATGTTAATGTAGAAGGCATGGTCTAATGGATCTTGGTGCCCTGATTTCTACTCATGGTTTTCAAATCAAAGGCTGCAAAACTTCATATCAATGACAGAGGAGCTTCGGGCCTTCTGGTTTCAGTGATCATTGATGCAAGAAGGACATGAAATTCTCCATCAATAATGCCTACAAGGTGATGTCGACACCACTATTAACCGTCGAAATGTAGCGGCATTACAAGTGGATCTAGATCTCTAAAGCACATTTGAGGGATAAGGTATATTTCTGGCTTTTGAGGTGTGGCGTGTTGATGACAAAGACATGAGAGGCTAAATTCTCAATTAGCACTATGTTGCTTGCTCTTTTAGTAATCAAGGTTTTGAGAGCCAATATTGACTTTTCGCCAATATCAATACAATGAAATCTATGAATCATGTAAAAACTAAAGAAAAACAATTACTTCCAAAATAATAAAGTTTCAATTAGTTCCTAAATGTATAAATAGTGTATTTCTACTATCATCTTACACTTTGGGGCTTAAGAGAAGTCGATATATAAAATCGTGTACATCTATTATATCATAAGTTCCTTGTATTAACACATTATATAAACTTTTATAATTTAGAAATAAAAGCCACTGAATTATTACATTATTTAGCATGTTTAACAATAAATGACTACTAATAAAAGTAGAAGGTTACATATTGAAAGTACCAAAAGACCTAATATTCAACTAAAATTTGACAAATATAGGAAGAGCAAGGAAGAACCTATAGCGACAGTAAACAACCCTCCTTACAAAGACCTTGCTCAGAGAATTTGGAGGGGTACCTCTAAATAATGCCTTGACTTCTCATTGTTGGAGGACTTCTGCACTCCCTCAATAGAGTAAATGCCACTCAATTCATATTTATAGGGAACTACGGTTCAGTGGACCATTTAGTGAGCTTATAATGGTGTTATTTTATATAATGAGTGGTTTTATAATGAACATGTTGTTCTCCATGCCACAGCTCTACTTGAGTCTTGGATATTGTGAGCTGGCTAGATATATTTGTTAAAATGTAGTTGGAGCAGGCACCAATCCTGGTGTGCACCTTTCTTGGTTTCAAACAATTGTGAGGATGGCAATACCACAGTAGCAACTACCAACAATAAGGAAGCTAGTGGTATTTGGTGTCAATCAAAAACCTGTAAATCTGAAGTATGGACAGCAAACTATACTCGAGGCTTCGAGATCGTCAAATATTGATTTTCCTTTTTATGACTAGAATTTGTGTCGTATGAATGTTACAATGAGCAAAACCTTCGTCATCGAGGAGTGTATCTTCCTTGGTCAATGAGCTTAGCCACCATTGCACCTTCGAGCTTATCTCAAATGACTAACTTTCATTGACGTGCAAATGAGACGTGACCTAAAATGCTTAAGCCAAGCCTTGTTCACCTATATCCAATAGGATCGTAGAATCATGAAACAACTGATATTCCATTCTATGATACCAATTGATGCATATTGGAATTTAAGGATGAAAAGAGAATGAAAAATAGAGCAACAAGCATTAGAAGTTGAGAGGATCGGTGATGAGCAGGTCAAATTCTACATAAAAATAAAGTATGTGAGAGCCAAACTCCAATTTTCTTAACTTAGCTACTTTACGAAGAAAAACCGGTGGGCATTGGGCACCCAAGATGATGCACACTCAATCTTAACCCGTACCTTGTCTTTTACAAAATCATACTAGCAACTACAAGATGAAGTGGATTTACGAAAGGAAATATACCAGATTCAAATCACGATCAAATCTAACCAACTGGATTCTAGTAGGTATTTATTTAATCAAACTAACTAGGGCTATGGACGGATTAAAGATTCATGTTTTTTATTAAAAAAAGATACATAATCGATGTCTTTTTATCTAATATAAAAATAAACTGTTAAAGCATTCCTAGAGGATAAAAGGACATGAAAGTATGTCATTGGACAAGAAGAAGGATAGTGCAAGTACCTTAGTAATTTTCTGTACACAGTTTTTCTCTCTCCAATTATAAAAACACTTTCCTCACTCCATGATTAAGATCGTGAAAAATCATAAAAATCGGGAAAATGTTCATATTTGGACAGTCAAAGAGAAAAATAACCCTCAAAAGCAGATGGAAGCTATCAATTTGATAATGGAACTGCAAACAGGGTGCAATAAAAGAAACATCTACTGACCAAATCCTTTTCCTGACTTGGATCCGCAGATGTCGCAATGCCAAAGGCTCTACAAGTAGAAGAAAATCCAGTAAGTGGGTTTAAACAAAAAAATAAGAGTGTGCAAACAAAAAATAAACTGATTCATCATTCAAAGCTGATGGCATGCAGCATCCTTCAACAGCGTGTTGACTATACATACTTCGCAGCAGTCACTGCGTAGAATATATTACACTTAATATGCCTATAGCCCTACATATATGAGCAAAAAATAGATGTGACAGTGTTCAACAAATAACTACACCCATAAACTAGGATCATAATTATAATGTTTGATAAATGTTTTGATTTGCAAAGGTCTTGATAATTCTGATATGACAAATTCTACTGCAAAAACTACACAAGAAATTAATCACATATAAAGGAACTCGGGGTCAAGTATGCTCACAGTAGATGTTTGAGGAAAAACACCAAGGGCATGGTTGCTGACATTGTTATAAGATGATAGGCACCACTTTTTCTTAGCACGAGGAGAAAAATACTCGGCAACAAACTTTCTCCAATACATTATGTTGTTGTCCTGAAAAACAAATGAAAGCAAACATACCACATATGCTTAAAAAACATATCAAACCAGTATAGCAAATTATCTAAATACCAAATAGTAAGGTCTTGCAATATTAGAAAACTCACGGGAGGGCGATGTCGTAAGTGGAACATGTATTGCATTAGCCGACGTGAACATATACCACTATCAAATGGCCGCTTTACGTAAGGCCCCTGTTGGAATGCATGTTGTTGCAGTTGCATTCTTTGTTGTTGCTGCTGCTGCTGCTGCTGTAAAAGCTGAGCCCGCTGCATAGGGGGCAAAGATTGGAGCAGTTGTCGATCCTGCATGAGTTTCTGCTGCATAAGGGCTTGCATCTGAGGGCTGTGATGCCTCTGCAGTTGTAAAGATTCCTGCCTCTGCAGCTGTAAAGATTCCTGCCTCTGCAGAAGGTGTTGAATAACCTGTTGCTGCACGAGGTCATCTTGCCTCATATCCAATCTGGGTTTCTTGTGAGGTTGTGAAACATTTCCCTGCACTTGCGATGTCACACTGGATGTTGGTTGCTTCTGGTTCTGATCTTGGTGAGAACTCTGCTGTACAATGGAGCTTCCATCCATCGTGGATGATCCAGAGATATTGTTAGATGAGAAGGACATAGGGGATGCAGGTAGGCGTAAATATGGGTCTGTACTAATACTACCGCTTCTTTGCAAGTGTGATCCGCCCGACAGAGCGGAGTTTGCATCAGTAACCAGGGAGCTTGCACCTACACTAGGGCCCGAAGAATTTGCTGCACTACTGAGAGCACCACGGTTCATGTCCCCTGGATACAGGAAAGAGACTAAACCAGCAAGATCCCCAAAAGCATACCGATCATCCCAATTGATCCGCGCTCATGAACCACCACAAAGCCCTAATCTTTTGAACTCAAGTATCCAAAGCCACAAAGGCCACCAACTGCCTGTCCTCAGCACTCTTAGATGAAAAATCTGCAATCACTATACCAAAATGAGGTATTAAAACGCCATAAAAACGCAATTCCTGAACGATTAAAATACAAAGATCGCCACTAGATTAAAGAAAGATCGAGTTTTTCCACATCAAGTCCCTGAAACAAGCATCATACACAACACGATCAAAAAACAGGGGCAATAAAAAAACCAAAACCCCACCAAGCCACCGAAAGTTCCCAACAACAAGCCCTAATCAGCTGAGCACCAAGCAGACATGTCATCGCCCCCCAATCCACACTATTCGACTTCCATTCCAACAAACCAAAACCACCAATCCTAGATCCTGATGCAACTTTCCATAACAAGCAACCCAAACAATCACGAAATAAGAGGCAAATAGAGGCCATTGGGGATCTGGTTCGCGGATCGCTTACCTTAGCGAGACGTGAACTCGCACTACTTTGGACTCTCCCTCCGCCGATCTCTCTCTCTCTCTCCCTCTCTCTCTCTCCTCTCTCTCTCTCTCTCTCTCCCGTTTTGGGGACGGGGGCCGTAAGAAGGGAAATTGGGATTTTTTTTGCATCCCGCGGGAAAGGAATTATAGGAGACGGCGGTGGGGAAATTACTGGCTGCAACCGGTGAGAGATACGTGGGACACGGCCCGTCGCCCCCAGGTTGCGGGTGAAGTTCCGAATTCAGGACGGCGGAGATGGCGTGTGTGGGCGATAGGGAAAGCTCGATGGCTGCCACGTGTATAGGTGTGGATGGGTGCCGATTATAGAGCACGTGTGGGGATGATATCGGGTGTGAAGAGGTGAGGGATTCGGGGGGATTTGTTGACCGGTGAACGGGGGCACGACCGGCTTTGGGGAAATTATGCGATAGTCCATTGGACAGGGTATTTTTACGAGATTTTGTAGGAGTACCCCGGGACTTTCTGCCGGGGATATGCGCGCTGGTAGGTGCGGGCTATGATTTTGTCCGATTTGGTCCCGTATTTTCTGGCTTCTCCGTATTGACCCCTCTCAGCATATAATCGTGATCTTCATCAGGCCCCATCGAGGTGAGCCTATGAACGAGTTGGAGACAGACATCGGCACTTTTAAATACGTGTCCAGTTTAAATATAGCCGATATGTACTTGTATAAACAATGCATGTCCAGTTCAATGATCAATAATGTGTATCAGACAAACAAATGATTATTTTAGATGAGTTGGTTCGATTCCTTAATTTCCTTCTCTCACGCGGGGAGGCAATTCCTTCTCTCTTGTGGTGTGGCTGTTCGGTTCCTCTCTCATAGCAACATGATTTTCCCCGGACAGGGAAGGACTATCTTAGTAGTATGGATCGTTAACCGCTTCCCACTGGGTCTAGCTCAACCATCATCTAAGACTTTTGAGTCGATCGTATTTCCCGCATAAAGGTGGTTCCGTTCCTTCTCTCCGGTAGAGAGGTGCTTCCTTCTCCGCAACAAGGCAGTCTGATGGTGGCGTGATCCTCAATTCCTACTTTCGTCAAACTCTAGCCAACTAATCAAGCCTCATGGTTCTTTCTTTAAACTCAGCCACTCTTCCTCCCCCTTTGCTTTTATATTGCATGCAAACTTATCTGTATACTAAAATTTACTCTTCGTAGTGTTGCATACAACCTAGCCCCTCCTCGCCACCACCAGTACAAGCTCTCCTTCAAAGTGATCAGATGTCGTCTTAGTGATGTCAGCTATTCTGGAAGTGGACCGTGAGGATACAGAGCTACTCAGCGAGCTGCAAGGTTTGTTGCAGAAAGATCGCCTTATCATGCTTTCACTCTTTCCTTGAATAAGAGGATGAGTAATACTATTCACTAAGGCTAGGAGACGCTCATGTAAGAAGATGGAACTAGATGAGACGGACTTTGAGGAGATGAAAATACTTTCTCCCACTTGGTGTTCTGCTCATATATAATGAACTTTTTTCATATTCTAACTTTCATATATATGTTGTATAATGTGCATGCGAGAAGCTTTTTGTGATTTGCTTACTGCTTACTTTTGATGTTGAGTTTATAAGAATGTCGATGACTGGTAGGGTAAACTATCAAAGCAACGAATAAGGTAAACCAATGGTTCCAAGAGACTTCATCAAATCCGAGTAGAGCTGCTGATTTTTTACGTTTAGAATTGTATGTATCAAATTTAAGATATATACATAGAAAGACACATGTGTGGTTTCTTATCACGTGCATAGCTTTTTTTGCAGGATGCTAAGAAGTGGAGGGAACCTACCGCAAGCGAGGACGAGGTGTTCTAAGACCCATGAGTGTAAGAGGAATCCACTCATGAGGTGAAGGAAATTTGGGTAACTACTTTATATCTATCTATGCCAATATTTGCGTTAGAACTATGTATCAATGTTATTGAAAACGAACTGCTTGGTTCAATCGGTTGGACCGTTGAACCGAGCATGGACCGATTCGATTAATCGATTATCACGGTTCATTTCAAATTGTCACAGTTTTGGTTCGACCACCAGTCTGATCGACTATTTATAACTTGGTTTAACCCGGTTCAATCAAAATTGAACCATTCAACCACAATTCAAATTTAAAGTTATATTAAAATAATAATGGCAATGATGAGTGTTGAACTCATGACCTCTTCTACCACATTAATGAGTTCAACTAACTACTCCAACTTAACTTTTTAAAAGAATTGGATAAAAAATATAATTAACATATCATTATGCTAAAATATATAGTTCAAATATAATATGTGTAAATATATATTAATATCATCTGTTGTTGCATATTCAAGAAAATAATTAATGTATAAAGTAATATACTTTAATTGTTTGTATATTTTATATTAATTTTATGTGTTTGAGCGTATATTTTGTATGTATTCTAATCCGTCCTGGTTTATTACCTGATTCAACCATTTTTTCCTCACAGATTCGATTTAACCTGATTTTAAAAGATAACAATATCATCATCCGATTGAATCGGTTTGATTCCATGGTCTAACCCAATCTAACCCTTTTGTTGGATTTTCCGATACACTCCGGTTCAGTTTCAAAAACCTTACTCTATATTATTTATCATACTACACTTACAATTCAACATTGATATTAATAAACTTTCCACACATAAATGAGATAATACTCATGTTGTTGATCCTCCCTATTTTGATGCAGTCTTGTGGAAGCATATACCTTATTGGTCAATTGATTTGATCATTTTATTTAATATATATGCATATTATATTGTCAGTTATATGTTTATTCCATATACCGCATGAAAGGGAGATGAGATCCGTGTCGAGAGAGCAAGAACTTGGTAGTTTCCAACTCTAATACATCGAGTCGATTGGTTCAACTTTGTTGAATGTATATTATGCATACACGCACCTCATTCTTGCAACCACTTCATCCATGTGAGAGTGTATTATTTTATCAGGCACACTGATGATTGAGATATAAGTCGTGTGACAAACATGCATATGAGTATTAGGGATCTTGATTAAGAATTTAATATAACTTTAAACTTCAAATCAAATGAGTTGTTGTCTTTGAGTAACTCAAATTTTTTCTTGTATTGCAAAAGACATCGATATGGTAGGGTATGATAAAGAAAAAGAGGAGATCCTAGAAGAGCGGGAACATATGATAGCATGACTTCATCAGGGTATTGGGAAAAAAATCAACCAAATCTTAATTGCCGAGCTCTTTCCTCAAAAGAAGAAGCATTGAATGTTAACATTAAAATTATATCACCTTAAAAATTTGTTGAACATTGAAAGTTATTCTGTTATGTGCATTGTATGTACGATTTGTTCGTTTGTTTCTGGCGGAAAACCCGTCATTCCCGCAACCCTATTATAACCCAAAATTAATTTCACAGTTTCATAAAAAAGGTCCTTAACTCTCGCGTCTGAATTCAGAATCATGTCTTCCTAAGCTCGTTGGAAAGCTTGCGACAAGCTGGTTCTTTTGAGTAATTGAATATACTTCGAGAATGTTGCAGGGAGCCGAAATTTTAGGGTTGTTACATCATAACAACCTCAAAATAAGTCTCGTCCTCGAGACTTAAGAGGAACGACGTGTAGCATAACAATCTTAAAAGAACATGTCCCATTCTAAACGACGATAACACATTTTAGAGAAAATGGTTATATGTTGGAAATTACCTTCAAAAAGATGTGGATAGTCTCACTGGATATCTGCCTCGTGCTCCCAAGTCGCCTCCTCAAAGTTATGCGTAGCTATAGGACTTCCACCAAGTGTATCTCCATGTGCTTCAATCGCTTCCCTGATATGTGTTGGCTCCTTCAGGTAACTCAAGTATGTGTTCATTTGGAGATCATCGTGAGTAATCACGTGCCATGGGACGCGCACATACATCCTCAAGTTGGAGACATGAAAAACATTGTGCACACCAGCAAGGTGAGGGGGAAGTGCAAGCATGTAAGCAACTATATCAATCCTCTTTAGAATCTCGAAGGGTTTGATGAACCGCGGTACCAACTTCCACCTCCAAAATGATGAAATCCCTTCATGGGAGACACTCTCATTAAAACAAAGTCCCCGACTTCAAGACTAGGATCAGTATGTAGCCTACCACTGTAAATCTTTTGTCTACTTCGTGCATTAAGTAATTTCTCCCAGGATATATTGACTGCCTTGACAGTCTCCTCAGAGGTGTAGAACATCGCCTCCCATACAATGCCACAAGAGGAGCCATGCCTGTGTTGGCATGGTAACTATTGTTGTACGCAAACTCTGGTAATGGCAGATGATCCTTCCAAAACCCTTTCAACCCTGGCACACATGCTCGAAGAAGATCCTTTAGCTTCTGATTTGTCCTCTTCGACATCCCATCAATCTGAGGATGGTAAGCTGAACCAAGGCACGATTGTACTTCCAGAGAATTCATAAACCCTCTCTGGTAATGAGAGGTGAGCCTCAGATCACGGTCAGATACGACATGCTTCGATAGACCGTGGAGCCTGGCAATCTCCTTAATAAATATCATTGTAAGATACATGGTAGTGCATGTCGTACTCACATGTATAAAATGTGTTGACTTGGTAAGCTTGTCAACCACGGACCAGATGGCATCATGGCTACTAGTGGCTTTAGGAAGTCCCGTCACAAAGTCCATACATACATATATATATATATATATATATATATATATATATATATATATATATATATATATATATATATATATACCCTAACACTTCCACTCATGAATGGGAAGGGAATGCAAAAGTCCAAATGGCCTCTTCTGCTCGGCCTTAATCTGCTGACATGTCATGCATTGGGCTGCAATATTGGCTACATCCCTTCCCATTTGCTTCCACCGGAAGCTCTCTTTTCAAATCCTTGTACATTGTGGTGCTACTAGGATGTATTGACAATAGTGAGTTGTGTGCCTCACGCGTGATCTCATCCCTCAATACGGGAACACACAATCAGTTCCCAATGACATGAGTAATATAGCCTTTGCATCCTTGAGATAACATGCGATGTACTTGTAATGCTGATATGCAAGTTACACCCCTCCACGAGGTACTCTCATCAAAACATAAATCATTGTAGCTCGGAAATCTTGAAAATAACATGCTTCTAAAAATAATATAAACATGAGCGGTGATTCTCGAGCCACCCCATACTAAGATTAATATCAAAATCCCCCATCCGAATGAGCAAGTAAGACTCTAGCACGTAATATTTGATATAAACTGGACAATCACGAAGCACTCAATGGATAATAAACACACGGCCCATGCATCCCTTGACAATATAAGGATCTAAAATTATAACGGGCTCTCAACATAAGGCATTCGCAGAACCCCGTGACATGAAGGAATGATATGCATCAAAAAGAGCATTAGTTGTAAAGTTGCCTATGGAAACCATACTTCGCACCATCAAGCCTGAAGCATGTGCTTGACCATTATTGATGGCATTGAGTTGTCTTTCTATTCGTGGCCCACTAGAACTTGTCACACTCAGACTTTGGTAAGGTTGTCCCCTACCACCACGAGAGGTAGAACCACACCCCTGGTGTTGCAGATGCCCTCATCATACAGTATCTCCCGACCGTGAAGCTCCCAAGGGGACAGTTAGACCTGACGTGCCCCTCCTAGTAGCATCGGTAGCAAACAGGTGCATCAGTCATGATGTTTTCCACTGGACATGCTACTCGCGCTAGCTTGAAAAGTGCTTTCCCCAGTGCGGAGGCTCCTCTATGAGTGGAACTGGTAGATATGCCAGGTCAGTAGGGGTGGAATCGTTTCCCTCTCTAATAATCCCATATCTAGCTACATAATTAATCTATATTGTCTCTCTAACTAAAGTAATTCACTGTTTATAGTTAATAATTAATCTTAATTGGCATTTAATCTGTTGTAAATAAATAACACTAATTATTGTATATTAATAACCATATCATGGTACATATATTTCATGCGCTTCTTATTTATAAAAAAATCAAATAAAAATTATATTGATATTGTACACAATTAATTTAACTTGATTGGTAAATTTAATATCCAAACAAATCAGAAAAGAAAGTAAAATAAAATAAGTGTTTTTATTACTTGAAATTTTATAAAAAATATTTCTATATATAGATGACATCTTCCCTCTTTTAGTTCTAAATGAATTTTGTAGATCTCATCGATACCTACGACTTCCATGTTTACAGCTTTTTCTAATTCAATTTCCTCTTAATTCTTTTCAATATTATTATATTCATTCCACTTCTTTTTTTTCTATTAGGCCACATGGCACCTCCACATCCGCCCACGTAGCTCACCTCTTTTGTTGTCACATGCTCTATTTATCCACCGTCCATCTACACCCGATCGATCATATATGGTCATCAACTCGCGCTTCTCCCTCTACCATTGGATCCCCCGATCCAACGGCTCTCTCGCGTCTTCGACCTCTGACTCCCCTTTCTCCAGATGATGTGAGCGACTCACCACCGACTTCATCCAATTTCTCTCGCGAGTCCAACCTCCATGTCCATCAACTTCCACTTCCGTTCTCTTCACCTAACTCCCATGATCCACGCTAACCATATAATATCCACCAATCCTAACTCCTTTAACTTCTGGCGGTAGTTGAAGCCACCACCAGGAAACCAACACCAGCAACCACTTCCACCTCAAATACTCCTCTAACGTCACACGTAATCACCATCTGCCACTTCGTGACCTTATCCCGAGCATACATCTACCTTTAGCGACAGTGAGAGACATATATAGTGATTGCGGCAACCGATAGCAAGTCCAGGAGATATAAGGTGAACCACCTTGCTACAATCATTAATGTGGTTGTTTGAGCTCAGTTTCGTGGCTCGGAACTTGAAGCGAGGATCAACAGAGCACTCAAGCTTCATTTCAGTGCTCAATTCACCTTCAATTATATCATCTTTCTCATTCCCATTCCAGGTAATAATCTTGATCCATATTGTATTCTGTGTTCTTCATTTTATTCACATTCATCTAACCACTCAAATTATCATCTGAAATCATATGAACCATCGCTATCAATCCACCATTAACATGTAATCCTCTGTCTTTTCTTTCCACTTCTTCGTGATTGTGACTCTATGACCTTTCTCCACGCTTTCTAAGCATGGGGACCCATTAGGGATTATGTCCCATGGCTTCATTCAAGCTCCCACTTCGCTCCATATGTTCTGTTTCCGTCGCATTCTGGTTTGGATAATGTTTGCAGGGTTATATCTTGTTCATCGATCTAAAGGATCAACAGAACTTTGAGCTCCGTTTTCCTCACTGGAGGAGCAGTATCGACAGAGCTTCATATAGCAATCATTCCCCTACTGAGACCTTCTTCGACTTCACTGAACCTTCTGCTTCCTCCGAGGATCCTTATCGACGAAGAAGCAAGGAGAAGAAGATGACAGATCATCGGAGCCCTGGTTTCTCCGCCGCTCGTGGAGGAGAATCAGAGAAAACGGAGGGGCAGATCAGCTCAAAATGTAGTGATCCAACAGTTCTGAGAGTGCCACATCAACCTCACCAGAGCACTACTTCAATCCTGAGTTTTGGGTGACCTGAACCAAAGATGAGACATCAACGCATGCCGCGTAGCTGAGGCTAGCCGACAACCTGAGCCTGAGTATCACGTGTATGGAGCACGCCCGTGGGGTAAATTGCATGATGGCCATCAGAATTCTTTAAAATTGTAGATAAGTATAAATTGTGAAATTGCATATATATCATGTAAGGAATTGTTATTTACACTCCAATCCAGTTTGGACTTATTTATAATTTAATAGAATATGTTTTACTACAAATATGCCCATGTATTATTACTTTAATAACTTGTGAAATATAAATCTATTTTTTATGAAACCGGTGTTGTTTTAAATCTTATTTTATGATCTTTCATGTTGTACATTTAATTTCATGATTTGACTTACTATACACGCTTAATTGTTCAGAGAGCGTAATTTGTCTATTTGGACTTATATTTTCCTGAAATTAAATCTTTCTTTGGTTGAATCACATCCTTGATCATCGTGATTGCTTGTTAAATATTAGTTTAATTCATAATTTATATAATTAAATAAATCGTGAACATTGTTTGTGTTTGTGCATTTAATTTGTGATGCATTGTGTCATAGTTTTCCCATGTAATATAGTTGCATAAAATGACTTGAAAATTGCATGCATTATGTTTGTTGCATTGTACTTGACCTAGATAGCCTAGAAATTGCTATAATAGATACTTGACACCTAGATTAAATCAGATAATTGCTCGTGCCCCTGTGTTCGACCTTAGACTTGCCCATGTCATAAATTAAAGCCGAGACACTCTTCACCTAAATTTTTCTCGGTTCTGATCAATTGATCTTTGGCATATTGTAATGAGCACTGATTGTAATTTCTTTTAGTTGTTCACCATGTGGAATTAGAAAAAAGGTTGTAAAGATGAAAATTGTAGATATAGTGTGTGTGTGTGTATTGTATATATACTTTTATTTCATAGCTCGTACTTCCACATGAATTTGTATATCTATTATGGACTATGGATGTGGGGATTTGAAAATATTTGAAAAAAAAGTTTGCATAATATTTGAATTTTTTTATATTTATGTTGCATTGTTTGCGGAAATATATTGCAATTTATGTTGAAAATGGTACAAGTTATCTTCGTACTGTACACATGGATAAAATACTAAAAATGAAACCATACTTCAGTTTTTTAAGAGAAGTTTTATTGCTTGAAAGAGTTTGACCATTAATTGAACCATCAAGTCTTTAGCCTGCACAGTTTCTATAAGGTTGCCTAATCTTAATCCTTACAGAGTCAAGCATGGAGGAAAGTCTTGATTTGAACTCTATATTTTGGAAGATTAAGCCGATACAATATTCCTGAAAAGAGTGACGTTGATTGAGGAAGATAATATTTTGTTATAAGAGTTAGATATGGATGAACCTACATCTTTTCTAGAGGATATTCAATTACTCGTTTGATGTATAACTTGTAAGTTAGGTCATCCTCTCATGGTTGCTTTTCTCTTTTGAGGAAAATCCAGAAGTATACTGCATGGACCAAGGGTTTGATATGTTTACCCTTTATTTTAGAGATATTTAGGTATTCCCGTGTTGACATGGATATTACCTCTGAGGAAGAATGTCATTACTCTAGGCGATTCATTTTCCAAGTCGATGAGGATTTTTCCTACTCGGATTCCAAGGTTTGCTCTACGAGGATGAAGCAGTGAAGCATAGGGTATCTTATGATTTCGAACCCCGAAGATTCAAGCCCGGTATTTTATGTTAAGAAACTGAAGTTTGTAGTGTTGTGTTTTGTATTCTTGTGATGGGTATCCTTGTAGTGTTCTTACAAGTGTCAGTAGTATTCTAGTATGTTGTGTTCTTCTTTGTTCCTAAAGGGTACATGTTCTTTAATCATTTAAAAAACTTCTTCAAAATATGTAAATAATTAACTTATTAACTTTTTGATTTGGCATTCTTCCCTTTTCACTTTGCACTCAAGGCTTTTTGACATCTTTAAAACTTGATTTATGAGGTTCAGGGACTTAGAGTTAGCATGCATTAATCATTAAGGACTTAGACTCAATAATTCACACTTCCTTGTTTAAAAAAGTTTATGTGTTATATTTGCAAGTTTAGTCTCCCTTTAAAGAATATGACCATTCACGCACGTGCGCGGCTGCATTCATGATGAGATGAGATGAGGCTTCACTTGAGGAATTGGGATTTGAGATTTAAGTTTGGACCTGATTTATGACAATCGAGGCTAGGATTAAATTGAAGGCTTCGTGGAACCCGAGTGTCAGCAATCTTAGCCAATATGAAAACATGATTTTGATACTAATCTCTTGATATTATCCTAAGTGTTAGGGTGTGATGAAATTAAAATTAATTGTTGATCAGTGTGCACCAATTCTTGGTAAAAGTAGCGGAGCTAGCCAAAAAGAGAAGAAAAAGGAAAAAATATATATAGAGAAAAGCGTGAGCACTACAAAGTCAAAATCAAAGAGCTTACACCAGTGGCGAGTGCTCCCACCCTTTTTAAGTGTCCACTTGGACAAAAGTATTAGGCTTTCATGAGTTGGGCTAGTATCTCAAAAAGGGCTCTACACCGTAAGCGATACAAGTCTGGGTGTAAGTATATTAGAAACTTAAAGAAGACACGTCCCGATGTACTCCCAGGAAAACAACTACAAACGATTCAATTTCATTTGATGGACACATTGATTAGCAACAAAGAGTATATAATGTGTTAAGTTAATAAGGCACTTGAGAGAAACCTTATTCCATTAAGAGGGAGAGAATAATTGATACAAACCATAATCCCTCCAATATCTAGCCTACCATCTACACTTTAAAGTTTGACAAACTAACGAGATGGTGGATTGAAACAAGACCGGATTTACTCCCTAGTGTTGAGGGTTGGGTCCTTAGGAGAGTCTCTTGGACTATAACATTGAGTGACATCTCAACTCTACTCTTGTGAATGCAATCAATATATTAAGTCATACTTCTTGCTATATATGTATACAACGAGAGTTTGATGATTAGAGGAGTTTAATTTCTTTTGATTAAGACATGGTTCAACAGAGAGTTTTAGGATCTTTAAAACCAAGTGTTCTAGATTGATCAAGCCTTGTCTTATCACATGCACATGTCAAGGAATTCACTGATTCACTAACTCTGGAATTCATTATTTATTTATTAGCTCGAGGATGAGCTTGGCTTAAGTATAAGGGGATGATAAATCTCATATTTACCTACATAATTAATCTATATTATCTCTATGGCTTAAGTTGTTCACTAATTACATTTAACCTTTATTCTTAATTGACATTTAACCTATTGTAAATAAATAACACTAATTATTGTATATTAATAACCATGCCATGGTATCTATATTTCATGTGTTTCTTATTTATTAAAAATCAAATAAAAATTAGGGATAATTACACCCATAACCCTGAGTAATTTCACAATAACATTCATAACCATGCATAATCGTGAACTACATGAGAAACCATGTATAGTCACTCCGTCTCACACCTGTATCCCTCCGTTAATTTAAGACGTTAACTCAACCATATGAATGAGTTAATCTAACTCATCATCGATCAATGGTCAGGATTCTATCTATTTGCTTTTAAAAAATGAAAAACAACTAGCAGCATTCAAGCTCGAGATGGTGGTTGCGGGCCGCAGGAAGGGCGGGGCTTGGGGTTGGGAGTGGCTTCGCATGGGCTTCAAGCGTGCGGGAGGGGTGACGGCAGCGGCGAGCCGCTGTGCGGGGTGGGGGCTTCCAGGGAGGCGGTGGGGCGGGACTTGCAGACACGTAAGGGCGCTCTGTCTGGACCCTTGGTGTTTCAGCCGTGGGAGGGGGGTTGCAGGCACGCACACGGACGACGCATGGAGAGGAGGGCCAAGCAGGAAGTGCGGAGGCGCAGGGGGGAGGGGGCGGGCTTGCAGCTGTGGGCGTGCGAGGGATGGGGTGGGCTTGCAGCTGTGGGGGCGCGCTTGCTGGTGCAGGGGGCTGGGGGCGGGCTTGCATGTGCCGGGGGTGTCAAAGAGGGTGTGGCGCGAGGTGAGCGAACCTGCAGTTTGTGGGGAGGGCTGGGGGGACGGGGTGGGGGTGTGCGATGGCGAGGGGGCATGCGGGGTGCTAGAGCTCGCGGGAGGGGGGAGGCCTGTAGGGCAGAGGCGCACACAACAAGCAGGGGGTAGAGGCATCGGGAGAACCGGAGCTCCATGCAGGGCAGGCAGGGGGAGGGCTGCAGGGCGGAGGCGTGCATGCGTGCGCGAGGTGCTGGAGCTTGCGGGAAGGGGAGGGTTGCAACCTACGGAGCAGGGGTGCGCAGGGTACTGGAGTTTGCAGGAGCTTGCGGGAAGGGGGGAGGTGGGGGCGTGCAGGGTGCTGGAGCTTGCGGGAAGGGGGAGGGATGCAGGGCGGAGGCGCGCACGCGGGTGGGTGGAGGCACGCGCAACAAGTGGGGGGCGGAGACGGTGGGAGGGCTGCAGGGCGGAGGCATGCGCAACGAGGGGGGAGGGCTGCAGGGCGGAGGTCGGCAGCGATGAGGAGGAGGTGGTGGTGGACGGATAGGAAGGGGGAGGAGGAAGTGGTCGTCAGGGAGGAGGAAAGGGGGAAGAAGGTTGAGGCTCGGGCGGGCGGGAGGAGGGTCGGGGCTCCGGTGGGCGGGGGGTTGGAGCTCCAACGGGTGTGGGCCTTCCAGGCTTCCAGGGGCAACGATGGGAGGGCTTCCAAGTCACAGGCCGCAGGAGGAGGACGGCGGAGGAAGCAGCCGGGGGAGGGCTTCCTGCGATCGGAGAAGGGGGCATCAATTTATAAATATAAAAAGTCCTGAGGGGCAAAATTGTCCACAGATAACCTTTTCCATCTGAGTTAATAGAAATTCGAAACGGAAGTTGACACAGGGCTATGTCGTGTAAAGGTTAAGCATTACTCAGGGTTTCCCATGTAATTCGCGATTATGCAGGGTTATGAATGTTATTGCGAAATTACTCAGGGTTATGGGTGTAATTATCCCTAAAAATTATATTAAAACTGTACACATTTAATTCAACTTAATTAATAAATTAAAAAATCCAAAGAATAAGAAAATAAAACAAAATGACTTACAAAAATATTTTATATGTATAGATGGCCTCTTCTCTCCTTGAGTTCTACAAAAAGGTTATAGATCTCGTCGAGATCCACAACTTTCATGTTTACAACTTTTTTTAATTCAACTTCATCTTAAGCCTTTTCGATTTTATTATATTTATATTACCTCATAATTTCTACTAGGCCATGTGGTGCCTCCACAACCGTCCACATGGCATGCCTCTTCTGTTGCCACCCGCTCTATTTCTCCACCGTCCATCTCTGCATGATCAATCAGATCTGGCTATCCACTCAGGCTTCTCCCTCTGTTGTTGGATCCACGGACCCAACAACTCTCTCACGTCTTCAACCTCTAACTCCCTCTTTCTCCAAACGATGTGAGTGGCTCAACCACCGTCTTCACCTAATTTCTCTCGTGACTCCAATCTCTATCTCCACCAACTTTCACCTCCATTTTATTCGCCTAACTCCCATGATCCACGCCAACCACCTAAACTCCTCCAATCCTAACTCATGTAACTTATGTTGGTAGTTTTAAGCCACCACCTGGAGACCAACTTCGGCTATCACCTCCACCTCAAATACTCTATTGCCGTCACACACAACCTCCATCTGCGACTTTTGTGACTTTATCATGAGCATCCAACCACCTCCAGTGATAGTGAGAGGTAGAGATAGTGATGCGATGACGGCGAGCAGTTCCGGCAATATCCAAGATGAACCACCTTGCTACAACCACTGTTGTAGTTGTTTGAGCCCAATTATGTGGTCTGAACTTGAAAAGAAGATCAACAAAACTCCCAAGCTCTGTTTCAAACCTCAATTCGTCTATAATTCCATCGTCTTTCTCATTCCCATTCCATGTAATAATCCTTGTCCATATTTTCTGACGTGTTCTTCAATTTATTCGCATTCATCCAGTCGCTCAAATCATCATCTGAAGTTATATGAATCATCACTATCAATCCACCATTAACATGTAATCCTCTATTTCTCATTTCTACTTCTCCATGACCGTGACCACCTCAACCTTTATCCCCGCTTGCTAAGCTCGAGGATCCATTAGGGCTTAAGTGTTGTCGCTTCATTAAAATTCAAGCTCCCATTTTGCCCCATATGTTCGTTCACGCTGACGAACCACAAATTCATCCCTTTAATAGTGTAGAATTAACACTCAGTGGTCATTGTAGTCGGGATGAATTCAGTCCGTCAAAAACCGTCTAATTTAATATGTAATAAAATCAAATGATTGTATTTATATTTTGCTTGGGCAAGCCCAAGGTCGAACTCAAGGACACGAGCCTCTCTCATCGTATTTAGACTCTTATTAAATTTATTAAGTGTTGGATCAAAAAAATAGTAGGTCGATGAATGCATGAGGATAGGATAATATGCATTGTGTAATCATCAAACATGCATTTTTTATTTTTTAATCATGCAAAGAGATGCGATGAAATGCAGCACAAAAAAATGCCCAAATTACAGGAATACTTGAGCCAATTAATCAAAGGTCGAATCTGGGTCAAATAATTGAAACTATTTGAAGGATATTGAGAATCCTCAAGCGCATCACGGAAGCGTGACGATCGCATCGAATATGATCGGGGTGACTAGTCGTACTAGTCGCAAGGTGCAGTGGAATTTAAAAATTTTAAATCAAACGATGAAACCACATGATCACGAGAACACTTCTCGGATCATTTCATCAAACCACAAAGTATAAGGAATACCTTTGAAGCGTGGTTGTGATCGCGAGATCCCAAACAAGAGATCCTCCTGTCTCAAGTCCGATCCACGAAGAACGCACTTGCGGGCACGATGATGAGTCGCGTTCCTCCCGCAATCCTCGATGAAGATCCAAGCAATAGATCCCCTGATTTCGTCAAGCGAAATCCGTCGTCTTCCTCTATAGCTAGTAGCCACAAAGAAGAAGGAGATCCTCGAGTCGTCGAAGGCGAAGGCGAGAACTTCTCTCCTTTCTCAACAATGGTGGTCGGCCACCCTATGGAGAGGGAGAGAGAGATAGCACGAGAATGAGAGGGAGAGAGAGAAGTAGAGTAGGCATCTACTTGGTGTAGCATTCAAGGGCTAAGGCTACCCTCTTTATATATTAGTTTGGGATCCAATGGATCTCAATCCATGGCTCTCATGGATCCAATGGTCATTGTAATCCAAGAGCCATCCAATGGCTATGATTGTTGTTGGTTAAAAACCAACAACATTGATTTATATTAAATTAAATATATGTTGAATTATTATCAACACCATTTAATTAACATAAATTAATTTATCAAGAGATAATAAGACAACAAATAGGAGGAGACAACAACCCCTCCTAAAATCAAGGAGGTGTCACCTATGACTAAGTCATAGGTGACGCCATCTATGATTGTTGGTGGTTTTGTCTCCTTTTATTTATATTATTATTTCTTAATTATTTGCAATAATTATTATTGCAATAATATCCACCAAATTAATTCCAAATTAATTTGTGAATATTTCAATCATGCCATTGAAAAATATGTGAATCATATTCACATCCCAAACTAATTTGTAAATTACATTTCCAGTTAATTAACTAATGTGGATCCAATCCACATTAATAATTAACAAATGCTATTTACAATATTTCTCTCTCTCTGATATATTATAAATCCCATTTATAATATACACAGATATTATGGATAGCACTATCCATGATCTGCTTATCCTTGATAATTAAATCCTATTTAATTATCTTGGATAATCATTCTCACAATATGAATCTTATTCATATTATACTTGATAATTAAATCTCATTTAATTATCTTGGACACATTCTCACAATATGAATCTTATTCGTATTATACTTTGATAAATAAATCTCATTTAATTATCAAAACCTTCTTGCTTGGATACTAAATTCATCTTAGGAATTATTCTTGAACTCCTTCAAGAATAATGTGCCTTCTCCGTAGATACTTAGAGATAAGGACATGGTGATTGTACTGTTCCACGTATAGTGACTTGGATGTTGAGATCTCATCTCAAATCCAGATCTAACGGACCTCTCATAGATGCTTGATTAAATCAAGTCACTATACTTAATCTTCTCATTGCATCTGAATCACATTCAGATCAATGTCCAACACTTGGACTAAGATCAAGTTACTTCTCTCTTGAGAGGAGTCACTAAAATCCAGACCTGTTTCATCACTCCCTCGGACTGGAAGCGTCATGGTTATACAATCGTTTATGATCACATCACCCTCAGGTATTCCCAAAACCTGCACATCCTGCATACTGGAAGACCAATGATCAACCTGAAGATGAAGATCTATTTTATACTGTCTTCTTCTGGGTTTGATCACAAGTTTCTCAATCTTGGTCATTGGGATTTGGTATCGATCATATGCTTTCCCAAAGAATATATCATACCTTCAAATTCTTGTCATGCTTCCAAAGCACGACGACCATGCATGGGAATTTGATCGGTCCCAATACCTCATGAGTGAGCTCATGTCTTCCGGTTCACAAGTGAACCTGTATGATCCCTTTGAGAGATCGTATTACTCATATGCCCTTATATGCACACCAGCTCGCTGGTATATAGACCTTGGTTAGATCATCAACCTACTGGTCTGCCAAATGCACACACTCAGACATATAGTAACACATCTGTCTCCGGTCAGAGGATGTGTGCCTATGCTGTGACAACATTCAACATAGGACTTAGGTTATCTCGATCTCGCTAAGTCAACCCATTGACCTAACTAATCTGACACCTCCGAATCACTATTCCCATGCAGAGGACCTGCATCAAGAGGTCGGTCAGATATCAACCTATGTGAGAAAGGATTGCCATCTCCTACTCAGGCTGGAGATCATCTCTTAATAATCATTTGACTGTGCTTGATGAGTCCTCTATCTAACCCATTAGATATTCATCCAAGCACCAACCTCTATGATTCATTTAATGAATCAACAGTTGTATGATCATTAAGATGGCCATGGTACATAACAATAATTGTACAGAGGGACCTATTATGCAAATTATTTATTCTTCATTTCAGATCAGGGAATGATATGTGCAATAACATTTATTGCATAATGGCTCGCCGTGGGCTCGCATGTCCAACACTATTTTCATTCATGTAAAAATCAGGCATGAGAAGCATTGAAATCAAGACACTTAGCCAATAAATAATACATCAAAACTCATAGTGTCAAATCTGAAAGAAGCATGCCATAAAGAAGACAATGAAAAGAGCTTCAAAATGCCACTGAAATCGACTCAATCGGAGCTAGGATGCTCAAGATATGCACGAGTGAAGCCAGTTGCATAAATGCAAGAAAACATGAAAAGATAAATAGCAAACATGTCCCTGAGAGGGACTAAAATGTAAATAAAAGAAAGTTCAGGTCCTTCTCTATAAATAACCCACATGCGTGGGGGTATTTTTGCAATTATTAAAACCCGCAAGGGTATAAATGCAAAATACTCCTAGGAGCACGTGATTTGCACGTGATATGGACCTGTCTGCAAATTTGAAGACTATGGTGGGCCTCCATGCAATTTACCCAGAGTACACGTGATTTGCACGTGCAGTCTAGGCTCGGATCGGCTTTGAGGCTCGGGACTGCTTCGGTTGTTTCTTCAGGCTCGGACTTGGCTCGGCGAAGGCTCGGGTGGTACGATCCTACATGCTTGGACAATCACAGTAGGCTCGAAGATACTTTGGCGATGACACATGGATGATCGCAGACTGTTGGATCTTGACGATCCAACGGTAGCTGGGAGCTGCGCTATATGTCGACGTGGTTGTCTATGCGCCATTGGATGAGCGCTGGTGAGGAGCCATCCAACGGAGCATGCTCCTTCCTCCTCGGTTGCAACGGGCGACGGGTTCTGATCTCCGACGTAACCTCCTGGGTTCCGCCTCCCTTGCTAGGCCACGTTGCATCTCTCTGAAGTCTCATGAAAGGTTGTCGATGGAGCTGGAGGTCCGGGCTAACCGCGGCACAGCCTGGAGGAGATGTTTGATGCTCGGCCGCCGTGGACGGAGTTGGTGAAGTTTGCTCCGGTGATGGGTCCGATCATTCAATTGGAAGGACCTGCGGTATTAGTTAGACTCGTGCTAATAAAAAGAGAGTTATGGGCTTATTTTGGTCGGAAAATGGACAAAAATGAGGTGCGATGATGGTCTCCAGTGAGAGGAGGAGGAGACCTGATCTTCTGATCCGGTCTCGATTAGAGTTGGTGGTGGTGCTTGGGATGAAGAGATTGTGATGGGGAAGGTTATGGATGTGTCAGATGAGGCGGAGCACAGTCGGGGAATGGATGAACAATGATTGGAGCTCATGATCCAGTGAACTACGAAATCAAATCCTATGCTACTACGGTTGATTAAATATTAAACTAAAAATTGGAAATAAAATCTACACCTGAAGTTTCCTAAAAATGCAAGAAACTATGGCTCTACTTGTGTGATAGGGAGTCGAGGTGGAGCTCCGCTAGGAGGTCGCCGACGAGGATCGGATCACCAGCTCCAGTCCTCTTCCTCCACTCCAAAAGGTCTGTCTGACTTGCTGTTGTCTCCTGCAAGCTTGGGCACGAGAAGGTTTGGGGATTTTGAGGCTGAAATGGTATCAAAGTCAAATGAGGTCCGACGAAGGGTTTATGTACATGAGGTGGTTTGACCGAAGTCACAAATCGATCCAGTGATCCTCGGATCGAGGCAAGATGATGGCGTGAAAGATCGGTAATCGAGGTATGAAAGTCATGAAGGGCTTGATTAGAAAAAGTGAATGAATCAAATGGGAAAAATCTAGGAAGGCGGAGGCTAGGAGTTGACCGAGGTCAACCAGGACCGATCTCCCATTGGTCCACGTAGGACACTATGCGACAAAATAGAAAATAAACCCTATATTAATTTAAATTAAAATAGTAAATGATTTTATTATTATTTTATCAAAATATGAAAAATATTTATTATTTTATGTAGTATTTTGTTTTAATTTTATTTATTTTTTCGAGTTAGCTTTCTAGGTGTTATTTTATATATGTATGGTTATAGGTATATTGACACATGTATTGTGTATTTTATTTTTATTTTGTATTTCATGATATATTATTTTATAGACTCATTTTATTAATTTACAACTTATTTAAATACACACACATACACACATATATATTGTATTTTTCTGAAGTTGTTTATTTACTCAAATAATTATGTATACATATTATATAGGTATATTATAAGTATATTCGTCTGTGTATCAAAGTATGCTTATTTATTTTATCCTTAACGGTTTTGTTTTAATTTTATTATGCGCACGTATTTAAAAGTTATATTTACAAAATTATAAAAATATAAAAGAGTGAAAATATAAATATTAAATATAATGAATATTATATACATGTATATTGCACAATGATGGCCCACAATCTAAATTTTAAATCTTAAATTCAAATTGAATGAAATTGCCTTCATTACATAGATAATTTATTTTATGAACAATAAAGGTGAGTTTGTGATTTTTTAGCTTGTATGGAGAAGATATGTCTTTGGAAAGTGTTCTTTACGGATTTTTATTCTGAGTGTCTAGAGCACATTGTGCATTATTTTAAGTGAAATAAAATGTATATTTTTCTTTATATTTTTATCTACATCTCTCATATTCAAATTTTATTTATTTGAGACACAAAAATAATAAAATAAAATGGATCTCAAAATGTATTTATTGGAGAGTAAAAAATAAGGTTTTGGTTTCTTTATTGGCCCTTAACTCGCCTACTTTATTCCTTGTCGACCAAGTCAACGTGATGACTGTGTCTCGGGGTTTAGGGACATTCATTACATTTGGTATTTCGTTTCTTTCTTCTTTTTTTCCCTTTGTTCTTTCATTTTGGCATTAAATACAATATTGTATACAATATTTACAATATAATTACTGAGTGTTATTTATGCAATTTAATGATATTTACATGGATTTAACTAGGGATTTAAGGTCAAAATGAGAGAATAAAGGTGATAAAATGAAGATTCATCGACAAGTGCAATCCTTCATCTAGTCTGGATGGTAGTACTCTAACCATCAGGACACAAGCACATAACACAACGAACTGTAGCTCTGTCAATCGGGGAGTCTCGCTCAACCCAAACAAATGGCCATAACTACGAATCTGTATGGTGCGATGCATGCGTGCAACGACCTAAACTCTCCAGAGTACCTGCCACCACCACAACTTTGTGATGCCCATCAAGTGGAGATGACTTACCGTCAGCTCAGCCGAACCATAAGGGTATGCACCCACCTTATATTATTTATCTCTGCCTTCATCGCATGTATCGGTACGCTTTACTTGGAAGTAAAAGACATTGTAAATAATCAATTGATATTCAACAATGACTACACAACATGTTTACTATCGCAATCCTTGTGTCATAATACATATCTTTAACTCTTCGCATTTTATTACAGGGTGCGTCCACATGCATATGACACAATACCAACATATTAGAGGGATGACACTCAAATAATTTGACTCTCCTTATATACAATTCATTTTGTAACGACTAGGGTTATCGTACAACATCATTTCCAATAGATGGATGGTGGTTTCAACCAAAGGTTAGTTATAGTACATTGTGTTTCATGCATATAATCAAGAAAGGGAAACTCCTTCAACTATTATTCGTAAAGTGACACTATCAATGTATGTAAGACATTATAAGGATGTGATAAATCCGTAATAATGTATAGGCGTCAAATGGTAAAACTGATGGAGTATATTACCATTGGAAAGTTGGATTAAAATTTTATATTTGCATGATACCATTGGAAAGTTGGATTAATATTGAGTATATAATGAGATTTTGTTTTGGAAACGGATTATACTGATTTATCTCTACGGACAAAGAAACTGTGACATGAAAATATTAACGTTAGATGACCATAGCAATTAATAGTCACGTCAAGGGATTGGGCTAAAATGGTTAACATCAACAGCATTAAAAAATGGTTAATGAATAAGTATCCAAAGCTTGGAAAACGACCTTAACTAATTTTAATTAACAAATGGAGATGTTAGCTATACTAAATACAGGGGCGGAGGGAGGGGGACGGGAGGCGAGCAGGCCCCCCCTTACCCAATGCCCTCTCAATTCTGCCCCCTGCCTTATTCAAATTTGGACCTCTATGCTTCACGAGTTTCCTTCCTGCTATAAATACCAGATTGACCTTATGAAGCTAGTGATCTTTCCAAAATTTAAAAAGTTAAAACAAGAATGTTGACTAATTGAAAGTAGTGGACGGGCGTGGAGTAACAGACAACAATAGCGTAAGTCCCAATTGTTCAACTTCCATATCTTTTTTCATGTCTATTTCCACAGATACAGATATGTAATGGCAATTGCTCGCATCCCTCTTGATATTTAATGATAGAAGTGTGAGGTATTCCAATTGAATTATTAATACATACAAATGAAAAACTTGATCGTATTATCTTATTGCTTGATAGGCATGTTTTAGTGATAGTCAATTACACAAGGTTTTAAAAATCGGATCGAAAGTTGAACAGATCAATTTTCAATTTGGTCTGACTGGGTCGAACTGTTGGTTCAAGCCAGTCGGACCGAAAATAACATTATCATGGCATCATCAATCTTATCAACCCTAAAAAAATCCAACCGAATATAATTTTTTGGTTGGACTGGACAAACTGTTTTCCTGAACTGAGAAAATTGGATTATGAATGAATGTATGTGTTTGTGTATATAATGACCGTTCATAATTCAAACCATTAGCATGATGCAAATCGATAACAAATGCACACATTATAAACATTCGGTATACATATACCTCCACAATTACAACATAGCATATAAAATGGAGTACTCGACATATAATAATATTTAAATCATGTCGAATCATGCGTTACGGAAGAAAAATATATCATGCTTTCAAAATATATAAGTTTGCACTTTAAAGGTCGTGCTAAGCATTGGGCATGGGTAGGAAGGAGGGCATCCGCCTAGGAATGCGAACATATATGGTATAATTATTATTACAAGTATGTTTACTATATTTATATCATGTGTATTCCATCTAATACACGTATATTTAAGATAATTTATTTAGCATTCTTAAGATTATTCATAGGTGATCAATATCTGTTTTACATCTATATATCTTTTTTAAGAATTAATAGTAAGAATATAGGGATATAGTTTTTGCATCAGTCAATATCCATATTCGAATTCGTATTCGTATCCGTTTTCATATCCGTCAAAATAAGAATATGATAACACTTGTATTTGTATCCTGTTTGCATCCAACAAGGCTGATCTATTCAGTTCAACCGATCCGGCCAACCGGTCGAACCCAATTTTTCTTTTTTTTTAACTTTTATAGAACCGATTGAACCTATCACATTGGGCTCGGTTCTAATTTGACCAGCCTCACCGACTACTCCGATTTTTTAAACCATGGTATGGCCTCTTGCAGATGTGCCAATTTATTTTATACACCACCAAATTTCAATAAACTTATTTATATTGTATGGTTACTTTTTTGTTTTTCACGATTAACTTTGAATATTATATCAATATGTTTGTTGGATAAAATCATAAAGCATGCTTTTACTCAACAATTCGCATTCCATTGGATTTAATAACTTCTGAAAACCTAAAGTTATTTTCTAAACATGAAATCATACCCTGTATGGACGATCTACTGTTGTTGGATAATGAATGAATAAATTATATATAATAAATGATTAATAGAAATATTCTAATTTTATTGCTCGGTGCTTTATTTTCATATTTTTTTAAAAATGTTGCGATTTGTTATAAAAGTTGTTTAGTATTTTTTGAGATGATATGATATGAAGTCAAAATATTGTTTGCATCTCAAGTTAAAATATCGTATATTAAGAAAATAAGTTTTAATAATACATGCCATCCCCACCAACCAAGCCAACATTTATGGCTTCCTCCCTGACTAAATAGTTCACAACATAAATTAAAGGTCATCACTGACTACATGTACAACAATAGTTTCGTAAATTAAAAGAATATCACGTAACAACTTCGGCATGGTTCACAACTTAGGCATGTCTCTCATACTGCGGTACTGACAATGTTCAACAATATTACATATTATAAGACTAACTAATTGATTCCATCCAGTGTACTCTTTGAATATTGTAGACGTGTTTACTAAATAGAAACAGCCGGTTAACTAATTACGAATTTTGATGCCACTTCGAAAAGAATGTCAACAAATCCAACATGGGAAGAAGGGAAAAATTCTATATTCTAAGGTGAGATGCATGCAGAGGATAACGGGGGGGGGGGGGGGGGGTCCATGTGAAAATGAAGGCGTACAACCAACTTCAACGTCGCTGGGATGATCTTGGAGGAGGAGGAAGGTTGAAAGGTGGCTTGAGATGAAAGTGTGAGAGAGGAGCGTTAGCACATGGGGTTTATCACTCATCTTTTTAGATCTGGTTGGGTCCTTATGCAAATCCTGTCAGAAAATCCTTTACCACCGTTTCATACTTGCCCCATCTTTAATGCAAAGATCATATTTCCCTCATCCGATGTTTGATTTACAAAATTTTAGATGAATTGTATTCGTAAGGACGATAATCATTTACTAAGGGGGTGTTTGGATAGTGGGTTTAGGTGGGTTAAACTGGTTGCAGGTAACCCATTTTTGGGTTTTGGTGTTTGGATAGAGGGTTAAACTGGGGGTGGGTTAGAAGTGAGTTTGGGGTGATGTGATTGTATTGGAGTTTGAAAAAGTGAGTAGTTATTGTGATGTGATTGTATTAGAGTTTGAAAAAGTGAGTAGAAGTGGAGTAGTTTATATTTTTTAGATGAGATGATGGTATAATATATTATTTTTTGATAGGATTGATGATGTAAAATTTATTTTTTTTTTAATTTTTTTAAAAAGGAATAAAGTGGGACCCACGAGGAGAGAGAAAACATGGGTTAGGGGAGTTAAACCACCCGGGGGTGGTTTAACCTTGTAGCCGAACACACCCTCTAAATTATCCGAGTTTTCAGGTCGAAAACGGGATTTCACACTAACTGCCTATTATATCAAATTTAAATACTCGTCGGCTTGAGCAAAGGCATGGACCAAACACCGTGATCTCCGACTAGTGCTCAAAACGCCAAGAAGCGCGATAAGCTCTGTTGTTGTTCGCCGTAAGAAAGCCACGTCCAGAGAGGAAGCACATATTAGGAGGTTACTATGCAAGGCGGAAGTATTTGGGCAAACACTGTCAATGTACCCACGTCCTTTTACAAATGAAATCCTCACAGGCATTCACAACACGTTTTAATTGTTCACGGTTCATGAGGACAAAATGCTTAGCGAGAGATACTCTCGTATCCCCGCTTTTATGATACGTTGGCAATTTATATTTGTCTCCCGACTTTGACCCTTGAAAGATCATCTTCGAGAGGTTCAACCCAGTAAAAGTTAGTGTAAATTACAAAAAAGGGACTGATGTTTACATGGATTCCCAAATAAGGGCATGCTCTTTAGATTGTAGCACTCATCTTTGATTTAACGATGGAGGCCTTAACGACATCAATGGATGACTCAATTTGTGATGTAAATGGACGAGTATACCCCTATCTATTATGGATTCGTTTTCACTTCCCCCCTTTCTCCCTCCATGCAGTCCCCACCCTTGTCCATGCCAACCGTGCCAGTGCTCCTCCTTTACACACCTAACCACTTCGCCTGCAAATCCCCTCACGTGAGGGCGGCTTTGTCCCCTTTCTTCTCCGTTCGACTCGTAGGGGAGGCGACGCTATTGAAGGTCAGGCCGAGGTGCCGCACACGGAGCGGAGGGCGACGATGAGGCAGCGCTGGCGAGGGTTGACGACTACAGCTGGAGGTGTCGCGACCGTACAAGAGCGTGGTGGTGCTTGAAGGGAAGGAGAGGCAGAGCGCTTGAGATGAAGGGGCTGGTTGGCGAACGACTGCAGGCTACGTTGTGCGAGGAGGTCCGAGAGAGGGCCTCCTGCTGTAGAAAATGAAGGTGGTTGCTATCTCGTGCATGGTGCGAGCTGCTCAGGTGACGGTGCCAGACCCATCAGCACCTCCCTCTCCATCACCATCGCCTTTGCTTCCCCCCTCACCACCACGCACGTCGGAGCCCATCTCATGATCCTCGTCTCCATAGAACGAGCCGACCAGATCCGCCAGCTCTGACGAGTCCCCAGTTGCGAAGCATAGGAAGGATCTTAGTAAGCATCAAATCTCTAGCACATCAGGTTCAAGTTCAACACCAACCCATTGGTGCTATGGAGCAATCTTGTGTTGTGCTTTATAATAGCAGCTTTGAGTCAGTGGGCTCTAATCATGCGCAATACTATAGCATCTCTAGCCACCATTGACCCAACCTCGCACCGCATCAGCCACTGCAAAGTAAAACCACTCCTACGACAAGATCTCATGGACAGTGGAAGCACCTTCTAGATCAACCTGCAGCTGAAATCAACTTCAGGCACCTGTCATAGTCCAAGATCTGCACAACCATCGAACCCGGTCGAAGACCACATCCGAACAACAACATCTCGAGGGAGCGACCCCCTCCATCTGCAGCCTCTTTCGTGCCATAGAAACGAGTCGACTAGGATCCTTCCCGCGCTTCGCGTCGGTGCTCCTCCTGTACGCTCCACAACCTCTCATCAAGTGCAGAAAGTGAAAACGATTCCCTAATTAACAGAGATATACTTATCCATTTACTTCATAAACTGAGTCATCCATCGACGTTGTTGGGGCCTCCACCATTAAATCAAAGATGAGTCCCTTATTTGTTACAATCTAAAGAACAATCTCTTATTTAACCTAAAAGATATCTAATTAAAAAGGGTAAATTACAAAAAAGGACTCAACTTTACATCGATTCCTAAATTAGGGATTGATTTTTACATTGTAACAATTGGGGACTCAATTTTAGTTTAACGCTAAAGGCCCTGACAACATTAGTGATGCACCTAAATTTTCATGTCGGTTGACGAGAATACCCTTTCCCGACCCACTTCCTTTCTTCTTTCTTTACCTTTCTGTTCTCTTTCAATGAATCATTATCTTCTTTGTTATCTATAAGCCCCCCTCCCTGGAAACCTAAGTATCTTTTGCCATTACCCACCATCTCCAATGAGATACAACTCATCTCTTCATGTATGACAGGTGCAGGGTGAGGTATAGTGTCAACGTGATTATTCTAGTAAGGGATTAGGCTAGATATGGAGGTGTTCTACCATGCTCTGCCTAAATACCTACTCCATTATAGCTTATAGAGCTTTCGGGAGGCCATTGTCCGAGGCTATGACCATCAAAGGTTCTCCTAAGACTCCCAGGACATCTCCTCCATCATATTACGCCAAATTAATTCCTATTCCATATCTTATGATTCCATCTTTAATTCTCATCCTCTGATCATATTCGCTGTCTCTCCTTTCTCTTTCTCGATTTGTTAATCTTTTCGAGGTTTTTTATTGCCGATCATCATCGCCACCTTAGATCCTTCACGCTGCTTTGTTTTCTCACGAATTTGATTATATCCGGCCATGATCGATGGCCAGGGGTAGGGATTTCCTCGACCGTTGTCGTGGAGTCTTCTCGTTCACCATGACCTTCTTTTGGGTCGGGATTCTTCATCTTGAACCGATCTTCAACATGCAGGTCATTTGGAGCCGAACAGAAAACTTGATAGCCATTTCGATCACCAGTGCTTCTTTTCTGGAAAGCCATCTGATGATCAATCTGAGCCATCTGTTGGGCAAAACAGAGGGGAAGGGATTTTGAATGTGATGAAACCATCACAGGAGCCTTTCAGGACTCGTACATGCATGAGTGGGGAGCATCTGACCTCCATCTTCATCTCTATGAATCTCGAATCTTAGATCGCATCACACGTCTTCTCTAGACGTGATTCTAGCATTATAAACTATTGTCGACAATCGAACTATAATCATCTTCCTCGAAGATTGAAAATCATAGTCAATCAACACCTGTTGGAGCACATTGAGGTTGTTTTTTGGGGAGGAAAATCGCGATTTCCATATTGCATTGAGGCCGTTTGATCATGTTTTCTTGGCTGCTCGTCGTTAACCAATGATGCTCGCCATGAATTCGGGATTGTGGGATGGAGGGCTTCTGTCTGTGTGAGGTACGAATGAGGAAGGTGAAAGGACCGTACGGGACGAGGGTATTCCTGTCAACTGACATGAAAAATTAGGTGTCACACTGACGCCGTTGATGCCTTTACCATTAAACTAAAATCGAGTCTCCTATTTGTTATAATGTAAAAATTAGTCCTTAATTTGAGAATCGATGTAAATTGAATCCTTTTTTGTAATTTACCCAATAAAAAAACCAACTTAATTTATCATAACTTCAACTAAATAGAAAGCGCCATCGCATCAACATTGCGGAGACAGAGAAATAAGGTAACCAATGCGGTCCAAATGATAAGTGAACTTCCCATCTGCGAGACATGCCGCTATAAATGCCGCGTCCCCACTCCCAGCCATCCACTAGCTCATCTAAAGACCGCAATCAAATGCCCACCCCGCTCACAAAACAGCGAGATCTCGATACAACATATATCCAACTAAGAAGAGAGGAGAGAGCCCCTGTCCCTTTCTCCCCCTCGGACAAACCGAATCCCTGCAGTCAGCACAAAGAGCAACAGGGCATGGAGCTGGAGATGGGATCCATGGCGTCGGCCATCGGGGTATCCATCCCGGTGCTCCGCTTCCTCCTGTGCTTCGCCGCCACCATCCCGGTCTCCTTCCTGTGGCGGTTCGTCCCAGGAGGGGCCCTCCCCAAGCACCTCTACGCCGCCTTCTCCGGCGCCCTCCTCTCCTACCTCTCCTTCGGCTTCTCCTCCAACCTCCACTTCCTCGTCCCCATGTCACTTGGCTACGCCTTCATGACCGCCGTCCCCCGCCACTCCGGCATCCTCACCTTCTTCACCGGCTTTGCCTACCTCATCGGATGGTCCGCTCTCTTCTCCTCCCGTCTAGCATCATATATCCTTGATCTCGTCGTAACTCTTCTCCTTCTCCTCGCAGCCACGTGTACTACATGAGTGGAGATGCGTGGAAGGAGGGTGGGATCGATGCAACCGGTACGGATTCTCTGCTTCTCCACAACATTGCATTTATAGATCTTTCAAGTCCGCCAATTGGATTCGACATATCGCTGTGGTGAATGCTTTTCCTTTTGCTGTTGTGGTAAATGACAATGGATATAGATGTAAATAAAGGGATCGTGAATCACCGATTTACCATAAACTGCATCCTTTGTTTTTGGAGAATCCATGTTCAAACATGCTGTTTGGGGATGGAGGCTGTCAAAAACATACCGCAGCATCCCACAGAGATACGATCCATGTTGTCTAAACACACAAAAATCTCATAGAACATATATCCCAAGGAGATATCACACTCTTCTCTGTCACCAACTCTGTTTCCGTAATCCATCCATTTACTTTACATTCTATTTATGTTGTCATTGAAGTTTGACTCGTAAGGAAGGAATATCTTTTGTTTGTGTGTGTCCGTGCCACCGTGGTTGAGGGGGTGGAGACTGGAGTAGGATTTCAAGCCCATGGCAAGGGTTTTCCCGGGAGTCCATGAGCCAGAAAACATGTCATCAAGATTCCGCAGTGTGGCAAAGGTTTGTGGAACCATGCTCGGGGAGAGGAAATGTTTGCATCATAAAGACGGAGGACCTTTCAGGTGAACTCCAGGGACAACACAAGTTTTTTTGGGGTTAATGATCGGTTGGATAGCGGGACCTTGGATAGGGTTTCCTTGTTTTGCCCATGGATGTAGAATGATTAGGTTACTGTCATTTGTAGATTGTTGCTTCCGTCTCCAACCATCAAGGAGGTCATGATATGAGATGCATAAAGGATTATTTCTTCCACCAGCGATAGAAATGCACAACTATACAACAACAACAACAATAAACAATCCTTCCATAACTCTTAGTGGTCTCATGCTACATGAATGGGATGCATGGGTGTGTGAGTGGATATCTTCGCCAACATGTGGCTCATTTGGAGACGAGAAGAAATGGGAAAGAGCACGAGTACAAAATTCCAAAGCATTATCCGTACGCACAAATTTCACTGTAGACGACAAAACATTCTGCACTTCATTTATAAGATTTTTGATCACATCCCCTGCTTCAGATTTATTCTTCAAAAAAACATCTACAACAACCGAGAAAAATCATCAACTACAACTAGGTAAAACCTATGTCCCTGGTGATCAGGGACACGACTCGGAACCCAAATGTCAACATGAAATAATTCAAACGGGGAGCTACTACTCCGAGACTGACGGCTAGGGAAAGTAGATCTGTGATGCTTTCCCAACTGACACGCTTCACACTGAAACGAAGAACTCGGTGAAATCTGCAGCAAGAGATGACACATCTTCTGAAGAGGGAGGTGGCCAAAGGGTAGATGCCATGTAAATGGAGAGACTGGTCCACTAGACTGAGAGGATACGCCAACATAGGTAGTTCGGACCAAACGATAGAGACCATCCTGCTCACAGCCACAACCAATCACCATGTCCTGACTCCTAAGAATGTCCTGAAAAACAAGAGACGATGGGTCAAAAATAACGCGACAGTGCAAATCCTTCATAATCTGACTAATAGATAATAAATTCATCGAAAAATCCGGAGCATGCAAGACATTCTGTAGACGCATAGAGGGTGTCAAACTGATCTCCCTCTGTCCAATGATGGGGGAATGGGTCCCTTATGCTATTACAATAGATCGCCCTGATGGGACCTCCTTGTAAGATTCTGATGTGGGGTTTTGATGGAGAGCGGGCGGAGGTTTCAACGTGGAGGTGCAACCTCGCACGGGGTTGATGGGAGGTTTCGCTGTGGCGGAGGGGTTGGGAGTGTGTGGAGATGGCGGAGGAGGGGGAGCGCTCAGGGAGGTTCAAGCAGGGGAGATACTCTCCCCTCGCATGAGGAAGGAAGAAGGTTTAAGGGCTGTAAGGGGGTAGGTGGGGTTGCCAACCACACCTTGGAGGAGAGGTCTTCTGGTGTTTGTAGAGAGAGAGCCCTCAGTTCGTGGCGGCAGAGGGGGAGGAGGCACACTCAGGGGAGGGGAGGTGGTTGCATGTCTCCCATAAGAAGCCGGGACGTTCCTGCTGGCATTGTGGCGTAAGGGGGCACTTGGCATCGGTTTGCGTTGCTAAGCTACGCTGTTTTGCTTGTGGAGGTCTGGGGCACAAGAGGGTGGAGTGTGGTTCCCATTCACGGTTTGACGGGAATCGCTTCTCTCTGGGAAAATCGGATTTTCAGCAGAGGACCCCTCGCGGGGAGTGGGTTGGGCTCGGCGGTGGAGGTCGTTCTTTCGCCCAGGTCGTGGCCGGTGGTTCATGCAACCGCTCACCGATGGAGTCATCTTCGCTTCAGAAGGAGTTATTTTCTTCATCTGTAGACCCCGATGTTTTTGCGATGAAGTCGCGGGAGCAGGATACGAGAAGTTCGTTTGGTAGCATGGCGGTCGTTGGCGTCTCCTTGGGAGAGTGCTTATCCATCGAGGTCGCGAGCAACCTCCTTTGGGAGCTCCTGGGGGATCGCTTCTCGGGGGACATCGTCCCCATAGGGACAAAGAGATGCTGTGTAAGGGGGCTGTCGAACGACCAACGGTTGAGGCTGTTTCATGGCGGGTTGAGGGGAGGCATTGCATGGAGGGACTTGCGTTATGCGGATGGGGCATGCGCGGACGTTGAGGTTTGCGTCGCCGAGGTGCGTGGCGTACCTTTCCTTTCTTCTCTGTTCACTGTCTAAAGCGTCCACTGCGTAGATGGGGTGAAGTTCTGGCCGTCACCGATGATGGTTTACCTCCGGGGTCCGATCCCACGCCGACTAGGGTTCTCTTGGAGTGCAACAAGTCCTTCCTGGACAGGGCGATGGATCAGGTTTTCTATGGGGACCTAAAATTTGGTCATTTCTACTGTCGGTTGGAGTTGACGGTGGTGCCTCCGCCGCCACCTCCGGCGGAGCGTGGCGTCGCCGTGAAGCCGGACTTGGGAAGAGGAAAGGCCGCCGTTTCGGTTCTCGAGGCGCATGTACCAAAGCAGGGCGCCGCTTCGGGGATTTCGTCCCGCTATGATGTTTTCGTAAGTCACTCGGACTCCTTTGTACATCAAGCCCATCCTTTTGCATGGGATTAGCATGGATGCTTCTCTTGGCGGTTTCCCGAGTGACGTGGCGGTTAGGTGCACGGGGATCAAGGGTGATTTCGGCTTCTTGAAAGGGATGCCCGGAACCTCATTTCGGGCCTTTTCTAATGATACTCGGGTGGCTCATTTCTGGGCCGGGCCCTCCTCCGGATCCGGGAGTGGATCGGACGATCGGTTTGTGGAGCTGGATCCGATTGACCATGATGTGGCAGACTTGATTACACCTGATCATGGGAAGCTGTTATTGGGGTCGATTGAGAGGGGTGCCTCTCCTCCGTTTTCAGGTCCCCTCTCTCTCGATACCGAAGTGGGTGTCTCCGAAGGCCTTCAACAGGGTTCTCCCTCACTTGCTTCGGGGCCCTGCAGTACTGTTACTCCATCCGAAGCCACTGTGGGGACTCAGATCATTACCGGGTCTGATGACGAATCATCAAGAAGATATGCAAAGCACTACAGGAGGAGGAACAAATCACGTTCGAGGTTGAGGGAGACTCAGACTTGCCTCACCTTTAAGGAGGCGGTGGCCGCGGCTGCTGGTGTGGTTAGGTCAAGGGGATTCGAAGATGTTTCCAAATGAAAATCTTATCTTGGAACGTGAGGGGTTTGGGGGATGCTGACAAGCGGAAAACAATGGGTACCAGGTTCAAAGAATGGGGCTGCGATGTGGTGATGCTTCAGGAAACTAAGCTCCGTCAGGTGGATGAAGATCTATGGCGATCTTTTGCTTCGGGGAGTTTAGACGACTTTCCCGCCTTGGATGCTGAGGGCTCTGCAGGTGGTTTGCTCATTGCTTGGAGATCGGCGGCTTTTTCTGTTAATTCGGTGTTCAAGAGTTGTCATTCAATTTCCGTTTCTCTCACGGGACGGGAAGATTCTTCTACGGTGCTCTTTTCTTGTGTTTACGGGCCAACATGCCATATTAAGAGGAGGGATCTTTGGGACGAGCTTCTTCATGTCAGCCAACTGTTTGCGGGCCTACCATGGCTGGTTGGGGGGATTTTAATGTTACCTTGCGTGCTTCAGATAGGCCCCGGTCTAGGGGCGGTGCGGATCCGGGATCGGCGGACTTTACTCATTTGATTAACTCCCTTGCTCTGGAGGATCTTTGTGCTAGTGATGTTTCGTACACCTGGATGAATTCTTCGTCAAGATCTTGCATTGACAGGTTTCTCTCCTTCGAGGCCCTTATGACGGCATTTCCCCTTGCTCTTGTTTACTCTTGTCCGCAGTCTTACTTGGACCACACACCTATTGTGTGGGACTCGGGTGTTTCGTCTCCATCTACTGGCTTCTTTAGATATGAGAAATGTTGGCTACAGGAGGAGAATTTCAGGGACTTTGTGGTTGAAATTTGGGGGAAGGATTGTGGTGGGGGGTCGGCTGTGGGGCGATTTGCTCGGAAATTGGTGCTCTTGCGAAAGAGTTTGGCCACCTTTAAGAAAATAACAAGGGTTGCGCGTGCATCTGCCAGGAAAGAAGCGGAGGAGATCGTGGTTTCTTTAGATATGTTGGAGGGGGAAAGGGAGCTCTGCTCCGACGAGCTGGCCTCCAGGTCGGCGGCCCAGGCGAGGGTGGAGGTTGAGGACCGGAAGCACGTGGCGGAATGGCGTCAGAGGGCCAGAATCTCTTGGCTCAGAGGTGGGGATGCTAATTCCTCTTACTTCCATAGGGTGGACAGTAACAGGAGGCGCTCTAATTTTATTCGCTCCATCTCCTTTGGTGAGAGGGAGATCGTGGGGGAGGATGCTCTGGAGGGGGGGGGGAGATGGCAACTTACTTTAAAGAATTCTCATGTTCGCGCGCCCCTAGGCGTTGGTTTTGGTCAGGAGAGGGAACTCCAACTCTCTCTCCCTCGCTTTGTGAAGAGTTGACTAAGGACGTAACTTTGGAGGAGGTCAAGAATGCGGTTTGGGATCTCAACGTCAATGCCTCGCTGGGATCGGATGGGTTCCCCATTGCTTTCTACAAGGATTTTTGGGAGTTGGTGGGGCAGGAGGTTTGGGATGTTATTAAAGAATTTTGCAGTTGTAATGCGGGTTTCGACAAAATCAATAGGGCTATCATTATCCTGTTGCCAAAAATACGCTCCGCCCATCGTATAGAGGACTTTCGTCCCATTGCAATTTCAAATGGTTTATACTTGATTGTGGCAAAGGTGTTCGCTCGCAGGCTTGCCCCGGTGCTCGATGATTTAATTTCTCCTGACCAGGCGGCTTTCATTTGTGGTAGACAAATTGCCGACGTTACGGCTCTGGCTTCTGAGATGGTGGGGAGTTGGATGAGGAGAGGGAGTCATGGGGTGCTTTGGAAAGTTGATTTTGCTAAGGCTTACGATTCTCTGGACTGGACTTTCTTGTGGTCGGTCCTGAGAGCTCGTGGGTTCCCTACGACCTGGATCTCTTGGATGCGTCGTTGCATCTCTACCGTGTCTTTCTCCATTATGATCAATGACCGCATCGTGGGTGATCGCTTCCAGCCTAGAAGAGGCGTGCAGCAAGGCTGCCCCCTGGCCCCCTTTTGTTTGTTATTGCGGTTGACGTGCTTCCTCGGATGGCGGTTCGCGTGGTTGATCATGGTCTTTCCATGGGCTTCTCCTGCGGCGACCGGGTCATCCCGACCCTCCAGTACGCTGACGACACTAACGTGTTCATCGAAGGGGGTCTAGATGAGGTCAGGGGCATAGTGGCAACTTTGGAAATTTTCAGCGAGCTTTCGGGTTTGCTCATCAATCAAAGCAAATCCAAGGTGATTCCCTTTGCTTTGGATTCGGAGACGTCGAGCGCTTGTGGCCTCGCTCTGGGCTCCCCCCCTTCCTCTCTTCCGATTGACTATTTGGGCATGCCCCTGGGGGCGGGGTGGGCTAGGCAGCGCGACTGGCACAAGGTTATTGAGAAGGTGGAGAGGAGGCTTTCCGGTTGGAGTGCGTCCATGCTCTCTCGGGGTGGCCACATTTTGCTCATCAAATCGGTTCTTTCTTCTATCCCAATCTACAATCTCTCCAATTGACAGCTGCCGGTGGGGGTGCGGAACCATATTGAGAAGTTGATGCGGAAATTCCTTTGGGAGAGAAGGGGGCCTTCCTCACGTGGTCCACATCTCGTGGAATGGGAGGAGGTGACGAAGAGGAAGTGTGATGGGGGTCTTGGCATCCGTCGTCTCGACTGGGTCAATGACGCTCTCCTGCTTAAGTGGGTGAACTGGTTATGGGGGGACTCTTCTAAGTTCTGCTCTTCTTTATTGCGCGAGATTCTAGGCTTAAGTGGGGAGCTGTTGGAGGATATTGGTGACCCCCGCTCTCGTACCCCCTTCTGGCGGGGGGTTGTTTCGGTGACCCATCGCTATTCTCATCTCTTTGCTCCTGTTCTCGGGGATGGCAGCTCTTTCAAGTTCTGGACGGACAGATGGGCGGGTGCTGCCCCCTTAAGGGATTCTTTCCCACGTCTTTTTGCCTTGGCGTCCGATAGGCGCGTTACTGTGGCTTCATCTTGGTCGGGGGATGGCTGGTTCCCGTCGCTTCTGGGCAACCTCTCTGATCAGCGGTTCGACGAGCTTCTTGCTCTTCTGGAGTCTATTACGAATGCGCCCAGGCCCACGAGGGGTCGGGACCACTGAGTTTGGCGGGAGGGCGACTTCTCCACTAGGAAGGCTTTCAAGGCAATCTCCAATCATCCCTAGAGTGCTTTGGAACTCGTCAACCGCGACTGCAACTTCCTTTGGGTTTTGAGGCTACCGAAGCGGGTAACTATCTTTCTTTGGCTGTTCCGCAGAGGGAGGATTTTAACGCGGGATCGATGCGCTAGACTCTTTGGTGATTTGGCTTCGGTGGATTGTGCTCTCTGTGGCAACGACGTCGAATCCTTAAATCACCTTTTCTTCGTTTGCCCGGTCACTGCTGGCGTTTGGGAAGAGGCGAGGATGCCTTGGATCAACACTTCGGATTTGGTCGGTTTTTGGGACTCTTTGCGCTCGAACAAGGACAGGGACCGCATGGACTTCTTGGGCCTTTTTGCTTGCATTTGGGCGATTTGGCTGGGACGTAACGCGACAATTTTCAGGGGCCAGAGGTTTTACAAGGAGAATGTTTTGGCTCACGCGACTCATTTAACTTGCGACTGGTCGTCGGTGTAATTTGCGCCTTTTTGAGTGGGATCTTCTCGATCCGGTCTCTGTTCCTTCTCTCTCTAGTCCTGTACTTCTCTTCTTGTTTTCCGCTTTTTATTAATAAAGTTTTTTTGGGGCGAGCACCACGCCGTGTCCCCCCGGATCGTTAGATTTAAAAAAAAAAGATGTTAGTTTCTCTTTGTCTCAACAAAGATGACGTGTCGCGCCGGAGTCCATAATCCATATTGAAACGTCAGATCCATGACATGAAGTAAAGGCATGAGCACTACCTAAGGTGCTAGCGGTGGCTGACGTACTGACAGAGGCTGAAGCAGCTATGTCCGAATTGCCTCCAGGAGAGTCTGTAGAGGCAGGAGGCATGATATCTCACAGTCTGGCAACAAGTTCCTCAAACCTCTGGTTTGAAGCAGATGTCGATGGAGATGCAACGTGCTCGGCTATACGTGCCAATGCCGGAAAACCATGCTTAGAATAGCATGTATCCTCCATATGACCTGTGCGGTGACAGAATGTGCAGGGCTGACAAACATGGCCACCTCTACCATGAGGTCCATGGACACGAAAGGAAGAAGAGGCTCCTCTGCCTCTGGAAGCTGCCATCGCCGAAGGAGGCTTAGTAGTAGCAGTAGACATGACAGTAATTCGTCTAAGCCTGCGGTATACTTCCTCAATTGGAGGAATAGTGACATTTACAAGAATCTGGGAGCGAGCAGCATCATATTCAGGGTCAAGTGCTGCCAAGGCCTTAAATGTCGGTTTCGGTCACCATTTCGGTATCGACCAAACAGAATTTCGATGGAATTTCGGTGGAATTTCGACCGAAATTTCGGTCATTTCGATCATTTTTTGTACTAGCACCCCCATATTTCGATCATTTCGGTCATTTCGGTCGAATTTCGATTTCGACTGGATATCGATATTCGACAGAAATTCGACCGAATTTCGCTGAAATTTGAGGCCATGAGTGCTGCTAGTAAGACCCCTACCATGGTAGCATTCCGAAACGTCTTCTGCTGCTCGGTAGTCACCGTAAGGGGAATGATGCTGTAGAGCTTCTCAAACATCTCTCTCAAGGATGTATATAACGAATGCAGAGGCCGACCATTCTGCTTGATCGTAAATATGCCATGTTGGAGTTGAAGGATCTTGGTCTCGTTCCGCACCTGCGAGTATGTCGCTGCAAGGATGTCCCACATCGCCTTAGCAGTGGGCTGATGGGAATACATCATTGACAATCTCCATCGTCAGTGTACCTGAAAGCCATACTTTAGCGTATGAATCATCGCCCTCCCATGAGGCATAAACCTCGGTTTTCTCTGCCGACTCATCTTCGGTAAGAATGTGCTTCTTACCATTTAACTTTACGAGACCCATGAACTGCGTAGTCCAGAGCTCGTAGTTTGTCCCATCCATATTGACAATGGGCGCGGGACCTATGAAAGCGCCTATGGTGGGCATATCGACCTTGTTTTCTGACATTATCGTCGGAGATATAAAACTAGGGTTTGTAGACCAAGGGACAAATGTCTACATAAACATCCGAGGATTTGAGTGCATATGTAGACTTATACACTCAAATCTATAGGAAACAACGAGAGAGGTGGTGGGGAGAGGGCGGGTGATGGCGGAAAAAAAGGGTGGGGGGGGCGTGCCAGCGGTGAGAGAAGGGAGGGGGGGGGGGGGCGACGGTGAGAGGAGGGAGGGGGGGTCGGCATCGGCGAGAAGGGGGGTGGCGACGGCAACGAGAAGGGAGGGTGCCGGCGGTGAGAGGAGGGAGGGGGGTCGGTGGTGGGAGAAGAGAGAGAGGGTGGAGGGTGGTAGGCGGTTAGGGTTTAGGTTGGCTCTGATACGATGTTGGAAGAAGAGAGTTCATCGTCTATTCAAAAGAACCTTAGGCTCTCTTATATAGAGAAGGCCTATGGCTAAATTACATAAGATGGAAAATAGAAAATAAGCATAACAGAAAAGGTAAATATAATATAGAAAATATCTCTACATTAACGTTCCATTAGAGGACCTTCATTTGGTCACGGTTTGCGTACCCACAAGCCTCACGGCTCCTGCCAACACTGCCACCTGAGCCTTGCACTCGGAGACTATCTATAGGTCTCCATTTACAGCCTTTTGTCTTCGCCTTCTTCTATATTTCTTTGCAGTTCCTCTTCTACTGCTCGAGAAAGAAAGGTTTTCCTTTCCTCCTCCATAATCTTCAGCCTGCACGTCCTCGTCAGAAGAGAGAGCAACAAGCTGTGTACTTGACGCAACCATTCCAGCACAGTCAACCCTAGAAAGAGGTCGTGCGGAGCCCGAAGTTCCTAGTTCCCCAGCTTTGTTTTCCCGCAGATGTAACTGACCTAGGGGTCGTCTTGAATAGTTCGGAGGTAGGGTGATAGAAGCAGCCCTCACGCGGTTGGGCTTTAGAAAAAAAGACCCATCGCTAAGGCAAACTCCAAGAGGGAACCCGAAGGAACGCTTCAAAAACAAAAGCGAATCTCTAGGAGAAGGGCCTAGTTCACTGTGTTGAAATCCGAACACCCGGATTCGGGTCCGAGCCAAAGGGTCCTTACCACCTACCCGAAAGTCCACAAGCCAGAAACGTCGGACCACTACAAAGTCCACTCGAGTCTCCCAATCGGGAAACCTTCGCCAACCCTTCAAGATTACCAACCCAATCCAAAGAAGGAAATCCTGGCGGAAGCCGAAAGATCTGGACTTTCCGCCTCTTCTCGAGATGTCACCTCGACTTTCGGTAACGTCCAAAAATTTTCTTGTTGACAAAGAGCCGAAACAGCCACGGGTGGCGTCGTGGGGTCCTCGACTACAAACGGCGGCGGCGGCAGCTGCAAGAACCAGGCCATTATATGGAAAGCATCCCGTCCAACTGTTAGCATGGTCTCTGATAGCAACGCTGTTGTGATCCCAGAGTCCGATCCCGGCAGACATCCATCCGCGAGCACCTTCCTCACGACCCTGATCGGCTTGAGAGTCCCGTCCAGAGCCTCGACATTTCTTGAGTTGAAAGGAACTCCTCTCAGCTGAGCCACCTTCCTGATGAGTGGGAGTTGTCCTCCATCCGCAAAGCGCAGAGGCCGCTAGTGAACATCGTTCTTGCCCTTCGGGTTCAACAGTCTGACCATTTGGGCGCTCGTCAGCCCTCACACACATCACTTTTTGTGTCCCAGAACCATGATGTCCCCCGCAAAGCTCTTTCCGAAGAGGAGAGCTATTCCTGCCCAAATCGACCTAATAGTCAGAGAGTTTTCCCATTCTCCTATCAGCAAACGAGCCTTCATGTCCTCCCCAGAGTTTCCAACCATGACATCCGCGTACGACCGACCCAGCGTGATCGCACTTCCGCTAACCGCAACCGAACCTCCATCCTCTAGGCTGCCTAAATCATGTATCTGCGCTCGACCCGACCCCTTGACCTCGTATGGGCACGATGCCCGGCAATGTCCTATCTTCCGACAGGTGAAACAATGCGGAAGTTGCATACATCTCGACACAATGTGGCCTGACGCGCCACATCGGAAGCACTTACGGCCACTTTTGCGATGAGAGACCAAGATCCATTCTTCCCCCTCCTCCTTGTTTGTGACTGGACCCCTATTTTCTCATTGACGCCAAGCACGAAGCCTTGTCGCGATCCTCCAACGCGTCGTCTCTCTTAGAGAGCTTCTCCTTACCCTCTCCCTCGCTCGCTCCATCTCTTTTTAACAAACCATGTTCTCCTATAAGTTTTCTGCTGCTCTGGAGTGGATATGTGGGGGCATGAAGCTGTGGAGCTTGGTTAATTAGTCATTTAACTTGGTAGTGAGGCTGAAAATGACCATTGAGGGATAAATTTACTTCCTGATATGAGGGAAGATATTGATTGATCACAATGTCTTACGATTTAGATTAGAGTCAGGATAGTAAACAAGATCAGTGGGCCAAGTGGAACAAATTGGTTGATCATGGATTCGATAATGATCCATCACTTTGGTGTAATTGGTTTATCACATGTGCTTTCGAGAAATTTAGTAGTAGGCACAATGATCAAGGTTAGTCAATTATTAAGGTTGGGTCGATCGATCATATAACCTTTCTTGAGCATAGATGTCAAGGCGCGCGCCTAGGCGCGCCTAGGCGGCCGCCTAGGCGTCTAGGCGCCCCAGGTCTTGCGCCTAGAAAGAGCGCCTTAGTTTTATTGAAAATGGCGCGCCTTGGGTCTACGCCTTGGGTCGCCTGGGCGTCTTGGCGCGCCTGGGCGCCTAGGCGACTATTTTTTTTATGTATTCTACACATATATCGCATTTTGAAAATGCGGTATACATAGCGCATTTACAAAATGCGATATACATAGCGCATTTTGAAAATGCAATATACACGTCGCATTTTTGAAATGCGATATACATATAAAAAAATAAAAAAATGATGTCGCATTTGAGACATGCGACATCCATTTGCTTTAAATAACTATATGTCGCATGTCTCAAATGCGATACGTAGGACACACTTTGGAAAATGCCTAGGCGCGCCTAGGCGTCCAGGCGCCCAGGCATAACGCCTTGTCGGCTTAATAACCATGTTCTTGAGTAGGAATGGTTTTGGAATTAGATTTTGTTTCTCCTATATATATATATGCAATGTTATAGAAGATTTTGAGGTTTTTTTTGTTAATGATGTAAGTTATTACAAGTCTTCTGATCTTCATCTTCGTCTCTTTGTTTTTTTTGTCTAGATATTTAACTTTAGTCATAAGTTCATGCTTTGTTATTAATCTTCTTCCTTGTCTTTTTGCATCTAAGCTAATTTTTATAAGTTCACTTATTTGGAGATGAAGGCTTTGGGAAGACAAACTATAATCGAATTTATCATGATTCAATCATGCTGTACGGATACATGTATAAACAAGCTCCCCCTTTTTTGATGATTTTTTAATAGTCAAATGCTGGTTAATAGAGAATAATAACTAATAAATTCATCATAGCCTTTGGAATATAACATCCAAAGTTAGCAAATAAAAGGTAATAACACAAAACGAATAGGCACACCTCGATATACCTACATAAAACTACTTAATCCCCCATAGTAGCCTATAACTAAACATAACTTTCTGCACATGATGGCCATAATTTAGAATATGGCCTCATTCTTCTGAGTACAATTTTTGTTGCATTGCATCAATGTTGTTAAAAATATCACAATCGACCTCAGCTTGTCGACCCCTTTTGCATAAAAGGATGCTTGCCCTCGGAATGTGTTAACTGTTCACTCAAAAATTCCATTTGTTACTAATCAACGCATTATATGTGCTTTAGACAAGGCTCAAATATACTCTTCAAAGTCGCTGCTGGCAGTCAACCACCTCTAAAAGAGGCTTGGAAATCATCTCACTAGGAGTGATTAATCTAGGCAATCCCTGTTTCAATCCACACCTTCGGACTAAAGGGCACTGGAAGAAAAGATGTATAATTTCCTCATGTTCTTTATATAAGTGACAACATGGCAATACGTACAACCATTGTGCTCATATATATTTTAGTCACCGATCTTTTACACATAATGAGAAGCAGTGTTCGGAAATGCGGTCCATGCGGCCGCATATGCGTATTCGGTCACTTAACCGAAGCGCATATGCCATATGCGGCAATATGCGGTCAAAACGCATATGCGGTCCGCATATGCGGTATATGCGACCGCATATGCCGCCACATATCTAATAGGATTCATGTTAATCCATGGCAAGTTGATGACACATTAACTCGATTTTTTTCCGAGCAACTCTTATTACTTATATCATCATTTGCATTGATGCATCTTTTCATTATTATTTCTCGTATATGTTGCATTTGGGAATATAATCTAGGATATTTTTTTCTTATCCATTTTTTCCATTGTTCTCAACAATTATTAATGAATTGTTTACTACTTTTTGAATTTTTTATATAATGAAATTCATTCTAATTCATCAAATAAAACATGAAATAATTGACTAACATTCTGACACTTTACATTTTTTTGTTTCTAATAAATTTTATATGCAAACAATATTCCCCTATATTTTGTGTTAACATATTTTATCCCTTGGAGAGATATATACATGTGTGTATAATTTTGGGTGCATGTACCTATGATTATTCTTTAGCTTTTGTTATCTATAAGATTTATATATACATTAAAATTTTTCTTATAGAATCATGTATTCCCTGAAGTATCCAAATTTGTATATGTATATATATATATGCATTAAATTCAAAATATACACTAAAAAATAACCATATATCTTATTGATTATATTATCTTATTTGAAATTTTTGATTTTGAATTTTGTTAGATCATCAACTTTATATACAAACACATTTTATTGTTTATTTTATAATATTTTAAATTAAAATATTATAAACCGCTTGAACCGTATATACTTCCGTATACTCCTCTGCATATCCGCTTACTCGCTTTAGACCGCATGACCGAACGAATACCGCATACCGCAATTCTGAACCTTGATGAGAAGTCACTGTAAACTCCACTTTTAAGGGGGATCCAAAGCTTCCAAAACTTCATTAAACCCTTGTGAAGGTAAGGATGCCAAATCTCACTATAGACATGAGTCATAGAGAAAGTCCCACTGTGCATATCTTGGAATATGTCACCTCGATACTCAAACTTACAACCATATGACAACTCAAGGAATTCCTTCAACTTATCAAGACGATGTTATGAGTCTGTCTACAATGAGGATAAAAGTGTGCATCCGATCTGTACAGAAGCTGTATCACCTTAGTAGTTAGCATTCACAACCCCTTGGTCGAAGGTGATATTAAAAAGTCTTGAAATCTCTTTTTAAGCATTCTCACCTCGACTAATTATTGAATTAAAAATTGTACCACCCACTACCACTCCCTATTTTTCCTTGTAACAATGATGAAATCATAAGAACCAAGTGCATATGGCCTTTCTAAAAAAACGAGGAACCGAGCTCGTATCTAGTCTTTCTATCCAAATAAAGAGTTCGATTATAGCATATGTTTATCAACCGACATAAGAGGTTGAAACCATTGCCTAGGATTCTCATCCTCATTTCACTAGTAATGCTAGATTAGTAGCATGTAGGTCACACAGCCAAACCCATCTGAGATGGCCATGCAAAGCTCACTCCACTTCATCAAAGGCATCCCATGATCCCCCTCTCCAGTCCCCTTTAAAATGTTTCTAACTAATAGGATTAGTTCTTGATGCAGATACAATTTAGGGAAGAATTGTTAATGAATGAGAAGAGAAGAAATTGGGATAAGGGGTAGGGAGGAGCATACCAAGCTGCGTGGAAAAGGAGAAGATAAGAGAGAACTGGATTGGATGATTTGGGAGGAGAAAGGAATTCAAAGGGGAAAGGAGGATAAAGCCAATGGCTAATCAACTTTACTTCATTTCATGTTCCTATTACAAATGAATATGTTTCTTTATATATAGATTTAACCCATTAAAAGATGCAACCTTTCACCTAAAAGCCACATCCAAATCCAAAAGGCACATCCAAAGATTGCGATAGTTGGTTTTTACAAAATTCAAAAATTACAATAAAACTGCAATAAAAAATAAATATTTTAAGCTTCATCAATTCTCTCCACCACTTAGCTAACACCTTGAAATGAAGAAAAGAGTGAAATAGCTGTTTGCACCAAGTTAAGAAACACCAACCTACTACCACACTAGAATGTCATGGAGGCCTAGGCCTCTCCTTTACACATGATCCAAGATAGGGGATCAATCCACTCTCATGGATGCTTGGACCTCTCATCCACACCATTGTACATACTTTCTTTCCACAATTTAAATCGAACTATCTGAGCAACGGGTGGGGGAGCTTCTGTGTATGCTTGAGGAGCTGGAGGAGGTAGTTGGGCTCACGAATGGTCGTTATTGCTGGATCTGGTGTGAGTCGTGACATACCCTTTTCGGTGGAAAAGGCTTATAGGACCCTGAGGGGTCCCTTTGTTTTTGATCCTGGGGGTTGTGATGTAGATTGTAGAGGTTTACGTTATGTCATGATGTACCGTTACGTATTTCTTATTTTCTTCATGTCTATCTATGTAATTTACCCAAGGGTTTTCTCTCTATATAAGTGACCCTAGGGCTATGTGGAATAACAACGAAGAGTTTTGCTCTAACATGGTATCAGAGCCAAAATCCTAATCTAGGGTTTCTTCTCCACCCGCCCGCCCCCCTCTCCCCCGGCCGCCCGCCGCCCCCCTTCGGCCGTCGCCCACCCCAGCCGCCGAGGCCCCAGCCTCCTCCCGCCGCTGAGGGCACCTCCCCCGCCGACGCTACCCGCCGTCGCTCGCGGTTCTTCGGTCTTCTCCAGCCGCCGACGAAGCCTTCTCCCGGCTTCTCCTTCTCCGGTCGACGCCGATTCATACATGGGTTCAAGTGCATAAAGTCTACATATGCACTTGAATCCAAACAGGTATTTGTAGACACCAGTTCTTTTGTCTATCATCCCTAAGTCTTCTTATCCGGTGGTATGTCAACACAAAAGGTTGATATGCCCTCCATAGGTGCATTTAAGGGTTCGGCGTCAATAGTCAAAATGGACGGGACAAACTATGAGATCTGGTCGATGCAGTTCATGAGCTTAATGAAGTTAGGTGGTAAGAAGCACATTCTTACCGAAGATGAACCGACAGAGAAGATGGGGATATATGCCTCATGGGAGGCTGATGATGCGTATGCCAAGGTCTGGCTATCAGGGACGCTTTCGATGGAGATTGCCAATGACGTCTTCCATCAGCTTACCGCCAAGGGATGTGGGATATTCTGGCTACTACATATTCTCAGGTGCGGAACGAGACTAAGATGCTGCAGCAAAAGCATGATATTTTCACGATGAAACAAAATGGACGGCCACTTCATTCTCTGTACATGTCACTGCGAGGGATGTTCGAGAAATTATACAGTACCATCCTGCTCACAGCCATTCCTGAGCAACAGAAGACTTTCCGCAATGCTACCAGGGATCGCCATATCGCGATATATCGTCGATATATCGGCGATATATCGGTATCAACAGGTCACCGATATATCGCCGATATGGATGATATCGGATATCGACAGGAGAAAATGCCTTGGTGGATACCGGGTTTCGGCGATATGCGTCGATATATCGCCGATATAATCGACATTGTATCGAAACGATATCGATACCAATATTTCCTTCCTTGAATGCTACCATGGTGGGAGTATTACTTGCAACTCTCGATCCTGAGTACGAGGCTGCCCGCTCTCAGATCCTTGCCGATGCTACTATTCCTCCTATGGAGGAAGTCTACAGGAGGCTCAGTCGTATCCCTGTTTCGTCCAACACATCTACTTCACCTCCTTCGGCAATGGCAGTATCACGTGAGAGAGGTGGTTCGTCTTCTTTTCGTGGCCATGGTACACGTGGCCGTGGAGGTCGTATTCCAAGGACGTGCTCGTATTGTCATCGCACTGGTCACTCTTTCAAAAAAAAAATAGCAGCAACAACTCAAGATATGACAATGGAAAAGACCATTGTTGAGTCCAGAGAATCTTCTTACAGCTACTACCTCGTTCTCGAGGTCAAAAGGAATTTAAGCTGACTTGTGTTGGATTGATTCCAAGTCTAGAGCTCGACTCAAAATGTCCATCATTCTCCTCGTTTTTGTAGGCTTCTCTCATTATTAGGGGAATAATGTCATTCATGTACTATGGTAAGGGGACCACATATGTTGACTTTTTGGTTGGGAAACATTTATGCATGCATGCCTTGCAAGTTGTGAAGCAGCTTATTCCAAACATATCAACTACTAATACGTAGAGCAGACTGTCCCAGCTTAATCCCTTTTTGAGACTGAACCCAACCTTTCCTTGACTTCTGATTAACCTGTACAGACTACAAACTATAGAGAAAGAGACAATAGAAATACAATGCTTCATCCATGCCATTTTTGCTCAAGAACCCCCTCTCCAGGAAAAAGCCCCTAGAAGGGCTAGTCAATTGTATTAGGATTACTTGCAATCCACCTTCCTAAATAAATACCCTAATCCTTCATCTCTTGTAGGCTGCCACCACCTTAGAAAGTAAAAACCACGATGAAATCAATGCGAACGAGCACTCCTATATGAAAGTCATCTATACTGTTAGGACCATTGTCTTAAATGTAGATATTAGTGTCATTTTTGTGAAGCTTGAAAAAGGGGTATGCCACGAACACGTCGTTAAAAATCATGAAAATGACTAAAAATTCAATTGTCTCAAAACTAAGGTTTCTAATGTTCTTCAATCACTAAATAATATAGAAATACACACTTATTGCTAAAATAAAGGTTTAACTATAAGCTATATAGTAGTATTACTATCATAGTTGTTGAGATATTTGTTATCTTCATTGTTATTTTTCTTATTTTCTATTTCTTTTGTCTTATTCTTGTAATTTGCCCAGTAGGTTCCTCTCCTATATAAGAGAACCATAGGGCCTTTCATCAGTCAATTTCATTCTTTTACCTCTACATGGTATCGGAGCAACGATACTAGACCGGAGTTCCCGTATCCCACCAACCCTAACCCTACCCACGCCGCCCCTTCTCCGCCGCCCACTGCCCACTGTGGGGCGCCACCCCTTGGTCGCCGTTGACCCAACTGGCTGTCGGGCCACCAAGCTGCCGCCGTCGGCCGTCCAACCCACTGCCAACACCCCAGTCCGCTGTAGGACGCTCCCAAGGCCGCCGATCGCACCTCAAGCCTCTCGGACCGCCCAACCAGGGCCTTAGGCCGCTGCCCTCGGTTGCTCGGGTCGCCACCTTTGGCCCCTCGGCTGCCCATACCGCCGATCGTTGCTCCCCGACCGCCCATGAAGCTGCCCCGACTCCCCCAACCACTACCGACTCTCTCGTGCACCTCCACGCGCTCCTACAGCTTGATCTGCAATTTGGGTCGGTCCGATTTTGACCGGAGAACGTGATTTCAGACTTATAAATCGTGTTTTCCTGTTTAAAGAGCATCATGGATTGGAGAGGATGGTTGTATGAGTCTACACATACAACCAATCTTCCGTATTATCGTGTAGACTTGTTTATATTGGTCTACTCCCCAGTTGAGTTCCGTTGGTCAGCCGTTTTTTCGTCATTTTAGAGAACAAAGGTGATATTTTTTCGTCCAGAGCCTTCAAGGGCCCGGCTTCCTTCGTTAAGATGGATGTGACCAACTATGACTTGTGTTCTATGCAATTTCTCACCTTCATGTAGTGCAACAACAAGGAACACATCCTAACAGATCCAGAGCCAACGGATAAGACTGGGGCAAATGCTTCTTGGAAGCAAGATGGCGTGTATGCACGTGTTTGGCTTTGTAGGACCCTCACCACAGAGATAGCCAATGATATTATGAATCAACCCACCGTCAAGGTGATGTGGGATACTTTGGCATCCACCTATGCTCAAGCGAAGAACGAGGCCAATATTCTTCAGCTACATTTCAATATCTACAATGTCAAGCAGAATGGTCGTCCTCTGCATGTGTACTACTCTTCGTTCCGTGGCATGTTCGAGAAGCTTCATAGTAACGTGGTATTATGTATGTGATGTGTATAAATGTATTAATATGCTAAATACACCTCCCTTTTGCATATAGTAATGTGTTTGCATGTTACTTATTGGTTTAAGAATTATAATGATCTTATTATGCAAGGAAATCACTTTTTTGAACTATTTCTAAGATTTTCATGGATATTTGCAATATATCTCGATATATTCCCTGATATATCTCTTTCTAGACTTAACTATACGATATTGATACCGGTATCGATTACGCAAACCTTGATCTCAAATAGTGGTGGAATGCTCGGTGAAATAGAGCAAATTTCTTGCAAAAAGTGGGCAATGCCCTGATTTGCTCAATAAATAGACTTGCTTTTACTCCATAAATAGACTATATTGGACAATATAGAAGATAGTTGCTTTTTCCCTATATTCTCAATACATGCTTCGGTAAAAGCGCTGTATGGATCTAGTTGAGCTTCACAACCCCTAATGGTCATAATGCTTCATTGCTTCTAGCCCCTGCAACTTTTTGCGGGGAGGGTTGGATTAGGCTTGTGTCACGTTTCCCAATCAACCATTGGAATGTCTTTCTTATACCTGTCAACACTGTACCAAAAAAAAGCTCTGATAATTGGTTCCAACTTTGCTCGCACCCCCAACAGAGTGTTAATAATATAATATGCATATAATAAGATTTAACCATTATGCATCATAAAAATAATTATACTATAACATCTTATTGCTATTTATACACGCGTTCATGGCTAATAGGATAATGTGTATTGTTTTTTTTTCAAAAAAAAAGACAACGCGTGTTGTAACTTCTTACTTTTCCATTACGTAATTGTGTAGAATACCATAGCCTATATTTTTTTGTTATTTTTTACTTTCATCATTATGATTATAACAAATATGATATTTTTTAATTTTCAAACCATCATTTTTGATTTAGTAGTTTGGGATTTTCTTGCATTTATTTACGTCCTAACATATTGTCCAATATATAGATTGTTTTTTTTAAAAGCTTCAACAAGCATTGTTTACCAATTTTTATTAAGACAAGTAAATTTTATGATATGAACTAAGCTCATCTCATTTCCTGCCTTAGGCGGTTTAAGATCACTTCACCTTGCTATCAATACTGCCTTAACAACTTAAACTTTCGTCATGTGAGTGTATCATGCTAAGAAAGTGCTTCAACTTTCATCAAGTGAGTTCCATCACACGAGATAAAAATTATAAATAACATAAAGGATATGATTTAGCAATGCATCCTAATTATGGAAGGCCAATTCAACTCAAGGTCTTAAACACAAGTTTGGGCATCTGAACAACCAAACACGCTGTCCCACATGCGATTATGAGGTTCTAAATCACGGTACAAATGACATGTCTGAGATATGATACATTGCGAAAATACATATTTTCAAGGCAAACTACTAAAAAGGGCCTCAACTATACCTCGATTCCCAATCACGGGCATCATTTTTCAAATGTAACAAAGACGGTACTATATCTTTAACTTAAGAGTTTAACGTCGACGTAAAAGGGTAGGGAAAGCTTATGAAAGCTTGTATTTGAGACAAATAAAGAGTCGTGTTTTTTAAAAGTGACATCACAATGCAAGCTTGGTTTTATGATGTCAATGGTCTTGCGTTTGCAGTTCATGACAAGGTACCTTGGCCTTATACCAAGCAATATGCTCAACTGACTATGAGGAGATTACGGTACTAATTGTCCACACAGACCAAAGTTTGAACCCAATACTTTAAATTCTAAGCTATATGGCATTTCTTTTGTATAAAAAATATAAGGTACTGCAATTCAGCGGTTAAACTAGGACACGAATACCTAAAGTCTACTCCAGCATATATGTGTGTTTTAACGTGTCACTTATCTTTTACAGGGGCTTTAATGGTGTTGGTATTGAAAGTTATTTCATGTGCTATAAATTACAATGATGGCTTTTTGAAAGAGGATGGTCTTCGTGAGTCACAGAAGAAAAACAGATTGACACGCTTGCCAAATGTTGTTGAATACATTGGTTATTGTCTCTGTTGTGGCAGTCACTTTGCAGGACCTGTGTATGAGATGAAGGACTATCTTGAATTTACGGAAAAAAAGGGGGCATGTCTCTTGTCTTAATTCTTTCCTCCTTAATTTCCAATGCAGCAGAACAATAATTTCTCTTCTCCAACTTTACAGATTTGGAAAGAGTCGTTGCCATCACCATTCTTTGCGACATTGCGAGCTATGGTCCAAGCAGGCATTTGCATGGGTTTATACTTGTATCTAGTTCCCCAGTTCCCACTTTCCAGGTTCAATGAACCGATTTATCAAGAATGGGGATTTTGGAAAAGGCTATCTTACCAGTATATGTCCGGCTTCACAGCCCGTTGGAAATATTATTTTATATGGTCACTTTCTGAAGCTTCTATTATCATATCTCGTTTTGGATTCAGTGGATGGTCCAAAACTTCTCCCCCTAAAGCTCTGTGGGACCGTGCAAAAAATGTCAACATTCTTGGTGTAGAGTTGGCAACAAGTGCTGTTGAATTGCCAGTTCACTGGAACATACAAGTCAGCACTTGGTTACGCCATTGTGAGATTCTTGAACAACATTTGAAATAAATTGCAATTTCATGTTTAGTACTGTAGCTCTCTATGCTACTGTAGCTAATTTGGGAAAACGACTATCTATTGCAGATGTATATGACAGACTTGTTCCTAAAGGGAAGAAACCTGGTTTTTTCCAGTTGCTGGCAACACAGACAGTTAGTGCTGTTTGGCATGTGAGTAATCTTAATTGACATTGATTAGAATATTTTTCTTAACTTTTCTCGTACGGGTATAATGATGAAGCTCTACATGAATGTGAATATATGAGTCGGACTTGTAATTCAACAACCAAGCCATTCCCACTTTAAGTAGGTTTAGCTACATTGATTGTTCCATTGAAAAATCTACATTGTTTATTTGCCCTTATAACAGATCTAATTTGGACTGTTCTCATGTATCTAAAGAAGCTATTTCATTCTTCATTGTACTTGGACCAAATGACACGACACTTGTGAGGTGATTGGAGGGTCCCACCAGGCCAACAAGCACCTTCAGGAAACACAGATGGAGTGGGACTCCGACGAGGGAGATCTCCCTGTGTCTCCTCCCCATAGGCAGTCGCCTCTGATCTCGTGGTCCCACATGATTTGCGAGGATTGTTTTATGCGAGCATTCTTCATTGGTTGATAAGAGCACATCCTCTTCAAACGGCTTGTTCGTTGTCACCATAGCTCTCTTTCTTGGACATGCGCAATGTACCCGTGCCTCACTTTTGAAGTAGACCTAACCGTGGCTTCAGATTTAGCTGGCGTGTAGATTCAATCAGACTTCATCGGATGACGATAGCTAGATCTTTGATGGATATCTAAACTTGAATCAAATCATGGCAACGGTCATCTGCACTACCACTTTGAGACAGATTATGCATGTCTAAATCATCCTCGTAATTTCAACACGATTTGAAGTCTCGTAAACTATACAAAGAAAATCAATCCTTGATCAACGACATCTCTTAGTAATATAAAATCAGAACTATCTCATGAGTTTCTCTTGAAGAAACAACAACAACAAAGCCTTCTCCCACAATTAAGTAGGGTCAACTACATGGATTTTTTTGCCTTTATTCAGATATATTTTAGGTTATTCTTGAGCTTAAATATAAATAACTAAGATCCCATCGGAGAGTCTCATTCCAACACTTCTTGGGCCTTCATCATCCTCTCTTAACCGGCTCAGCATCCCAAATCTCACATCTTCTAATCGGTGCATCAATCACATCTGTTTCTCTTGAAGAGAATCCAAAAAAAATCAAGGTATAACATGAATTTCGAGAATATTTCAACCAGAAATGACTTGCTCTGATACCATATGGAAAACGTAACTTGGAAGCAAATCAAACAATAACAAAAATTGAATGAGAACTCTTGTATTTTTTCATGGTTACCTACTTTGTATGAAAGGGGATAAAACCACGGGAGAAAATCTCAAAAGGCTAACTATTGTATTATGTTTCTCGAGGATTATAATAGTTATAGGAATTTTTATATAGCTCCACCAACATACTAAAATCCCATTAATAAATGATATGTGGACTAAACAAGATGTGCAATATCGATATCGATATCATATCGGTCTGCCCGAAAAAGGATATATCGACGATATCGGTTCAGAAATAGCTCAAAAAGTCATTTTTTGCTGTTTTTTTTGCAAATTAAGATCATCCAAGTTATTAAAACAACAAATAACATACAAATACACACTTATATCACACATATCAATCATTTATACCCCATATATCGTACATATCGGTCATATTGAGTATATTATTGTTAGTGTCGATTGCTGACTTATAGATATTGGAAATGGAGTTCATCCAAGTTCTTTAACACTAAATAACTTACAAATATATACTTAGATCATACATATCGATAATCTATAACCCTTATATCACACATATCAGTCATATCTAACATATCATTGTTAATATTAACAGGTGATTAATAAACATTGGAATTGGAATCAAAGTAGCTAAGTTAACCCATGTTTTGTTCATGGAAGACAGTGTATGGCATTGAGACGAGTCATTTGATTTCAAAAAATGTAGATAATGTTTGATGAGACAATGTTTCTTTCATATAAATAACTTTCGACGATGGACAAGGTTCTACCGTTGTAGTGAAGTAAAGAAATAATTATTGTCTTACAAATTAAAGATTTATCTATTCACAAAAATAAATGAAAAATACAAATTAATACAATATTATAAAAGATATTACCTGATCATGAGGGGTTTAGAACCAAGAGTTTCGTGGTGGATCCGTATGCCCCCTTGCCTTATTGTCTCTCATGACGCATCACGGGCTCAATGAACTCGCAGTAGTTCTCCCATATCATGTACGAGTACAAGGCCTTGCAATCCATCACATACTGTATGTATTGATTGTCAGCGATACCTATGAATATCCCCATACGAGGATAAGCAACACTACATCCGGTATCACGAGGGGCACGACGAGGTTGAGAAGTACTGGCTTGAGATCCTCGGGATGATGACGACGGAGTAAGAGACGATCTCTGCGGGGAGGAGGAGGCACAACCATGTAGAATCGGGGAAGATACCATAACTGTCACCACCAAAATATCTGCCCTGTCTCTGTGTGGGCTAGGTAACTTGATATTTTTCACTATTGTAGCTGCTGTATGCATATCCGTTGTACCCATATAATGGAGGTGTATGCGCCCGAGGAGGAGGTCCTGGAGGATGAGCATGAAAGTATTCTGGAAGACGCCAAATAATCTCTCATCGTGTGATGTTTCATATCCACCTAGGGGACTTGGCATCGCTCCGCGATAAGGGCTGTCAATGTCTATGCAGCTCAAGGAACCTACATGTGATATCAAGTCATCCATGTAGCTGTCTGTAGGATGATGATCATGTCCGTATGCTTCATAACCCAGAGGATATGGGCTCGGACTTGGGACAACTTGTCCATGTGCGCTTCCATGTAGCTCCATATATTCACGCCTTGCGTGGAGCCCATCCTCGAATCTTATATCACATGGTCCACGATCACCTCCTGCTGACTCTGACCCCCCTGAATATGTTTCCTCATCATCAGATCTACCATGACTGGCAACATTATCATCATCATCATCATCATCATCATCACTTCCATTGTCATCTTTTGATTTGGATTCCGAACCAGTGAAGAGAATGTCATCAACAATTGCATCAAGCTCCAACCCTCCAAGAGGGTCCGTGATTCGTCGGGATCTGGCCATGTAATCACTAATATCTGCTCTTATTTGCTAGCTTATGTTTGGATTTGGCCTGCCTCCCTGTTGATCAAGTACTAGAGCACCATTGGAATCCAACCAACTCTGGAGAATATCTTCATCTGCATCGTTATCGCGCATTTTGAAATGTATGCAAGATTGATGGGGGCATGTATAGTCCTCTTTGTCATGCCCCTCCCTTGCATGTTTCAACTTTAGCCTCAAGTTGTAGTGCAAGTAGGCAAGATCATGGAGTTTTTATTCTCCCAACATGTTTCTCTCTCAGAATGAATCAGGTTGAATGCACTCCAGTTTCTCTTACAACCACCATCATATGCGGTTTGTGACAATACTTCCACTACCACCTTTCGTAGGTTGAGAGTCTAAATCCCGTACAATAACCACTATTCTGTTGCATAAAATTCAAAAAAGATAAATCAATAATAGTAAATACTAGTAATATGCCGCAACACAATTAATGGACGTATTCATCCTTACCAAGAAGAGTATTGTCCCATCCATTGACCGTGGTAATTCTACCGAAGGACTCCAAAGCATCCCTGAAGTATTTGACCTGCATATTATTTGAAGTCATAAATTGTCATATTGTACTTCCAAATTCCAATAAATACTTTACTAGTTTACTTGGAAACGTAAGTCAACTCTAGATTCCAAATTACCTCATTCATGCACATGGTTTGTGTTTTCTCGTCTTTGAAGAGCTTCTCTACCACAATTTGGACAATTGCCAGAAGGTCCGTATTTGTACCAAGATTGTGCGTATACTGGTACATGGGATTGAAGTAATAAGTTAGACACAAGGCTCAATCATGCATAATTCTCAGAATTCAATCCATCAACAATGCTATCAAATATTGAAAAATAGATTCATTTATTACATATACATACCAGCTTTGTGAAGAGGATGCGAAAGCATCTTGATCCAATGTTCCTCAATGATGTCCAACCATGCTTTGTATCTTTTTTTCCATCTGCTTCTTGGACCTTCTCTCTCATGCAATGCATTGCCTCGTAGATCATTCTCATGGTTGGCTTTTTTCGCCATCCACAATCCGCAATGCATACACAACCGGATCCGTAATCTTCGTGACTCGTGTTACATCGTCCCAGAAGTGACGATCATTGATCAATGTATCCACTTTCCTCCCTCATTCTGTTTGAGCTTTGGGTATCTCGAACCATTCCCTTTGGCAACACATGGTTTTCAAACCCGTCTTGTATTGTTAAAGGCTCTGCATCACTATAAAATTGATTGCAAAACATATGATGCCATGCTTCACCAGTTCACCATTGCACACCCGCCTCATCAAAGCCAACACTTTGGAATGATTGTAAATGAAGATGGTGATCATCTGTGCTTGCTCCACCACCTTTGGGACAAGTTTCCTCTTGCTGAAGTCCTTTAATATCAAATCAATACAATGTGCATCACACGGTGTCCAAAAAGTATCGTAGCTGGTAGAATTCATTATTGTTTCACATGCTTTCTTGAAGTTGCTGCCATTGTCTGTGACAATCTGGACAATGTTCTCCTTCTCACGTCCTTGATGATGTCCTTCATCAACTTCAATAGGTACTTATGTTCCTTCACATGCTCGGATGCATCAACGAACTTCAAAAAATGGTCTTCCTATCACAATAAATGAGGAAGTTGATGATCTGCTTCCTCGTGTAGCTCGTCCACCCATCGCACATTAGCATCACCCCATACTCTGGCCATCACCTCCTCATCTCAATGATGTACTCGTTCATCTCCTCCTCCATCTCAAGATACTTGTTCATTATCTCCTTAGATGTGGCGGCATTCACTCTCGTTCCGACGACGACGATCTCGTCGATGGCATGCTGTAAAAATGGTCCACTAGCAACATTTGCTGGAATGCTCTCCTCAAAAAAGAACTTGTTGATGGCGTTGCCCACTTTCTCCCAGTCATTTGTGAACATTCCCTTCACGGCCTTTTACCTTGGATCCTTGCTTGACTTGTATTGCATGGATTCACTCCTCATCAAGAAGGGCTCAACTCCCTCCCCCTTGTGTTTTTTGGTGGATGGTGGTACTGGTGCACCTCTAGAACCACTCCCATTGCCACCAACACCATAGATGTCGCCTCGTGCACCACTGAGTTCTCTCCTCTCGAACTCGCTCCTCATAGATTCCATTGTTGTCCTTCTGTATGCCCTCCTCTCAGTTGCGGTCTAAATATCAGCGGGGTAGATAAAGTCATCGTCATCGGAATCGGAGAGGACAATGAACTCTTTATCGAACACTAATTCCTTGAATTGTGTATCCTTCTGGACCTCTCTACATCTTTGTTCTTCTTCACCAGGTTCCTCACATCTTTGGGACAACACATGCACTTGACAACTTTCGTGTTGTTTCCAACAAGATGTTGCTTCAACCTCGTACTCCCCCCTTCTCCCAACCTCTTCCCACATAAGTTGCAATGTGGTTTCGATTTGTTGCCATCCAAAGCGGTGACAAACCTCTAACCAATCTATCCATTGTCCCTCTGATCATCAAAATCATAATCGGAGTGTGAACCCATGAAGTTTATAGTTAAAACCTGTAAAGAAATTACACAACAAACATTCATGAGACATGGTGAGAACAAACAATTAATTGCTAATTATTTTTGTTTAATTTTTGGATTTATTATATCTATTATTTTTAACATGCTTAATATGCATAAAGTCTTGGATATTTAATGTTTAATGTTAGAAAATCGGAAGCGGAAGCGTAAACATGGAAAAGATAAATAACAAGAAGAAAGAACAACGGGATTTTACGTGGAACCCTACTCCGTGAGCAGCGGGATGAAACCACGGGAGAAGCCCTCAAAGGGGCGTGATATGCATTGCTTTTCTCTCTCAATGGATACAGGAGGTCTGGGGCTCCTTATATAGCCTCTCCAGATCCTTCAAGTCCCACCACTGGACGATGTGGGACTAAACACTGGATGGGGTAAATGGATCTTCTCCAGGATCCATTTACCCTGCTACAACTCATGACGCACATAACAAATACTCCAACACTCCCCCTCAAGCTGGAGCATGCAATGCTCAACTTGGACAAACAGAAAGATACTCAACTCAACGCTACAGGACACTACAGACAATATCAACCCATCGCGCACATTGCTGCAGTCGAGGACGTTGCTTCTCATGTAGTGCAGGTGAGGAGGACGAACGGGCTGGAGTGTGAGTCTTCTGAATCTCCTCTTCGAAGAGCATGTGCTCTGAACTGCGCCTGTCAGAGTCACTGCAACTGAAAAATGAGTCTCCTCGTCGGAGTACTCTGGCCCGCCACAACATGTGGATACTCCATCTCTGAAAAGGGCCGAACTGAATAGGCCGTGGCTGTGCAATCCTCGTCGGAGTCCACGGTCGCTGGAGAATGGAATCTGAAAATAGTCTCCTCTTCGGAGAACTGGGTCTCTCCCATCTGGCTCAGAGAATGGTGCACTGCTCTGGTGCACCTATGATACCACATGAAAAAAAACCCTTGCCCATATGGCATAGGGAATGGTCCTCTGCTCTGGAGTCCCTATGACTCACATGAAAACTCTGACCGACAAAACAAGAATAATGATGGGGACCACGAACAAATGATGACAACATATGCTCATCATATTGAGATGTTTCGATTTCTAAGAAAAAGCATCCTAGATCTAGAGTTGGGACGATCAATTTCATGACAAACCACACATGCAACACAAAACACAAAAATTAATTATAGATCGAATGTTTGATTCACGGAATTCATAAATTACTAATTTTTAGTTAACATAAAACACCATAAAATCTTGTTTTCTATGTCTAGAACATGCGATCTGAGTTTCTCCTTTCATAACTTAATTTAGTTTCACAATAAAACTAAAAAATCTCAAATTAATCCCCTTATATCTCACTAAATTCTTCAAATGTTACAAAAAAACTCAAGAATATGCAATACGTAACCAATAGGAACAAAACCCCTAAGAAATTTCCCTTGTTCTACGTAAAAATTGGAGAAGATATAGAGTTTACTTCAAAGAAGGAAGGGAGGGGCATTGGAGAACCTTGGAGAAGAGTTCACAACAATAAATCGAGTCCGTATATCCGATATCCTATAATTTGAAAGGAGAAATGATATCGATATCCTATCCTAACCGATACGGATATTCCTACCTTAGGATTAAATATGAGAGCAGTGTAATTGGATCTTGGAAAGATCCAATATTTATCCATTTATATACATTCTCTAACATTTTCCTAAAAGACCCACTAGTATAATTCTCTACTTTGACTTTATATCATTCTTAACCGTCAATTGCACATTTTCCTAAAAGACCCACTAGTATAATTCTCTACTTTGACTTTATACCATTCTTAACCGTCAATTGCTTTTTAATTTTCGACGTATCTAATTAGGATTCTTACTCTAATTCTTAGCCTTTTCTAACTTAGAGATACATTTTTTACTTCGTAAAAATCATACTTCATGTGTACGTGTTCCTAGTATTTGTCTTCCGTTTGCTAGCTCCTTCTTTGGTTCCTTTTTTGCTTTTTTATATTCAATTATTTATTTCACGTGTTCTTTATTTTGAAAAAAAATCTTAAAATTCTTTTCTTTTATCATGAATATATCTGGTAAGGTTTCATACAACCATTATTCCTTTCTTTGCCCTTGCATGTACTCTGGAGGCACTTAAAATCTCCTTACTGTCCTTTTTACGCAATCTATATATGTTTAACAGTCTCTTTGCAATGTTTGGTGCATCATGTTCATGTCACTTTCTTTCTCTTTTTAAAGATAATACAATTTAGTAGTGTCCAATATAAAAGGTTTTTTCTTGAATTTCTTCAGAATCTAAACTAATATCGGTTTCATCAGTAAAACTCTCTTGAAATGTCCCTGCAATCTTGTAGCAAGATAGAACTATTCTCCTATAGCTGAGTTGTCAATCTACGCCCTCTGGATCATTGTAAAAAGTGATCAAATTTTCCTCCTTTTTTTTTGAAGAAAGCATATAATATGAAAAAGGTTGTAGGCTACTGCAAATTAAGAATATTTGTTTTCGATCTGCATAACTGCAACCTCCATGTACAGTGAATATTACTGCATATTTTTGCACCCAAATGCATCAATTTTCTATGTGGGATCCTTTAAAACATAGAAAAAAAGTTCTATAGATCACGACACAACAAGAGCCGTGGCATTCTCTATCGCATTTCCACATAGAATATCTATTGACAAAAAAGTGACTCTAATCCGAGCCAACTAAAAATCCCAAATGAAAGCCAATGCCTTGATCCTATCAGTACAAAATACTCTCGGTTTGTCCCAATGTACAACCAAAAGCCTGAGGCACTCATGACCTCCACCCCGACAATCCTAACCTCCATGGAGACCTCCCTGGAGTCGCACAACAGAACAAATGCTTCACTTCCTCTCGAGCACGTGAACAATGGGGACACATCACATATTCCCCATAAATGGTTCTGGCTATGTAATCACTTCTCATCACATGACTGTCTCAGTAACAGAAGGAACATTGAGACCTCGGAGTTTCACATTTGAAGAACAAATGCTTTGCATCTTTCCGAGCACTTGAATAACATGGGGACATCACATATTCCCATTGGTTGGTCCTCTAGGTAATAACTTGTCATTACATGACAGTTTCTCAACAACCAAAGGAAATACCACTCAGTAAAGGAATGTTCCAGTTCCATATCCTCCTACCATCCTGATCCGAAATCGAAGGATAAAAAACGAATGATGCAGTAGAGAGAATCTTGTAAACCTTCTTGTCCTAGAACACCCCATCAAACCAACACCAGTAATCCTTCCTGTTAGAAGGGTTTCCTCAAGGTTTCCTTCTTATTCTCTTCTCATGGCTAACTCAAGTATCTGATACCTCTTATCCTACCAAACTCATGTTTAAGTCTTCATGCACAATAATGCTACCTCCCATTCCAAATTGTCTTCTTTTTGGAATAAAACAATTCAAAACCTATCATAGTCTTCTATAAAATTCGAATCTTCCTCCTAACCATCTTGCCCAGCACTTAAATGAGCTTGCTGGCGAGCGTGCATTTTATTATGCATTCCATTTCGTAGCTTGTTATCTGCATCCGTTCACCAAGATATGTGGGAGTTCTTGCCTTAATTAAAGCTGCATTTGGGTGTTAATGTAAGGGGAGTAGTTTTTTTACTCTCATAAGTTGCTCTTTGTAAGTATATTCATAAAGTTTTCTCTACACCACGAGGGCCCTGCAATGGTCATTACCAACTTCTCTTTTTGCATGTGCAATGCACCGCATCATTACGTAGCAAGCAGTAACTATTAAAATTTAGTTTTACTTCTGTTGGCACTTCTAATCTGCCATATACAATTGCAGTTCGAGGTAGTACCTAAAGCTGTAGTTTTGTTTGTGTTGTAATAATTTTTGTGACAGACTGTTGGCTGGCTTCTGTATTTACGACTTAGCCCACGCTACTTTTTACCATTCAATTTATTGTGAGGAGCTCTTTATTTCAGAAGATTTGTTTTAGTTGTGACAATGTAATCGTATCTAGTATATTTTAAAAATCACGCAGTATTTTAAGGACGACCATCGAAGGGCACGCGAGGCAGATGATGGCTTATTGTTTATGAAGGGATTACCTAATTTAATTATTTGTTAATTATTATCTTTAATTTTACAATATATTTTCTCTCTGGTGAATGCAGGGATTATATCCTGGCTATATTATATTTTTCGTTCAATCTGCATTAATGATTGCTGGATCTAAAGGTATTTATCCTTAATAATTATTATTGTCAAAAGAAATGGTGTTGCAAACTTAGTTTCTCATGTTTCTATTTTTAGCAAAAATCTCTTCTGAACGTATTAATAAGTGTTTTTTAACAGTTATATACAGGTGGCAGCAATCTCTCTCACAAAATGTTATGCTTAAGAATGTACTTACGCTGATCAACTTTGCTTACACCCTAATGGTTCTGAACTATTCATGCATTGGTTTCCAGGTTCGTATGGTCTTACTTTATTCTGTACTTAGAGTAGCACACAGCAAGTGATTTTTTGACCCTACTTTGATGAACCATTCCGGGCATGTCTGGTTGCTTGGTCACCAGGGTCACTTAATGCTGTCTAATCAAGTGCCCTTCATTATCTTCATATTTGTACATGTAAATCATTTTTTGAACAATGTTTTAAAACACAACTAGTAGTTGAGGACTAGGATTCAAATTTTACAATTTGACAAAAAAGGTCGTGGGGAGCATTCATGCGGATTTCTTGTTTGAAAGCGATGTATAGACTTCAAGGTTAAGGACTAGAATTCAAGTCTTGCACATGCTATTTTTTTAGACCAAATATGCTATTTTTTGGTAGAAGGTGATGTATAAACCTCGTAGTGGTTGATGTGTAAGACTCAATTTTATGTGAAAGGATTTTTAGAGGCACACAATATAAATGACTCTTTGTTTATCTATCTATAATGTGCTAAGCCTTCTCCCACTATAAGTAGGGTTGGCTACATGGATTCTTGCTCAAATCCATGTTGAAAGATTCGACTATTTTTTACGCTGGCTGTCGACTACCTAACGCAACCCCTGCAAGAGTGGGATTTGAACCCTGGTCTTTTGTGTGGTAGACACACTGTACTACCACCATGGTTCCAAATTTCGCGAAATTTCGACGAAATTTCGGCGAAATTTCGGTTGCGACACCCTACCGAAACTGAAATCGAAATCTCGATATATACCCTTCCTTCACAAATCTAGGCCGATTTTGGCCGAAATTGGCGAAATTTCGACGAAATTTCAAAATCGTTTCGTTTTTTCAACATCTCGAAACGAAATCGAAATCGAGATTTAAAACGTTAGACTACCACTAGACCACTAAGTGGGTTCTAAAACTAAATCATGATAAATGATGTCCAATTTTTAGCCAATAAATTATTGAAGAAGCAATAAATGAATGGGGGTAACTTTTGATCGAATGAATATTGATGAGATATTATTCATCTTTTCATATTTCTATGTATTTTCTTTTCTTTCTGTCTCTATTATGTAATTTTCCCAAACAAGTTTCTCTTCTTATATAAGAGAATCATTTGGCCTCATAGATAAGCAATTCATCCGTTTCTCTCCATATAGTATCAGAGCGGCAGTCCTAGAACTGAGTTCTCGTACCCCGTGCCCTACCCCACCCATTGTTCTCTTCTTCGTCTCAGCTCGTGCGCCCTACGGAGCCCTAGAAAGGTCACTGGCGAAGCCACCGGGCCTCCTACCTGGCAACGCTGCTGCCAGAGCCCACCAGGGCCATCGCTATCGTCGCCTTGGCCCCTCTAAGGGCTACTGTTGTGTTGCAAAGGCTCCCGCGGCCTTGCTGAGCGTTGTGCTGCCGCCAAGGCCCCCTAGGGCCCACCAACATGCCCAAGATCACCGCCAAAGCCCCGTAAGGTCGCCATGATCTCATTCATCGGTGTTTTTGTGTTCGAGGGTCTATTTTCGGTCTAATTTTGGTCGAAGAAGGGTGATTTCAGACCTCTAGAACACCTCTCAACCCCTCACAAGATTGAAGAGGATGGTTGTATAAGTCTACACGTACAATATATCCGTTTTTATGATCGTGTAGACTTCTCAAATCGGTCTACTAGCCAGTTGAGTTCTATTTCGGCCCATCTGCCACATGTTGTCTAATAGGCCTTTCCACCCATTTAGCTAAATTCAAAACAAAGCCAATGCACCTCGCTTCTAATTTACCAAAGTATGCGAGTAAAATTATAGAAAGGAGCGGACAACAATTAAGGTTTGAAAATTGGGAATGAATAAGAATGTCAGTACACAAGCTTATCTATGATTACTTGCATATTTAGTCATCCCATTATTTTATCTGTAGGGCCATTGTGGGATTGCTAAGAAGTATGAAAATATGAAATAGTGTGCACAACATAAATCAACACTTACAACAACAATTCCTTTTCCGACATTTAAGTAGGATCGACTACATGGATTTTTTGCCTCCATTCAGATCTACTTTGGGCCATTCTCAGGTTTAACTCTAAATAACTAAGATCCCTTCAGATAGTCTTATTTCAACACCTTTTGGGCCGTCCTTGCCCTCTCTTAATCGGCTTAACATCCTGAATCTCACATCTTCTAACTGGTGCATCGACCGACCTTTGCAAATGACCAAATCATCTTAAGCGGTTTTCTCTCATCGTATCCTCTATCGGAGCTACACCAACTTTCCTTTTTATCACATCATTTCGATTTTGATATTTCTGTGTATGACTACACATCCACCTTAGCATTTTCATTTCAAAGCTTGCAAGGGTAATATCAATGATATATATATATATATATCGATGAAATATCGTCGATATCAGTTGATATCCGAGAAATTTTCTACAGAAACCAATCATTTTTGAGTGATATGGCTCAATATGGCGATATAGTACAAAATTTCTCGAATATCGACCGATATCCCTGATATTTCGTCAATATGCCCCTGAACCGCCACCTAGTACTTTGACCCAGTTTTTACCACATGTGTTTATTTACAGGTCTCTCTCTGTTCCCCCTGTTCATATGCTGTCCCTATCATCCAATACACCTCAGGTATGTAATGAGCACATTGTTTCTACTGATAGCACTTTTGAGTTGTCCATGCAACATGATTCTTTACGGGCTGAGCATGTATCCTCTCAGGAGGGTAGTTTACATATTCAGGAGGTGGTAGATGATCTCGATGTGCCTATTGCTTTACGAAAGCAGAGATGTACTTATGCTACATATATTCTTGCAGCATAGGTCTCCTTGAGCAGACTTTAGAGGACTTCAGGAGATTTACTGTGGCACTTTCAGCCGTGGAGTTATCACAGACATATCAGGATGTACTACAGGCTAGTCAGTGACGTCTTGCCATGGAGGAAGAGATGACCGCACTACAGTCGCGTAACACTTGGAGCCTTGTTACAGCTCCATTGATGCATCAGTTATGGGACGCAATTGGTTGTTCACGGTGAAGCACCGAGCAAACGGCTGTGTAGATCGCTACAAGGTGAGACTTGTGGCACATGGGTTCACCTATACTTATGGGGTGGGCTATCATGATACTTTTCTCCAGTGGCTAAGCATTTTACTCCGTGTATACTTCTTTCAATTGCGGTGACACGAGTTGGCCCCTCTATCGGCTTGATGTGAAGAATGCTTTTCTTTATGGTGACCTACAAGAGAAGGTTTACATGCAACAACCACCTGGGTTTGCTGCTGAGGGGGAGTATCGGAAAGTTTGCAGGCTTCATAAGACGATCTATGGCATTAAGCAGAGTCCAAGAGCATGGTTCTAGAAGCTCTTAGACCTGATAGAGCAACATGGGTTTGTGAGATCGACTGCCGATCATTCACTTTTTGTTTAGAGGACTCTGTTGGAGTATAAGGTGTATGCACCTATTGTGTTGTAGCAGGGTAAATGGATCCTGGAGGAGATCCATTTACCCCATCTAGTGTTTAGTCCCACATCGTCCAACGGTGGGACTTGGAGGCTCTGGAGAAGCTATATAAGGAGACCCAGACCTCCTGTATCCATTGAGAAAATGCAATGCATAACATGCCCCTTTGAGGGCTTCTCCCGTGGTTTCATCCCGCTCCCCACGGAGTAGGGTTCCACGTAAAATCCCGCGTTATTCTTGTTCTTTATTTCTTTTTCCATGTTTATGCTTCCGCTTCTGATTTTCTAACATGGTATCAGAGCGGGTTCGTTTCTCGAGGATTTCATAGTGTTCTTCATTTTGATTCGAGATTCGATTATTAGTTCGTTCTTGAAGATGAATTTTTATGAAGTTATGTTCAAGATCTATACACGTCTGGTTTAAGTCTGATTATCATGTTTTGGAGCTGTTCAAGAAATTCTAGGGGTTTTCCATTGAAACCCTAATCCATGCTCCAGTATCGTCATCCAGGCTGTGCCCACGCCTTTCTCTAACCTGGCACGATCTTCGGAAAAAAGGGGCAGCAACAAGCCCCAGTCTCGCTGCACGCGCATAGATGCACGTGCACACCATCCGCATCGCGTGCCCTCCAAGGCGGCGCGCCAAGGAGCCGAGCCCCTTCCTAGCGCGATGCCCCCATCGCCTTTTTTTTCCTTCCAGATCTGCAGCAGGAGAACGCCAACACGCGGCGCAAAACCCTAGAAGCCGCCCCTCCAGGCGGTATCCAATGCCGCACTCCAGTGCTTGCGCCGCCGACTTCTCCCATACGGTCTCCAGTTTCTCCCGCTCGTGCGGGCGCGCCATCGCGCTCACCTCCCGACGGTGCACCCATGTCCAGTCCAGGCGACGCCACTCGTAACAAAAAAACGAAGCCTCCAAGTCCTGCGCACGAGAGATGCGTAATTCCAGTCCAACGTCGCTCTATTCCAGGAAGCGGCAAACGGCGGCGAGCTTCCGCCTCTCTCGCGCGATCCCACGCGCTCTCCAGACCGCAACAACACCGCGCGACCCCAGGCACCAAGGTACCAGGAGAAAGCCCTTCCCTATCTTGGCGGTATCGTGGCGCTCCCTTCCAGAATCTTCGACCTCCATCGCGGTGTTCCCTCCAGCCAGGGTCGACTTCCATCACGACCCTGCCGCAGGCGGCAAGATCCCCAGACCCTTTACTCCTTGCAGCGACGCGAGCATCTCCCTGCCAATCCCTTGGGGCGGCGGCGTCATTTATAACGGGGATCCCTTTCATGGGAACCCTAACGGGGGCGCCTGCAATTTATTATTAAAAAAATATGTTATTTGTTTAGAACCCAAGGGGGCTGCGGCCGAGAAAAAAAAGAAGGGGGGGGGGAATTTTTTTAAAAAGGTGGGCCAGTTGCTGTTCGGGCCAACAAAAAAAAGATAGAGAGGGAGGAGATGTTATGTTTAAAAAAAACAAACAAAGAAAGAAAAGAGACGCGTACACGAAAAAGTCGTACGCATACAAAAAAATTTCTTTGAAAGAGTCGCATACAAAGAAAAGCCGTATGCAATTTTGCAAAAAAAATGTTAAAAAAATGGCGGCATATATAAAAAAAAGAGGAGAGAGAAAAGCCGCAAGAAATTTCTGTGGATATTCATGTTTACCCCTATTTATCTTGTCTTCTCCCAACTTTGTCGATGTCATTTTCCGACAAGTATGGGAGAAAGGGGGAGTATATGTAGAGTCACAGGTCTTCTTCCAGCCATATTCAGATGTTCGAGATTCACATGCAGATTTCCAGACCATTCAGATTCCAGACTCTACAGTTGTTCAGACTTGACGATTGTCTTCCGAGTCCTTAGTTTCAGACACGCACGAGTGTGCGGTCATTTTCAGATGAGCATATGTTGCCATCATTTGTTTCACGGTCCCCATCATTCTTCTAGTTGTCAGGCCAGAGTTTTCATGTGAGCCATAGGGACTCCAGAGCAGAGGACCATTCCCTTGAGGGCAAGGGTTTTCATGTGGTATCATAGGTACACCAGAGCAGTGCACCATTCTCTGGGCCAGATGGGAGAGACCCAGTTCTCCGACGAGGAGACTTCAGGCGCAGTTTAGACTCGATGGTCAGATTTCGAGTCTTCAGTCAACTCACACTCCATCCCGTTCGTCCTCTTCACTTGCACGACATGAGAAGCAACGTCCTCGACTGCAGCATGTGCGCGTTGGGTTGATATTGTCCGTAGTGTCTTGTAGCGTTGAGTTGAGTTTCTGTCTGTTTGTCCAAGTTGAGCATTACATGCTCCAGCTTGAGGGGGAGTGTTGGAGTATAAGGTGTATGCGCCTATTGTGTTGAAGCAGGGTAAATGGATCCTGGAGGAGATCCATTTACCCCATCTAGTGTTTAGTCCCACATCGTCCAACGGTGGGACTTGGAGGCTCCGGAGAAGCTATATAAGGAGCCTCAGACCTCCTGTATCCATTGAGAAAATGCAATGCATAACACGCCCCTTTGAGAGCTTCTCCCGTGGTTTCATCCTGCTCCTCACGGAGTAGGGTTCCACGTAAAATCCCGCGTTATTCTTGTTCTTTATTTCTTTTTCCATGTTTATGCTTCCGCTTCCGATTTTCTAACAGACTCAAAGAAGTATAGTTGCCATACTTGTTTATGTTGATGATATCAATGTTACATGGGATGACGTGTAGGGCATCCAAGCTGCTAAGGATTTCCCAGGTCAGCAGTTTGTGACCAAGGACCTTGGTAGCCTATGCTACTTCCTTGGACTGGAGTTTGTCAGAATCCAGTGAGATCTAGTGATGACCCATAGGAAGTACGTTACAAATCTTCTTTCTGAGACAGGCATGGCAGATTGCAGACCTGCTACTGCTCCCATGGAGCCGAACATGAGGCTATATGTTGGTGATACTATAGAGGTAGATAAGAAGAAATACATGGAACTCGTTGGGAAGCTCCTTTATGTGACTATCACCATGCCAGATATATCCTTTGCAGTGAGCAAAGTGAGTCAGTTTATGGATCAGCCTAGATAGGCACATCTGGATGCAATCCATATGATTCCGAGGTATCTGAAGGCCTCTCCTGGCATTGGTTTTCTTTTCAGCAAGGGTTTATCCCTTGCCATTACAGCTTGTGCAGATGCAGATTATGTAGGATGTCCCAGGGATATGAAGTCTACTTCTGGCTTTGCAGTGTTCATAGGGAATTTCTTGGTATCATGGAAAAGTAAGAAGCAGATAGTGGTTGCTAGATCCAATGCAGAATTAGAATACATGGCCATGACACATGATAGTACAAAGATGATGTAAAATTGAGGTGCCTCTTCCCATGCACCTCCAATGCGACAACCAGGCTGCACTCTTCATCATCAACAACCCGACTTTCCATGAGAGGACCGAGCATATAGAGATGGACTGTCACGACACTCGCGACATGATACATAAGGGTCTCATCTCTGCTACTCATGTTAGCTCAGGAGATCAGACATCAGATGTACTTACCAAGGTTTTAGCCAGAGGATCTTACCAGAGATGCTGTTCCAAGCTGAGTATGATAGATATCTATGCTCCAGTTTGATGGGGAGTGTTGAGATATTTGTTATATTTCTTATCTTTATGTATTTTCTAGTTTGTCTGTCTTTTCTATGTAATTTGCCCAACATGTTACTCTCCTATATAAGAGAACCCTAGAGCCTCATGAATAATCAAGTCATCATTTTCCCAACAATGACCTTTGCAAATGCTCACTATGCGAAATGGGATGAAATGGGAAAAACATGTGACTAATATCACCAATATCGTGGGGAATATATAACTAAAAAACAAGAGGAATTTTCACTTTTTTGCACAGCTTTGAAATTTCAGCGGTAGCGGTGATATATCACTGATACCTGGAAAAAGTATATTCTGTTTATTGATATCCCTGAATTGGCGATAATTACATATTACAGGCTTGTCACCGATATTTAATGCTATGGATTCCACACCACTTGCATCTCTCGAGAAGTTTTATATATAGGTCTGACTCCATTGGTTTTTTCTCCAATGGAGGATAGTCCTTCAGGATCGTTTCGAACCATGTAAATCCTTATTTTGTTCTTTTTTTTCTATTGTGTTGCATACTATTTATATTTCATCAGGCTGTAGTATACTTGTACATGCTGGTGACAATGTTGGCCGAGACATTTGGCACTAGGTGGTGGTGGTGGTCTTCCAAGAAGCAGGACGGTGGTGGGGGGCGGGTGTCGGTGTCTAGGGTCATTGCCTATTTGGTGTGTTGATCAGAATATCAATCCAGGATCTCTGTTTGAAGTCATGTTGTAGGAGAAATAAATGTATTGTATGATGGGAGCCTTATCCGTCTTACATAGGAAGAGGAGGGGAATATCACAATCCTAAAGATGGAAAACAATCAAGGTTCAGGAAAGCGGTATGCGTATGCATTCGGACAAGTCACTGATCCCGATTAAGCAATATGCGGGGGCATATGCGGGGTATATGCGGTTCTAGCGGGTTCTTAGTTTTTTATTAAAAAATAAATAAGTATTTACAAAAGTGACTACAACTAAACTAAATTTATATATAGTTGTGGTCCAACAGAAGATCCTTGAAAAATGACTTTCATATAGATCGTAAAACAATCTTTATCAATCAAATATTAATACTTCAATAGAAAAGTTAACACACATAATAATTGACAACAATCACCAAAATATGTAAGTATTCGAAAGAAAACCGAAATTTAACACAAATAACATTAGTAATGTACTACTTAAAATAGCATAAGAAAACAGAAATGTTTAAGCGACAATATTCTGACCGGTTAACTCCAATATGTGCAGGTGAGAGTTGTAACTCTGTATGTCTACTAAATTCTTGATACGATGGTATGATGTGCTTCTTAATAATAAATTAAGCGGGCTGACTTTTGTTGCAACTTGTATACCAATGTATGTGAATATATATTTGCATAAATGCCTCTATTGTTGAATTATAATGTCATTTATCTCCATCCTTATATTTATTACTAATTCTCCATTAAAAGTACCAAACTCTATATATACCTATATATTGCATTCAAAATAACTATGAGTTGACTAAATTAGTTTGCTAAATTATTAGTACATTATTCGTTTTCTTCCTTCGTGTTTACTCCAATCTCATAGTATGACTGTTTCGACGATGGATTTAAATGGTGATGGAATACTTGGTTGACATACATACAAAAATAAGGAATAAGGGTAAAATTAGGGTGCAATGTTATCTAAATTATGTCACATGAACAAATTCTGATAAGTGACACAAATCATACAATAAAAAACGCGGCACAAATAAAAAAACGTGGCACAAATCATGCTATAACACACATTTCATACATTCATTTGACACATTTCAGAACAATAACATAAAAAAGTGGCTTAAAAATCACATATAAAAAATCACATATAAAAAATCAATCACATAAAAAATCACATATAAAAAAATGACATAAAAATCACTTTTAACCCAAAGCAGACACACATAGGGCATATGCGGCCGCATAGCCCGCATATACGGCCTGCGTAAGAGCCATGTGCGCATAACTAGGGGCTTCATGAAAGCGGTGCGGTGAAGGTGCCACACACACATATGCGCGTATATACGGCCGCATAGACCGCTTTCGTGAACACTGAAAACACTAACTAAAGAGTACAAGAAATATAATAATAACATATAAAATATGGAATCAACTCTCTATTATCTCATCAGTTAAAATGGGCGTACATCCAATGGCAAAGCTGTCGTGCTGGAGGGTATTCATTCATCGATTGGGAGTGAAATAGGGAGGGAAGGAAGATGATCGACATGTAGGAGGTGGAAGTCTTGGACGTAGAAGTTGTTTCAGGTATCTGGAGACAACGAAAGTGCTCTATGTGATAAAAAGGATATATATAAGCAAATAAATAAATATACATATAAATATAACTGAAAAACTATATATATATAAATGCAAAGGAAAATAATTGAACTTGGTGCAAAAACTATAACATTATTCCATACGTTGCTTATTTAAGATGCATTTGGACTGGATCAATATTGGGTCATACCTGCACTTAGATCTCGCATGGCAGTCTTCTCCATCCCTTTTGCATGACTCTTCATCCAATTTCTTGCTTGTTTGAAGCAGGACATTGGATAAACATACCAAATTCCAAATAATTTAACCGGTAATTCTCAATTTACCTTTTATTGGTTCAACATTATTTTCTGTCTTGACACTGAGTGTGTAAAGAAATAAGTTGGGAAAAGTTCTGTTGAGGAGTTGGTAATTAGTGGGACTTGAACCCTGATCCGTTGAGGAGTTGGTAATTAGTGGGATTTGAACCCTGATCCTTTGGTTGATAGGCATATTGCTCAACCACTAAATGTTGAAATGGGTTCAAGTTGAGAAGAAGTTGGTTGAATAGAACAAAAGATAAAATGAAGAGACATTTAATGTGGTTTGGACGTTTGCCGTGGACAATTGGAACTTCTAACTATTGGTGGAGCATTTCGATGATGAAGCTTACTGAAGGGCTTTGAAGGGTTAAAGCAATACCGAGAGGAAATTGATAGCATCTGATTTGCTTATTTGGATTTAGGTTTAAGCATGACCCACGATGAAATAAAATGGAGCAAGGATTCCGTGTGGTGCCCTAAGCAACATGAGAAGGGGGCTGGGGGCTGGGTTTTGATGCATGCTGGAGTGCCAACTTGATCGAATTTTGATATAGTTGGAATGAAGGTAGTGCAAGAGTTGATTTTATTTTTTATTGGAGTATCAACTTAGGATTGTCGAATCTTTTTATTTCTTCTTTGAGGGTTGACTTGTAATCCTTGCTAAAGGGCCTGATTCATCCATCTCGTTTTCTCTGATTCATCCAACTTGATCGAATTTTGATATAGTTGGAATGAAGGTAGTGCAAGAGTTGATTTTATTTTTTATTGGAGTATCAACTTAGGATTGTCGAATCTTTTTATTTCTTCTTTGAGGGTTGACTTGTAATCCTTGCTAAAGGGCCTGATTCATCCATCTCGTTTTCTCTGTGAAGAGAAATAAGAGAACGATTTGAATTTGGGAAGCATAATTGGACTGGTGCATCCTTATTCACCTCTATGAAGGGAGTAAGGAGAAGGAGATGAGAACAACTTGAGTTTGAGAAATAGCATGGGACTCGTGCTTATTTTGCCACCTTGTTATCTAATAGATTCCGGTCTATACTTCTTCTCATCTGTTTCCAATTGAGCCGACACTCGTCCTTTTTTTCCATGATCTCCATTCCGTTACCTTTCCTCGTCCTGTCACCATCATCTTCCCAGTCTGCGACTGGCTCAGTTTTAGTTTCATTATGTTTCACAAACTTGTTTGGTTGTTCTAGACAACGAGGTTGACATTTTTTTATAATCAATGGTAATCGTCAACTAGACAGGATCCAAAATGACATGATAAAAAGCATCTTAGTTTGCGAGCGCAATTTCTGTGATTTTTTCCCACCACCTCAGTTTGCTTTTATTCTTTCAACAAGTATATAAACTTGTCGTTTTTGCCTGTGCAGGTACTGAGCCTGCATGAAACTCTAGCTTCGTATAGTAGTGTGTACTATGTAGGAACCATTGTTCCAATTATATTTATCTTCTTGGGCTCTGTAATCAATCCTGCGAAGCCTAGCAGGCCTAAGAGTCGCAAGGACCAATGAGCAGCTGATTCCCAACAAATGGAAAGCATCACTGGATGACTTGCAATTATGCGTTTAAATTTAGGAGGAATATAGAGTGGTTCCTATTATCGCGCAGCATTTAGCACTTTTGTGTTGTTGTGGTTCTGGTCCCTTTGTTTAATGTCATTGTTTGTTCTTGGCTTTTGTGCGCTTACGAGAGGTACATTGAGATCTAATTTATGCTAGAGAAACTTATTGTAGGAATTCTTGGTGTGGGAAAACGTTCCCCTCGTTACATTGTACAAACTCTGATTCTTATGGACCTCTAATAAACCAAATATTTCTGTTGCCTTTTGAATTTCAAAAAGGATATATATATGGCAAAACTTGTAGCTACCGCATGTGATGTTTTTAATCAGTACATCTTTTTTGCTCTCTCGGGTTGCAAATGCAATATAATCACAAATATTCAAGTTATGCTGCCCGAGAAGTTGACTGCTTTTTGGTAGAAATGATGCCGGCTTTCCTCTCAAGGTTGAACTACTGGTTGAGTGACGTGTTGATATCTGACAATTTTTTAGACATGGACAATCTGTTATTTTTCCATTTTTTGGACGCGGTAATGGTTCTTTGTTCGTTCAGCTATTTGTGTTCTATATGCAAGTTGGGGGTCCAGACTCAAACAAGAACCAAGGAAATGAATAATAAATTGTTCGATTTGCCGCACCGCATCATGTTATTCATGTGATATATTGCTTCTCTGCCTCAAGGATATGTGGCCCACTGAACTTGGTATAAGATTTTCTTCACTCATTCTCTGACAAAAACCAAGGAAACTGTCATATTTATTACGATAATCTCATCAGGTGTTCCATTACATTTTGTCAATATCATCGGCTTTCATGAAAGAAAAATAAACACTACGTCGCGGATGCTGATACCACCAAGGTATGCTTACCAACTCTTTTGATTATTTGAAGCTTTAAATGTGTTTTCACAGGAACTTCTCCAGACCATAAATCAGATTCTGGGGAAAGTTTGAAGTAATTAAGAGCTTGACAACATGTCGAAAGTTTATGACCAGATAGGGAATGCTCATTACCTTCAGTCGCACCACTTTTCTAATGGCAAGCAACAACCCAGGCATGCGAGATTGCACGCTTGAGACATCGTGTTTCACTATATACACCTGAAGCAACTGCATTTTCGGTATTTGTTGCGCAGCTTTGGAACTGATAATGGATGGGAATTGAATCAGGTATATGTACCTCTCCTGGACCTGAAAAATGAACCGCAGTGCTTTTGCTTTGTCAAGAATCTATGTTAGATACCGTATTGTTTGATATCAGTAGTGTGAACTGTACTCACTGGTTTATCTGACAATTGATTTTCTCGGTTGTATATCTGACCGAGGTTTGATAGATTGGTTGCGATTTGGTTAGCCTCAAATGATGGAAGATCCTGCCAGTTGTGCAAACAAAGGAGTGTTGCAGGTCATCACTTTCCAGAAGTCAATGACAAATGAAGTCATATTAAGTCATACTGATGGGGAGGGTTTTGATTTGACGATCTCGGCATTCTTGTAGTGGAAGGAAGCCTGGATAGCAGCCTGTTGGAGAAGAACGGAGCCGATTGATGATGTAGGAGCTACCAATCAACCCTGCCAAGAATGCAAAAATCAATTGAAGGAATCGGATGAAGGAAGACGTGAACATCCATAACGATAATATCAAATGGATTTAATAGCTAACCATGCCGGCCTTCTGGCAGAATGTAGACAGATCGGATATAGTGTCAAGTTTGATTTTGGGAACGTAAACCGCGCTACTCAGGCCAAAGGCAGCTGTCTGATGTACATAATCTAGATTTACAGTACCGTTTTGGAGGATATAAAAAGATCATCATTCACATTAATGAGCTTCTATTTAGAGGTGCCCAAAGTAGAGTGTTCTGTGAAATCAACCACCACACCAGTGGCCTTGGTCTAATCATCAACAAGAAAAACCTCAAAACTTATAAAAAACTGGACAAAGAAAGATGGGACAAACTGACAAATTTCTTACCAGCACCTGTGAAATGAATCCAAGAACCATAGTCAGATCAGTGATGATGGGAATCTCCAAGGGCTCCTCCATGTTTGCTATCAGTTAACATTATTGATTATGCAATCAACGTCAAGACTCACATCAACTGAAGTTTTTCCGTCTTTAGCATGACTGGTATTTGGTGCTATATATATTCCATTTCACAGGAGGATTGATCTTATTTAAGAGCCAACATTGGTGCCTTCATTTAGTACTTTGCTCGGCATGAAGAAGATAGTACCAAAATAGGAAGCTAATATATTCTCAATTACGGGTAAGAACTAAGAACCATTAAAAAAGAACACACATTATTGAATGTTTCCTCATTTAGTTGTCGGATAAGGTCCCCTTATCCCGGGACAAGAGAATTTTATCTTGAGATAACTATGTCCAGATAAAGTAGTCACATTTACAATGTATCTCTGTTTACAGTGTATATCTCTTACCCCTCTTAAAAAAAAGAGTTGATTTGTTGTGGGAGTTTCAACCATTTTTTTAGGCGGGGTCCACATACATCAACTGCAAATTCTTTTATATGGGTAACACATTTTAGAGTTATTTTTATTCACCCTTGCTTAAAGAAATGAATTTTACCTCACGAACCTTAAAATCTTTGTAAATTACATGCTTGATCATGTAAACATCGAGATTATTCCCTCGACCCCATAAAGTTGCTCTGTCTTAGACAATGAACCCTCCATCCATGCGCCGTGTTCTTTCCAATCTAACCAAAGTACATAGGTTTAAACCATGTACAATCGGATCGCCAGATGCTGATCATGTGTCATGGATGGAGTCTTAGGCGGGAAGGCTCGGATATAGAGACATTCAACGTGAAGTCCTCCCATTTCCCATTCCTCTTCGACCTCTCCCCTTACTCTTCGAAGCCATCACCCTCACCGTCTCTGCTTCGACATTCCTATTTCGTACAGCACCACTTCCTCTTCGGCCCCACCCCCTTCCTCTTCGACTCCATCGCCCTCATTGACCCTGCTCTGAATTCATAGAATCAACTTTTATTCCAGGAAACTCTTGTGACTCGTCTAAATTGAGGTCAGACCAGTTTAAGGTTTCATGAATTTAGGGAATGAAGGCCAAATGGATTAGGGTTTCTAACACAAGGGTTCTTTATTCTTGGTTTCTAACATGTAAATGCTAGGGTTGCTCTGGTGGACACGAAGCTATCCTGACCATGTGCATCGAGTTTGGAGGTCACTTCGAATGGAGCGGGAATAAAAGGAGAGAAGTATATGCTTGGAAAAGAAATGAGGATTGAGATCGATCCATACACCACCTCGTGGTTTGCCGTTATTGAAGAAATCTCTGATGTCATAACATGGCATCCAAGTGTGTGATCACTTCGAAATACAAAATTCCTCACAAAAGAGGGAGCAAGCTCGCAGAGAACATGAACGAGAAAGAGATGATGGAGATGTTTAATGCGCACATCGATAGAATAGAGGTGGATCTCGTGGCGGAGATGACCGACATAGAGACCCTGAGTTACTACCAAGTTTAGGAATCCTTAGCAAGAAGAACAAAGTTGTAGAGGTCGATCCCATAGTGGTTGTGGATAATCATAAAGGGAACCTCAGAGACACAATGGACCCCAGTCCCAGGATGTTGAAGCTGATCATGGTTGTGTTGAAAGCTGTAAGATGACCTTAACCTTTACATATGACCAACTGGACTGTAACATGGGTGAGGAAAGAGTGGGTGAGAAGGTTTGGAAGTGGCTTGATTCCGAAGTATCAAGATAGTTGTCTCCATGGTATTGTTATCTCCTACGCGTGCAATAATAAAAAATATTAAAGATGGTTGTCTCCAGCTTCTCTCCATATTCACTCTTTGTTCTAATGACGATCCTTCAAATAGGGTGATTGAAGCTCAAATATAACCGTTGGGAAGTGAGTGTTATATCAGACCATTCAGTTCCAATGGTCTGCAAATTGAGGGTAAAATAGGGTATTGCACCATTGACCACCACCTCTACCCATCAACTTATACCAACCAGTCAGCACAAGAGAAGCGAGAGAGAGAGAGAGAGGGAGAGGGAGAGCGAGAGGGAGAGAACCATCATCTTGTGTGCATCACTTGTGTGTACGCGCGAGTTACATTGATTGTGTTGGCAGAATTTAGATGCTTCACATGGGTAAGTTGGGGTTTCTCCTCCTTTGGGCTGCAGATTGGGGAAGATAGTACCTCAATGATGCCATATGCTTTGCTTCTCTCTCTCTCTCTCTCTCTCTCTCTCTCTCTCTCTTCTTTGGCGAAGAAGGCTGGTTTGCAAAGAGGAGAGCTTGGGAAGTGGATGGCAAGATGGCTGGTGATTGCATCAAGTTCATGAGTTGGCCAAGGGATCCTTATCTCATCATAGATGAAGAGAGATGGAGAGAGATCGGTGGTGAAGCACGTGCAAGGCATGTGATAGACAAGGCCCTATTCCGACTCACTGGTTTTGGTCCTACTACTAGTAACTGACAGTCAACATTCTCCTATTACATGCTACAAACAAGTCCATATTACTCCATATGCCAATTTAATCATGAGAAGTGAGATGATAGTGAAACTACTTATTCATGAAATATAGACTCGATTCTATGCTTGAAGAAAAAGCGAATGATTTGCGAATGATTCAACAAATCATTTATGTTCAATCGTTTCTACGAGCTTATAAAACAATGTTCTAGAGTTGTACTTAAGGCTATAGATAGCCTTGTGCAACTTGCAAACCATATGAAATTCCTCCTCAATGGTGAATCTCGGTGGTTGCTGCATTTACACCTCTTCTTACAAGATGCTATGAAGGAATGCATTCTTCACATCATGTTGGAAAAAAGATCAGTCCTTGATAATATCAATAGTAAGTATAATTCATACTATCGTAAGTTGAGCAACATGAGAGAACATGTCATAGAAATCAACCCAATAACTCTTAGTACCACCTTTTGCCATTAATCTTGTCTTATATTATTCGAAGTTGCCATCGAAACAATGCCTAATTACAAAATCCATGTATGCATCCCACAACCATCGCATCTATAGTTGCCCAATAAGAGTCCATGTGCTTATAGACTAAAGAGTGAACATATTTTCTTGCATGGTCAGTCCATTTATCATTAAGAAGTGCCTCACGATATGTCATGTGATCACAAATACATACATATATATATATATATATATATATATAGGAGATATTTCCAATGAGGTGCACCTTTCCTGGGTGCATGGAAAGCCCGCCATCCTAACCATCCGTAGTCAATCTGATGGTTATCATTAATGGCTCGTTATCTATATTTTTTAAATGTCGAAAAACCCATTATGGTCATTTTGGTATATTCTATATTTAGAATGCAACAAAATATCTCCTTAATTATCTCACATCTCTCTCTCTCTCCTGTCTCTCTCTCTCGATGACGACTCTCTCTCTCCTGTCTCTCTCTCGACGATGGCATGTGGGAGGAGGCTGCTCCGACGTCCTCCATCGCCTCCCCCAACAGATCACGTTCACCTACGTCGCGAAGATCATCGATGGCGGCATGTGGGAGGAGGCTGGTCGATTCCACAGGTTCAAACGTCGGAGATCGTGCTGGTGGATGTGAAGGTAAGCGGGGAGGGGAGGAGAAGGTTGAAGGAGTGCGTGAATGGAGGTGTGTGGGCGGAGGAGGACGTGCATGGAGGAGGTGGGTCGTGGAGGAGAAGGGCGGAGGAGGTGCGGGTAGATAGGATGCTGGAGATGGAGGGCGTGCCCAGGTTTTTACAATATAATGACCTATTTTGCAATCTCGAGTTTTTTTTACAATCCCAGATCGTATTTTACAATAGCATATCATCTTTTTACAAATTTCAGACTGTTTTTTTACATTTATAAGCATGGAGGAGGTGGATCATGGAGGAGACGGTTGAAGGAGTGTGTGAATGGAGGTGTGTGGGCGGAGGAGGACGTGCATGGAGGAGGTGGGTCGTGGCGGAGGAGGTGCGGGTAGAGAGGATGCTGGAGATGGAGGGCATGCCCAGGTTCTTACAATATAATGACCTATTTTGCAATCTCGAGTGTTTTTTTACAATCCAGATCGTATTTTTACAATATAAATGACATATTTTGCAATCTGAGATTGTTTTGCAATCTCGAGTTTTTTTTTACAATCTCATATCGTATTTTACAATTGCATATCATTTTTTTACTAACTGTGATCGTATTATACAATGCAGGATGCAAAATTACAACAGGGATTCGAATTTTACAAAGATGCTTGGCATTTGTGAAAAACACACATAATAGGATCTGATGGATTTACAATATTCATACAGATTTTACAAAACGTCCATGATCTTTTACAATAGTGTTATCAAAATTACAATTGTTATAATATTAATATTACTAATTGTGATTTTATTTTACAATGCAGGATGCAGTTTTACAATATCAAGCGGAATTTTACAAAGAAACCTGCTATTCTACATTGCGCGAAAATGCTACCATGTTGGCGAAAATTCAGCAACTAAAAGGCAACAAAAAATACCAAATCAGACACGCTAAAAATGGAAAAATATAAAGACGAAATAAATTTCAAATTCGAAATTAAATTCAAATTTAAAACGGAAATGTATGGACTAAAATACCCTTTTGGATGAAGAACCGCTAGATCGAGATCTAACGGATCTCGTGATTGGCTTTCCATACACCCAGGAAAGGTGCACCTCATTGGAAGGGCCCTCTCTCTCTATATATATATATCGAATTTTGTGAGACTCGTAGACCCCTCATCTAGAACAGATCGATTACAACAAATTTCAGACCGTTAAAATTACATGTTCTAGATGGAGGGCATATGAGTCTCTGTTTCTGACGAAATTCGAATGACATATATGAGGGATATATAGATGAATATACATGATGGAAAATTCAAAAAAAAATAGGGGGGGGGGGAATTGCCATGGGGGAAGCTAAATAGCGCGCGGGGGGGGGGGGGGCAAGTTAGGGATATAGTGATGAATATTAATAATATAATATAGAGATATAGTGATGAATATTCACGGAAGAAATTTTCAAGAAAAAATTTTAAAAACTGGGCGAAATAGCGCGGGGGGAGCCAAGTTAGCTCCCCCCAGGGGCAACCCTATTTAACCCCATATATATATGTATATATATAGACACACGCACGCAACACACGCACGCACACACACACACACAGTGGACATATAATGCATGATAATTGGAATAATGGAAAAATTAAGAATGATACATCAAGCTGATATGGCCTGAGCCAGAGTTATACATCTAAGTGAGGCAATCCTTTTACTAACATTATCCACCACCTCAGACCAAAAGTCCCTAGGGAGAGAATGGAGGCTAATGCCATGCTCCGCCAGATAATTATGTATTTCAAAGTCAAAGAGTAAATAAGAATGTAATTGTTTGATAAGGATTTGATCTATCAGCTTAACAAGCTAAACCGACAATCGTTGTAGTGACTAAATCCTCAATCAAATGACAATTAACCTACTATGTATGGATAAATAAATCAATGCAATGTGAGTGCGAGTTAAAATTTATTACAACTCTACCAAATGTGTACATGTGTAAGTACGTATAGTTGTCGAACCACATAAAGCAAAATGGTAGGTAGGCTAACTATTAACAATTATTTCTAATTATTAATAACTATTTTTCTATATGTTTTTTCATGTTTTTATGTGGGTTTTTAATTATATTTAATTTTTATGGTTTTTATTTGTTTTATATTTTTAAATTTTTAATTTTGTATTTGTTTTTAATTTTTATTTTATTTTTATTTTTAGTATATATATGGGTAAAATGGGGCTGCCCCTTGGGGCAGCTAACTTGGCTCCCCCTCCCTATTTATCCTTTTTTTATTTTTTTTTAAAAATTGTGAACATTCATCATTATAACACTATTTATGTCATTCAAGTTTTGCATGTAACAAAGACTCCTACGGCCTCCATCTTGATGGGGTCGATTTCAACAATTCTACGATCGTTAAAAATGACTGCCTGGATAGCGGTCGTAAGAGTCTCTATTTCGCATGAAACTTCAATGACATAATATAGGGATACGATGATGATTTTTCATGATTTTGTTTTTAAAAAAATAAAAAAAGAGAAAATAGGGAGGGAGAGCCAAGTTAGGTCCCTCTAAGGGGCAACCCATCTTACCCTAATAATATTTATAATATATATATTCTAAGTAATATGTATATAATATATAATATATAATACAAATATATATATTTTTATTTAAGTCAAAATATAGTCAAAATAAAGAAAATAAAATGTTTTTACGATGTCTATATTTTCCTTTGGTTTTAGTGTTTTTTAGAGAATTTTCTAGCTTTTGTGGATTTTTAAAGTTAATAAATATATAAAATCATGACTACAATAAATATCCAAGATTATTTTGAGTGTAATATATATATATATATGTGTGTGTGTGTGTGTGCGTGTGTGTCCAAAACTAACTCAAAAATATTTTTAATATATATATATATATAGTATAGAAAATTCACAAACACAATGATATATTTTTGGATTTTAGATTATTTTTGCTAATTTTTACAAGTATTTTAGGGTTTCATGATTTTTATATTTTATGTTATATATTTTTTGTGATTTTTGGGTATGTGGTAGAATATAGTATAATACATATAATATATATTTTTTATAATTTCTGGAGAGGTTTTATATTTTTATGGGTTTTTATATTTAGATAGGGAATAAAATGCATGTTTTTGTAATTTTAAAATGAGGAAAATCAAATAAAAGGTAAATAAAAATCAAAGTGAGATCAAGCATGGTATCAATCACTTCTATTAGTTTTCCTACATTTTTTAGAGCAGTAAAAATATTTAATATGAATAACATATAAAAAAAAATACAACAAATACATGACCTATTTGCAATTAAAACAAAGTAATTTTGCATTTAATAAGAGGTCCAAAAAGTTTAAGGGTACATATGAAATATTTACAGTGCCTCACAGGTCACTACACACGAGATAGAAGAACTGAAGTGTAAATAGCAACAAATTCGGGGAGCTTCTTGCAAAATACCCTAACGTTTTAACATTAGAAATAATATTTATAGGACTAAACGTATATACAAGAAGGTAGGTAGGGTCTGGTGTAAATTACCCCAAAAGTGCACGCTATCCAACGTTCGATGTGATTTCACTTAACGCGATCGACGATTAAGTCGCCCCGATACCCATTCGTTGATCTGCAGTCTGGATCGGATCTCCCGCTCGATTAGATGGTTGAGGTGCTTCACAGATGGATGGTGGACATCTAAACTGGAGCAGAGCTCCTCATCCAACAGCAACTGCTTCCCATGAAGAATGGGGAAGAATGACATGCCCTGGTTCCACTACAGAAATTGGAGATTTTCAGGACGAGAACAAGCGATAGTCAAGCAAATACCGTCCCCTTTATTAATTATAAGGGACGCTCGTTCTTAGACCATCTCCAATATCCTCATTCTAGCAGACGGACTATGACTCATCTTCTCCTTCTATAATTAAGAATAGGGGACGATCGATATTGACCGTCCCCTCTGACCTCATCCCCTCACTGGTCCAATTTAGGATTCTCGGCAGAGGCTTAGGGGATGGTTTCGACCAACTCCTATACGCTTCTGTCAGCATCACTAAAAGCATCAAGGATGGGGTGGTCATGCCTTAGGGGATGATCGCTACCGACCATCCCATCTTCCTTTGCCCCCTGACTAGTCCAATTTAGGGCACTTTGCATGCCATAGGTGACGGTTTTGACCATCCCCTATACGCTTCTGTCAGCATCCCTAAAACTGACGTGTGCCATAGGGGATGGTCGTTAGCGATCGTCCTCTCGGCCCTCGCCCCCTCACTGGTCTATTTTATTGTACTCGACATGCCTTAGGGGATGGTTTCGATCGTCTCCTATACGCTTCTGGCAACATCACTAATGGAATGCTAGGGCTTTAAGTGACGGTTGGGTACGATCGTCCCATCAAGTGATGTATAGAGAATGATCATGACCGTCCCATATGTTGCAGCGGAGATATTTTCACTTAATGTCATCATCGGGGATGGTCGTAACGACTGTCCCCGATGATCAGGTCCAAAAAAACCCAGTAGGCTTCATTACCTTTCATTCTTCCCCCAAACCTCAAATCGCTCACACTGCCTTTCGCCGTCGCCCAACCTCTTGTGGTCGACGACCTCCTCCCTCTTGCTCCCGAGGTGATTGCCAACACTCCTTTATCTCCATTCTCGACTATTTTGCTCCGTGAGGTATCTACAAACCTACTTGTTTTTAGAGTTTTATTACATGTTTCATTATTGACTTGTGGCTTATAAGTTGTTTGCACATTGTATTCCTTGTGTAATGTTTTACATTTTACCATAAATTGTGTATAATACATTGCCTTAGTGTATATTTGAGATAGTTATGAATTGTTATGAATTATGTATAATATATTGTGATATATTAGTTTAGTATTTAACCATGAATTTTGATATGGATTGTGTATAACCATCTATTATATTGTGTCATGATAACTAATACATTGTGATATATTAGTACAATGTATATCCATGGATTGGATACATAGTCTAAGACTAAAATTCAGTATTCTTTTAGTGCAATAAAATGGATAAGACATGGATGGATAAGAGATATGATGATTTTCATAAATATAAAGAGGAGTGTTGACATTTTTGAATCGGACATTTCAATTGGAGAATGTTAATAAAAGATTTGATAGTGACAAATTTTATTTTCCTTGTGTGAAATGTAAGAATATTAAATGTAATGATAGATAGGAAGTTTATAATAATCTCATACTCAATGGATTTTGGTTGCATTACCCCGTTTGGACTGAACAAGGAGAGTTTATAGATCAGATAAAAATATATGAGGATTTGTTGGTGGTGTAGAAACCACTACTCAAATGTGAACAATATTGATTATGAGTTGTTTGATTTGATGGATGACCTAAGAAGATCTGTAACACAAGACCTCAGTTCAATTGATAGGTTTGAAGATAGTTTGGTAGATTCAGAAGCCATGTTGGCTCTCGGAGTTGAAATATTGCGATTAAAGTTTTTATTACAAAAGTTTAAGAGGAAAGTAAGGAACTGATCAACCGCTGCAATGTCGACATATGTATCTTCTTTAATAAGAAAGTTAATGAATAATCCTAAGAAGTTTCGAAAGGATTGGAAAGATGCGAAGCAACCAGTCCGATCGTTAGGTCTGAAATAAGAGAAAACTGATGCTTGCATTAATGATTGTATAATTTTTCGAAGAGAAAATCCACATTTAGAACTTTGTCCCTATTGTCATGCTTCTAGATATAAAGAAGAAGGAGAAGCCAGTGAAGATATTACATTACTTCTTTTTGATTTCAAGATTTAAATGTCTTTTTATGTCAGAAAAAATTGCAAAGTGGATGGTGTGATATGCTCGTTCAAATAAAGGAGATGCTAATGGAATTATGCGGCATCCATCTGATGTAGAAGAATGGAAAAAATTGATCAAAGATATCCTCATTTCTCTGAAGATGAGATAAATATTCGGTTGGGACTAGCTTCGGACAGTTTCAATCCATTTGGTAATGAGTTCTAGTTACAATATTTGGCCTGTGATTTTGGTGGCCTATAATCTACCACAATGGATGTCAATGAGTTCTTCATTTATGATGATGATGTTCCTGATTTCTGGTTCTAAAAGTCCTGGTAATGTAATTGATGTGTACCTACAGCCATTAATAGATGAATTGAAACTATTATGGAACACATGAATACCTACATACGATGCCTATATGAAAGAAACATTTACATTGCTTGCTGCATTATTATGGACTATAAATGACTTTCCAGCGTACACAAATTTGTCTGGTTGGAGTATGATGAATCTATAATTCTCATTCTTTATTTTTTTATTTTAGCTCTATCTTTTAGCAAAAACATCTATAAATAAGTGTAAATACAATAAATTACCATTGTACATGCCCTTGTTAATAATGCATAATTGACACATATTTTCCAAAAATAAAATAATAAAGAGAAAAGGAAAATAAAGAACGAGGTAATTATGAAATAAGTGCAGGCTGACCCAAACCCTGAGAGAAGGTCAATATGTGACCTGATCGACAATGAAGAAAGTAAGGGGAGATAGGGCCCTTGTATAACCGCTTGATGCCTATACATATAAATACTTATATTTAATTTATTTTCTATACATATTATATTTTTAACATTTATGCATATTCTTAATAATAAAATAAAAATGAAATAAAATTTAGGAAACACAAAATAAAACAAAATAAAATCCAAAGTTCATTGTACAAAAGGCACACCTATGTATAGTGTATAGAGCATCTATTTAATTATATATCTACTTACTCTATAAAAATCAAATAAAAATCATTTTATATTCCTCAATTTATTTTGTAAATAAATATAATATAAAATAAAAAATATTTTTGTAAAAAATAAAAATACATGTACATAATATATAAGTATATTATACCTGTACATACTACATAATACTGTATATACCCTATCGATATTTTTCATAAAAATAATTAAAAATCACAAAACATAGTTTGAAAAATAATAAACAATTTTCATTTTAATTAGTTTTTATTTTGAAATCATTTGCTATTTTTTATTCAATATTCATTCATTTTGTAAATCCCGAATTTCTGATTCGTCCACATCAGATTGTTGACCGCAGTCAACCCTTCCTCTCCAGGACGCGACCCAACTCCCCCTTCACAGGACCCTATTTCTCAACATTTTTGTGATCGGGTTCGATCACCAATCGCCTCGCTTTTTACACCCCAAATATTCTCCTAGGATCCGTGATCCTCACAGACCTTTAGGCCCAGTCGGATCTCCCTAGGGTTTCAAGCACCTCTCCGATCTTTTTGGAACCCTGTATACCCCTATAAATCATCTCCTCCATCTCCTGAGTCAGCAGCTCATTCCTCTGCCTCCCTTCCTTCATAGTGCCTATAGGATAGTGACAATATCTTGTCTGGCCTTCTCGGAGCTCAATTGGATGGACGATACAATGCAGCTTAGCTCGCGGCTGGAGCACGCCACCGCGATAAGACTCTTCTGCCATCCGCTGCAGAATCGAGGCCACAACCTCGCCATCGCCTTTACCTTACTTTGCCTTCCGTTCGTGCACTCTCAGGCGCCTTCGATCACTCCCTTTCACCGATTATTCTCGAGTCCACCCATCAGTCACCGTCCACCATCTGCGCTCCGACCTGAGCGTCGGAGACCCATATCCCATTTCCATCCATACAGATCAACATGCCCTTCCATCATTCACCCTCCAACGCACTCTGACCCCCTGCATCCTGCTCATTGGAGTAGGATTAGGAGAGATCTCCTCCCCCATTTCCGTCGGAGATCGCTTGAGTGCCCCACCGTCGCTTCCTTTGTTTACAACTGCTAATAACCAAGGTCGAGGATACTCCTTCGAGCCGAGATTGCCTTTACAGGTTCAGGCATACATGATAGATCCAAGAAGAGCACCATCAGAGGTGGAAGAGCACCCCCATGTGCTTATCATTGCCATGCCAATCCGACAACCCCCTCGCTCATCGGAGCCACCCATTCGACGCAGAGCAACCCTACAGAGGTGTTGGACTCACTGCAAGCCGATCATCCCCGTAGACCGACCAAACCTTTCGATCAAAACATCATCTCCGTTGGATGAGCTACTCTCTGAGGTGGACAAGTGGCTCCCGATGATGATGTGATCACTTCTCAATGATATCTACTTTAGATAAGTGGATCCTGATGATGCAGAGGTTGGATCTCTCATCCCTATCCTGCTCATGAGATGCCGCCATGTTCACTATCTTGTAATGGATCTATGGCTGACGCTGGTAAGCACGGGATGAAGACAATGCGACCTTTCCTTAGGTCATTTCTTTAAATATTTATCAGACAACGTTCTCGCCCTTGTTGAAGTATGATCAACCACATGCTAACATCAACAAGCTTCCAACTTTCTGTTGTCAGGCCCCAAAAACAATGTTGGACCGGGCTGGTCTGAGGAATTTCTTGGTAGGGGCACTTCTCTTGCAAATATTTAAACCTCTCCCGGCTTCGTGTATGGACTCGTGTAGTCCCTAGGAGAAGTTGCTGATCCTGGCACGCATCTGGTTGAGACAACCTAAAGGGTAGAGTTTGTTGAGGAACACAGACTTGAGTTCCTCCCAGGTCATCACTACCTTCGTCAAGTGATTTATCCAGTACAAAGTCTTATTTTTAAGGCTAAATGAGAAGGCATTCATTTTGACTACACCTAATAGGATGTCAGAGAAGTGCGTTGTACGAAAGATGCAGGAAAATTGTTAGAGATGGATATAAGGTTCCTTATTCATAATCTTATGGAACGAGGGCATGAGAGCCAAGAATTGCGACTTGAGCTCAAAGTGTCCGTGGACCTAGGGAATTTGGATTCACTCTGTCATCTGGACAACGTCAGGATTGCATGTTTCTTTGAGTGTAGGCTTACGAACCTCTCTCCGTGGTTCATCTGCTGGTCCTCCATGGGGTCCATTTCTCTATTCATCATCATTTTCTCCTCCTCCTCTTCCTCCTCAATTATGTCTGTCTCTCCTTAGATTATTAAGCATATCAGTGAAGGCGGCCTAGAATAAAGCCTGATCTGTAAGCTGCTGCTGGATAGGCTGAATCAATGGGAGCAACTATGCATTCACGACATTTTGATCTGGTTGAGGGCCCTGATTTGGCTGCTGTGGTCCCTTACCTTTTCCTTAAGGAGCCATATCTGAATCAGACTCAGAAGAATCGATCTGAACATGGTCCAAATTCAGCTCTTGTTCTACACAATGAAATTCATCCCGATGACTGACAATCTTGGGCACCAAACGAAAAGATGTGTCTGGATTAGGGTCAATTCTAGACGAATGTGAATGGAGCACTTGATATGACGAGAAATTTATCTCCATCCACAAGGGGTGAATGTCAGGATATGAGTGACCCCGATTTATTGGAGAAGAAGGTGAGGAGTCTAGAGAGATGGTTTGCAAAGTTCGAACCATAGTCTCGAGAATCACCTCAAATTATTAGAGATGTCGAATTCATGGAATCGATGTGGGTGTCGATAGGGTCATGACTAAACCATTCACGAGTTGACATATTGGAATAGAAGCAGAATTGATGAGGAGTATGGAATGCGATGATAAACAAAAAGGATGAAATGAAGAGGAGATAGGAAGAAGGCTCAAAGTGAGCAGAATATAAAGAAATGAAAATAGAAGAAATGAAAAATGGAGCAAGTATGCTGGCTGTCCTTTGACCTTAAACCATTTCTAAAAAGCATGTAATGGATTCACCAACTCAACCCTGTTAAGCTATAATAGTTCGACTATTTTGATCTTTCAATTTTATTGTTATTTAGGTAATATTGTAGCAAGTCCTTACATGCTAGGAGAGTGAGTACTACTAGAAAAGTATCTCATACTTCTCACTTTCTTTATAACATGTCGTCTGCACTTTTTAAAGTTCCTTGATATCGATCATGGGCCGTCTACTTAGCCAAAGAATAAGAGTGAGGAAGCCGATAGTGACGAATCAAGTACTTCCCACTTACAGGGTACTTGGACGCGGGATGACGAGACAAACAACCTAGTGAGTTGATGGCATAAGCTCAATACTTCAGACGAAGTATGCAAGAGGATGAAGCCCTATTCGCCTACATATGATAGAAGTACTGGTACTTCACCGAGCCCATGTGATAATCATGGCCGTCACAGACTAAGTTTTTGGCTCTAATCCTTATTGATCGTGCCTCTCTCAGTTTGGAGTGTACCTAAACATAATGTGGGCTTTGTGAACCCAATACAATGAATGTTCGTTACGAATTTTATTCATGGTCGAAGTGTTATTAGCAATCCCCTTGTTTTAATTTTTTGATTTTCACTTTTTTGAGTATTTTTCAAGACAATATTCGCCTAATGATTTTTTTGGATTATCTTTTAAACCTAAGTTAGCAAAAACAGAGAGAGATGGCAGAAAAGCAATGCAAGTTGACACTAGGATTGCTCACCCTTGTGTCAAAATGATGTATGCTCAGTAAGAAGACTCACAGTGCTTCCCAGTACTCTCCATGTAGGATTCAAGATAGAAATTTAAATCTACACTACATGCGATGCAAGCTGATAAAATTGCCCTAAGAATGAATTACTATTAGCGTGAAGTACCGATTTAATTTAACTAAGGTCCAAACGTATCAGAGACTATAGGTGCATGCAGATATTAGGGATTTGGACCTAATTTACTCGATCAAGTAATTCTAAAAACTAGTGGCTCATTCACACAAAACAAATGAAAAAGGGTGGAAAACTCAAATTGTGGGAAACAAATAGAAAATAAATGGAAAAATAGGGAGAAAAAATGTAGAATGTGAATAAAATGCGGGAAAACCCGAGCATACCCCAAAGTGAACAACCACTTAGTAAAATAGATATGCGAATGTCTGACTGTCCAAGAGTGTCCTGTCCCTATATTATTATAATAAAAGTAGAGCCACTCTATCACAAAATGAAATAAAAATATATGCTAAGATGCTCTTTTCTCTCTCATTGTCCTTTTCTTACTCTCTCCTATCGACTCACAAAGAAGAGTTGATTTCCACATAGATCAGTTGCATCTACTCTCCTAAGAAAGCCGTCTTGGATCCACGGTCCCTTGCAAAGAAGTCAATAAAAAGATGGGACAAAATAGCTTAACATATATTTAAATAAAAATAAATAAAACTAGGGGATAAGATATATAATATGTACAATATCCTATCCTACGCGTTGCTTCCCAATAACAACGCCATTTGATAATCTAATTCGCTCGAGGTATCTAGCGTCCGATCTTGGAGGGCTTGCGGTGTCTGACAAGTTAGATCCAACAATCATTGTATCGATGCCTCTCTCGGCTCTCAATACAAGAACAAATTAAATAGATCAAAAATCAACCCCTGATATAGATAAAAATAAATATAATATGGGATGAAATTTATTATACTCTGCAAAAAGATGTGTATATCACGTAAGTGTTGGGGTCGAACCACTGAGAGCAAATGGTGGATATGTATTATTATTATTAATTAATAACTAATAATAAATATATATTGCTTTTTTGATTTTTTGTGATTTTTTTATTATATTTGTTTTTTATGGATTTTTTATTGTTATATATTTTTTAAATTTTCAAAATTTCAATTTTTTAAAGATAAAATATATATTTATATATAATAATAATGATATAATAGACATTATATAAATTTAAATATAAAGATATATAATTTGCAATCCTTTTTTTGAAAGTTTTAATCATAAAATAATTTTAAAAATGAAATGTTTTTATGTTTCTATTTTTTTAGATTTTTATATAATTTTTTCTATTTTTATGTATTTTTTAATTAAATAAAAAATGTAAAACAACGAATATAATAAATAGGATGAATTGTTTTAGTTATTAAAAAAATACTGTCAACATTTCTTAAATATAATTTTAATATATATTAAATGTAATAGAGAAAAATAAGAATCAGAAAACTTTTTTTGGATTTTTGTGGAGTTTATACTGATTTCTATAGGATTTTTAGATTTTTGTAATTTTTAAGGTGGCTATTTTTTTTTGCGATTTTTTGTCTGAAGGTAGAATATATGCTGATATATACTATATTTTTTGAAATTTTTAAAGTTGGTTTTATATTTTTTTTGGATTTTTATATGCACACGTGGAATATATAACTCCTTTTTTATTTTTTGAAAATGAGAAAATGTATAAAATCCTAAATAAAAATGAGAGTGTGAACATGCAATATATTGTGCATTTATCACATTTTCCCTACAATTTTTAAAGTAAAAGAGCTATTTAATAAAAATATGAATGTAAAAATCAAATACAAGCCTAGGAGGGGTATAATTGAAAATAAATTAAAGCTTAGATACTTGCGTGCAATTTTCCCCCAAAGTTCACTATATTTACAAATTTAAAAACTAAAAATAAATAAATCTACAAGGGCTTACGAGCAAAAAGCTCAGGCGCCTCACGTGGGGGCCATATGAGCTGAACTAGCACGTAACCTAAATGCAATATACAAGAAGTTGAGGAGGTCCCTTACAAATTACACACAAATATTTAAACTTAACTTTATATTTACACGGCTAAATAGGAAACACAAAAAGTGGTTGGGTTGAATATGCAATTACCCCACTTAAGTGCGATTGAGCGGAGAAGATGGTGCCACATGTGTCACTTGAATGCAATCAGACGACCAGGCATGCACACCGATTCATCTTGCTTGAATGGCTCGTATTAGATCTAGTCCGTGTTCCTCATCAGGCGATTTTGAAGCTACTTGGAAGAACTGCCAAGAATTGAGTCTTGACATTGCTTTGATCGTTGAATCCTCCCTCTTCTGGCCATCATTTTCTTCTCCGATGGCTTGAAAGACTCCCGGGCTCCTTCCACGTCAGCAGGAGATCCCTAAGAGCTTCCATGTCCCATCGAAGGGGACGTGGGGGATTCATGGTTCAGTTGGAACTAGAGCTCATGTAAGTTGTCAAATATGGCTCCAAAGAGAGCCTCCAGGTCTGAGATCCTACCCAAACGATAGAGGGGCTTGAGGTGAAGATACTTGACTCAAGATGAAGCTGCAAAACACAATTGAATGGATGGGGCGGCTAGTTCAAGCGTGCAACGGAGGGGAAACTCGTATTTACCTTGATTCTTGCGGAATCAAGGGGGAAAGTGGGACGAAAAAATAGAGAAGTGAATATGAGTGAAGATGAAGGTGGAATGACATGTCGAAAATAGGGGAAATACTATGAATTAGAGATGGAGCATGATGCTCCAGCAATCGAAAAATTCCTAAATTACTCTAACCTAGTGTCTAATTGATTAAGCTAACATCTAAACTATACTACTAGAAGTAAATGGGATAAATTAACCCTAGAATTACCAGCTCTTACCTGAAGAACATGAAGCAGACAACTCTTCCTGAAGAGGGCCTCCGACGAGCTTGGACCACCTTTTTCCACCTCTTATCAACGATGACAAGGTCCAAGGAGGACCTTCTGTCACTAAGACTTCAACTTAGAATGTTCTATTGGGGTTACGTGTCACGACCTCGATTTCAGGTTATCGAATCCTCCCATATCTGGATCTGGTTACTCAACAATAATTTATTCATCAATCACAACTAACATTCAGAAACAGACTGCAAATAAAAATACTCAGAAAGAAGTATTTAATACTTTTCCATTCACAAAATACAATTTACATGATATATTGTCCTACTACAACCATTTACATGTACATTAACTAGAAGGAAATACACAGAAAGATTATTAACTACCTTACAAAGTAAAGCTACTGTGGCTGGATGGGTGTCTACTATGTAAGATACCTAGATTACTAAAGTCCTTGCGATGGCTCGCCGGCACCTATTGGGTTTTCCATAAATCATATGATAATAATTAGCAAATGCTAACTAACGAAGAAGAGAAAAGAAAACAAAATTTTCAAAACTTGATAACACAAAAAGATTCATTCTTTCTCATTAGTGAAGTCCTATTCCTTTCTATTCCACATCAGGGATTAGTACAGGGAATTACCTCAACACCATATGGACTCCGAAGTTGTGGACACTTCGGGATTGGAGATTGCGTTGATCTGGTAAGCTTATGCTGCCGTACGTCGCCTCAGCCAATCCTCCAATACTACACTGACAATTCATTTTCTTTTATTATTCAGGGTCTCAAACTCTGAGCCTGACAAACAAAGAAGCACACCATCCTCAAGGACTCGGTAGCTTAAAACCTCAAGCTACCTTTAATCACATAAACCAGCAACTTTAAGAACATGTTATCGTACCTAGCCACTATCAAATCACCCGTTCCTCCACATGGCACTTTGATAACTAGGGATTTCTAATAGTCTAGTATTCCACACAAGGCGGGAACACAAGGGTCGCTGCGGTGATTGCTAAAAATCCCTAATTAATCAACAATTAACCGACACTATAGATCAAGCAATAAGAAGTAAATGTGAAGTTAAAATTTATTTTTAACTCTACATAAATGGTGTATAGAGCAAGTATGCAGAGAGTTCGACCACAGGTAGCAAACAGGGTAGATCAAACAAGTGTGTATGTGAGTGAATGTGAATTGCTATCTACACTGTGCAATACAAAGTTTTTGTGGGTTTTTAATTTTTTTAATTTTTTTTATTTTAATTTTTAATTTTGTCTTTTGATTTTTAATTTTCTAATTTTTATATTTTTATATTTTATATTTTTTTCTTTTTCAATATTGGAATATATAAGCTATATAATAAAGGAGGTGCTAGAATATTTATAAAAATATGCAAAAATACTCAAAAATTTAGAAATAAAATCTTTTTGGTATTTTTATGATTTTTTACTGTTTTTGTGATTTTTGGGTATTTTTCAAAATGTTTTTGGTTTTTTTTAAAAACATAAATAAAGAAAACAGTGAATTAACAATCTGGTTGAGACTAAAATGGGAAGGAAGAATATCAGATGATCTCAAAATTTTCCCAAATTAGATTGAAAACAAAGAGAATAAAATAAAGAAGAATGAGGAACTGAGTTTGTATTTTTTGGAGTTTTCTATGATTTTTTGAAATATTTTGAAGTTTTTAAGTATTTTCTAATTTTTAAGGTTATTCTATTGAAATTTTTAGTGATTTTTGGACTGACACTAAAATAGGTTAAAGTAGACAATATGAAATGTTTTTGGAATTTTTCGAGGTATTTAATATTTTTTGGCATTTTCTAATCTAGACAGTACTGAAATGACATATTTTTGATTTTTAATAAATATAAAAATGCAACAAAAATAAAATCTAAAAATATGGCATTAAAGTACAAGCACACAGGAGCTTAACGTGAATTTTTGGAAATTTTTGGAATCAAAATGAGGCCTTAAATAAATGAGAAAAGCACACGAAAATAATTCAGCCTGGCAGGGGTATACAAGCAAATATTAAAACATCCAGGGGCATACATGCAAATTACCACAAAATTTAACACTGAAAATTGAATTTTATGGACCAATCACAAATGTTCAAACCCGCAAGGGTATCGGCGCAAAATGTCCCCCAGGGCGCGTGACTTGCACGCGCCTGGGAATGACTTAAATGTAATTTCCAAAACGCCCGAGGGCTAACATGCAATTTTCCCAAAGTTCAACTAATAATTAAGGTACTAAAATGAAATGACCAAAAGGTCGAGGGCTCCTCTGCAAAAAGCCCGCGCCTCACATGAACAGGTCACGTGAGGTGACGTGGCCAAGGACCCAGTTGCAAATATGGAAAGTTCGAGGGCCAAAATATAAATTTTACAAAAGTTTTTAAACTACTGATTAAAGTTTCAGGACTAAAGGAAAATTACAAAAGTCGCGAGGGTATACTTGCAAAATTCCCTCGCAAAGGCACTGATGGACGGCGCGGATGGATCCACTTATCCACGTGGCAGCTTCTCCTTGCACGATGACGGTTCGTGGATGTGCGGTTGCGATTAGATCCTCCTTGATAGATCGAACGACTGAGGCGATGGACGATCGGACGACAGCTGTGCAACCTGGAGGGCGCACCCCGATCCGACGGTGTAGACGCACAGAGGAAGAACAATGAAGAACTCCGGTGAGGCGATCTTCCTCGCTCCAGATCTCTGCACTCCGACGAGCTTTGGGCTTCAAAATGGGGATGCAGCCTCCTGAGGTCGTCCTCTAGCTGCTGGCAGCATCAAAAATCTCCGGCGGTGGCTGGAGGGATCGTGCGAGGGTGGCGGAGCTGGGGGGCTTCGCGAACTCCGGCGAGGCTTCAAAATTTGCTCCAGGCTCGAATCAAGAGTCTTTGAATTGCAAAAAGGGTTAGGAGGTCCAGGGAAAACTTCCTGGACCTCGCGAGGGCGGAGATGTAGCGTGAAACAGTGGCTGGGAGTACGGCCGGAGGTGCGCTCCGGCGAGGAGATGAAATTGGCCGATTGGATGGATGAACTTCGGAATTTTTAGAGGGTTTTTAATCCTACGACTAAGGCTAGAAGAATGCAAGAAGAACTAAGAGGAAATAACTACCTCAAGGGCCTGGAAGACCCGAGGTTAGGGGTACCTCGACGGGGGTTGGTCGGAGGTGATGGAATGCCCAGGTCAGCGCTGCTCCGCCTCCTTGAATGGCTGATCTTGGAGCTGTCAACTCCAGGAGTCGATTGAGATCAAAAGGGACGCGAGAGGGACCGAGATTGGGGTTCAAATTCGAATGGAAGTCAAGGTCTTGGTTTTGTAGTGTTGACGACGGGGCTCCTTGAACGAGGGATAGCGGTCAGATCTTTGCTCCATGGCCTGAGGTATCACTTGGACGTGAATCTCCATTCGACGAGGAAGAAAAGTGGTTTAGAGCGCAACATCAAAGGGTGCAAGGTGCGCCCCCCAAAATTCCTCGAAGATGGCGAAAAACCAGGCTCTGACTACCCACAGGGGGCGGGTCAGAGAGTTGACCCGAGGTCAACTCTCGGACCCTCCTGGTTGGTCCACGTGGACCAACCAGGAAAAACCCTGGAAAAACATTTTATTAATTCGATTAAAAACAGAAAATGGCTGAATTAGATTTAGGTTATTAAATAAAAAATATTTATTTTTTTATGTAGTATTTTATTCTGATTTTTAATTATTTTTATGGCATATATTTTTATGAGTTACCTATTATGCCCCTTATAGGTATATTACTTATGTATTTTATTATTTTATTTTTATTTGGTATTTTTAATTGTATTTATTTTTGTTTATTATTTTATAAATTCATAAAATACTTTTATATACACAAATATATTTTTGTTTTATTTTCCTGAGGTGTTTTGTATATTAAATAAAATATAAGTGTGTATCATATAGGTATATTTATAGGTATAGTACCTATGTACATATAATTTTATTTTGTATTTTCTTTGAGTTTTTATTCATGTTTTAATGTACTTAATTATTATAAGAAATATTTAAAAAATTATAAAAAATATAAAATTATAAAAATAATGAATAAAGAATAAATTGAATATTTTAATCTGTACAATTATACAATGAGGGTCCAAAACTCAACTTTCAAACCGTAGCTCCGCCAAATGCGAAACCACCACCATTAAATAGATTATTTTATTCTATATATAATTAAAGAGTGAGTTTGATGCATTCGGAGTTTTCAATTGTGAGATACGAGTCTGGGAAGTTGGGATTCTAGATTTTTATTCAGACCATAACTTTTTATTTGTACATTATTTTTTCAGTGAAATCAATTTTGTATTTTTCTTTATTAAATTATCTACAACTTTCGTGTACAAAGTTTCTTTATTTGATGTATAAAAAGTGGAACCAAAAATAGGTCCCAAAATGAATAAAGAATGAATTAAAAAGTATATGTATTTGACCCTTATCTCCCCCTACTTTATTCCTTGTCGACCTATTCATCAAGATGCCTAGGTCTCGGGGTTTCGGGTCATAAAATATTTACAATATTTTATTCTTTTTCTTTTCTTTTATTTATTCTATAATTTTGGCTCTAACTACAGTATTTTATACATTATTTACATGCACATGTATGAATGCTAATATGCTCTATTTAATGCCATTTACAGGCATTCGCTAGGGTTTTTGAGGCCAAAATGATAGAATAAAGACGATGAAATGTGGATTCATCATCCCCCTATACTTTACCTTTGCTAGTCCCTAGCAAACTCTTATGCAATAAGTGCAAAAAGAAAAAGAAAGAAAAGAAAAAGAAGAACTTGGATTTAGTTTAATTATCAAACTTGTCTTTACAAAACCAAAGTTTGGAGCTTAAGTCGGACCTTTGAAATTTTAGTGCGGGCGGAACCTTAATGAGAATCGAGTTTGAAATCCAACAGTCCTTGAGAATCCCAAAACTCTGTTCAAGTCTCCTCAATAGCCAGGTCAGAAATATCTCAATTCATATGCAAACTCTTACGACTATGAGTCTGACTCGTACAGTGTAAGTGATGGTGGCTCTCCCTAACTGAAATGATAAAGAAACTGACTTTTCCAGTACGACAACCCAATTATTCCCCAATCCAATAACTCCATCCTCGAGGAGCGGGGTATTCCCTTCTAAGTTCAAGTGGCAACCAGCTCAAGAGGAGGGGGTGAAGAGAAGAATGGACGATAGCTAGTGTAGCTACCTATCCTAGGATGCAAGACCAGTGTAGTCAAGTCATCCTGCTGCAGGCTCACATGATATGACTTTGGAACTCAAGCTTGCTTATTGACTTTACAACATTTGTACATACTTGCAGGCTTTTTATTTTTCTACATGCCTGAACATACACTTTTTTTTCGAAATACTATTCACAACAGCATTTACATAAGGAGTTTTTCCTCTTGAGCTAGTAGACTATCCCTCTTTTGAAGCTTTATCGCAACCCAGAACCTCCTGTCTTTATACTTCCTAATCATTGGACGGGTTGGGGTGCACTTCCCTCCCTAGAGGAGGACAAGTGTTTCCACTTGTGTGCATCTCATACCGGCAAATCCAATCCCCTCACCACTCCAACTGAGTTGAGCCATGTGAAGGTGCAGGTGTCCAAGTTAGGTCATTATCAACAAGAATCGTGCGTGTGCTCCGAAATACTCTACTTAGGCAGTCAAGAATCCATTGAACCAAATCTCGTGATCCTCAAAGAATTAAGTCAACTAGACCTGAAGTACCTCAAACCCAGTTCCTATAAGGTTCCTGTTATTAGGTAGATTTTAAGGTCCAATCAAGCTCCAATCTCCGGATTTTACTTAGACTTGTTCAACTATCAAACTTAATACGAAAAATGCTCATGCTATGCAATGCTATGCAGAAACTATTGTTGTGATGTAATTTTCAAGATTTTAAACTTTTTATGGATTTTTGAAAAGATGATGATGATGAATATGCAGATGCAATTTTTTTGTCTTTTTCAAAAGATTTTTCAAATGTTTTTGGATTTTAATTTTGCAAATGTTTTTGGGATTTTTCAAAACAAAAAGATTTTGGCTAAAAACTAGGTGAAAACTATGTACACGGGAGTGCTTCTTATATATACAAGAAGTGGATTTTAAGAATTTACAATGGTAAGTGATCAATTTTATAAGTACATAGTGGATTTTGGTGAGATGTTCATATATTCCTCAAACTTATTTGACACAAGTTTTTCAAAGAATTTTTGAAAACTATAGTCCAAAATAGTTTTTACAAACATTTTACAAACCTGTACACACATTTGAAAATCATTTTGCAAAGGTTTTCAAACAGTATAGATAGATTTTTCAAATATTTTTGCAACCATTTCAAACCATTTGCAAATCATTTTTCAAACACTTTATTTCACACAAAGAAAATGAATTTTTACAAACCACACATTTTACACAGGTTGAAAACATGTAACAAAACATTTTCAAAATAGTTTTCAATAGATTTTCACAAAGATTTTCAAACTATTTTTCAAACATTTTGCAAAAAACATTTTCACCTGATTTATTAATCAGTAAATACAAAAAGAATTCGAGGAACAAAACACCTTTTTATTAAGGGTTTTAATGAATTTTAAAGACTTATTAGCCATATTATTAAGAAAATATGAAAGTACAAGTTATGGCTAAAGTATATACACAGTATATACGACCCCCTATACTTAGCTTGAGCTATGTCCTCATAGATCGGAGAGAAAAGAGAAGACATAACTCGTACTAAGTATAGACAAGTCCAAAGAATAAATGAATAAACCGATAGGAAGTTGACCGTCCCCCTATACTTAGGATCAAAGAATCCTAAGTATAGCAGACTGTACACAGCGCAGGGAGGGTCAAGGGTGGGAATGAACAGATCGTACTCAGATTGTCTCCCCCTATTTTTAGGGTAAAATATCCCTAAGTATAGACAAGAAGAGGAGACAATGGAGAGGATTGAAATAAAACTGAAAGAACTCGGGGTGCAAACCCTCCTATACTTAGGACAAAGTACATCCTAAGTATGGAAAACTGTCTACAAGGGCGACACCTTTTTGATAGATAAATAAGATAGAAAAGGAAAAGAAGAAAAGAAGAAAAGATGAAAATAAATCAATAGATGAAAGAGTGATATAGACAGATGATCTGTACAACGGAAGATGGAATTGATCACCATGTATGAGATGCAGATGATATGATTCAAAGAACACATCTTATACCAGAAGAATGGGGGCAACGTCAATGGTCGGCGGATAATGATCTAGATATAGTTTCGGACGTTGACCATTGACACGGAAGGTAGAAGAAGATGACGGTTCGGATATGTCGATGCTGCCATTGTCATGTACCTTCCTAACCACATACAGACCTTTCCACTTGCTCTGTAGTTTCCTTGGGAATAATTTCAGCCTGGAATCAAACAACCATACTCTCTGTTCTGACTCAAACTGTTTATGGCTGATATGGGAATCGTGCCATGTCTTCACTTTTTCTTTGTATTGTAGGCTGCTAGAAAAGGCTGTGTCTCTCAGTTCTTCCAGGGCTGCCAACTCTGCTCTTCTCTGTTCTCCTATGCTCTCGGGATCTAACAGTAACTCAGTGACTGCCCAAAAGGATTTGTGCTTGATTTCCACTGGCAAATGGCACGGCTTACCATAGACGAGTCGAAAGGGAGATGTTCTCAATGGATTCTTGAAAGAAGTCCGATAGGCCCACAAGACCGAGTCCAAAAGCTGTGACCAATCCTTTTGGTCTGGGCGGACAACTTTCTGCAAGATAGTTTATATCTCCCGGTTCGATACTTCGGCAAGACCATTAGTCTGAGGGTGATACGGTGTGGCAACCCGATGGTCAATGCCGAACTCGTCTGCAAGGGCCCTAACCTTGTCATTGATGAAGTGAGACCCCCCGTCTGAAATCAAGATTCTAGGTACCCCGAATCATGAAATGATATTTTTCCTCAAAAATTTGCACACAGTTTTAGCTCTGCGGCTCGGGTGGGGATGGCCTCAACCCATCGCCTGACATAATCCACAACAAGCAAAATATGCTCGGATCCTTGACTCTTAGGAAATGGGCCCATGAAATCAATCCCCCATGCATCAAAAACCTCACAAAAGTGAATGGGTTGCATGGGCATCATGTCTCTCTGTCCGCAGGTTCCCATCTTCTGACAGTCAGTACATCTCTTCACGAACTCATCAGAATCCTTGAAGAGAGTAGGCCACCATAGGCCGGATTGAAGCACCTTCTATGCTGTTCTTTTTCTAGAATGATGTCCTCCTGCCTCAAGCCTGTGGCAGTATGTGAGGACGCTATGATGCCCTTCTTGAGGAATGCACCTCCTCCAGATGCTGTCCCCTCCTTCATGATAAAGGACGGGATCCTCCCAATGGTAAAACTTGGCCTTCGTCAGGAAGGTCTCGAGTTTCTATCTGGGCCAACCTTGTGGGATCGTCTTGGCAACAAGATAGTTCACAATGTCGGCATACCACGGGAGCGAGGTGATAGCCAAGATCACCTCATCTGGAAACGTCTCTGTGATAGGTGCGCTGGGCTCAGATTCCTCAAGATTCTCCAATCTGGAGAGATGATCCGCCACCACATTCTTTACTCCAAGCTTATCCTTAATCTCAATATCAAACTCCTGGAGCAGAAGGATCCATGTGGTAAGGCGTGCTTTGGCATCCTTCTTGGCCATTAAGTACCTGATGGCGGTGTGATCTGTGTAGATTGTTACTCTAGATCCGAGAATATAAGATCGATACTTATCCAAAGCAAAGACTACGGCCATCATCTCTTTCTCAGTTACAGTGTAATTCCGCTGAGCGGCATCCAAAGTTCGGCTGGCATAGTGAATGGAAAAAGGCAAACCATCCCTCCTCTGTCCAAGCACAGCCCCAACGGCAAAATCAGAAGCATCCGTCATGATCTCGAATGGGAGAGACCAATCGGGTGGCTGAAGGACATGAGCTGAAACAACCATATTTTTAGAGTCTCAAAAGACGCAAGACACTTATCATTGATAATGAACTCGGTGTCTTTTGTCAGCAAATCAGTAAGCGGTCGGGCAATACGACTGAAGTCCTTAATGAACCGTCGGTAGAAACCGACATGCCCCAGAAAAGACCGCAACTGACGTAAATTAGACGGTGGATTGAGTTTTCTAATGATATCCACCTTGGCCGGATCGACCTCCATGCCCCTGTTGGAGACGATATGACCAAGGACCGTCCCTTGAGTCACCATGAAGTGACTCTTATCCCAAGACAAGACAAGATTAACCTCGATACAGCGCTGAAGCACACGGTCTAGGCAGTCAAGACAAGCATCGAACCCGTCGCCATAGACCGAGATGTCATCCATGAAGACCTCTAAACAGTCACCCACCATGTCCGAGAATATGGACAACATGCACCTTTGGAATGTCGCTGGAGCGTTGCATAGACCAAAGGGCGTCCGTTTGAAAGCATAAGTCCCAAACGAACAGGTGAATGTCGTTTTCTCCTGGTCTTCGGGCGCAATGGCCACTTGATTATATCCAGAGTACCCGTCAAGAAAGCAGTAATGACTCTTCCCAGCTAGCCGCTCGATAATCTGATCAATGAATGGCAGCGGGAAGTGTTCCTTCTTGGTGGCCTCATTCAATCGTCTGTAGTCCACACAGACCCTCCAAGAAGTGGGTACTCGGGTAGCGATCTCCTCTCCAGACTCATTGACAACTGTAGTGATACCCGTCTTCTTGGGTACCACATGTAGTGGACTAACCCATTTAGAGTCGGAGATGGGGTAGAAAAAATCGGCGCTCCACCACTTCGAAATTTCTTTCATGACTACGTCTCGAAGATTCGGGTCCAGCCGTCGTTGGAACTCACGCGACGGCCTAGCGTTATCCTCGAGATAGATGTGGTGGGAGCACAGAGCCGGACTAATCCCCTGGAGATCAGCTATACTCCAACCTATTGCCTCGCGGTTTCTTTCAAGAACCTCCATCAAACGAGATTCCTGTTCTCCAGTCAAACCTGCTGAGATAATGACTGGGTGCATATCTGGTTCACCCGCAATGAATCTATACTTCAACGACTGCGGCAGAGGTTTCAGTTCTGGACAACTGGGAGGTGGCAGATCTGGCTTCTGATATGTCTGTGTGAAGGCGACCAGGTCTGCATGGGAGAACTCTCGCTCTGCATGAATCTCTGACGAAGGGCGGCCTGCTGAATCATCAACAAACTGCACTGGCTCGCATTCTGTCATGGCTGTTGGCTCAGAAGGAATCAGTCAAGGCAAATAGTCATCAAAATCATCCCAATCAATGTCTGAATCCGAGGGATCAGAAGAAGATGAACAAGATTGAAAATCATCAGCACCACTCGTCCCAACACTGTCAGCCTCAGGTGTATCCTCATCCAAGGGTGTGCTCTCCAGGCTCTCGACTGCCATAAGCTTTAGATATAGTGAATCTGTAGGCAAGGCGAGGGTCGGTGCTACAGGATCTGTCCAGTTGGATTCGTCATCGGTCATCACAAAATCACACTCCTGGTGGATGTCTAGCTCTTCCTCTGTCATCTGCGCGGCTTCACTGGATTGCTCCGAGCATTCAAGTTCTCTGGCTCTTGTTTCTTCGATCGTCTCTATTTGTATGGTTTCGCCCTCTACACGAAAACACACCTTCCCACTATCATGATTGGTCACCGCCTTGGCTGTGGCCAAGAATGGACGTCCGAGTATGATGGGGGCATCGGTTACCGACTCAGGGATCTCCATGTCCAACACAACGAAGTCCACAGGGAATTTCAGGCCCTGAATGGTAACGACCACATCTTTCAATAACCCCTTCGGCCTCTTCGTCGACCTATCAGCAAACTGAAGGACTGTCCTACTCCTAAGAAGAGGACCAAACTCGAATTGGTCGAGTAAGGCTGCCGGAAGAAGGTTAATTGAAGAGCCGCTGTCTAACAGAGTACGATCAAACTGCTGCTCTTGAATCTCGCATCTGACATAGGGAGTTCCTGCATCTGGTCGCTTGGCTGGCAGTTTGTTCTGAATAGTGCAACAAGTGGAATGAGTGAGCACATGGATCTGATCTCTGCGGTTTCTCCTCTTCCTACGGATGGTAGTTTTCTCCTTCAAGTTCTTTTTGAAGAGGGGGTGTGCTCAAGTGCTTCCTGTAGAGTCAGCTGAATGTGGAATCTATCAATCTCTTGATTAGTGAACTCTACCTGCTGGTCTTTTTTTGGATTTTCTCTTTTATTCCCCTTCACCCGGCGGAGTGCCTCAGGGAAGGGGATGGTAGGGGCCTCCTCAGATGGAGGACTAGGAATAGGTCCATGTGCCAGTGAAGGATTAGAATCCATACAATCATCATCATTCAACACATATGGATCTGCAATTTGAACAGAAACCTTTCCTTTATTCATATTTTTGTTTTTCTTGTTACCACAGTCCATAGATACAAAAGGTGGTAACATCACAGAAGGACGCTCAACAAAAGTAGATGTGGTGGGCTCAGTACCACCACCGGCACCTGTCTTAGCGGCATCAGCACCGCGCTCTGGCTCTGCATCCACAATGGTGGCATCAACACCACCGTCTGCAACTGGTATCACGACGGCCTCAGCACCGTCATATGGATCTCAATCATTGGTGGCCTCAGCACCACTGTCTTCAACATCATCATTAGCGGCATCAGCACCGCTACTCTGCTCCTCTGGCGCTCCTGGTTCAGCTGGTGGTTGTCGCTCAGAAGAGGCACCGCCGGCTGGCATCCTACCGCTCCTAGTAGTCACAAAATCAACATCATACAAAGAAAAAGATATGTCACTAAAATAGTCACTAGGAGAGGTATCCTCTATAAACTCTACCTGCTCAGACTTCCTTTTCAGATTGTTCGGGTTAGGTTCAATCTGAGCGGGTATGGCGGCCTTGCCTTTGATGATTTCCCTCATCTCCTGCCGGAATTCATCCATTTCTTTCCTGAAGGATGCTCGCTGTTCGGAGAGCAAGCGGGCAAGATCATCGGGAGCTAGGTTCTCAAAAGCTGGGGCTTGAGAACTGGATGGGTTACCTTGCAGGAAATGAGGCTATTGCTGCTGCTGCTGGTATGGATAGTTCTGGGTAGGCTGGGAATAAGACTACTGAGGCTGCTGACGCTGCCTCCACTGTTGTCCCTAATAGGCGGGACGAGGACCCTGATGGTACTGTTGCGGCTGGGCATACTGAAGCTGCTGCTGCTATTGTTGGCTGCTCTACTGTCCTTGAGCTGGATTCTGCTGCTGAGATGAGGACCCATCGTTGCCCCAACGGAATCCGGGGTGATTGTGACGAATCCCGGGCTGAGGGTACCTGTCATACCATATCCCATTGACTTCCATCAATGGTTCCTGCTCGAAGGAGGGTGGAGGAAGAACTGCCAGTGGCTGCTCCGGCTGATATACCACCATCTGAGTGTCCTGAGATGACGGCTGCGCTGGGTAGTACTGTAGCAACGGGACCGGATCTGCCTGGATGTGGTTGACCTGACGGTACCAGACAGAGGGTTGGGATGAGTTGCTACTGCTCCGATCAGCATGTGACCTGGGAGGCTATTGGGAAGAAGTCTGTGCCTCCTGGACGCAAAGGATCTGCGTCTTCAGGTCACTCATGGTTTTGGCGATTTGGTTCATTTGGGTCATGCCTTGCATCTGTTTCTTCTCGAGGATTTCGAGATGGTCCAGCTTCTCACTAATTATGCCCATGTCGGCTGCGTCTGATTCTGCTTGGGCTGCGGCTGCCGACGAATTGTTAGGACCGACATCTATGCGGGCGATCCTCTGGAATGATCCCGTTCCTTGCGGGGGTTTCTGTTGTGTGTAAACACGGGCTTGGGCCATCACGGTTGAGTTTTCTGCCATCCCTTCATAGATGGCCCAAACATTGTCTTCACCTTTGGAGAAATATGACCCACCGCAAGAGGTGGTAACTAGCCCCTGCAGCTCCAGTGTCAGCCCACAAAAGAAACTCTACACTAGATCGGGCTTAGATATGTCATGGTGTGGACACCGGTCAATGAGCTCTCTGAATCGATCCCAGGCTTCATGGAATTGTTCGTTCGGGATCATGACGAAGTTGCTGATCATCGCTTTAGCTGCATTAGTCCAGCCGAGAGGGTAGTACTTCTTCAAATACGCGGTCCGGAGATCTGCTCAGGTATCGATGAATCGCCCTAAATGTTTGAGCCAGTATGCTGCTCTGTCAACCAAGGAGAAAGGGAAGGCGATCATCTTGATCGTGTCCTCAGTCATCAGCCTATCATGGATTGTGCTGCAGATCATATCAAATTCTTGGAGGTGGAGGTGTGGCTCTTCGGTCGGCAACTCATGGAATTTGGGTAGAAGCTGAATTGTGTGGGGCCGAAGCTCGAATCTCCATGGATAGGTGGAAGTCTGATCCAATGATGAGTGAGGGATGCTGCGGGATTGTGCAATTCCCTCATGATAGTCTGTGGCGGTCTCTCAGCGTCGGGATCACCTCCTCCTGCATCAGGTCCATTTCCTCCTCCACCACTGCCACCGCCCCCAGGTCGGTTTTCTCTCATCTGTGCTATTTCTCTCATGAGATCACGCATGAAGGTTCCCTAGTCTCGGATCTGCCTCTGCATGGTCTCCAGGGATGTTAGAAGTGAATTGTTGATGGCGGCTTGATCAATGAAGAATGGCGGGTGCTCATGATCATTAGGATGCTCTCCTCTGTCAGCCATGTTTGGGTTTTCTGAAAAAGCAAAAGAACCCATCTCAGGTGCCGTCAAATGTTCTGAGCTCTGCGATGTACTAAATTCTGAGACTCTTGGACTGATGGAAGGGGAATGAGAAGAGTAGTCGAGGGGGAACAGGGTGGAAGTAAACTCAGGCTCGGAGAGTGAACTCTCCGAGGTAGTCCTAGATGAATGAGGAGGAGTGCTGGATAGCGGTGCCGACAGAGTCGGCCTAAGAGACCTCCGTCCCATCATCTTGATTATTGGGAAGGGCAAAGTGAATGCAGAAGAAGAAGAAGAAGAAGGAAGAGAGATGCAAAATTGCGCACATGTGTGCCGTGTTTTTGATCTTGACCTAAATATAACTAGCAATCAAACACAAAACAGGGGTGAGTTCACCAACTCAACACATGAAGCCGTGAAGGTTCGACTTTTATCTTGTCAATTTTAGCTTGAATTTAGGAATTTATCTTATCACGAGTCCTTAGAGCGCTACGCCTAAAGGAGAGAGAGTACTGCCGGAAAAGTATTCCCGTACTTGTCCTCCTCCTGTGTAACCTGTAGCTTGCGCTTTTTAAGGTCCTTGTAACCCTTCCTGGATCTCTACTCAGCCAAAGAATAAGAGGGAGGAAGCCGATAGGCGAAACCGATACTTCGGATCTGCTCGCAACGGAATCACCCGTGAGCGTGCAAGATCCTACTCGGACGCAGACGGTGAGACAGACACACCCGTGAAGGCGTGGCCTATGCTCGGTACTTCGGACAAGGTCGGTGCTCACACAATAGTGAGTCACCAATGGCTACCAAGCCCTACTCGCCTACGTACGATAGTAGCGCCAATACTTCGGAAATCCAGGCGATACACAAGGCATCCACAAGCTGGGATTTGGGCTCTAATCCTTACGAAGCACTCTGCTCACTTGGAAGGAAACCTTCCCATGCAACCTGAATACAAGTGAGGGTATTACTCTCCCCAATCAATGAATCCAATTACCAATTTTATTTTTGGTCAAGGTTTTCTTAGCAGTCCCTTTTTTTAATTTTTTTGGTGTTATCGCTTCTTTTGAGTTGACTCAAACAAGCGCCTAACGACTTTTGTATTTTCTTGATCCTACTTTGTCCAAAAACAGAGGGAGAATAGAGTAGGAAAAGCCAATGCAAGTCGACACCAAGGTGGAAATCTCACCTTTGTGCCTAAATGATGGATGCAAAGTAAGAAGACTTACAGCGAATCCCAGCTCTCTCCATGCGGGATGCAAAGCAGATATTTGTAAACCTAAACTACATGCCGATATGCAATGCGGAAATCGCCCTAAGATAGGCAACAGCTACGTGAAGAACCACAAGCTAACCACTAACCTTCAATCCTAATGTCCGGTCTAGGCTCACTCCTCCTTCTCTCGACACATCGAGTTTAGAAGAAGCGCTTGGCGGGATGAGCTCGCGGCATGCGGGTCGAAGACTAATGACTAACTGTTTAATTAGACTAAGTCCAAATACGATCTATAGGTGCATGCAAAGGTTATTAGTGTGTTTGGACCTAATCTAATCGAACAAGCAGGCCTACAGCTAAGGGCTCAATCCACAAAAGAAATGAAAATGAAAACAAAACCGGAAAATGACAATCAGAAAATGCGGTGAAATCCGCGGTGAGCCCCCGGGTGAACAAACACCCGGAAATTAGGCCCGAAGTTCAAGTGTCCAAGTACCTGTATTATTACAAATTAATAATCTCTCTCTCTCAAAAAGAAAATGCAAGCTAATCTAATCACTCTCTCACTCCTCCTGCTCTCTCCTGCCGGCTTGGCTTAAGAAAAGCCAGCTCCGCTTCACGTGGTTGCTCCAGATCCCCTAGGCGATCCGCCTCACTCCGCGGTCCCTCGCAAGAAGACAAAGAGATGGTCAGAAAAGCTCAGCAATATATATAAAAAATAAGAGAGATAAAAGATCAAGCAATAATGAAGACAACAAACACCATCAAGCAAAAATATGAACTACTCGCTGTTGCTCCCCGGCAACGACGCCATTTGATAACTAGGGATTTCTAACAGTCTAGTATTCGACACAAGGCGAGAACACAAGGGTCGCTGTTGTGACCGCTAAAAATCCCTAATTAATCAACAATTAAGAAGTAAATGTGAAGTTAAAATTTATTTTTAACTCTACATAAATGGTGTATAGAGCAAGTATGCAGAGAGTTCGAACACAGGGAGCAAACATGGTAGATCAAACAAGTGTGTATGTGAGTGAATGTGAATTGCTGTCTACACTATGCAATACAAAGTTTTTGTGGGTTTTTATTTTTTTTATTTTAAATTTTAATTTTTTCTTTTGATTTTTAATTTTCTAATTTTCTAATTTTTATATTTTTATATTTTTTTCTTTTTCAATATTAGAATATATAAGCTATATAATAAAGGAGGTGCTAGAATATTTATAAAAATATGCAAAAATTCTAAAAAATTCAGAAAAAAATCTTTTTGGTATTTTTATGATTTTTTACTATTTTTGTGATTTTTGGGTATTTTTCAAAATGTTTTTGGTATTTTTTAAAAACTGGAATAAAGAAAACAGTGAATTAACAATCTGGCTGAGACTAAAATGGGAAGGAAGAATATCAGATGATCTCAAAATTTTCCCAAATTAGATTTAAAACAAAGAGAATAAAATAAAGAAGAAACATGAACTGAGTTTGTATTTTTTGGAATTTTCTATGATTTTTTAGAATTTTTTGAAGTTTTTAGTATTTTCTAATTTTTAAGGTTAGACTTTTGAACTTTTTAGTGATTTTTGGATTAACACTAAAATAGGTTAAAGTAGATAGTAGGGATTTTTTTTGGAATTTTTCGAGGTATTTTAATATTTTTTTGGCATTTTCTAAGCTAGACAGTACTGAAATGACATATTTTTTATTTTTAATAAATATAAAAATGCAACAAAAATAAAATATAAAAATATGGCGTTAAAGTACAAGCACACAGGAGCTTAATATGAATTTTTGAGAATTTTTGGAATCAAAATGAGGCCTTAAATAAATGAGAAAAGCATACGAAAATAATTCAGCCTGGCAGGGGTATACATGCAAATATTAAAACATCCAGGGGCATACATGTAAATTACCACAAAATTTAACACTGAAAATTGAATTTTATGGACCAATCACAAATGTTCAAACCCGCAAGGGTATCGGCTCAAAATGTCCCCTAGGGCGCGTAACTTGCACGCGCCTGGGAAGGACTTAAATGTAATTTCCAAAACACCCGAGGGTTGACATGCAATGTTCCCAAAGTTTTTATACTTTAACTAATAATTAAGGTACTAAAATGAAATGACCAAAAGGCCAAGGTCTCCTCTGCAAAAAGCCCGCGCCTCACGTGAACAGGTCACGTGAGGTGACGTGGCCAAGGACCCAGTTGCAAATATGGAAAGTTCGAGGGCCAAAATGTAAATTTTACAAAAGTTTTTAAACTACTAATTAATGTTTCAGGACTAAAGAAAAATTACAAAAGTCGCGAGGGTATACTTGCAAAATTCCCTCGCAAAGGCGCTGATGTACGGCGCGGATGGATCCACTTATCCACGTGGCAGCTTCTCCTTGCACGATGACGGTTCACGGATGTGCGACTGCGATTAGATCCTCCTTGATAGATCGAACGGCTGAGGCGATGGACGATCGGACGGCGGCTGTGCAACCTGGAAGGCGTACCCCGTTCCGACGGTATAGGTGCACGGAGGAGGAACAAGGAAGAACTCCGGCGAGGCGATCTTCCTCGCTCCAGATCTCTGCACTCCGACGAGCTTTGGGCTTCAAAATAGGGATGCAGCCTCCTGAGGTCGTCCTCTAGCTGCTGGCAACATCAAAAATCTCCGACGGTGGCCGGAGGGCTCGTGCGAGGGTGGCAGAGCTGGGGGGCTTCGCGAACTCCGGCGAGGCTTCAAAATTTGCTCCAGGCTCGAATCAAGAGTCTTTGACCTGCAAAAAGTGTTAGGAGGTCCAGGGCAAACTGCCTGGACCTCACGGGGGCGGAGATGTAGCATGAAACAGTGGTTGGGAGTACGACCGGAGGTGCGCTCCGACGAGGAGATGAAATTGGCCGATTGGATGGATGAACTTCGGAATTTTAGAGGGTTCTTAATCCTACGACTAAGGCTAGAAGAATGCAAGAAGAACTAAGGGGAAATAACTACCTCAAGGGCCTGGAAGACCCAAGGTTTGGGGCACCTCGACGGGGGTTGGCCGGAGGTGATGGAACGCCCAGGTCAGCGCTGCTCCGCCTCCTTGAATGGCTGATCTTGGAGCTGTCGCCTTCAGGAGTCGATTGAGATCAAAAAGGGCGCGAGAGGGACCGAGATTGGGGTTCAAATTCTAATGGAAGTCAAGGTCTTGGTTTTGTAGTGTTGACGACAGGGCTCCTTGAACGAGGGATAGCGGTCAGATCTTTGCTCCATGGCCCGAGGTATCACTTGGACATGAATCTCCATTCGACGAGGAAGAAAAGTGGTTTAGAGCGCAACATCAAAGGGTGCAAGGTGCGCCCCACAAAAATCCTCGAAGATGGCGAAAAACCTGGCTCTGACTACCCACAGGGGGCGGGTCAGAGAGTTGACCCGAGGTCAACTCTCGTACCAACATTTTATTAATTCGATTAAAAATAGAAAATGGTTGAATTAGATTTAGGTTATTAAATAAAAAATATTTATTATTTTATGTAGTATTTTATTCTGATTTTTAATTATTTTTTGGCATATATTATTATGAGTTACCTATTATGCCCCTTATAGGTATATTACCTATGTATTTTAGTATTTTATTTTTATTTGGTATTTTTAGTTTTATTTATTTTTGTTTATTATTTTATAAAATCATAAAATACTTTTATATACACAAATATATTTTTGTTTTATTTTTCTGAGGTGTTTTGTATATTAAATAAAATATAAGTGTGTATCATATATGTATATTTATAGGTATAGTACCTATGTACATATAATTTTATTTTGTATTTTCTTTGAGTTTTTATTCATGTTTTAATGTACTTAATTATTATAAGTAATATTTACAAAATTATAAAAAAATATAAAATTATAAAAATAATGAATAAAGAATAAATTGAATATTTTAATCTGTACAATTATACAATGAGGGTCCAAAACTCAACTTTCAAACCGTAGCTCCGCCAAATGCGAAACCATCACCATTAAATAGATTATTTTATTCTATATACAATTAAAGGTGAGTTTGATGCATTTGGAGTTTTCAATTGTGAGATACGGGTCTGGGAAGTTGGGATTCTGGATTTTTATTCAGACCATAACTTTATATCTGTTCATTATTTTTCAGTGAAATCAATTTTGTATTTTTTTATTAAATTATCTACAACTTTTATGTACAAAGTTTCTTTATTTGATATATAAAAAGTGGAACCAAAAATAGGTCCCAAAATGAATAAAGAATGAATTAAAAAGTAGAAGTATTTGACCCTTATCTCCCCCTACTTTATTCCTTGTCGACCTATTCATCAAGATGCCTAGGTCTCGGGGTTTAGGATCATACAATATTTACAATATTTTATTCCTTTTCTTTTCTTTTATTTATTCTATAATTTTGGCTCTAATTACAGTATCTTATACATTATTTACATGCACATGTATGAATGCTAATATGCTCTATTTAATGCCATTTACAGGCATTCACTAGGGTTTTTGAGGCCAAAATGATAGAATAAAGATGATGAAATGTGGATTCATCACACGACAACATCTTCCGTCGTTCAACCCGAATATATTGGCACCTGGTACCACGCGTTGCAAATCATTCATTTCGTGCGCACTTATCAAAACAACACAACTGTGTACCACCTAGGTAGGGTCACACCAATACAGGTTCCTTCCAACAAACCTACAAGTTACATGCCCGATTTGTAGTTCTGCTCCCTGTCATTTCTTAACATAACGCACAATCCTTTTCAGGATCCAACTTAATACACATTAATTCTCATGATGCAATTTTTTTCATTAATTCTTCAATTTGCATAATCCTCAACATTGAGTATAGCCCCACATATATATTAATTCGTATATTTGTGTGCTCATATTTATGCTCATTTTAACTTCCAGACCCTAACTTTCCAAGTCACTGCATCAATTCGATGCTTAGACATTAGCTGAAATCACAAAGAAACTTTTCATATTTTCTCAAAAGTAGCCAAATTAGGGTTCTTCGTAGCGAACAACTTAAAATCAAAAATCTTAATGATCTCATATGAAAACCCAACAACAAAAGGAAGGAATTCCTTACCTAATCGATCTCTCTCTCTTGTATGCAGTGCTTTATCGTGATTCTTTTTCGAAAGGATGATTTATAACTCAATTTCATTTTCGTATCAAAAATACTAAGAGCGTGCCAAGAATGCGAATAACGAACGAAGAACACGAAGAACACACGAAGAACATATTTTCTATTGAAATTTCAACAGAGCTTCCCCTTATACGGGGTGATATTTGTAGGAAAATTTCGGCAGAGTTTCCCCTTATATTGGGACATATTCTATAAAAATTCCAACAAAGTTTCTCCTTATATTGGAACATTTTTCTATAAAAATTTCGACAGAGTTTCTCCTTATATTGGGACATATTTTAAAAGAAAAAAAAGAAAGAGTTTACTCTATAAAATCACCGAGAGGAAACAACAAGGAAACAGAAGAATATAACCAAACTACAAGCGACGGAGAATCGGTAGACACCACACGTCTTAGGTGAGTGAAGGTGTGACGAATCATAGGGTTCACTGATGTGCATAGCCGCACACACCTAAGTAGGGTATTACACAGATTTCTCCATCAAAATAACTATAAAAGCAGAAAAGAAAGAATAAAACAATAAGCAATGGAGAATCGGTAGTTGATGAATACTCATTCATCACTCTTTATTCTTATATTTTAGCTACAAAAACCTTTGCAAATACATGTAGATATGTGTAAATAGGAATAATTACCAAAAGCATGCATTGTGTAAAAACCTATAATTAGCATGTTTTTGTGCAAAAATAAAAGAATAAAGATTAAAAAGAAAAAGAGGGAAATATTTAGAATAAATATTGAGCAACCTAACCCAAGGGAGGGCTCAGCATGGGCCTGACCGCATAAAAACCAAAGTAGAGGGAGATAGGGCGCTCATGTGTAAATATTTATGTAAATAAATAAAAATATTTTTCCTCACAAAAATAGCCTAAAATATACTTGTAGATACTTGTACATATTTATAAGTATAAAAATAAGATAAAAAGAGAAAAATCAAAAAGAACAAAAATATCACTTTCACATTGTACATAGACTCACCTATATATTTATTTAACCTTGTAAATAAATAAAATTAATTCCCAAAATTTTTGTAAATATTCTATGTTATAAAATGCAAATAAATAAAATAAAAACAATCAAAACAAAAATCAAATAAAAATAGCAAAAATTAAAAACACAAAATATATTATACATATACCATGTATATAAGTGTATATATGTATTTATTGTACCTATGTATATAAATAATAAAAATAAAATAAAAATACCTTTTTATTCCTTATATTATAATGAAAATAAATAAAATGTAAAATAGGGATAAAATTGCACAAAAATAATAATTAAAAAATCAAAAATTAAAAACTCTATAGTGTACGTATACCTATATACTACATACTATGTATATACCTTATTTTTATTTCAAAAAAATTATTAAAAATCACTAAAAATTAGAAAAAAATAAATTAAAAATATTTCATGTTTTGAGTTTTTGCTAAATCGGCCCCTAGCTACCCTAATTTTCACTCCTAAGATCCTGCCACGTGGCCGATTCCTGTTGGCTCCTGGGGATGTTGACCGCCCGGTTAACTACCCCCCCCCAGGACCACTCCACTCGGGTCCTTAGCGGGTCCCCAACTTCTCGGATTTTTCCCCGCTAAACCCGATCGCCTACCACCTAAACCCCGGGTCCGACTCCTTAATGCCACATCCGATACCCTCGCCGGAGCTTCATCCTCGGGATCCGCGCGCTTCCACGCCCTACCCGACCTCGTCTTCCCGGACCCTCGCCCATATTTAGCTCGAGCTCCGCCACCCTAATTCCCTATCTTTGGCCATTCGAATCCTTCACCTGTGAGCTCCAGTGAGTGCGCGAGAGTGACAGCTCATGCCCGGTGCTGTCGAAGCGAGGAGAGGAAGAGAGACCATCGATCCGACGAGCTTCACCGCCGCTGCTCCGCCACCAGCAGGAGCACCGAGCCTCGGAGGGAGACGCTCCTCGAGGCGACGACCCAGAGCTTCCTAAGCTCGTCCCCAGTCTCCTCGTCCACCCAGGTAATCACTTAGACCTTTCTTTTCCGCTGATTTTCGATTACGCCCAAATTGCCGCTCCGCCGTATTTTTCCGATTCCGTCCACGACCGACCTCCATTCGATCATCGGGCATCGCCATAGCCCTCACCTCCTTCCCGCGCACCTTCTCCATCCTTCCATTCAACCCAGCTTGCACAGGAGCTGGGATTCAAGCTCCACCGTCCCCACTTCGCCGGAGCTCGACCACCACGCCTCCCCGTTCACGATCACCCCGCCTAACTGGGTCGAGGCACTTTGCCCTCGACCCGCGAGTCTGCTGGAGTGTTTTGCAGGATCATCCGAGTCCATCTGAGGGCTTGGACCGTCTGGACCAGCAGCTTGGTCTCCGCCGACCTCGCCTGGGCTCCTCGGAGCTCCGTCGAGCCATCGGAGGCCACTAGTCGACGCGGGAGCCCACCGAGCTTCTTCTCCGATCTTCAGAGGCCCGTGCGGATGCCGGGAGCGCGCACAGCAGGCCGACGAAGGTCGCCGGCCATCAGTTCTTCCACGACCTCCAGACACCGTTCGATCAGCCCTCCTGCTCCAGATTACATCGCGACCGTCTGTTCGTGGAGCTGCAGCCACCGTAAGATTCTTGGAGGATCGATCACAACCGTTGGATACTCGAGGGTATAAGCTCCAGAGCACCGGGACCGTCCGATCTCCACGTGGAGCGCCCTCGCCCGTTTGATCAGGCCGAACGTTCTCAGGGTTGCAGCGCCACCTCTTTCACCCGTTGGATCCGCTACGTGGCGCACATCCGGCCTTCGACGTTTAATAAGGGGTATTTACACTTAGGCCCCTCTCCTTTATGCAATTAGTCTTTAGTCCTGTAAATACGTAGCATAGTTGTTTACTTTTTGAGAAATTTACACTGTGGACCCGACACTTTATTTTCCTTGCATTTATGCCCCTGTGCGTTGTATGACACGTGCTTCGTCACGTGTTTCTCTGGGTTATTTGCAATTCATGCCCTTGTAGTTCTGGTTGTTATTAGTTGAATGAAAGTTTTTACTTATTTGCACTTATACCCCTGTGCGTGGTTTATTTCAACATGTGCGTGATATTTTGGATTAATTGCAGATAAGCCCTTGGGCTTTTGGTACCTGTTACCAAAAGGCCCTCGGAACTTATTTCTCTTACATATAGGTCCCTGAGTGCCCCAGGCATGCGCGTGGCGCGTGTTTTGCTGGGTTAATTGCACCAGACCCCCTAGACTCTCGGGTATTTGCACTTTGGTCCCTGTGCACTGTACCCTCTCTTTATTTTTGAATAAAATAGCAAATTACCTCAAAATCCAACGAAAATTGGACACATGGCTCCTGTCATGGTGTAAAATTTTCGAAGATTTTTGAGGACATTTTTGTTTTCATTTGATATTTTTAAAAATTCAAAAACCTCTATTTTCTTCACTGTCTAACTTTAAAAATCACAAAAAAATATTAAATAGTGTCTAAAAATTACAAAAAAATTGTCTACTGTCCATTTTGATGTGTTTGATTTTCTAGCCAATTTTGGCTATTTTCCATTACTGAAAACCACTAAAAATTGAAAAACACTTAAAAACCTATAAAAATTCTAATAATTAAACCAAAAATCCAAAAATAATAAAATAGGTGCCTAAAATTTCCTTGTTTTATTCTCTTTATAGGAAAATTACCTCCCAACTAATTTGGGGGTTTTAGATATTTTATCTAGCCTTTTTAGCTCGGCTGGACAATACCTTTGATTTCAGCTACTGTTTGATTTTTAGAAAATTAAATAAACATCAAAAAATTCTCAAAAATTCACCAAAAACACTAAAAATTATAAAACACATAAAAATATTTTTGTTGGAATTTTTGATTGATTTTTAGTGTATTTAATAATTTGTTGAAGTGTGTGTTTACTTGTTTTTCTTATTTTCTTTATACATTAAAAAATCCAAAAAAATATAAAATAAATTAAAAACCACTAAAAATATTTTGTTCTTTTATTTTATTCCTTTTTACTACTTCGTAGGCCGAAAGGCCAATCCGTGCTCCTTGAGTTTGACCCTGGTCGCTATACCATGTTAATCCAATAGCGAGACCGCTTTCGCGTTTTTGATCGATTTTGTCTATTATTAGTGGTCTGATTTTTCTTGATTGTCCGCGCTTGATCGCTTGGGTCGCAACGACCTATTTAGTACCTTATACCCGAGTGCTCAGGCGTGACATCAGAATGGCACCGTTGCCGGGGAGCACGGCTTAGTAGTTTTTATTTTATTTTTGTTTTCGCGGCTTTTCGCGGCTCTTTCAGAGCTCGCGGCTTTTTCGCGGCTTTTGTTTACATTTTATTTTTGTTTTATTTTGTTTTATTTTCTTTTTCTATTATTTTTGTTTTTGTTTTATTTTGAGTGTTTATTTTATTTTGTATTTTTGCATATATACCCTCATTTTCAGTTTCATTTATTTTCTTTTTTTTATTTGATTATTTTGGTCTGACCACTCTGTTCTTTCTTGCGAGGGACCGAGGACCGAGGCGACCGATCTCGAGAAGCCGACGCAACCACGAGACTCGGAGGCGGCTCCTTTCTTTACGGAGCCGCAGGAGAGAGCGAGAGAGAGAGAGAGTTGAGTGGGTGAGGTTTAGATTAGACTTTTGATTATTATTGTAATAATACAAGGACTCAGACTGGACACTTTGGACTGTGATTGGACTTAGCAGGTCTGTTTCGTCGAGCACCGGTGTGCTCGGAGGACCCTTAGGAGTTTTTCGCGGCTTTTTACGCGGTTTTGTTTTCTTTTCTTTTTTCTGCCTTTTCCGATGTTTACGCGGTTTTTCATCGAGCCCCTAGCCTTAGGATTTTCCCTTGCTTGTGCCGTAATTAGTAGGGTCCCCACACTTAATTATCTGCCTGTTTCTATAGTGCGCTTAATTGGACCTACTAATAATCAATTAATAAAAATAATCGACTCATCTCCTTCGTAGCCTACGTGCCGCAGTCCACCCTGTAAAGCGTTTTCTCCTACCCCCGATTTGTCGGGCAGAGGAGGGGTGGGCCAAGACCGGACCCTTTGGCTTGGAGGTCGGTGACCGATTAGACGGTTCTGCGAGTAGAAATTGCTCATCTAGGACTCGGTTTTTCCCGCTGCATCATTTAGGGTAGTTTACTTTTCTGTCTTTAAATTCTGCGCGGATCACTTGCATGTAGAGTGCTGGAGGCAAGGTACGCATTTCTTACTCAGCATGCATCATTGATTTCATCGCGCATCGGCTTTTTCGACTTCTCCCCCTTGTTTTGGACTAAATAACCGGGAGAACCGAAAAATTCGTTAGGCGTTTGTTTTCTATTTGAAAAATATTAAAAAGAAAAATCATAAAATTGGGACTGGATAAAACTATTGACCCTAAAAGACACTCACCCTAAAAATTTGTCTTGGGGAGAGCAACCCCCTCATTGTATGGTTTGGATGCGCGAGAGAGTGACCCGCACCCTAGGTAGAGCCCTCCGGTGATATTCCCAACCGATTACCGACTCTTCCGTGCGGGCCAGTCGGTTGGGGTAGCATCGGGTATCCTAACAGGTCACGTAAGCGCTCTGATATCTTGTGTGTTCACCTAATAAAAATTGACAAGATAATTTAACCGAGCTTTTACGGTCTTCAGCTCGCGTTGCGTTGGTGAACCGGGGGTTTGCATTTTGATCATAGTTTCTCCAGATCTCATCCGCACTACTCACCAGATCAAGATGATGGGTAGACGCTCTCTTAGGCAGCCTCTGGCTGCACCGCTTTCGGGCACGTCTACCCGATCATCTAGGTTGGCCCGCGAGAGTCGAGACCAGCTCTCCGAGCCCGAGTACGACTCCGCCCTGTTCCCCCTCGACCCCCTTTCTTTCGGACCTGAGCGATATGAGCCCGAGGAGAGATTAGCAGATTTGACAGCACCTAAGTTGGGCTCATTTGATTTTGCAGACGTCATGGCCGGCAGTTCTGAGGATCGCTCCCGCCATCCTGAGCACTTCGTATTGGATCAGGGAGCGATCAACTCCACCCTGATCGCCTCGTTAGAGACCGTCCAGCAGCAGCTGAGGGATCAGGGAGCATTCATGATCGACATGAGGAGAGAGATGGAGCAGATGAGAGCAGAGCGAGAGCAGAGGAGAGAGGGACCGAGGATCCCAGATGATGCGGATGCTGCAGCCGCAGCGGCAGCCGCCGCAGCCACGACCAGAGGATGGCCGAGACCGATGCGGGAGTTACACAACCCCGGATCGACGCTGACGCACCATTGGGTAGTACTTCCAGCGATCGTGGGGGACTTCAAGTTCCCTCCGAACACTTTGCAGCTACTCCCCCGCTTCCACGGACTCGCGACAGAGGAGCCCCATCTCCACCTCCAGGAGTTCTTGATGATATGCAGCACTGTCCACGACCGTCAGGTGGATCATGACACGATCAGGATGATCGCCTTCCCCTTCTCTCTAGCAGACAGAGCAGCCACCTGGCTGAAGCATCTGGGGAAGTTTGTTTACACCTGGGAGCAGCTCCGCACCGAGTACTTGAACAAGTACTATCCACTCGGGCGGACGAATGCAGCGAGGGCCCTGATTAGTAACTTCTCCATGCTCCCCAATGAGCAATTCCACGAGGCATGGGAGAGGTTCCGTGAGCTCAAAGACCGATGTCCGCACCACGACATTTCGAAGCCGAACCTTGTGCAGAGCTTCTTCAGCGGGTTGACACCAGAGCTCCAGGGCCTGGTGAATGCTTCTTGCGGTGGGTCCTATTTCGCCAAAGACCACGACCAGGTCTGGGCCATCTACGAGGAGATGGCCGAGAATTACATGGTGATGTCCCAGACCCGGTTGTACACACAGGGGAGACCCCAACAGCAGCCAGGACCCGTGCAGTACCAGAGGATAGCACGGGTCGACGCCGGTCCATCCAGTTCACCCGCAGTTGCAGCAACACAGGCAGAGTCGTCCGCTGCGGATATGGGTATTATCAGCGAGAAGTTGGACCGGATGGAGCTGATTGAGAAGAAGCAGTGCCAGGGAATCATGCAGATGGAACAGATGGCACAGACTCTGAGCGACATGAAGACCCAGCTCATGTGTCTCCAGGAGGCACAGACGGCTCCCCAGCCCCGCCTTCAGTCGCGAGGCGATTCCGGCGGCAGCAGCAGCTCGTCCCAGCGCTCCAGCTCCTTTCAGCAGCCTAGACAAGTTCACCTTGTACAGGCGGAGCCGTACCAGCAGCAGCAGCCCTCTTACCAGTCCCCACCATCTCCAAACATGCAGATGGTGGTATACCAGCCGGATCAGCCTCTGGCAGTACTCCCGCCAGCCCCCTACGATGCAGAGCCGTTGATGGATGTCAATGGGATTTGGTATGACCGCCCCCAGCCTGAGATCCGACGAGACCATCCCGGATTCAGGTGGGGGAATGGAGGTACCCAGCCCCAGCAGCAATCATCCGGTCAGGGAGGGCAGTATGGCCAGTAGAGAGATCACTAGCCGCAGCAGCAGCCCCCAGCCCACCAGCCATATCAGCAGTCATCCTTCGTTCCTCGTCCCTATCAGCAGCAGGGACAGTCTTGGAGACGTGAGCAGCAGGCTCACCCACCACACCAGCAGCAGCATCCTTCCTCCTACCCCTCTTACCAGCAGCACCAGTTCCAGCAGCCTCAGCACCAGAGAGGCTACCCATCGGGCTCCCATGAGAGCCCCGCCTTGGATGACATAGCCCGCCTCCTTACGGACCAACAGGCTACCTTCATACGGGAGATGGACGAGTTCCGCCAGGAGATGCGGGACCTTGTGAGAGGGAAGGCCGCCATTCCTGCACAGATAGAGACAAATCCGAACAACCTGAAGAGGAAATCTGAGTAGGTAGTTCACACTGAGCATGCCACTCCTAGTGATCCATTTGATGATATGTCTTCGGATCTATTTGATGCTGATTTTGTTACACTTAGGAGCGGTAGAGCACCAGCAGGCGGCGCCTCATCTGAGCGACGACTTGAGGATCCACCCAGGGCGTCAGATGAGGGGGAGGAGGAGAGCGGTACTGAGGCCGCACACGATGATGACGGTGGTACTGATGCCACCAAGGATGCTGACTCCACCGGCGGTACTGAGGCCGCCGCTCCACCAGTTCGAGGAGGTGGTGCCGATGCCACCAGAGTAGCCGAGCCAGCCCGCGGTACTGAGGCCGCGAGACGTCCAGTAGCAGAGCTAGCCTGAGGTGGTACTAAGGCCACCGGTGTTCGTTTTGATAGAGATGTTGTTTTTCCTTCGGTTGATGTATCTCAGAACGCTGTTTTGAATAAAGGAAAAGGTTTAGTTTCTTCTGGTCCCACTGTGGTGATTGATGTATGTGCGGATCCGGCCGTCGAGCTGTCTAGGCCTTTTCCTAGTCCTTCATCTGAGAAGGACCCTGTGATCCCCTTCCCTAGAGCCCTTCAGATGGGGAAGGGGAAGAAAAAAGAAAAAGATCCAAAAAAGAGAGAGCAGGAGGAGTTCAGCCAGAGCATGATCGACAGATTTCACATACAGCTGACCCTTCAGGAGGCTTTGCAGCACATTCCCCTCCTTCAGCGATCTTTGAGAGACAGGACCACAGTCAGGAGGAGGGGGAACCACACTTCGGAGATTCATGTGCCGACGAAAGCCACGTGCTTCGCGATCCAGAACCGTCTACCGGCCAAGAGGCCAGATTCAGGAGCCCCGTATGTCAGATGCCAGATTAGTGAGCAGAGGTTCGACCGTACTCTATTGGATAGCGGATCGTCGATCAACCTCCTTCCGGCATCCCTTCTCGACCGCTTCGAGTTGGGCACTCTTAGACAGAGCAGGACAGTCCTTCAGTTTGCTGATCGATCTGTCAAGAGGCCGAAGGGGTTGCTGCGAGACGTTATCGTCACGATTCAGGGCCTGAAATTCCCCGTGGACTTCGTAGTGTTGGACATGGAGATCCCTGATTCAGTGGCCGATACCCCATCATCCTTGGTCGACCGTTCTTGGCTACAGCCAAGGCGGTGACCGATCATGATAGCGGGAAGGTATACTTTCGCTTCGAGGGCAAGAGTGTACAAATAGAGACGGTCGAGGACTACAGAGCCAGAGAGAGCATGCTCAGAGACTAGCACAGACACAGAGCAGCTGACAGATGCCGGGTTAGACATCCACCAGGATTGTGATTTTGTGATCACAGATGATGAGGCAGCATGGGCATACCCTGCAGCACAGGCCATCCTCTCATTTTCAGACACCACTGATGCAGAGATGACAGCAGAGGAGAGCTTGGAGAGCACAACCCTGACCTAGGATACTACAGAGGCAGCAGAGCCGGTTCTCGACCGCGACACGACTTTTGGTGATGGTGGTGCTGAGGCCACCTTGTGTGATGGTGGTACTGATGCCACCGTATTTGATGCAGATCCCTCAGATTCAGAGTCTGATTGGGAAGATTGTGATGATCAGATGCCAGACATGAGTCCACCCGAGCCGACAGATGAGGAGGAGGTAGATGCAGAGCAGATCAGAGACAGCACAGTCGAGCAGCCTTCTCCAGACTCAGTTTGCGAGAGTTCGCTTTCTTTCTCCCAGGCAGAGTTGGCAGACTTAGCAGCATTGACACATTTCCTTCCGCAGCCAGACTTGCCAGCGCCCAGTTGTCCAGAGCTGAAGCTGCTCCCTACTTCGCTGAAGTATCGGTTCCTTGCAGGCGAGCCTGAGATGTACCCAGTCATCATCTCCGCTGATTTGACTGGAGAGCAGGAATCCCGTTTGATGGGGGTTCTTGAAAAGAATCGCAAGGCAATCGGATGGAGCGTAGCAGATCTCCATGGGATTAGTCCATCAGTGTGCTCCCACCATATCTATCTCGAGGAGGGGGCGAAGCCGTCGCGTGAGTTCCAGCGGTGGTTGAACCCCAACCTGAGAGAGGTCGTGATGAAGGAAATATCAAAATGGTGGAGTGCAGATTTTATTTATCCCATTTCCGTCTCCAAGTGGGTTAGCCCCTTGCATGTGGTGCCCAAGAAGACGGGCATCACGACTGTGATCAGTGAGTTGGGAGAGGAGATTGTACACGAGTACCCACCTCTTGGAGGGTCTGTGTTGACTACAGGAGACTCAACCAGGCCACCAAGAAGGACCATTTCCCCCTGCCTTTTATTGACCAGATCATTGAGAGACTGGCAGGTAAGAGCCATTATTGCTTCCTGGATGGGTACTCGGGCTACAACCAGGTGGCCATCGCTCCTGAGGATCAGGAGAAGACCACCTTTACCTGTCCCTTTGGTACATATGCCTTTCGACGCATGCCATTTGGGCTATGCAACGCCCCTGCGACTTTTCAGAGGTGCATGCTGTCGATCTTTTCGGACATGGTAGGGGAGTGTTTGGAGGTCTTCATGGACAATTTCTCGGTCTACGGCGACGGATTCGACTCCTGTCTTGACTGCCTAGACCGAGTACTCCAGCGATGTATTGAGTACCATTTGGTTCTATCTTGGGAGAAGAGTCACTTCATGGTGACTCAAGGGACGGTGCTTGGCCATATCATCTCCAACAGGGGCATGGAGGTGGATCCGGCCAAGGTTGATGTCATTAGAAAACTCGCACCGCCGTCCAATTTGAGGCAGCTACGGTCATTCCTGGGGCACGCTGGATTTTATAGGAGATTTATTCAGGATTTCAGCAGGATTGCCCGGCCGTTGACTGACCTCTTGACGAAAGACACCGAGTTCCTTGTCGATGACAAGTGTCTTTCGTCCTTTGCGACTCTTTAGCAGTGTGTGATTGAGGCTCCTGTCCTCCAGCCGCCTGATTGGTCTCTCCCATTCGAGATCATGACGGATGCCTCCGATTTTGCCGTAGGGGCTGTGCTGGGACAGAGGAGGGATGGAGTTCCATTTGCCATTCACTACGCTAGCCGCACATTGGATTCCGCCCAGCGGAATTACATGGTTACAGAGAAGGAGATGCTAGCCGTAGTGTTCGCCCTAGATAAGTTTCGATCTTATATCATTGGATCTAGAGTGACTTTGTATACAGAACACACCGCCATCAGGTACCTCATGGCAAAGAAGGATGCCAAGGCCAGACTTACTAAATGGATCCTTCTACTCCAGGAGTTCGACATTGAGATCAAGGATAAGCCTGGAGTCAAGAATGTGGTGGCGGATCATCTCTCCCGTTTAGAGCAGCTTGAGGAGTCTGAGCAGATTGATCCCATTCGAGATACCTTCCCAGATGAGGCGATCCTTGCTATCGCCTCACTCCCGTGGTATGCCGATATTGTGAACTTTCTCGTTGCTGTGAAAGTCCCACAAGATTGGCCCAGGCAGAGGCTTGAGACCTTCCTTGCGAAGGCCAAGTCCTACCATTGGGAGGATCCCATCCTTTACCACGAAGGAGGGGATAGTGTCTGGCGTCGGTGTATTCCTCAGGAGGAACACCATAGCGTCCTCACTTACTGCCACAAGCTTGAGGCAGGAGGACATCATTCTGGGAGGAGAACGACACAGAAAGTGCTCCAATCCGGCTTGTGGTGGCCTACCCTCTTCAAGGACTCAGATGAGTTCGTGAAGAGGTGTACTGACTGTCAGAGGATGGGCACTTGTGGACAACGTGATATGATGCCGATGCAGCCCATTCACTTCTGTGAGGTTTTTGATGCATGGGGCATCGATTTCATGGGTCCATTCCTAAGAGTCAGGGATTTGAGTACATTCTGTTGGCCGTAGATTATGTTAGTCGTTGGGTTGAGGCTATCCCCGCCCGAACCGCTGATGCGAGGACAGTTTGCAGATTTTTGAGGAAGCACATCATCACACGGTTCGGGGTTTCACGAGTTCTGATTTCTGATGGGGGGTCTCATTTCATCAACGACCAGGTGAAGGCCCTTGCTAGCGAGTTCGGTATAGACCATCGTGTTGCCACACCTTACCATCCACAGACAAATGGTCTAGCCGAGGTATCGAATAGGGAGATCAAGACGATATTGCAGAAAGTCGTCCGCCCTGACCGAAAGGATTGGTCACAGCTTTTGGACTCGGTCTTATGGGCATATAGGACGTCTTTCAAGACACCATTGGGTACATCTCCCTTTCGCCTCGTATATGGCAAGCCGTGCCATTTACCTGTTGAGTTGAGGCACAAGTCACTTTGGGCAGTTACAGATATTCTTATGGATCCAGATGGTGTAGGAGACCAGAGGAGGGCAGAGTTAGCAGCCCTGGAGGAGCTTAGAGATACAGCTTTCTCAAACAGCCTACAGTATAAGGAGACAGTGAAGGAGTGGCATGATTCTCATATCAGCCACAAGCATTTTGAGATTGGACAGAGAGTACGGCTGTTTGATGCGAGGCTACGTCTATTCCAGGGAAGCTACAGAGCAAATAGAAGGGACCCTACTTGGTCAGAAAGGTACACGACAACAGTAGCATTGATATATCTGAGTTGTCTTCTGAGAGTACCTTTCGAGTGAACGGCCAGCGGCTCAAGCTATTTCTAGATCATGAGTCGCGGGTCGTTGATCTTGCCCCTATTCATTTTGCATGAGATGAGGTCTTTGACTCACATCTAATGCATCTCACGCCTGAGTTTCACTGTTCCTCCGCCTTTATAGATCCAGATCTCCATATCACTACATTCTTTAGTCCCACATCCCTTTCTTCATCTTGTGATTATGTTGTATTTAGGGTGCACTTTACCCAAAGTATGGGGGGGATGTGAGACCGTTTGGGTATTTCTTTTGTTTCCGCCTACCCCTGTTTTGCTGCCTATACTTAGGGATATTTCACCCTAAGTATAGGGGGGGTAGACCCTGTACATTCTCCACTCGGTTTTCCCTTAGTGTACAGCCTGCTATACTTAGGATTATTTAATCCTAAGTATAGGGGGAAGACCCGAGACCCTCTTGACTTTTTCATTCATTCGTCTTTGTATATAGCCTTTCTTTTCACTTCCCTATACCTAGTACGAGTTATGTCTTCTTCATCGCTCTTGACTCTGAGGACATCGTTCGAGCTAAGTATAGGGGGGTGTGTATATATTTCATATATACTTTAGCCATAACTCGTACTTTGTGTGAGTGTGTTAATAAATAAAAATGGCTAAAAATCACAAAAAAAATTAAAAAAATTTTTCATGTACATAAACATTCTTTTATTTGCACTTAAATAGCTAGTGTACAAATTATTTTTGTAAAAATGATTTCAAAAATCTTTTGTGTAAAGTTTGTGTAAATATTTTCTTATCAAAATTATGTATATAGTACAAAATTTTTCCAAAATGTTTTGAAAATCAAAAGTTTGCAAAAATCTTGTGTAAATGTGTGTAAATATCTTTTTGCAAAACTTGCACTCCATGCATTATCCATTCATGGTTTCAAAACATTTTTCAAAAATTTTGCATGTTTGTAAAATTTGTGTAAATAAGCATCTTTTGTACATATGTATATAGTTTTCCTGGATGATAGTTGACATTTAAACTAGCCTGGAATCAAATTAAGAAATGGAGCTTGGTTAAGATCTTAATCCACCTAACTTCTAAGAGAAACCTTATAGGGCTTAGGTTTAAGGCTTTTCAGGTCCATAGTGACTTAATTCTTTGAGTCCACTAGGCTATGATCACATGTCGTCTCAATGAGCCTAAGTAGAGCACTTAACAACAACACATGACTCATATAGACAATGGCTTTACTTGGACACCAGCACTATGCACCAGGCTCTCTACGGATGAGGTGGTGAGGAGGCAGTCTTCCTTGACTTGGGGTAGCATATGAGGGTAGTACTTCTAGGCGGAACCTCTCTTCTTCTTTTAGTGAAGGAAGTGCATCTCAACTTGGTCTGGTTGCCATGAGTTTTAACGACGGGAGTTGTGGGTTGCAATAAAGCTTCAAAAGAGGGATAGTCTACTGGCTCAAGAGGAAAAACTCCTTGTATAGATGCTGCACATGTATATGTTGTACACTTGAAAAAAAATGTGCAAAAAGAAAATAACTCCAAAAAAGTGGTGGGTCTGATAGAAAATGATAATCCCACCGGAGTATGTATATAGAGTGCAATAAGCAAAGCATGGTTTCATGATCCACCTGATGTAGCTTGCAGCAGGGAGACTTGGCTACACTGGTCAAGCTCCCAAGGGTACTTAGCTACACTGGCCTCGACCCATTCTCTTCTTCCTCCTCTTCTTGAGCCGGTTGAACTTGAACTTAGAAGGGAATACCCCGCTCCTCGAGGAAAGAGTGGCCAGATTGAGGTCATAGAGTTACCTTGTTAGGGAGGGTTGTCAAGTTGCCATTTCTGAGGTGGAGAGCTTAGACCTCACTTTCACGGGACAAGAAAAGATTCATGGTCTTCAGGGTTTGTGATTGATGACTTGTTCTGATCTGGAGCATTGAGGAGTCTTGGTTATAGATTAGTGGAACTTAGAGGCTGTTGAGTTTTAGACTTAAGTCCGAATGAGATTCCGACACATTAATAATCCAAAGATCTGATCGAGCTCCATACCCCAATTTAATGAAGGCAAGTTTAATAATCAGCCTTGATCCATGTACATCCTCTTTTTCTTTTTCTTTCTTTCTTTTTCACTTCTTTTTCAAATAAGTGTTTGCTAAGGGACTAGCAAAGATAAGTATAGGGGGGTGATGAATACTCATTCATCACTCTTTATTCTTATATTTTAGCTACAAAAACCTTTGCAAATACATGTAGATATGTGTAAATAGGAATAATTACCAAAAGCATGCATTGTGTAAAACCTATAATTAGCATGTTTTTGTGCAAAAATAAAAGAATAAAGATTAAAAAGAAAAAGAGGGAAATATTTAGAATAAATATTGAGCAACCTAACCTAAGGGAGGGCTCAGCATGGGCCTGACCGCATAAAAACCAAAGTAGAGGGAGATAGGGGGCTCATGTGTAAATATTTATGTAAATAAATAAAAATATTTTTCCTCACAAAAATAGCCTAAAATATACTTGTAGATACTTGTACATATTTATAAGTATAAAAACAAGATAAAAAGAGAAAAAATAAAAAAGAACAAAAATATCACTTTCACATTGTACATAGACTCACCTATATATTTATTTAACCTTGTAAATAAATAAAATTAATTCCCAAAATTTTTGTAAATATTCTATATTATAAAATGCAAATAAATAAAATAAAAACAATCAAAACAAAAATCAAATAAAAATAGCAAAAATTAAAAACACAATAATATATTGTACATATACCATGTATATAAGTGTATATATGTATTTATTGTACCTATGTATATAAATAATAAAAATAAATAAAAATACCTTTTTATTCCTTATTTTATAATGAAAATAAATAAAATGTAAAATAGGGATTAAAATTGCACAAAAATAATAATTAAAAAAATCAAAAATTAAAAACTCTATAGTGTACGTATACCTATATACTACATACTATGTATATACCTTATTTTTATTTCGAAAAAATTATTAAAAATCACTAAAAATTAGAAAAAAATAAAATAAAAATATTTCATGTTTTGAGTTTTTGCTAAATCGGCCCCTAGCTACCCTAATTTTCACTCCTAAGATCCTGCCACGTGGCCGATTCCTGTTGGCTCCTGGGGATGTTGACCGCCCGGTCAACTACCCCCCCCCAGGACCACTCCACTCGGGTCCTTAGCGGGTCCCCAACTTCTCGGATTTTTCCCCGCTAAACCCGATTGCCTACCATCTAAACCCCGGGTCCGACTCCTTAATGCCACATCAGATACCCTCGCCGGAGCTTCATCCTCGGCATCCGCGCGCTTCCACGCCCTACCCGACCTCGTCTTCCCGGACCCTCACCCATATTTAGCTCGAGCTCCGCCACCCTAATTCCCTATCTTTGGCCATTCGAATCCTTCGCCCGTGAGCTCCAGTGAGTGCGCGAGAGTGACAGCTCGTGCCCGGTGCTGTCGAAGCGAGGAGAGGAAGAGAGACCATCGATCCGGCGAGCTTCGCCGCCGCTGCTCCGCCACCAGCAGGAGCACCGAGCCTCGGAGGGAGACGCTCCTCGAGGCGACAACCTAGAGCTTCCTAAGCTCGTCCCCAGTCTCCTCGTCCACCCAGGTAATCACTTAGACCTTTCTTTTCCGCTGATTTTCGATTACGCCCAAATCGCCGCTCCGCCGCATTTTTCCGATTCCGTCCACGACCGACCTCCATTCGATCATCGGAAATCGCCATAGCCCTCACCTCCTTCCGCGCACCTTCTCCATCCTTCCATTCAACCCAGCTCGCACAGGAGCTGGGATTTGAGCTCCACCGTCCCCACTTCGCCGGAGCTCGACCACCACGCCTCCCCGTTCACGATCACCCCGCCTAACTGGGTCGAGGCACTTTTCCCTCGACCCGCGAGTCTGCTGGAGTGTTTTGCAGGGTCATCCGAGTCCATCTGAGGGCTTGGACCGTCTGGACCAGCAGCTTGGTCTCCGCCGACCTCGCCTGGGCTCCTCGGAGCTCCGTCGAGCCATCGGAGGCCACTAGTCGACGCGGGAGCCCACATAGCTTCTTCTTCGATCTTCAGAGGCCCGAGCGGAGGCCGGGAGCGCGCACAGCAGGCCGGCGAAGGTCGCCGGCCATCAGTTCTTCCACGACCTCCAGACACCGTTCGATCAGCCCTCCTGCTCCAGATTACATCGCGACCGTCTGTTCGTGGAGCTGCAGCCACCGTCAGATTCTTGGAGGATCGATCACAACCGTTGGATACTCGAGGGTATAAGCTCCAGAGCACCAGGACCGTCCGATCTCCACGTGGAGCGCCCTCGCCTGTTCGATCAGGCCGAACGTTCTCAGGGTTGCAGCGCCACCTCTTTCACCCGTTGTATCCGCTACGTGGCACACATCCGGCCTTCGACGTTTAATAAGGGATATTTACACTTAGGCCCCTCTCCTTTATGCAATTAGTCTTTAGTCCTGTAAATACGTTGCATAGTTGTTTACTTTTTGAGAAATTTACACTGTGGACCCGGCACTTTATTTTCCTTGCATTTATGCCCCTGTGCGTTGTATGACACGTGCTTCGTCACGTGTTTCTCTGGGTTATTTGCAATTCATGCCCTTGTAGTTCTGGTTGTTATTAGTTGAATGAAAGTTTTTACTTATTTGCACTTATAACCCTGTGCGTGGTTTATTTCAACATGTGCGTGATATTTTGGATTAATTGCAGATAAGCCCTTGGGCTTTTGGTACCTGTTACCAAAAGGCCCTCGGAACTTATTTCTCTTAAATATAGGTCCCTGAGTGCCCCAGGCACGCACGTGGCACGTGTTTTGCTGGGTTAATTGCACCAGACCCCCAGACTCTCGGGTATTTGCACTTTGGTCCCTGTGCACTGTACCCTCTCTTTATTTTTGAATAAAATAGCAAATTACCTCCAAATCTAACGAAAATTGGACACATGGCTCCTGCCATGGTGTAAAATTTTCGAGGATTTTTGAGGACATTTTTGTTTTCATTTGATATTTTTAAAAATTCAAAAACCTCTATTTTCTTCACTGTCTAAATTTAAAAATCATAAAAAAATATTAAATAGTGTCTAAAAATTACAAAAAAATTGTATACTGTCCATTTTGTTATGTTTGATTTTCAAGCCAATTTTGGCTATTTTCCATTACTGAAAACCACTAAAAATTGAAAAACACCTAAAAACTTATAAAAATTCTAATAATTAAACCAAAAATCCAAAAATAATAAAATATGTGCCTAAATTTTCCTTGTTTTATTCTCTTTACAGGAAAATTACCTCCCAGCTAATTTGGGGGCTTTAGATATTTTATCTAGGCCTTTTTAGCTCGGCTGGACAGTACCTTTGATTTCAGCTACTGTTTGATTTTTAGAAAATTAAATAAACATCAGAAACTTCTCAAAAATTCACCAAAAACACTAAAAATTATAAAACATATAAAAATATTTTTGTTGGAATTTTTTATTGATTTTTAGTGTATATAATAATTTGTTGAAGTGTGTGTTTACTTGTTTTTCTTATTTTCTTTATACATTAAAAAATCCAAAAAAAAAATAAAATAAATTAAAAACCACTAAAAATATTTTGTTCTTTTATTTTATTCCTTTTTACTACTTCATAGGCCGAAAGGCCAATCCGTGCTCCTTGAGTTCGACCCTGGTCGCTATACCAGGTTAATCCAATAGCGAGACCGCTTTCGCGTTTTTGATCGATTTTGTCTATTATTAGTGGTCTGATTTTTCTTGATTGTCCGCGCTTGATCGCTTGGGTCGCAACGACCTATTTAGTACCTTATACCCGAGTGCTCAGGCGTGACATCAGTAGACACCACACATCTTAGGTGAGTGAAGGTGTGACGAATCACAGGGTTCATTGACGTACATAACCGCATGCACCTAAGTAGGATGTTACACGGATTTCTCCCCAAACCACAACAGAAAATGAATTGGAAAGAAGGATGAATCGAAAACAAAGCCAGAAGAAGATGAATCGAAAACCCTAGCTCAAGTTCGAGCATATTTACAAAACCAACTAGGATAGGATCGTACCTTCCTCCTCCTCGTTCTCCCGGCAGCGCTTCGCTAGCGCTCCTTCCTCGCATACCACTCCTCCTCCCGACCTCTCGACCCTAGCCCTTGGGGTGTTGGTGGTGGTGGAAATCGTAGAGAATAAATGGGTGGGGGGCTATTTATAGGCTCTAAAATTGCTAACTATGGTTAGAAAATCATGATTTAGACCTTAATCGCGGTTCGAGATCCATGGTTTTGGCCCATGGGTTTGGCCAAAACTTATCCAAAACTTAGGGCTTAAGTTAGAACTATCCAGAAGACTCTAGATTCACTAATAATGCTTAATTAGAGCTAATCGTAATTAACTTTTACTAATCCTGATTTAACCTTCGTGGATTACGCTTAACTTCTGCTAACCATTGATTAATGTTCGCTAATGATCATTAATGATCCTCAATCCATCACTAATTTCTTTAATCATATTTAATTAGTCTTAATGACAATCATTAAGAGTTAATGACATCTTAAACCTCCTTACTTCTCTTTCTTTCGAAAATCATAACAAATCGAAACGAAGTCCAATTCACACGAAACAAATTCTGTTGGTTTTCTCTTGATGAGCCACATATTATGATATAGGATCCGAGAGACATCCAACTTCAAGGATTTACATTACGAGGGTAGGAATGGATCAAAAAACAAAAAGGGGTCAAAGGATTTTATCTATATACAGAGTGGATGAGGCTCAAGAACCTAGGGTTTATGATCGATTCGGGCTGCATACAATGGATCAAGAGGTTAGGCGTGGATTAGGGTTCAATAGGTCAGGGTTTGTGTGAGAAATCAAAGAAAAACGGGTGATGGATCGGGTGGGAAAAAGTGGAGAAGACAACTCTCAATGGCTCTAACAAGTCAGAGGTGCCAATAGGGGTAGTTGACCGGAATTCAACCAAAGGAGCGGCCCCATTAGGCCACGACAGCCTGCTATGAGACAAAATAGGGAAGATAAGGATGAATAATTAAAAATAAAATAACAAGTGAATTAATTAAATATAGTCTAAAACATAAAAAATATTTATTATTTTGTATCCTATTTTATTCAAATTTTTATATTTTTTACAACATAATTTATTAAGAGCTAATATTTGCAAGATACATTTGCATATTTATCTGTTTGTAAGTATGTTATTTTTAATTTATATTTTGTATTTTATTTTTATCTATACATATTTTATATATTTATAATATTTTTAAATACATATTTACATATTTTTATTTTTCTGATTTTATTTATATACTTAACTAAATAGAAGTATCTATTCTATAGGTATATTATACCTATATACTTTAATACATTATTTATTTTAATGTTTTATTAATAGTTTTATTTTATGTTTATATTTTTAATATATTTCAGATAATATTTACAAGTATATAAAAATATAAGAAATGTAAAAGTATAAAGAATGAATAAAATGAATACAATTTACATGTATACAATACAATAAGGATCCAAAATCCAACTTTTGCATGTGAGCTCCATTTTAAATGAAACCTTCATTAATAGGTAATTTCATTTTATGAGCAATAAAGGCGAGTTTGTCAATTTGGAGTATATGGAGGAGTTATTGGTCTAGGAATATTCTAAATTTGCTTTATTTCAGTGTTGATTTTGAATTACTTCCATCTATTTTAGAAAATTAAAAAAAGAGATTAAGTTCCTTCATATATGCACACTTCTAATATTTTTAGTTTCCATTTTTATTCCTCTTATACCTTAAAAACATAAAGACACTTCAAAATTATTAAAAAAATCATTAAAAATTCATGTAATTTCTAAAAATACAAAAAGTTAGTGTTTTGAATATCATACTTTACATGCTATACAGTAAAATAATTTTGAGAATTTTTGGAAAATTTTACAAAAGAAATAATTTTTTGAACTCCATTTCTTTTGCCTTCAAGTATTTTTCAAAACCTTATTTTGTTTTTATTTTATTTTTAATATATTATCTTTTTTAAAAAAAGCATCAAAGATTTATAAAAACATAAAAACTACAAATTTAAAAATTTTAAAAAAATAATTAATTAAAAAGGGGAAAAAATAAATTTATTTAAAATCAAATATGATTAAAAATACATAAATAAAAATAAAGAAAACATGTAACTATTGACATACACATTTCACACATACACACACACACACAATGAACTTATGCAAATTGACTTGGATACACTTAACGACTCTACACAAGAGTGATGCTCGCTTCTTAATGTCAACCCATGATCCTTAGGTAGTTAAAAAAGAATAAAATTGATTTATTTTACTTATTGATTGAGGATTGATCGATGTTACATGACACATCACTTTAAATTAAATCTTTTTCTCGATTATCAAATGTGAAGACAACATTTTTTTATCGTGATCTCGTCGAGGAAATCTATACAGTACAATCAAAAGGATTTATGGTCAAAGAAAAAGAAGACTATGTAGATTGAGAAAACATGTATTGACTGAAGCAGGTCCTAGATAGCGGTATAAGAGATTTTTGTTGTTTCTGGTGGAAGCATAGTAACATAAAGACTATTTTATATCATTGTGCCTTCATAAATAAACTCTTAGGAAATGATTACAATTGTTGATTTATGTTGATTGTAACTCGAACAACTTAAGTTTGAATGATGAATGAGCAAGACATTTGCTATAAAAAACTTGTGATTTCCAAATCAGATTTTAGGTATGAAGATTACATATGACAAAATCTAGGTAACTTTGATTCTATTAAGAGAAGTACATTGAGAAAATACCTTAGAATTTCACCATGGGTAAGGTCAATCATGTGAATACCCCTCTTGTAACACTAAGCACCAAGCATAGTCCAAGGACAAAAGATAAAATGATGAAATAAGGGTTATTCCTTATAATTCAACCACACGTATTTTGTTGCATGTTATATGTGCTAGACATGATATTTCTCATCCGTTTGGAGTTGGCAGCATGTTTATCTTAAAATCAATGAAAAGTGCATTAGAACGTTGTCAAATGGAGATTGAGCTGTTGCACTAGCAACGAGTCTTTATTTTGGAAGAGAGAATAAATTACTTTTGAGCTACATACACTCTGAAATGGCAGGAAATGTTGATGGTAGATAATTTATATCTATCAACTTGATCATATATGCATGTGATGCTATTTCAGGACAATCAAATTGCAGAAGTGTGTAGGAAGAATTCATTGTTGCTATATGATTCAAAATTAAACTCTTGTGGATGAAGAAGTCCATCTAAGGACTTAATTTTATTCAAGATAAGCATCCATTTATTGCGATAATCACAGTTAGCTATTTGATGAATACTCATTCATCACACTTTATTCTTATATTTTAGCTACAAAAACCTTTGCAAATGCATGTATATAGTTGTAAATATAAATAATTACCAAAAGCATGCATTGTGTAAAAAGTAATAATTAGCATGTTTTTGTGCAAAAATAAAAGAATAAAGATCAAAAAGAAAAAGAGGGAAATATTTAGAATAAATATTGAGCAACCTAACCCAAGGGAGGGCTCAGCATGGGCCTGACCGCATAAAAGCCAAAGTAGAGGGAGATAGGGGCTCATGTGTGTAAATAAATATGTAAATAAAATAAAAATATTTTCCTCCCAAAAATAGACTCAGAAGGGCTTGTAAATATTTGTATATATTTGTAAATATAAAATCAAGATAAAAATAGTAAAATTAAAAAGAAAAAAAAACAAAAACATAACCTTTGTACATAGTCACCATGTATATAGTCCACTCATCCCTATTTATTTAACCTTATAAATAAATAAAATTAATTTCCAAAAATTCTGTAAATATTTTATCTTTTATAGTGTAAATAAATAAAATAAAAACCCTTAAAACAAAAACAAAATAAAAAGAACAAAATTAAAAACCCAAAAATACTTTGTAAATATACCATGGATATATATGTACATATGTATTTATTTCACTATTGTATATGAATATTAAAAATAAAATAAAAATATCTTTTTATTCCTTATTTTATGATATAAATAAATAAAATATAAAATGGGAATAAAAATGTATAAAAATAAAGTTAAAAAAATCAAAAATTAAAAATCCTATATTGTACACATACCTATGTATAGTACTATATTGTAAATACCCTATTTTTATTTTGAAAAATTAATTAAAAATCACTAAAAAATAGAAAAAATTAAAACAAAAATATTTCATGTTTTGACTTTTTTATAAATCAGCCATTTACTATTTATTAATGATTTTACAAATCTTTTCCAAATGGCTTATTCCCATTGGTCCAGGGGGATTGTTGACCGCCCGGTCAACTCCCCCCCCCCAGGACCACCTTCCACGGGTTTTGGTTCACGGACCCTGTTTCTCGGATTTTCCCCATCTAAACCCGATCACCATTCTTCTAAACCCCGGGTCCGTGTCGATCCCAGCATATCCGACATCTTCGCCGGAGCGCCCGCCTCGGGATCCGCGCATCCCATTGCCCTACCCGCTCACATCTTCCCGGACCTTCCACCGTATAAAGCTCGAGCTCCGCCACCCTATTCTTCCATCTTTGGCTCATTTGCTCCACCACCAGTGACCTCCAGTGCTGGAGTAAGAGTGACAGCTTGCTCCAGGTGCTGTCGCAGCGAGGAAAGGGGCAGAGAACCACTGATCCGGCGGTGTGCTCCACCGTGCTCTGCCCAGAGCAGGAGCTTGAGCCTCGGAGGTCGACGCTCCTCGAGGCAAGGACCAAGAGCTGCACAAGCTCCTTCCCAATCGATTCCTCCACCCAGGTAGAACCATTTCCCTTTCTTTTTCGTTAATTTCCGATTACCCCCAATTCGCCCCGTCGCCGACCACCGTCGATTCCGATCACGTCCGCCTCCCATTCGACCATCGGGCTGAACCATAGCCTCGGCCTTCCTCCCGCGCACATTCTCTGCACTTCCATTCAACCCAGCTCGCACAGGAGCTGGGGTTCGAGCTCCTCCGTCCATCCCCTCGCCGGAGCTCGTCCGCACCGACTCCCCGACCACTTTCACCACGCCTAACGGGGTCGAGGTAGTTTGCCCTCGACCCGCGAGCTTTCTGGAGCACTTTGCAGGTTCATCCAAGCCCATCTGAGGGCTTGGACCATTCGGTCCAGTAGCTCCACCTCCGCCGACCTCGCCGGAGCTCTCCAGGGCTCGGTTGGGTCATCGGAGGCCACCACTCGACGCGGAAGCCTCCCATGCACCTTCTCCAATCTTCAGCGAGCTTCTAGGAGGACACCAGAGCCGCCACGAGCCCGGCGAAGTTTGCCGGCGCCCAGTTCGTCCAGCATCCTCCTCAGCCGTCCGATCGCCCCCGCGCTCCAGACTTGATCGTGCCCGTCCATTTGAGGAGTGTCCCTGACCGCCAGATCCTTCGGGGGTTGATGACCGTCCGAATGACCAAGGCAAAGGTGTCTAAAAGGTCGTTGAGACCTCAATCATTCAGACTCGGGTCAACAAGAAAAATGAACCACTCGATACAAATAAAATCAATCAAGCACGAAGAAGCGGTCCTGCTATGTGTTTAACCTGGTATAGTACCCAGGGTCGAACTCGAGGAGCACGGATTGGCCGAAGGCATACGAAGTAGTAAAAATAAATAAAATAAAAGACAAAATATTTTTTTAGTGGTTTTTAATTATTTTTAGATTTTTTCGGATTTTTAATATGTAAAGAAAATAATAAAAACAAAAACAATCACACTTTGACAAATTATTTAAGGCAACAAAATTCAACCAAAAATTAAAACAAAAATCTTTTTATGTGTTTTATAATTTTTTATGTTTTTGGTGAATTTTTGGAATTTTTTTGATATTTATTTTAATTTCTAAAAATCAAACAGTAACAAAAACAAGGGGTACTGTCCAGCCAAGCCTAAAGTCCCTAGATAAAATACCTAAGGACCTCAAAAAGGCCTGGAGGTAATTTTCCTATAAAATAGATAAAATAAGGAAAATTTAGGTACCAGATTTATTGTTTTTGGATTTTTAATATATTTATTAGAATTTTTATGGTTTTTTTGGGTTTTTAAGTTTTTAAGGTTTTTAAGCAATGAAAAATAGCCAAAATTGGATAGAAAAGCAAACAAACTAAACTAAACAGTAGCTAATTTTTATGGAATTTTTAGAGGGGTTTTTATATTTTTTTATGATTTTTCAATCTAGACAGTAGAAAAAATGAAGGTTTTTGAATTTTTAAAAATAGCAAACACAATCAAAAATGTCCTCAAAAATTCACGAAAATCCTACAACATGGCAAGAGCCATGTGTCAAATTTTCATCGAGTTTGGAGGTGATTTGATATTTTATTCAAAAATAACAAAAGGGTACTGTGCACAGGGACTAGAATGCAAATACCCAAAGTTCTGGGGGTCCCGGTGCAAAATACCCAGCAAAACACGCGCCAAGCGCGTGCCTGGGGCACTCAGGGACCTATATGTAAGGAAAATAAGTCCCGAGGACCTATTGGTAACACGTACCAAAAGTCCAGGGGGCTCGGTTGCAAATAACCCAAAAATTAATGCACATGCGCAAAACAACCACGCACAGGGGTATAAATGCAATTAACTAAAAAGTTTCATTCATTCATAAACGTCCAGAACTACAAGGGCATAGATTGCAAATACACCAGAAGAACACGTGTCGAAGCACGTGACACACTACACACAGGGGCATACATGCAATAAGAAAACAAGACAGGGTCCAAAGTGCAAATGTACCAACATAAATAAAATACGAAAAATATTTACAGGACTGAAACAAAACAAGACTAAAGCTAAGGGCCTAAGGGATAAATTACCCTTTATTAAGTTGGCCGTCGGATGGGCGCCACGTATACTGATGAACGGCTGGAAATGGGTGGCGCCCAACGCTGATATTCCTCGGGTTGATCGATCGGTCCAGGCGTCGCCACGTGGGAGATCGAACGGTGGAGAGGTACTGTGGCTAAACCTCGGGCATCGATGGTCCAGATCGCTCCTCAGATGGATCTAACGCTGCTGGTGGCTCCTGAAGCGGACGGTGGCGATCAAAACTGGAGCAGGAGGGCAATCCAACGGTTGCTGGAGGTCCTCGAAGAACAAGAGGCCGACGAACTTCGCCGGCCCAGTACGCGCGCTCCGAGCCTCCGCGAGGGCTTGTGATGATCGAGGAAGCTTCGCCTTGGCCTCCCGCGTCTGTGGGACGTCTCCGATGAATCAACGGAGCTCCAGAGAGCTCTGTCGACTCCGGCGGAGGAGAAGCTCCGGTTCTTAAGTAGGAAGGCCTCAGACAGCCCTCGATTGACCTACAAAACGCAACCAAAGAGCTCCTGGGTCGAGGGTAAACTGCCTCGACCCTGTTAGCGGTGGTGCAAGTGGACGGTGCGGTGGTGCGGGCGAACCCCGGCGATGCGACGGCGAAGGGGTTCGAACCCCAGCTCCTGTGCGAGCTGGGTTGAACGGAGGGGCGGAGAAGGTGCGCGGGGGAAGGGCGAATGTGATGGGGGATTCTGATGATCGAACGGAAGGGGGAGATGGCGGGAATCGATGATGGTCGGCGACGGCGAGATCTGGGGCTAATCGAAAATTAGAGAAAAAGAAAGAACTACAGGTCTACCTGGGTGAAGGAATGGGCTGTGGTCGAGCTTGCGCAGCTCTGGGTCTTCGCCTCAAGGAACGCCGACGTCCGAGGCTCGAGCTCCAACTCAGGGCGGAGCACGGCGGTGATACTCGCCGGATCAGTGGAAACCTCCTCCTCGCCTCGCTGCAACAGGTGGAGACGCTCGCTGTCACTCGTGCGATCACGCTGGAGCTCACAGGGAAGAAGGGGAATGACCAAAGATAGAGAAAATGGGTGGCGGAGCTGGGTATTTAAGTGGGTGCAGGTCCGGCTAGGGCTGGTCGGGTAGGGCTGTGAGAAGCGCGGATCCCGATATGGATACCCCGGCGAGGGTCTCGGATGCACGAAGAAGAGATAGGACCCAGGGTTTGCGGAGATGGCGAGCGGATCGAGCGCGGAAAAAGAGGAGAAGTCGGGTCGGGCGCGAGATCCGCTGGAGAAGAAGGTCCGCGGAGGGAGTTGACCGGAGGTCAACATCTCCGTGGGCCAATGAGACGCTGCCACGTGGAAAAGATTTGAAAAATTAATTATAAATAGCAAATGGAAGAATTATAAAAAGTCGAAACATGAAAGATTTTTGTTTTAATATTTTCTATTTTTTTGTGATTTTTAATTAATTTTTGGAAATAAAAATAAGGTATTTACATTATATAGCTATATATAGGTATATATACAATATGTAGGCTTTTGATTTTTGATTTTTAATTATTATTTTTGTATAATTTTATTCCTATTTTATATTTTATTTATTTATAGAATAAAATAAGGAATAAAAAGGTATTTTTATTTTGTTTTTATTATTTATATACATAGGTAAAATAAATAGATATATACATCTATATACATGGTATATGTACAATGTATTTTGGTATTTTTGATTTTTCTATTTTTATTTTGATTTTTGTTTTGATTCTTTTTATTTTATTTATTTACAAAGTATAACATAGACTATTTACAAAAAGTTTAAAAATTAATTTTATATATTTACAAAGCTAAATAAATATATATAGGTGTGGTTTATGTACATGATGAAAGGGGTATTTTTGATCTTTTTGATTTTTAACTTTTCTTTTGTTTTTATATCTTTTATAAATATATACAAGTATTTACAAGCATATTTTTGGGTGAGGAAAACATTTTTATTTTGTTTACATAAATATATACACAAGAGCTCCTATCTCCCTCTACTTTGGCTTTTATGCGGTCAGGCCCATGCTGAGCCCTCCCTTGGGTTAGGTTGCTCAATATTTATTCTAAATATTTCCCTCTTTTTCTTTTTAATCTTTATTCTTTTATTTTTGCACAAAAACATGCTAATTATAGGTTTTTACACAATGCATGCTTTTGCTAATTATTCCTATTTACACATATCTACATGCATTTGCAAAGGTTTTTGTAGCTAAAATTTAAGAATAAAGAGTGATGAATGGGTATTCATCACCCCCTATACTTAACTTTGCTAGTCCCTTAGCAAACACTTATTTGAAAAAGAAGTGAAAAAGAAAGAAAGAAAAAGAAAAAGAGGATGTACATGGATCAAGGTTGATTATTAAACTTGCCTTCATTAAATTGGGTTATGGAGCTCGATCAGATCTTTGGATTATTAATGTGTCGGAACCTTATTTAGACTTAAGCTTAAAACCTAACAGCCTCTAAGTTCCACTAATCTATAACCAAGACTCCTCAATGCTCCAGGTCAGAACAAGTCATCAATCACAAACCTTGAAGACCATGAATCTTTTCTTGTCCTGTGAATGTGAAGTCTAAGCTCTCCACCTCAGAAATGGCAACTTGACAACCCTCCCCAACAAGGTAACTCTATGACCTCAATCTGGCCACTCTTTCCTCGAGGAGCGGGGTATTCCCTTCTAAGTTCAAGTACAACCGGCTCAAGAAGAGGGGGAAGAAGAGAATGGGTCAAGGCCAGTGTAGCCAAGTACCCTTGGGAGCTTGACCAGTGTAGCCAAGTCTCCCTGCTGCAAGCTACAACAGGTGGATCATGAAACCAATCTTTGCTTATTGCACTCTATATACATACTCCGGTGGGATTATCATTTTCTCTCAGACCCACCACTTTTTTGGAGTTCTTTTCTTTTTGCACTTTTTTTTTCCAAGTGCATCTGTACAACATATACATGTGCATCATATATACAAGGAGTTTTTCCTCTTGAGCCAGTAGACTATCCCTCTTTTGAAGCTTTATTGCAACCCACAACTCCCGTCGTTAGACCTCATGGCAACCAGACCAAGTTGAGACGCACTTCCTTCACTATAAGAAGAAGAGAGGTTCCGCCTAGAAGTACTACCCTCATATGCTACCCCAAGCCAAGGAAGACTGCCTCCTCACCACCTCATCCGTAGAGAGCTCGGTGCATAGTGCTGGTGTCCAAGTAAAGCCATAATCTATATGAGTCATGTGTTGTTGTTAAGTGCTCTACTTAGGCTCATTGAGATGACATGTGATCATAGCCTAGTGGACTCAAAGAATTAAGTCTCACCATGGACCTGAAAAGCCTTAAACCTAAGCCCTATAAGGTTCCTCTTAGAAGTTAGGTGGATTAAGATCTTAATCAAGCTCCATTTCTCAATTTGATTCCAGGCTAGTTTAAATGTCAATTATCATCCAGAAAAACTATGTACATATGTACAAAAAGATGCTTATTTACACAAATTTTACAAACATGCAAAATTTTTGAAAAATGTTTTGAAATCATAAATGGATGATGCATGAAGTGCAAGTTTTGCAAAAAGATATTTACACACATTTACACAAGATTTTTGCAAACTTTTTGATTTTCAAAACATTTTGGAAAAATTTTGTACTATATACATAATTTTGATACAAAAATATTTACACAAGCTTTACACAAAAGATTTTTGAAATCATTTTTACAAAAATAATTTGTACACTAGCTATGTATGTGCAAATAAAAGAAGATTATGTACATGAAAAATTTTTTTATGTGGTTTTTAGCCATTTTATTTATTAACACACTCACACAAAGTACGAGTTATGGCTAAAGTATATATATGAAATATATACACACCCCCCCTATACTTAGCTCGAACGATGTCCTCAGAGTCAAGAGCGATGAAGAAGACATAACTCGTTGACGAACCGAAAAATCAGCCCTCTAATAATGTGTTTTTAGCACATGGAAATGTCATCGTAGCCGGGCCGATTCGGGTCGTCAAAAGATCACCTCGTTTAGATATATGCCATAATGAATCGAAACGAGGTGATCGTAAAATTATTTTACTTGGCAAGATACCAAGGTCGAACTCAGGGACACGAGCCTCTCTCGTATTAATCGGAATTAAGCGTATTTAAATCAAGTGTTGAAATAAATCATATAGGTCAAATGATGCAAAGACACAACATGACAATGAAATTAAAATTAAACATGCATTTTTTTAATATATATATTTTTTTTATGCAATTAAATGATCATGCAAAGCATCACTAACATGCCCTAGTTAGAAAAATGGTGAGCAAAATAATCAATGATTCAATTCCAAATTTAATTTAAGATGACAAACTCAATTTGAACAAGGCATGTATGAAATAGCAAGAGACACGTAGATATCAAAATAATACATCAGTATTAAAGTGTCCATTAAACGAAATGATCATGCCATGAGAAAGTTCGTCAAACGAGCTTCGAAACGAAACTGAAATCATCTCATTCGGATAAACATAGCTCAAGATATTCAGAAGAGAAACCAGGGGCATAAGTGCAAGAAAACATAAAAAATATAACTACAAATAGGTCCTGGCAGGGACTAAAATGTAAATACGTAAAAGTACTGGACTTCCCTGTAAAATACCCACGGCTCACGCCTGCTGCACGTGATATGGGGACCTATCTGCAAATTGGAGAAGACTGTGGGCTCCTCCGCAATTTGCCCAGAAGGCACGCGCCATGCACGCGCCTTCCAGGCTTGGACGTTGGCTCAGGATCAGCGGAGGTTCGGCGTCGCTTCGGCGTAGGCTCGGAGTAGGCCGAAGCTCCTGCAGGCTCGGAACAGGCTCGGTGGATCCAAGCCTCTGGCTAGGACACTAAGGCTCGGAGTAGGCCCGGTTCTGACACGTGGCTGACTGGGCACCATTGGATCACAAGGATCCAACGGCATCTGGAGGTAGCGATCTGGACGACGTGGCTGAATTGTAGCCGTTGGATAAACTCCAGGGCGGAGCATCCAACGGCTACTGCTCCTCTTCCTCCATCTGTAGCAGGCGGCGGGGAGCGAGCTCCGGCGAGGGAGCCCCGACTCCGCCTCTCTCTCTCGGCCACGGTCGACCTCCCCCGAGCCTAATTAATGGTCGTCGATGAAGCGTGGAACTCGGGGGAGGTCCAGGAGGCTCTGGCGTCGATCGTCGAGGCTCGAAGGTGGCAGGCGGCTGGGATGAAGTGCTCTCCGGCGAACGTCCGACCATTGAAGAAATAAGACACCTGCAGGGTTAGTTGATAGCCGAAGCAACGATAGGGTGCATGGGTGAGTGAATTGGGAGCTCAGGCGGGTGGAGAAGATGGAGGAGCTCGGAGCTCCTCCGCCGCGAGGGCGGAGGAGGTGGGTTGGAAGCGCTAGGGGGTCTGGAGGAAGGAGGACATGATCGGAGTGTGTCACGAGGAAGGGGGATGCGTGGCGAAGCTGATGGGATGGTCGATGGAGGATAAACACGGCCGGAGTGACCGAGAAAAAACGAAGAAAAATAAAAAAAAATACAGAGGAAGAAGAAGGAGAAGCTTACCTGATCGGAGGCGGAGCGGAGCTTGGGGGCGAGCTCGAAGCGGAGCTCTGGTCGTCGCCGGACATCGGCAGCTACTCGATGCAGCTCAGGCGGTCGTCTGGAGGCGCCGCGACATCGCCATGGCCGGCGATGGATCTCACCGGGGGCGCAGTCGTCATCGCTCAATCCAGCCACCTCCCCCTGTCACCGGGAGGTGGCGGAGGGCTGGGATAAGCCCCACGTAAAGGTGGATAGCCTTGAACAGTGGAGAAGGCGGTGGATTTAAAGCTCGCAGGCGTCGGTTCCAGTGATGGAGGTCGTGATTTCGAGGGAGATGTGGAGCGAGTGGAGAGAGCTTCGTGGGTTGACGAGGGGTTCGCGAGGGAGGTGGATGACTGGGGGAGACCGAGAGACGGTTGGCGAGGTGTGAGGTCAGCTGGAGTAGTGGAGAAAAAGGGAAGGGGGGAGGTGTTGTGCGATGTGGAGAACGTGTGAGAGAGAGGTGTCGTGAGGTTGACGATAACCGTCGGCCGTTGGATCTTGAGATCCGACGGCTGACAATGGGGCGCGAAGGAAAGGCCGTGATTAGATCTGGGGCGGTGAGATCGTTGGCCGATGAAGCAGCCACGTGGCAAGCTGTGCGTGAGGTGCTAGCGAACGGTCACGATGGAGAAGGGAGCTTGATCGGATGGCTGAGGGTTGAGAGCGGCTTGAGCGGCATAGATGAAATCTGGGGTGAAGTGATCAAAGGGCTCGGGAGCTGCCACGTGGCAGGCTGTGCGAGAGGCGGTAGCGGACGGTCAAGATGAAGTGCGGGGAAAGATCAAACGATCGAGGATAAGGAGCAGCGTGGAACGGCCTGGACCGTTGGATCAAGAGGCCGATCCAACGGTCGACAGAAGAGGCGGAAAAGACAAAGGGACCGGGCCACGTGGCGCCCCCATAATGGGCCACGTGGCCCAATCAGGTTATTCCGAGAGCATTTCTTATTTTTGAAGGCCCTATTGGCCGAATTTGAGAAAACTCAAAACATGAAAGTTGTAAATCTTGACGAGATCTACAAGTTTCATGTTGACCAAAACTAGAGAAGAGATCAAACAAAGACACGAAATAATTTTGAGGCTATTTTTAAGTCTAAAAATACCACGAATTTTTGTTTTGTCATTTTTTTGTGGTTTTTAATTTATTAAGGACTCTGTTAATTATTAGACAATAACAGGGATTTATTGACAAAACCTTAAGCAAGGGGGTTAATTATAACAAATAAAGATGATGAAACTGAGGTTCATCACCCCCCTATACTTAAACTATGCTCGTCCTCGAGCATCAAAAAGAATGACTAAGTTGGATTAACCCCCTTGTGCATGTGAATACAGGATCAAATCTGATCAAGTCGACTCGGCTTCAGAGATCCAAAATTTTAGAGTTCAACCCAGCCTTAATCAAGAGGCTTCCAATTCCTCTATTGTTCTAGACTCTCTCTGATGTACATATAAACTAAAGGATATGAGTTTAGTGTTGACTGCAATTTCGAGAGTAGAGTCAAGTCTTCACCCAAAATCTTGGTCCGAGAAAATCTCCTAAGGACCCAATCCTCAGCACTAGGGAATAAATCAAATCTTGCATTCAGTCCACCTTCTCTTTAGTTTGTCAGACTTAGAAAATGTGGATGGCAGGCCAGCAAATGGAGGGCATGGGATTGTGTCAATTCTTCTCTCCCTCTCATTGGAACAAGGATTCTCTCTAGTGCCATTTTACGCAACACATTTTTTTTTGGTGTTGATCAGTGCGTCCGTCAAGAGAAGTTGGAGCCGTCTGCACTTGTTTTCCTGGGAGTACACCGGGGTGTGTCTCTTTTGAGTACCTATCGTACCTTCGACACCCAGACTTGTAGCATTTACGATGCAGAGCCCTTTTTTGGTGCAAGCCCGACTCTTGGTCCTAATAGCGGTGGTCCAAGTGGACACTTTGAAAAGGTTGGGAGCGCTCGCCTTTGGTGGAAGCTCTTTGATATTTGACTTTGGTGGAATGAGAGCTTTTCTTTGAATTTCATTGACTTGTAAAATTTGTGGCTAGCTCCTCTGCTTTTACCAAGAGTTGGCGCACACTGATCAACATTTTTTATTTATTTTTCACACCCAGGCACTTAGGTTAATGTCAAGAGATTAGTATAAGAATCAAGTTCTCATACTGGCTAATATTGCTGACACTCAGGTTTCATGAAGCCTCCAAAGATTTTATCCCATCCTCGAGCATCATTAGATCAAAATCCAAATTCGACTTCCTCATCCCAATCCCTCAGGTGAAAAATCAACTCATCTCAATCAAAACCGCAGTCGTGCATGTGATGTGCTGATCATATTCTTTTGTCTGAGACTAAGCATGGAATATAGCATGCAAATCTAGAAACCTAGGGAAATGTGGATGATTAAGTCTAAGACCCTGATGGCTAAGGCTGGTTAACCTAAAATCTCAAAGACTTCTAAAAGCTAAGTCTTCTTGACCAAATCAGATCCCGGGTGAAAGTGAAAATGTAGAGGACTAATCCAACTTCTTCATTCAAGACACAATATTTTTTTTTAACTTCAAGATATATTAGAACTTCCTAAGCTCAATTGAGCATCCGCGGTTCAGCCAGTATGGATGTAAGTACAGGCCGAAGCCCGTTGCTTGAGGACGGGGCCTTGCGCGATGTCCTCTAAACCATCCAATCTGCTAAGGGCGAACCCTCACTGAACGCGGCTGACTTAATTGGGCTTAGTTAGTCATTAATAGCTCCTAAAGGTTTTTAGGGTTTTTCTCATTTTTATGGATTTTAATAAAGTTAAAACACAAGTTAGACTCAAACTTTCTTGAAAAGAGACGGCGATTTTTCAAAACCCATGTCACACAAAAATAAAAATTTTCAAAACATTTTCAAAAATCATTTTCGAAAATAGTGTAACATAATATCGAAAAACCGCGAAAATCCTTTGAGTTTTCTTAGTCCAATGAATTTTTACCTTAGCCAAAAAGTTTTTAATTTTTCAAAATTTTCAGATTTATAGCTAAAGTAAATATACAGTATATACGGTATACCCCCCTATACTTAAACTTTGCCATGTCCTCATAGCACTAGATGTTACAAGAACATAAGTCCATTTAAATATAGAAGAATATACGGGACTAAGAGGGGCTCCCCCTATACTTAGGTTAGAAATAACCTAAGTATAAAGGCAAGAAAAGATGAGTAGAGAAATCACAGGGACTTGGGTCCCCCCTATACTTAGGCTGAGATTAGCCTAAGTATAAAGATGGAATTTGATGTCGGGAGGGACCCCAGGTGAACGAAGAAGAGGGATGAATATACAAGCGAGCGATTTTGAATCTTGTAGATGAAATGGAGTGACTACGGTTTTGGGGTTGTGTGTCGCAAAATATACGGCTCAATCAAGCAAGCAAACCCATAGTTTCACCAACTCACACATGAAACCAACCTAAGTTGGTTTATTATCTTGTCTATTTTATTGGTGATAAAGCATTTGATTTTTACGCAAAGAAAATGTGAATCAAGGCATATGCGCGGGTGTTGCTCTCCCAAAACCGAATTTTACTCCATTTTAAGTTGACTTGCAATTAACAGTCCCAATTTTATTTAAATTGTCACTGAATTAAGGTTAGCCATCAATCAGAAAATCATCGTCTACCATTCATTCCATTTTCCATTTATCCTAGGTGATCAATCTAGAAAAATGAAAGCCGAGAAAAACATGTATTCGATGAAGAAAAACGCGATCGAGGCAAAGCGAGAAATCATGCAGTGATTTGACGATAAAAGCCGCGAGAAATCTGGGGCCGTTTTGAAAACCAAATCAAACATGTATGCAAGTCGAAAAAGCCGCACCTAATCATGCATCTATTAGCGGTGTTTGATCTTCATTAATTTTAGCTAAGTGATGCGAGATTAAGTGCGTCTATATTTTAAAGTGTGTCTTAACCTACGATCAAGCACATAAGATAAAAAATAAAATGAGCTCGGAGAGCCGCGTGCCTAATCCTAAGTCGACACTCAAGTGGGGACGATCCCCACACAACCACGATCGTTCGATTACATACGCGAGTCTTCGATCGAAGACCGTTGTAAAAGACGAATTATTAAAAATGCAACAAAAATTGCGACACATATTTTTTTCTTTTCTTCCTCCTTTGCTCCAAGCATGCTTCTGCGGCTCCTCGCAGCGGGGAGTATCCTGCTCCTCGCCTCCTTGATCCGTCAAGGGCCCTGCCACAAAAGCAATAGTTAGATATCATAAAGGAAAGAAAAATTTTATATGCAAAAATATGTGACCATTTAACCTATAAAAAGATACACTAAATTAAACATACAAAAATCCAAAAAATAAAAGAAATGAGCCGTGTCCCCGGCAACGGCGCCATTTGACGAACCGAAAAATCAGCCCTCTAATAATGTGTTTTTAGCACATGGAAATGTCATCGTAGCCGGGCCGATTCGGGTCGTCAAAAGATCACTTCGTTTAGATATATGCCATAATGAATTGAAACGAGGTGATCGTAAAATTATTTTACTTGGCAAGATACCAAGGTCGAACTCAGGGACACGAGCCTCTCTCGTATTAATCGGACTTAAGCGTATTTAAATCAAGTGTTGAAATAAATCATATAGGTCAAATGATGCAAAGACACAACATGACAATGAAATTAAAATTAAACATGCATTTTTTTAATATATATTTTTTTTATGCAATTAAATGATCATGCAAAGCATCACTAACATGCCCTAGTTAGAAAAATGGTGAGCAAAATAATCAATGATTCAATTCCAAATTTAATTTAAGATGACAAACTCAATTTGAACAAGGCATGTATGAAATAGCAAGAGACACGTAGATATCAAAATAATACATCAGTATTAAAGTGTCCATTAAACGAAATGATCATGCCATGAGAAAGTTCGTCAAACGAGCTTCGAAACGAAACTGAAATCATCTCATTCGGATAAACATAGCTCAAGATATTCAGAAGAGAAACCAGGGGCATAAGTGCAAGAAAACATAAAAAAGATAACTACAAATAGGTCCTGGCAGGGACTAAAATGTAAATACGTAAAAGTACTGGACTTCCCTGTAAAATACCCACGGCTCACGCCTGCTGCACGTGATATGGGGACCTATCTGCAAATTGGAGAAGACTGTGGGCTCCTCCGCAATTTGCCCAGAAGGCACGCGCCATGCACGCGCCTTCCAGGCTTGGACGTTGGCTCAGGATCAGCGGAGGTTCGGCGTCGCTTCGGCGTAGGCTCGGAGTAGGCCGAAGCTCCTGCAGGCTCGGAACAGGCTCGGTGGATCCAAGCCTCTGGCTAGGACACTAAGGCTCGGAGTAGGCCCGGTTCTGACACGTGGCTGACTGGGCACCATTGGATCACAAGGATCCAACGGCATCTGGAGGTAGCGATCTGGACGACGTGGCTGAATTGTAGCCGTTGGATAAACTCCAGGGCGGAGCATCCAACGGCTACTGCTCCTCTTCCTCCATCTGTAGCAGGCGGCGGGGAGCGAGCTCCGGCGAGGGAGCCCCGACTCCGCCTCTCTCTCTCGGCCACGGTCGACCTCCCCCGAGCCCAATTAATGGTCGTCGATGAAGCGTGGAACTCGGGGGAGGTCCAGGAGGCTCTGGCGTCGATCGTCGAGGCTCGAAGGTGGCAGGCGGCTGGGATGAAGTGCTCTCCGGCGAACGTCCGGCCATTGAAGAAATAAGACACCTGCAGGGTTAGTTGATAGCCGAAGCAACGATAGGGTGCATGGGTGAGTGAATTGGGAGCTCAGGCGGGTGGAGAAGATGGAGGAGCTCGGAGCTCCTCCGCCGCGAGGGCGGAGGAGGTGGGTTGGAAGCGCTAGGGGGTCTGGAGGAAGGAGGACATGATCGGAGTGTGTCGCGAGGAAGGGGGATGCGTGGCGAAGCTGATGGGATGGTCGATGGAGGATAAACACGGCCGGAGTGACCGAGAAAAAGCGAAGAAAAATAAAAAAAATACAGAGGAAGAAGAAGGAGAAGCTTACCTGATCGGAGGCGGAGCGGAGCTTGGGGGCGAGCTCGAAGCGGAGCTCTGGTCGTCGCTGGACATCGGCAGCTACTCGATGCAGCTCAGGCGGTCGTCTGGAGGCGCCGCGACATCGCCATGGCCGGCGATGGATCTCACCGGGGGCGCAGTCGTCATCGCTCAATCCAGCCACCTCCCCCTGTCACCGGGAGGTGGCGGAGGGCTGGGCTGAGCCCCACGTAAAGGTGGATAGCCTTGAACAGTGGAGAAGGCGGTGGATTTAAAGCTCGCAGGCGTCGGTTCCAGTGATGGAGGTCGTGATTTCGAGGGAGATGTGGAATGAGTGGAGAGAGCTTCGTGGGTTGACGAGGGGTTCGCGAGGGAGGTGGATGACTGGGGGAGACCGAGAGACGGTTGGCGAGGTGTGAGGTCAGCTGGAGTAGTGGAGAAAAAGGGAAGGGGGGAGGTGTTGTGCGATGTGGAGAACGTGTGAGAGAGAGGTGTCGTGAGGTTGACGATAACCGTCGGCCGTTGGATCTTGAGATCCGACGGCTGACAATGGGGCGTGAAGGAAAGGCCGTGATTAGATCTGGGGCGGTGAGATCGTTGGCCGATGAAGCAGCCACGTGGCAAGCTGTGCGTGAGGTGCTAGCGAACGGTCACGATGGAGAAGGGAGCTTGATCGGATGGCTGAGGGTTGAGAGCGGCTTGAGCGGCATAGATGAAATCTGGGGTGAAGTGATCAAAGGGCTCGGGAGCTGCCACGTGGCAGGCTGTGCGAGAGGCGGTAGCGGACGGTCAAGATGAAGTGCGGGGAAAGATCAAACGATCGAGGATAAGGAGCGGCGTGGAACGGCCTGGACCGTTGGATCAAGAGGCCGATCCAACGGTCGACAGAAGAGGCGGAAAAGACAAAGGGACCGGGCCACGTGGCGCCCCCATAATGGGCCACGTGGCCCAATCAGGTTATTCCGAGAGCATTTCTTATTTTTGAAGGCCCTATTGGCCGAATTTGAGAAAACTCAAAACATGAAAGTTGTAAATCTTGACGAGATCTACAAGTTTCATGTTGACCAAAACTAGAGAAGAGATCAAACAAAGACACGAAATAATTTTGAGGGTATTTTTAAGTCTAAAAATACCACGAATTTTTGTTTTGTCATTTTTTTGTGGTTTTTAATTTATTAAGGACTCTGTTAATTATTAGACAATAACAGGGATTTATTGACAAAACCTTAAGCAAGGGGGTTAATTATAACAAATAAAGATGATGAAACTGAGGTTCATCACTCGTGCTAGGTATAGAAAAGTGAAAAGGAAAGCTATACAAAAAGGAAATGAAAAGTCAAGAGGGACCCAGGTCTCCCCCCTATACTTAGGATCAAATAATCCTAAGTATAGCAGGCTGTATACTAAGGGAAAACCTGAGTGCAGAATGTACAGGGTCTACCCCCCCTATACTTAGGGTGAAATATCCCTAAGTATAGGCAACAAAAGCAGGGGTAAACAGAAACAAAAGAAATACTCGAAAGGCCTCACATCCCCCCTATACTTAGGGTAAAGTGCACCCTAAGTATAGCATAATCACAAGATGGAGAAAGGGATGTGGGACTACAGAATGTGATGATATGGACATCTGGATCTATACAAGGCGGAAGATCAGTGAAACTCAGGCGTGAGATGCATTAGATGTGAGTCAAAGACCACATCTCACGCAAAATGAATAGGGGCAAGATCAACGACCCGCAGCTCATGATCTAGAAATGGCTTGAGCCGCTGGCCGTTCACTCGAAAGGTACTCTCAGAAGACAACTCGGATATATCTATGCTACCGTTGTCGTGTACCTTTCTAACCAGATAAGGTCCCTTCCATTTGCTCTGAAGCTTCCCTGGAAATAATCGTAGCCTCGCATCAAACAGCCATACTCTCTGTCCAATCTCAAAATGCTTGTGGCTGATATGAGAATCATGCCACTCCTTCACTGTCTCCTTATACTGTAGGCTGCTTGAGAAAGCTGCATCTCTAAGCTCCTCCAGGGCAGCTAACTCTGCCCTCCTCTGGTCTCCCATACCATCTGGATCCATCAAAATATCTGTAACTACCCAAAGTGACTTGTGCCTCAGCTCAACAGGTAAATGGCATGGCTTGCCATATACGAGGCGAAAGGGAGATGTGCCCAAAGGTGTCTTGAAAGACGTCCTATATGCCCACAAGACCGAGTCCAAAAGATGTGACCAATCCTTTCGGTCAGGGCGGACGACTTTCTGCAGAATAGTCTTGATCTCCCTATTCGACACTTCGGCTAGACCATTCGTCTGTGGATGGTAAGGTGTAGCAACACGATGGTCTATGCCGAACTCGCTAGCAAGTGCCTTCACCTGGTCGTTGATTAAGTGAGATCCCCCATCAGAAATCAGAACTCGTGGAACCCCGAACCGCGTGATGATGTGCTTCCTCAAAAATATGCAAACGGTCCTCGCATCAGCGGCTCGGGCGGGGATAGCCTCCACCCAACGACTCACATAATCAACGGCCAACAGAATGTACTCAAATCCCAGACTCTTAGGGAATGGACCCATGAAATCGATGCCCCATGCATCAAAAACCTCACAGAAGTGAATGGGCTGCATTGGCATCATATCACGCTGTCCACAAGTGCCCATCCTCTGACAGTCAGTACACCTCTTCACGAACTCATCTGAGTCCTTGAAGAGGGTAGGCCACCACAAGCCGGATTGGAGCACTTTCTATGCCGTTCTCCTCCCAGAATGATTTCCTCCTGCCTCAAGCTTGTGACAGTAAGTGAGGACGCTATGGTGTTCCTCCTGAGGAATACACCGACGCCAGACGCTATCCCCTCCTTCGTGGTAAAGGATGGGATCTTCCCAATGGTAAGACTTGGCCTTCGCGAGGAAGGTCTCAAGCCTCTGCCGGGGCCAATCTTGTGGGACTTTCCCAGCAACGAGAAAGTTCACAATATCGGCGTACCATGGGAGTGAGGCGATAGCAAGGATCGCCTCATCTGGGAAGGTATCTCTAATAGGGTCAATCTGCTCAGAATCCTCAGGCTGCTCTAGTCGGGAGAGATGATCCGCGACCACATTCTTGACTCCAGGCTTATCCTTGATCTCAATGTCGAACTCCTGGAGTAGAAGGATCCATTTAGTCAGTCTGGCCTTGGCATCCTTCTTTGCCATGAGGTACCTGATGGCGGTGTGATCTGTAAACAAAGTCACTCTAGATCCAATGATATACGATCTGAACTTATCCAGGGCAAACACTACAGCTAGCATCTCCTTCTCTGTGACCGTGTAATTCCGCTGGGCGGAATCCAATGTGCGGCTAGCATAGTGTATGGCAAATGGAACTCCATCCCTCCTCTGTCCAAGCACTGCCCCCACGGCAAAGTCGGAGGCGTCCGTCATGATCTCGAATGGGAGAGACCAATCAGGCGGCTGGAGGACAGGAGCCTCAATAACGCACTGCTGGAGAGTCGCGAACGACGAAAGACACTTGTCATCGACAAGGAACTCGGTGTCTTTCGTCAAGAGGTCAGTCAACGGTCGGACAATCCTGCTGAAATCCTGAATGAACCTCCTATAAAATCCAACGTGCCCCAGGAATAACCGTAGCTGCCTCAGATTGGACGACGGTGTGAGTTTCCTAATGACATCAACCTTGGCCGGATCAACCTCCATGCCCCTATTGGAGATGATATGGCCAAGCACCGTCCCTTGAGTCACCATGAAGTGACTCTTCTCCCAAGATAAAACCAAATGAAACTCAATACATCGCTGGAGTACTCGGTCTAGGCAGTCAAGACAAGAATCGAATCCGTCGCCGTAGACCGAGAAATCGTCCATGAAGACCTCCAAACACTCCCCTACCATGTCCGAAAAGATCGACAGCATGCATCTCTGAAAAGTCGCAGGGGCATTGCATAGCCCAAATGGCATGCGTCGAAAAGCATATGTGCCGAAGGGACAGGTAAAGGTGGTCTTCTCCTGATCTTCAGGAGCGATGGCCACTTGGTTGTAGCCAGAGTACCCATCCAGGAAGCAATAATGGCTCTTCCCTGCCAGTCTCTCAATGATCTGGTCAATAAAAGGCAGGGGGAAATGGTCCTTCTTGGTGGCCTGGTTGAGTCTCCTGTAGTCAACACAAACCCTCCAAGAGGTGGGTACTCGTGTAGCGATCTCCTCTCCCGACTCACTGATCACAGTCGTGATGCCCGTCTTCTTGGGCACCACATGCAAGGGGCTGACCCACTTGGAGTCGGAAATGGGATAAATAAAATCTGCACTCCACCATTTGGATATTTCCTTCATCACAACCTCTCTCAGGTTGGGGTTCAGTCGTCGCTGGAACTCACGCGACGGCTTCGCCCCCTCCTCGAGATAGATATGGTGGGAGCACACTGATGGACTAATCCCATGGAGATCTGCTACGCTCCATCCGATCGCCTTGCGGTTCTTTTCAAGAACCCCCATCAAACGGGATTCCTGCTCTCCAGTCAACTCGGCGGAGATGATGACTGGGTACATCTCTGGCTCGCCCGCAAGGAATCGATACTTCAGCGAAGTAGGGAGCGGCTTCAGCTCTGGAATGCTGGGTGCTGGCAAATCTGGCTGTGGAAGAAACTGAGTGAAAGCTGCTAAATCTGCCAAATCTGCCTGGGAAAGTGAAAGCGTACTCTCGCAAACTGGATCGGGAGAAGGCTGCTCAATTGCACTGTCTCTGGTCTGCTCTGCATCTGCCTCGTCCTCATCTGTAGGCTCAGGTGGAATCAGGTCTGGCAGCTGGTCATCACAATCGGCCCAATCAGACTCTGAATCCGAGGGATCTGTATCAACCGCGGTGGCATCAGTACCACCGTGAAGCAAGGTGGCCTCAGCACCACCATCACTAAACATCATGTCGCGATCAAGGACCGGCTCTGCTGCCTCTGTGGTATCCTGAACCAGGGCTGTGCTCTCCAGACTCTCCTCTGCTGTCATCTCGGCATCAGCTGCATCTGAATATGAGAGGATGGTCTGTGCTGCAGGATCTGCCCAAGCTGCCTCATCGTCTGTGATCACAAAATCACAGTCCTGGTGGATGTCTGGCTCTGCGTCTGTCAGCTGCTCTGAATCTGTACTCGCATCTGAGCGGGCTCTGAATCTAGCTCTGTAGTCCTCGACCGTCTCTATTTGTATACTCTCGCCCTCGACGCGAAAGTACACCTTCCCGCTATCATGATCAGTCACCGCCTTGGCTGTGGCCAAGAACAGACGATCAAGGATGATGGGGGTATCGACCACTGACTCAGGGATCTCCATGTCCAACACTACGAAGTCCACGGGGAATTTCAGGCCCTGAATCGTGACGATAACGTCTCGTAATAACCTCTTTGGCCTCTTGACAGATCGATCAGTGAACTGAAGGACTGTCCTGCTCTGTCGAAGAGTGCCCAACTCGAAGCGGTCGAGAAGGGCTGCCGGAAGAAGGTTGATCGACGATCCGCTATCTAGAAGAGTACGGTCGAACCTCTGCTCACTAATCTGGCATCTGACATACGGGGCCCCTGAATCTGGCCTCTTGGCTGGCAGTCGGTTCTGGATCGCAAAACACGTGGCTTTCGTCAGCACATGGATCTCTGAAGTGTGGTTCCTCCTCCTCCTGACTGTAGTCCTGTCTCTCAATGATCGCTGGAGAAGGGGGATGTGCTGCAAAGCCTCCTGGAGGGTCAGCTGGATGTGGAATCTGTCTATCATACTCTGGCTGAACTCCTCAAGCTCTCTCTTTTTTGGATCTTTTTCTTTTTTCTTTCCCTTCCCCATCTGAAGGGCTCTAGGGAAGGGGATCACAGGGTCCTTCGCAGATGAAGGACTAGGAAAAGGCCTAGACGGTTCGGTGACCGGATCCACACATACATCATGCACCACAGTGGGACCAGAAGAAACTAAACCTTTTCCTTTATTCACAACAGTATTCTGAGGTACATGAACTGAAGGAAAGACAACATCTCTATCACGACAAACACTGGTGGCCTCAGTACCACCGTGGGTTGGCTCTGCTGCTGCTGCTGGTAGACGTCTCGCGGCCTCATGTACCGCGGGCTGGCTCGGCTATCCTGGTGGCGTCACTACCACCTCCTCGATCTGGTGAAGCGGCGGCCTCAGTACCGCCAGTGGGATCAGCATCCTTGGTGGCCTCAGTGCCACCGTCGTCATCGGGAGCGGCCTCAGTACCGCTCTCCTCCTCCTCATGTGGTGCCTCTGAAATATCCTCGTGGTGAAGCTCAGATGAGGCTCCGCCGCCTGCTGGGGTCCTACCGCTCCTAAGTGTGACAAAATCAGCATCAAATAGATCCGAAGATGTATCAACAAATGGGTCACTAGGAGTGGCAGACTCAGTGTGTAATACCTGTTCAGATTTCCTCTTGAGGTTATTCGGATTCGGCTCAATCTGGGCTGGAATGGCGGCCTTACCTCTCACCAAGTCCCGCATCTCCTGGCGGAACTCATCCATCTCCCGTCTGAATGTGGCCTGCTGGTCCGTGAGGAGGCGGGCGATGTCATCCAAAGCGGGGCTCTCGTGGGAGCCCGACGGGTAGCCTCTCTGGGGGTGAGGCTGCTGGTACTGCTGCTGGTGGTAAGAGGGGTATAAGGAAGGGTACTGCTGCTGAACTGGGTGAGCCTGCTGCTCACGTCTCCACGACTGTCCCTGCTGCTGATAGGGACGAGGACCGAAGGATGATGGCTGGTGCTGCTGATATGCTGGGGGCTGCTGCTGCGGCGGGTGATCTCTCTGCTGGGAGTACTGCCCTCCCTGTCCTGACGGCTGCTGCTGGGGCTGGGCACCACCACTCCCCCACCTGAATCCGGGATGGTCTCGTCGGATCCCAGGCTGGGGGCGGTCATACCAAATCCCGTTGACATCCATCAACGGCTCGACATCGTCGGGGGCTGGTGGGAGTACTGCCAGAGGCTGGTCCGGCTGGTAAACCACCATCTGCATCTCTAGGGATGGTGGGGACTGGTAGGTGGGCTGCGGCTTCTGGTACGGCTCCGCCTGTACAAGGTGAACCTGTCTAGGCTGCACTGGGGTGCTGGAGCGTTGGGACGAGCTGCTGCTGCTGCCGGAGTCGCCTCGCGACTGAAGACGGGGCTGAGAAGCCGTCTGTGCCTCCTGGAGACACATGAGCTGTGTCTTCATGTCGCTCAGAACCTGTGCCATCTGTTCCATCTGAGTGATGCTCTGGCACTGCTTCTTCTCAATTAGCTCCATGCGGTCCAGCTTCTCGCTGATAATGCCCATGTCCGCAGCTGTCGACTCTTCCTGTGCTGCTGCGGCTGCGGACGAACTGGATGGACCTGCATCTACCCATGCTATCCGCTGGTACTGCACGGGACCTGGCTGTTGTGGCTGGGTCTTCTGAGTATACAACCTGGTCTGGGACATCACCATGTAGTTTTCGGCCATCTCCTCGTAGATGGCCCAGACCTGGTCATGGTCCTTGGCGAAGTAGGACCCGCCGCAAGAAGCGTTCACCAGACCCTGAAGCTCTGGCGTCAACCCGCTGAAAAAGCTCTGAACTAGGTTCGGCTTGGAGATGTCGTAGTGCGGGCATCGGTCTAGGAGCTCTCGAAACCTCTCCCATGCCTCGTGAAACTGCTCGTTGGGGAACATGGAGAAGTTGCTGATCAGGGCCCTCGCTGCATTCGTCCGCCCGAGTGGATAGTACTTGTTCAAGTACTTGGTGCGGAGCTGCTCCCAGGTGTAGACAAACCTCCCAAGATGCTTCAGCCAGGTGGCTGCTCTATCTGCCAGTGAAAATGGGAAGGCTATCATCTGGATCGTGTCCTGGTCCACATGGCGATCGTGGACAGTGCTGCAGATCATCAGGAACTCCTGGAGGTGGAGGTGGGGCTCCTCAGTGGCAAGTCCGTGGAAGCGGGGTAGCATCTACAAGGTGTTCGGGGGGAACTTGAAGTCCCCCACGATCGCCGGCACCACTACCCAGTGATGCATCAGAGTAGATCCGGGATTGTGTAAATCCCGCATCGGTCGTGGTGGTCCTCCTGCCGCAGCGCCTCCCGCTGTGGCGGCTGCGGCTGCTGCTGCTGCGGCTGCGGCTGCTGCGGCTCGTGCCTCTACATCAGGTATCTCCTCAGGCTCGCTCTGCTGGTCTCGCTCTGCTCTGAGCCTCTCCAACTCTCGCCTCATCTCTATCATGAATGCCCCCTGATCGCGTAACTGCTGCTGGACTGTCTCAAGTGATGCGATCAGGGTGGAGTTGATCGCTCCCTGGTCAAGTACAAAATGCTCGGGCTGACGGGAGTGATCATCTGAACTGCCGGCTCCGGCCATAGCGACGTCTGCAAAATCAAACGAGCCCAACTCAGGTGCTGTCAAATCAATCAGTCTCTCCTCGGGCTCGTATCTCTCATGTAGAACAGAAAGGGGGTCGAGGGGGAACAGGGTGGAATCATACTCGGGCTCGGAGAGCGGGTCTGGGCTCTCGCAAGCCAACCTAGATGATGAGGCAGACGTGCCCGAAAGCGGTGCAGCCAGAGACTGCCTAAGAGACCGTCTACCCATCATCTTGATCTGGCGAGTAAGGCAGATGAGATATTGAGCAACTATGATCACAAACAAACCCCCGGTTCACCAACGCAACGCGAGCTGAAGACCGTGAAAGTTCGGTCAATTTATCTTGTCAATTTTATTTGGTGAACACACAAAATATCAGAGCGCTTACGTGACCTGTTAGGATATCCGATGCTAACCCAACCGACTGGCCCGCACGGAAAAGTCGGTAATCAGTCGGGACTAGCACCGGGGGGCTCTGCCTAGGGTGCGGGTCACTCTCTCGCGCATCCAAACCATATAATGAGGGGGTTGCTCTCCCCAAGACAAAGTTTTTAGGGTGAGCGGATTTTAAGATCAATAGTATTAACCAGTCCCAATTTTATGGTTTCACTTTTTAGTATTTTTCAAATGAAAGCAAATGGCCTAACGAATTTTTCGGTTCTCCTGATTATTAAGTCCAAAACAGGGGGGAGAAGACGAAAAAGCCGATGCGCGATAAATCAATGATGCATGCTGAGTAAGAAATGCGTACCTTGCCTCCAGCACTCTACATGCAAGATGATCCGCGCATAAAAGTAAAGACAGAAAGAAAACTACCTATATGATGCAACGGGAAAGCCGAGTCCTAAACGAGCAATTTCTAGCGAAGAACCGTCTAACCGGTCACCGACCTCCAAGCCAAAGAGTCCGGTCTTAGCCCGTCCCTCCTCTGTCTGACAAATCGGGGGTAGGAGTAAGCGCTTTACAGGACGGGCTGCGGCACGTAGGCTACGAAGGCAAATGAATCGGTTATTTTTATTAGTGATTTTTAAGTAGGTCCAATTATCGATCTATGGGAACAGATAAGCAGTTAGGTGTGTGGATCCTACTAATTACGGCACAATCACCAGAAAATCCTAAGTCTAAGGGCTCGAGCAAAAACCGCGTAAACACCGAAAAAGGCAGAAATAAAAGGAAAAGAAAGCCGCGTAAAACCCGCGAAAAACCGCTAAGGTCCTAAGGGTCCCCCGAGCACACCGGTGCTCGGCGAAACAGACCCGCTACGGCAAGTCCACAACTGTCCAAGTCCAAGTCCTGTATTATTACAATAATAAAAATAAAATGAAAGACCTCGCCCACTCAACTCTCTCTCACTCTCTCCTGCGGCTCCGCGAAGAAAGGAGCCGCCTCCGAATCCCGTGGTTGCATCGGCTTCTCGAGAGTAGCCGCCTCGGTCCTCGGGCCCTCGCAAGAGAAAATAGAGTGGTCAGAACCAATAATCAAATAATAATAAAAGAAAAATAAAATGAAAGAAACTGAGGGTATATATGTAAAAATGCAAAAATAAAACAAACACACAAAATAAGACAAAAACAAAAATAAAAGAAAAAGAAAATAAAACAAAATAAAATAAAAAGAAAATATAAACAAAAGCCGCAAAGAGCCGCGAGCTCTGAAAGAGCCGCGAAAAGCCGCGAAAATCAAAATGAAAAGAAAAGAAAAACTACTAAGCCGTGCTCCCCGGCAACGGTGCCATTCTGATGACCGTCCGAATAACCAAGGCAAAGGTGTCTAAAAGGTCGTTGAGACCTCAATCACTCAGACTCGGGTCAACAAGAAAAATGAACCACTCGATACAAATAAAATCAATCAAGCACGAAGAAGCGGTCCTGCTATGTGTTTAACCTGGTATAGCACCCAAGGTCGAACTCGAGGAGCACGGATTGGCCGAAGGCCTACGAAGTAGTAAAAATAAATAAAATAAAAGACAAAATATTTTTTAGTGGTTTTTAATTATTTTTAGATTTTTTCGGATTTTTAATATGTAAAGAAAATAATAAAAACAAAAACAATCACACTTTGACAAATTATTTAAGGCAACAAAATTCAACCAAAAATTAAAACAAAAATCTTTTTATGTGTTTTATAATTTTTTATGTTTTTGGTGAATTTTTGGAATTTTTCTGATATTTATTTTAATTTCTAAAAATCAAACAGTAACAAAAACAAGGGGTACTGTCCAGCCAAGCCTAAAGTCCCTAGATAAAATACCTAAGGACCTCAAAAAGGTCTGGAGGTAATTTTCGTATAAAATAGATGAAATAAGGAAAATTTAGGTACCAGATTTATTGTTTTTGGATTTTTAATGTATTTATTAGAATTTTTATGGTTTTTTTGGGGTTTTTAAGTTTTTAAGGTTTTTAAGCAAAGAAAAATAGCCAAAATTGGCTAGAAAATCAAAACTAAACAGTAGCTAATTTTTATGGATATTTTAGAGGGGTTTTTATATTTTTTTATGATTTTTCAATCTAGACAGTAGCAAAAATGAAGGTTTTTGAATTTTTAAAAATAGCAAACACAATCAAAAATGTCCTCAAAAATTCACGAAAATCCTACAACATGGCAAGAGCCATGTGTCAAATTTTCATCGAGTTTGGAGGTGATTTGATATTTTATTCAAAAATAACAAAAGGGTACTGTGCACAGGGACTAGAATGCAAATACCCAAAGTTCTGGGGGTCCCGGTGCAAAATACCCAGCAAAACACGCGCCAAGCGCGTGCCTGGGGCACTCAGGGACCTATATGTAAGGAAAATAAGTCCCGAGGACCTATTGGTAACACGTACCAAAAGTTCAGGGGGCTCGGTTGCAAATAACCCAAAAATTAACGCACATGCGCAAAACAACCACGTACAGGGGTTATAAATGCAATTAACTAAAAAGTTTCATTCATTCATAAACGTCCAGAACTACAAGGGCATAGATTGCAAATACACCAGAAGAACACGTGTCGAAGCACGTGACACACTACACACAGGGGCATACATGCAATAAGAAAACAAGACAGGGTCCAAAGTGCAAATGTACCAACGTAAATAAAATACGAAAAATATTTACAGGACTGAAACAAAACAAGACTAAAGCTAAGGGCCTAAGGGATAAATTACCCTTTATTAAGTTGGCCGTCGGATGGGCGCCACGTATACTGATGAACGGCTGGAAATGGGTGGCGCCCAACGCTGATATTCCTCGGGTTGATCGATCGGTCCAGGCGTCGCCACGTGGGAGATCGAACGGTGGAGAGGTACTGTGGCTAAACCTCGGGCATCGATGGTCCAGATCGCTCCTCAGATGGATCTAACGCTGCTGGTGGCTCCTGAAGCGGACGGTGGCGTTCAAAACTGGAGCAGGAGGGCAATCCAACGGCTGTTGGAGGTCCTCGAAGAACATGAGGCCGACGAACTTCGCCGGCCCAGTACGTGCGCTCCGAGCCTCCGTGGGGGCTTGTGATGATCGAGGAAGCTTCGCCTTGGCCTCTCGCGTCTGTGGGACGTCTCCGATGAATCAACGGAGCTCCGGAGAGCTCTGTCGACTCCGGCGGAGGAGAAGCTCCGGTTCTCAAGTAGGAAGGCCTCAGACAGCCCTCGATTGACCTGCAAAACGCAACCAAAGAGCTCCTGGGTCGAGGGAAAACTGCCTCGACCCTGTTAGCGGTGGTGCAAGTGGACGGTGCGGTGGTGCGGGCGAACCCCGGCGATGCGACGGCGAAGGGGTTCGAACCCCAGCTCCTGTGCGAGCTGGGTTGAACGGAGGGGCGGAGAAGGTGCGCGGGGGAAGGGCGAACGTGATGGGGGATTCTGATGATCGAACGGAAGGGGGAGATGGCCGGAATCGATGATGGTCGGCGACAACGAGATTTGGGGCTAATCGAAAATTAGAGAAAAAGAAAGAACTACAGGCCTACCTGGGTGAAGGAATGGGCGGTGGTCGAGCTTGCGCAGCTCTGGGTCTTCGCCTCAAGGAACGCCGACGTCCGAGGCTCGAGCTCCAACTCAGGGCGGAGCACGGCGGTGATACTCGCCGGATCAGTGGAAACCTCCTCCTCGCCTCGCTGCAACAGGTGGAGACGCTCGCTGTCACTCGTGCGATCACGCTGGAGCTCACAGGGAAGAAGGGGAATGACCAAAGATAGAGAAAATGGGTGGTGGAGCTGGGTATTTAAGTGGGTGCAGGTCCGGCTAGGGCTGGTCGGGTAGGGCTGTGAGAAGCGCGGATCCCGATGTGGATACCCCGGCGAGGGTCTCGGATGCACGAAGAAGAGATAGGACCCGGGGTTTGCGGAGATGGCGAGCGGATCGAGCGCGGAAAAAGAGGAGAAGTCGGGTCGGGCGCGAGATCCGCTGGAGAAGAAGGTCCGCAGAGGGAGTTGACCGGAGGTCAACATCTCCGTGGGCCAATGAGACGCTGCCACGTGGAAAAGATTTGAAAAATCAATTATAAATAGCAAATGGTAGAATTATTAAAAAGTCAAAACATGAAAGATTTTTGTTTTAATATTTTCTACTTTTTTGTGATTTTTAATTAATTTTTGGAAATAAAAATAAGGTATTTACATTATATAGCTATATATAGGTATATATACAATATGTAGGCTTTTGATTTTTGATTTTTAATTATTATTTTTGTATAATTTTATTCCTATTTTATATTTTATTTTATTATAGAATAAAATAAGGAATAAAAGGGTATTTTTAATTTGTTTTTATTATTTATATACATAGGTAAAATAAATAGATATATACATCTATATACATGGTATATGTACAATGTATTTTGGTATTTTTGATTTTTCTATTTTTATTTTGATTTTTGTTTTGATTCTTTTTATTTTATTTATTTACAAAGTATAACATAGACTATTTACAAAAAGTTTAAAAATTAATTTTGTATATTTACAAAGCTAAATAAATATATATAGGTGTGGTTTATGTACATGATGAAAGGGGTATTTTTGATCTTTTTGATTTTTAACTTTTCTTTTGTTTTTATATCTTTATAAATATATACAAGTATTTACAAGCATATTTTTGGGTGAGGAAAACATTTTTATTTTGTTTACATAAATATATACACAAGAGCTCCTATCTCCCTCTACTTTGGCTTTTATGCGGTCAGGCCCATGTTGAGCCCTCCCTTGGGTTAGGTTGCTCAATATTTATTCTAAATATTTCCCTCTTTTTCTTTTTAATCTTTATTCTTTTATTTTTGCACAAAAACATGCTAATTATAGGTTTTTACACAATGCATGCTTTTGCTAATTATTCCTATTTACACATATCTACATGCATTTGCAAAGGTTTTTATAGCTAAAATATAAGAATAAAGAGTGATGAATGGGTATTCATCAGGGGTCGATCTCCACCGTTGATCCAGCGAGGCTTAGCCGTGACGCGTCTTCACCATCAGATCCAGCACGTGGCGAAGCCCCGACCGTCCCATCCACCCGAGGGCTTCCTTCGTTGGGCGCCACCCGCATCTCAGCCGTCCATCTACCACGTGGCGCCCATCCGTCGTCTCCAGTAATAAAGGGTAATTTACCCTTAGGCCCTGCCTTTCATTTTATTTAGCATTTAGTCCTGTAAATAAGTTAGATAGTTGTTTTATTTTTGGTATAATTGCACTGAGGACCCTGCACTTTATTTTATTTGCTTATATACCCATGTGTATGGTGTAGCACGTGCATCGACACGTGCTTTGTTGGGTATTTTGCATTATTAGCCATGTAGTTCTGGTTTGTTCTGAAATGAATGAAAATTTTTGGATAATTGCTTTTATACCCCAGTACGTGAATTAATTGTGCATGTGTGTGCGTTAGTGGGTAAATTACAAACAAGTCCCCGGACTTTTGGTACCTGTTACCAAATAGTCCTAGGACTTAGTTTTCCTTACATTTAGGTCCCTGAGTGCCTCAGGCACGCACACCGTGTTTTCCTGGGTATTTTGCACCGGACCCCTCAGAACTCTTGGTATTTGCACTCAGGTCCCTGTGCACAGTACCTACTTCTTATTTTTGAATAAAATAGCAAACCAACTCCAAATCCAATGAAAATTGGACACATGGCTCCTGCCATAGTGTAAAATTTTCTGGAATTTTTGGGGACATTTTTGTTTTGACTTGATATTTTTAAAAATTCAAAAACATCAATTTTCGTTACTGTTTGAGTTTAAAATTCACAAAAAAATATTAAAACCTTTCCAATTTTGGCTATTTTTCCTTATCTAAAACTCATAAACATTGAAAAACACCTAAAAACTCATAAAAATTCTAATAAATAATCTAAAAACCCAAAAATAATAATTAAAGTGCCTAAATTTTCCTCTCTTCTTTCTCTTTATAGGAAAATTACCTCCAGCTTATTGGGGATTTCTAGATATTTTATCTAGGTCCCTCAAGCTCCGCTGGGCAGTACCTTCCTTTTTGTGCATTGTTTCATTTTTAGAAAATTAAATAAAAATCAGAAAAATCTCAAAAATTCACTAAAAACAGTAAAAATCATAAAATACACAAAAACATTTTTATTTGAATTTTTGGTTGATTTTTAGTGCATTAAATAAATAGTTGAATTGCCTTGTATTCTTGTCTTCCTTATTTTCTTAATACATTAAAAATCCAAAAAAGTACAAAAAGAATTAAAATCCACCAAAAATAGCTGTTCCTTTTCTTTTTATTTTATATTTGACTACTTCGTAGGCCGCGAGGCCATTACGTGCTCCCTGAGTTCGACCCTGGTGCTATACCAGGTTAATAAAATAGCAAGACCGCTATCTTGTTTTGAGTTGATTTTATTTTATATTGGTGGTCTCTTTTTCTTGATTGATCGAGTCTGATTTCTTGGGTTGCAACGACCATTTAGTACCTTATACCCGAGTGTTCAGGCCGGTCATCGGAATGGCACCATTGCCGGGGAGCACGACTTAGTAGATTTTTTTTTATTTTCATTTTCTTTTTCACGGCTTTTCGCGGCTCTTTCTGAGTTCGCGGTTTTTCGCGGCTTTTTGTTTTTATTTTATTTTTGCTTTATTTTGTTTTATTTTATTTTCTTTCATTTTTGTCTTTGTTTGTTGTTTGTTTGATTTTATTTGCCACTTTGCATATAGACCCCTGTTTTTATTTCTTATTTATATTTGATTATTTTATTGGTCTGACCACTCTGTTTCTTTCTTGCGAGGGCCCGAGGACCGAGGCGGTTGATCTCGAGAAACCGACGCAACCGCGGGACTTAGAGGCGGCTCCCTTCTGCACGGAGCCGCAGGAGAGCGTGAGAGAGAGGTTGAGTGGGTGAGGATTAGAATAGGAGTAGCTTAGATTTTCTTTTTATTTTTATTTGTATTGTAATAATACATGGACACTCAGAGACTTTGGACTTCTTTCTCGGGTCTGTTTCGCCGAGCACTGGTGTGCTCGGGGGACCCAATAGCTAGTTTAGATTTTTCGCGGCTTTTTCGCGGCTTTTGTTTTCTTCGCTGCCTTTTACGGTTTTACGCGGTTTTTATCGAGCCCCTAGACTTAGGATTTTCTGCTTGATTGTGCCGTAATTAGTAGGATCTCAACACCTAATTGCTTGCCTGTTCCTATAGTGCGATTAATTGGACCTACTAATAATTCACTAATAAAAATAACTGACTCATCCCCTTCGTAGCCTATGTGCCGTAGCCTGCCCTGCCAAGCGCTGCTCTTGAACCCGATGTGTCGGGAGGAGGAGGGGTAGACCGAGACCAGACCTTTGGCTTGGAGGATCGGTGACCAGTTAGACGGTTCTTCGAGTAGACTTGCTTGTTTAGGACTCGGTTTTCACCGCTGCACCATATAGGTAGTTTATTTTCTGTCTTTACATTTCTGCGCGGATCACTTGCATGTAGAGTGCTGGAGGAAGGTACGCATTTCTATCTCTGCATGCATCATTGATTTCTTCGCGCATCGGCTTTTTCGACTTCTCCCCTTGTTTTTGATTAAATAACCAGAACTGAAAAATTCGTTAGGCCTTTTTGTTGTTATTGAAAAAATATTAAAAAGAAAAACAATAAAATTGGGACTGCTAAAACTATTGACCCTAAAAGACACTTGACTTAAAAAAATTTTTATCTTGGGGAGAGCAACCCCCTCATTGTTTGGTTTGATTGCGCGAGAGAGTGAACCGTTCACTAGGTAGAGCCCTCCGGTGTTATTCCTGATTGACTACCGACTCTTCCGTGCGGGCCAGTCGGTTGGGGTAGCATCGGGTATCCCAACAGGTCACGTAAGCGCTCTGATAGATTGTTTGTTCACCTAATAAAATTTGACAAGATAATTTGACCGAGCCTTTACGGTCTTCAGCTCGCGTTGCGTTGGTGAACAGAGGGTTTGGTTGCCGATCATAGTTTCTCCAGATCTCATCCGCCTTACTCATCAGATCACGATGATGGGTAGACGCTCTCTTAGGTAGCCTCTGGCTGCACCGCTTTCGGGCACGTCTACCCGTTCATCTAGGTTGGCCTGCGAGAGCCGAGACCAGCTCTCCGAGCCCGAGTATGATTCCGCCCTGTTCCCCCTCGACTCCCTTTCTTTCAGTTCTGAGAGACATGAGCCAGAGGAGAGATTAGCAGATTTGTCAGCACCTGAGTTTGGCTCATTTGATTTTGCAGACGCCATGGCCGGCAGTTCCGAGGATCGCTCCCGAGGTCCACAACCTGAGCACTTTGTGCTGGACCAGGGTGCGATCAACTCCACCCTGATCGCCTCCCTCGAGACCGTTCAGCAGCAGTTGAGGGATCAGGGAGCATTCATGCTCGACATGAGGAGAGAGATGGAGCAGATGTGAGCAGAGAGAGCAGAGCGAGAGCAGAGGAGAGACGGGCCGAGGATCCCGGATGATGCTGATGCAGCAGCCGCAGCAGCAGCCGCAGCAGCCTCCGCAGCTGCGGCAGGAGGACCACCGAGACCGATGCGGGAGTTACACAACCCCGGATCGACACTGACGCACCACTGGGTTGTACTTCCAGCTATCGTGGGGGACTTCAAGTTCCCCCCGAACACCTTGCAGTTACTCCCCCACTTCCACGGACTCGCTATTGAGGAGCCCCATCTCCACCTCCAGGAGTTCCTCATGATCTGCAGTACTGTCCACGACCGTCAGGTGGACCAGGATACGATTCGGATGATTGTCTTCCCCTTTTCCTTGGCCGATAGAGCAGCCACCTGGCTGAAGCACTTGGGGAAGTTTGTCTACACCTGGGAGCAGCTCCGCATCGAGTACTTGAACAAGTACTATCCACTCGGGCGGACCAATGCAGCGAGAGCCCTCATCAGCAACTTCTCCATGCTCCTCAACGAGCAATTCCATGAGGCATGGGAGAGGTTTCGTGAGCTGACTGACCGATGCCCGCACCATGACATTTCGAAATCCAACCTTGTGTAGAGCTTCTTCAGCGGGCTGACACCAGAGCTCCAAGGCTTGTGAACACTTCTTGTGGCGGGTCTTACTTCGCCAAGGATCACGACCAGGTCTGGGCCATCTACGAGGAGATGGCCAAGAACTACATGGTGATGTCCCAGACCAGGTTGTATACTCAGGGCAGACCCCAGCAGCAGCCAGGACCCGTGCAGTACCAGAGGATAGCACGGGTCGACGCCGGTCCATCCAGTTCATCCGCAATAATAGCAGCACAGGCAGAGTCGTCCGCTGCGGATATGGGTATTATCAGCGAGAAGTTGGATCGGATGGAGCTGATCGAGAAGAAGCAGTTCCAGGGCATCACTCAGATGGAGCAGATGGCACAGACTCTGAGCGACATGAAGACCCAGCTCATGTGTCTCCAGGAGGCACAGACGGCTTCACAGCCCCATCTTCAGTCGCGAGGCGATCACGGTGGCAGCAGCAGCTCGTCCCAGCGCTCCAGCTCACACCAGCAGCCTAGACAGGTTCACCTTGTACAGGCGGAGCCGTACCAGCAGCAGCAACCCTCTTACCAGTCACCACCATCTCCAGACTTGCAGATGGTGGTATACCAGCTGGACCAGCCTCTGGCAGTACTCCCGCCAGCCCAGTACGATGCAGAGCCGTTGATGGATGTCAACAGGATTTGGTATGACCGCCCTCAACCTGGAATCCGATGGGACCATCCCGGATTCAGGTGGGGGAATGGAGGTACCCAGCCCCAGCAGCAGCCATCTGGTCAGGGAGGCCAGTACAGCCAGCAGAGGGATCACCAGCAGCAGCAGCCCCCAGTCTACCCTTCACAGCAACAGTCATCCTACGTTCCTCGTCCCTATCAACATGGACAGTCTTGGAGGCGAGAGCAGCCTCACCAGCCACACCAGCAGCAGCATCCTCCCACTTACCCCTCTCAGCAGCAGCAGCACCAGTTCCAACAGCCTCATTACCAGAGAGGCTACCCGTCGGGCTCCCATGGTTCACCATACGAGAGCCCCGCTTTGGACGACATAGCCCGCCTCCTCACGGATCAGTAGGCTACTTTCAGACGGGAGATGGACGAGTTCCGCCAGAAGATGCGAGACATTGTGAGAGGGAAGGCCGCCATTCCTGCCCAGATAGAGCCGAATCCCAACAGCCTGAAGCGGAAGTCTGAGCAGGTAGCTTCCACTGAGCATGCCACTCCTAGTGATCCATTTGATGATATGTCTTCAGACCTTTTTGATACTGATTTTGTCACACTCAGGAGCGGTAGGGCACCAGCAGGCGGCGCCTCAGCTGAGCAACATCATGAGGATACACCTAGAGCGCCAGATGAAGAGGAGGAGAGCGGTACTGAGGCCGCTCATGATGATGACGGTGGTACTGATGCCACCAAGGATGCTGATCCCACCGGCGGTACTAAGGCCGCCGTTTCACCAGTTCGAGGAGGTGGTACTGACGCCACCCGAGATGCCGAGCCAGAGCGCGGTACTGAGGCCGCGAGACGTCCAGCAGATCCAGCCCGTGGTGGTACTGAGGCCACCGGTGTTCATTCTGAGAGAGTTTTTGTCTTTCCTCATTCTGATGTACCTCGGAACAATGTTGTGAATAAAGGAAAAGGTTTAGTTTACTCTGGTCCCACTGTGGTGCTTGATGTATGTGTGGATCCGGCCGTCGAGCCGTCTAGACCTATTCCTAATCCTTCATCTGAGAAGGACCTTGTGATCCCCTTCCCTAGAGCCCTTCTGATGGGGAAGGGGAAGAAAAAAGAAAAAGATCCAAAAAAGAGAGAGCAGGAGGAGTTCAGCCAGAGCATGATTGACTGATTCCATATACAGCTGACCCTTCAAGAGGCTTTGCAGCACATCCCCCTTCTTCAGCGTTCTTTGAGAGACAAGACTACAGTCAGGAGGAGGAGGAGAAACCACCATTCAGAGATTCATGTGCTGACGAAAGCCACGTGTTTCGCGATCCAAAACCGTCTGCCGGCCAAGAGGCCAGATTCAGGAGCCCCATATGTCAGATGTCATATCAGAGAGCAGAGGTTCGACCGGACTCTACTATATAGCGGATCGTCTATCAACCTCCTTCCGGCAGCCCTTCTGGACCGCTTCGAGTTGGGCACTCTTAGACAGAGCAAGACAGTCCTTCAGTTTGTTGATCGATCTGTCAAGAGACCGAAGGGGTTGTTGCGAGACGTTGTCGTCACTATTCAGGGCCTGCAATTCCCCATGGACTTCGTAGTGTTGGACATGGAGATCCCTGATTTAGTGGCCGATACCCCCATCATCCTCGGTCGTCCATTCTTGGCCACAGCCAAGGCGGTGACTGACCATGATAGCGGGAAGGTATACTTTCGCGTCGAGGGCGAGAGTGTACAAATAGAGACGGCCGAGGACTACAGAGCCAGAGACAGAGCATGCTCAGAGACCAGTACAGATACAGAGCAGCTGACAGATGCTGGGCTAGACATCCACCAGGACTGTGATTTTGTGATCACAGACGATGACGCAGCATGGGCAGACCCCGCAGCACAGGCCATCCTCTCATTTCCAGACACCGGTGATGCCGAGTTGATAGCAGAGGAGAGCTTGGAGAGCACAGCCCTGGTCTAGGATACTTCAGTGGCAGCAGAGCTGGTTCTCGACTGCGACACGATTTCTAGTGATGGTGGTACTGAGGCCACCTTGTGTGACGGTGGTATTGATGCCACCTTGTTTGATGCAGATCCCTCAGATTCAGAGTCTGATTGGGCAGATTGCGAGGATCAGATGCCAGACCTGAGTTCCACAGAGCCTACAGCTGAGGAGGAGGTAGATGCCGAGCAGATCAGAGACAGTTCACTTGAGCAGCCTTCTCCAGATCCAGTTTGCGAGAGTTCGTTTTCATTCTCCCAGGCAGATTTGGCAGCATACACGCATCTTCTTCCGAAGCCAGATTTGCTAGCACCCAGTTGTCCAGAGCTGAAGCCACTCCCTACTTCGCTGAAGTATCGATTCCTTGTGGGCGAGCCTGAGATGTACCCAGTCATCATCTCCGCCGATCTGACTGGAGAACAAGAATCTCGTTTGATGGGGGTTCTTGAAAAGAACCGCAAGGCAATCGGATGGAGTGTAGCAGATCTCCATGGGATTAGTCCAGCGTTGTGCTCCCACCATATCTATCTCGAGGAGGGGGCAAAGCCGTCGCGTGAGTTCCAGCGGCGGCTGAACCCCAACCTGAGAGAGGTCGTCATGAAGGAAATCTCAAAATGGTGGAGTGCAGATTTTATTTATCCCATTTCCGACTCCAAGTGGGTCAGCCCCTTACATGTGGTGCCCAAGAAGACGGGCATCACGACTGTGATCAGTGAGTCGGGAGAGGAGATTGCTACACGAGTACCCACCTCTTGGCGGGTCTGTGTTGACTACAGGAGACTCAACCAGGCCACCAAGAAGGACCATTTCCCCTGCCTTTTATTGACCAGATCATTGAGAGACTGGCAGGGAAGAGCCATTACTGTTTCCTGGATGGGTACTCGGGCTACAACCAGGTGGCCATCGCTCTTGAGGATCAGGAGAAGACCACCTTTACCTGTCCCTTCGGCACATATGCCTTTCGACGCATGCCATTTGGGCTATGCAATGCCCCTGCGACTTTCAGAGATGCATGTTGTCGATCTTTTCGGACATGGTAGGGGAGTGTTTGGAGGTCTTCATGGACGATTTCTCGGTCTACGGCGACGGATTTGACTCCTGTCTTGACTGCCTAGACCGGTTACTCCAGCGATGTATAGAGGTCCATTTGGCGCTTTCTTGGGAGAAGAGTCACTTCATGGTGACTCAAGGGACGGTGCTTGGCCATATCATCTCCAACAGGGGCATGGAGGTTGATCCGACCAAGGTTGATGTCATTAGAAAACTCGCACCGCCGTCCAATTTGAGGCAGCTACGGTCATTCCTGGGGCACGTTGGTTTCTATCGGAGATTCATTCATGATTTCAGCAAGATTGCCCGGCCGTTAACTGACCTCTTGACGAAAGACACCGAGTTCCTTGTCGATGACAAGTGTCTCTCGTCCTTTGCGACTCTCCAGCAGTGTGTTATTGAGGCTCCTGTTCTCCAGCCATCCGATTGGTCTCTCCCATTCGAGATCATGACGGATGCCTCCGATTTTGCCGTGGGGGCCGTGCTGGGACAGAGAAGGGATGGAGTCCCCTTTGCTATCCACTACGCTAGCCGCACATTGGATTTCGCGCAGCGGAATTATACCGTCACTGAGAAGGAGATGCTAGCCGTAGTGTTCGCCCTAGATAAGTTCAGATCTTACATCATTGGATCTAGAGTGACCTTGTACACTGATCACACCGCCATCCGATACCTCATGGCAAAGAAGGATGCCAAGGCCAGACTTACTAGATGGATCCTTCTACTCTAGGAGTTCGACATTGAGATCAAGGATAAGCCTGGAGTCAAGAATGTGGTGGCGGATCATCTCTCCCGTTTAGAGCAGCCTGAGGAGTCTGAGCAGATTGATCCCATTTGTGAGACCTTCCTAGATGAGGCGATCCTTGCTATCGCCTCACTCCCGTGGTATGCCGATATTGTGAACTTTCTCGTTGTTGGGAAAGTCCCACAAGATTGGCCCAGGCAGAGGCTTGAGACCTTCCTCGCGAAGGCCAAGTCCTACCACTGGGAGGATCCCATCCTTTACCACGAAGGAGGGGATAGCGTCTGGCGTCAGTGCATTCCTCAGGAGGAGCACCATAGCGTCCTCACTTACTGCCACAAGCTTGAGGCAGGAGGACATCATTCTGGAAGGAGAACGGCACAGAAGGTGCTCCAATCCGGCTTGTGGTGGCCTACCCTCTTCAAGGACTCTGATGAGTTCGTGAAGAGGTGTACTGACTGTCAGAGGATGGGCACTTGTGGACAACGTGATATGATGCCGATGCAGCCCATTCACTTCTGTGAGGTTTTTGACGCATGGGGCATCGATTTCATGGGTCCATTCCCTAAGAGTCAGGGATTTGAGTACATTCTGTTGGCTGTTGACTATGTTAGTCGTTGGGTTGAGGCTATCCCCGCCCGAGCCGCTGATGCGAGGACAGTTTGCAGATTTTTGAGGAAGCACATCATCACGCGGTTCGGGGTCCCTCGAGTTTTGATTTCAGATGGGGGGTCTCATTTCATCAACGACCAGGTGAAGGCCCTTGCTAGCGAGTTCGGTATAGACCATCGTGTTGCTACACCTTACCATCCACAGATGAATGGTCTAGCCGAGGTGTTGAACAGGGAGATCAAGACTATATTGCAGAAAGTCGTCCGCCCAGACCGAAAGGATTGGTCACAGCTTTTGGACTCGGTCTTGTGGGCATATAGGACGTCTTTCAAGACACCATTGGGCACATCTCCCTTTCGCCTCGTATATGGCAAGCCGTGCCATTTACCTGTTGAGCTGAGGCACATGTCACTTTGGGCAGTTACTGATATACTTATGGATCCAGATGGTGTAGGAGACCAGAGGAGGGCAGAGTTAGCAGCCCTGGAGGAGCTTAGAGATATCGCCTTCTCAAACAGCCTACAGTATAAGGAGAGAGTGAAGGCGTGGCATGATTCTCATATCAGCTACAAGCATTTTGAGCCTGGTCAGAGAGTATGGCTGTTTGATGCGAGGCTTCCTTTATTTCCAGGGAAGCTACAGAGCAAGTGGAAGGTACCCTACTTGGTGAGAAAGGTACACGACAACGGTAGCATTGATATATCTGAGTTGTCTTCTGAGAGTACCTTTCGAGTGAACGGCCAGCGGCTCAAGCCATTTCTAGATCATGAGCCGCAGGTCGTTGATCTTGCCCCTATTCATTTTGCGTGAGATGAGGTCTTTGACTCACATCTAATGCATTTCACGCCTGAGTTTCACTGATCTTCTGCCTTGTATAGATCCAGATGTCTATATCACTACATTCTTTAGTCCCACATCCCTTTCTTCATCTTTTGATTATGCTATACTTAGGGAGCACTTTACCCTAAGTATGGGGGGATGTGAGACCTTTGGGTATTTCTTTTGTTTCTGTCTACCCCTGATTTTGCTGCCTATACTTAGGGATATTTTACCCTAAATATAGGGGGGGTAGACCCTGTACATTCTCCGCTCGGTTTTCCCTTCGTATGCAGCCTGCTATACTTAGGATTACTTGATCCTAAGTATAGGGGGAAAAGCCGAGAGTCTCTTGATATTCATTCGTCCTTGTATATAGCCTTCCTTTTCACTTCCCTATACCTAGCACGAGTTATGTCTTCTTCATCGCTCTTGACTCTGAGGACATCGTTCGAGCTAAGTATAGGGGGGGTGTATATATTTCATATATACTTTAGCCATAACTCGTACTTTGTGTGAGTGTGTTAATAAATAAAATGGCTAAAATCCCTAAAAATCACAAAAATTAAAAATTTTTCATGTACATAAACATTCTTTTATTTGCACATAAATAGCTAGTGTACAAATTATTTTTGTAAAAATGATTTCAAAAATCTTTTGTGTAAAGCTTGTGTAAATATTTTCTTATCAAAATTATGTATATAGTACAAAATTTTTCCAAAATGTTTTGAAAATCAAAAGTTTGCAAAAATTTTGTATAAATGTGTGTAAATACTTTTTGCAAAACTTACACTTCATGCATCATCCATTCATGATTTCAAAACATTTTTCAAAAATTTTGCATGTTTGTAAAAATTTGTGTAAATAGCATCTTTTGTACATATGTATATAGTTTTTCTGGATGATAGTTGACATTTAAACTAGCCTGGAATCAAATTGAGAAATGGAGCTTGATTAAGATCTTAATCCACCTAACTTCTAAGAGGAACCTTATAGGGCTTAGGTTTAAGGTTTTTCAGGTCCATGGTGACTTAATTCTTTGAGTCCACTAGGCATATCACATGTCATCTCAATGAGCCAAAGTAGAGCACTTAACAACAACACATGACTCATATAGACAATGGCTTTACTTGGACACCAGCACTATGCATCGAGCTCTCTACGGATGAGGTGGTGAGGAGGCAGTCTTCCTTGACTTGGGATAGCATATGAGGGTAGTACTTCTAGGCGGAACCTCTCTTCTTCTTTTAGTGAAGGAAGTGCGTCTCAACTTGGTCTGGTTGCCATGAGGTCTAACGACGGGAGTTGTGGGTTGCAATAAAGCTTCAAAAGAGGGATAGTCTACTGGCTCAAGAGGAAAAACTCCTTGTATATATGCTGCACATATATATGTTGTATAGATGCACTTGAAAAAAATGCAAAAAGAAAATAACTCCAAAAAAGTGGTGGGTCTGATAGAAAATGATAATCCCACTGGAGTATGTATATAGAGTGCAATAAGCAAAGCTTGAGTTTCACGATTCACCTTATGTAGCTTGCAGCAGGGAGACTTGGCTACACTGGTCAAGCTCCCAAGGGTACATGGCTACACTGTCCTTGACCCATTCTCTTCTTCCTCCTCTTCTTGAGCCGGTTGAACTTGAACTTAGAAGGGAATACCTCGCTCCTCGAGGAAAGAGTGGCCAGATTGAGGTCATAGAGTTATCTTGTTGGGGAGGGTTGTCAAGTTGCCATTTCTGAGGTGGAGAGCTTAGGCCTCACATTCACAGGACATGAAAAGATTCATGGTCTTCAGGGTTTGTGTTTGATGACTTGTTCTGATCTGGAGCATTGAGGAGTCTTGGTTATAGATTAGTGGAACTTAGAGGCTGTTGAGTTTTAAGCTTAAGTCAAAATAAGGTTCCGACACATTAATAATCCAAAGATCTGATTGAGCTCCATACTTTAATTTAATGAAGGCAAGTTTAATAATCAACCTTGATCCATGTACATTCTCTTTTTCTTTTTTCTTTCTTTCTTTTTCACTTCTTTTTCAAATAAGTGCTTGCTAAGGGACTAGCAAAGTTAAGTATAGGGGGATGATGAATACTCATTCATCACTCTTTATTCTTATATTTTAGCTACAAAAACCTTTGCAAATGCATGTATATAGTTGTAAATATAAATAATTACCAAAAGCATGCATTGTGTAAAAAGTAATAATTAGCATGTTTTTGTGAAAAAATAAAAGAATAAAGATCAAAAAGAAAAAGAGGGAAATATTTAGAATAAATATTGAGCAACCTAACCCAAGGGAGGGCTCAGCATGGGCCTGACCGCATAAAAGCCAAAGTAGAGGGAGATAGGGGCTCATGTGTGTAAATAAATATGTAAATAAAATAAAAATATTTTTCCTCCCAAAAATAGACTCAAAAGGGCTTGTAAATATTTGTATATATTTGTAAATATAAAATCAAGATAAAAATAGTAAAATTAAAAAAAAACATAACCTTTGTACATAGTCACCATGTATATAGTCCACTCATCCCTATTTATTTAACCTTATAAATAAATAAAATTAATTTCCAAAAATTCTGTAAATATTTTACTTTTATAGTGTATATAAATAAAATAAAAACCCTTAAAACAAAAACAAAATAAAAAGAACAAAAATAAAAACCCAAAAATACTTTGTAAATATACCATGGATATATATGTACATATGTATTTATTTCACTATTGTATATAAATAATAAAAATAAAATAAAAATATCTTTTTATTCCTTATTTTATGATATAAATAAAATATAAATGGGAATAAAAATGTATAAAAATAAAGTTAAAAAAATCAAAAATTAAAAATCCTATATTGTACACATACCTATGTATAGAACTATATTGTAAATACCCTATTTTTATTTTGAAAAATTAATTAAAAACCACTAAAAATAGAAAAAATTAAAACAAAAATATTTCATGTTTTGACTTTTTAATAAATCAGCCATTGACTATTTATTAATGATTTTACAAATCTTTTCCAAATGGCTTATTCCCATTGGTCCAGGGGGATTGTTGACCGCCCGGTCAACTCCCCCCCAGGACCACCTTCCACGGGTTTTGGTTCACGGACCCGGTTTCTCGGATTTTCCCCATCTAAACCCGATCACCATTCTTCTAAACCCCGGGTCCGTGTCGATCCCAGCACATCCGACATCTTCGCCGGAGCGCCCGCCTCAGGATCCGCACATCCCATTGCCCTACCCGCTCACATCTTCCCGGACCTTCCACCGTATAAAGCTCGAGCTCTGCCACTCTATTCTTCCATCTTTGGCTCATTTGCTCCACCACCAGTGACCTCCAGTGCTCGAGTAAGAGTGACAGCTTGCTCCAGGTGCTGTCGCAGCGAGGAAAGTGACAGAGAACCACTGATCCGGCGGTGTGCTCCGCCGTGCTCCACCCAGAGCAGGAGCTCGAGCCTCGGAGGTCGACGCTCCTCGAGGCAAGGACCAAGAGCTGCACAAGATCCTTCCCAGTCGATTCCTCCACCCAGGTAGAACCATTTCCCTTTCTTTTTTGTTAATTTCCGATTACCCCCAATTCGCCCCGTCGCCGACCACCGTCGATTCCGATCACGTCCGCCTCCCATTCGACCATCGGGCTGAACCATAGCCTCCGCCTTCCTCCCGCGCACATTCTCCGCACTTCCATTCAACCCAGCTCGCACAGGAGCTGGGGTTCGAGCTCCTCCGTCCATCCCCTCGTCGGAGCTCGTCCGCACCGACTCCCCGACCACTTTCACCACGCCTAACGGGGTCGAGGTAGTTTTCCCTCGACCCGCGAGCTTTCTGGAGCACTTTGCAGGTTTATCCAAGCCCATCTGAGGGCTTGGACCATTCGGTCCAGTAGCTCCACCTCCGCCGACCTCGTCGGAGCTCTCCAGGGCTCGGTTGGGTCATCGGAGGCCACCACTCGACGCGGAAGCCTCCCACGCACCTTCTCCAATCTTCAGCGAGCTTCCAAAAGGACACCAGCGCTGCCACGAGCCCGACAAAGTTCGCCGGTGCCCATTTCGTCCAGCATCCTCCTCAGCCGTCCGATCGCCCCCGCGCTCCAGACTTGATCGTGCCCGTCCATTTGAGGAGTGTCCCTGACCGCCAGATCCTTCGGGGGTTGATCTCCACCGTTGATCCAGCGAGGCTTAGCCGCGACGCGTCTTCACCGTCAGATCCAGCACGTGGCGAAGCCCCGACCGTCCGATCCACCCGAGGGCTTCCTTCGTTGGGCGCCACCCGCATCTCAGCCATCCATCTACCACGTGGCGCCCATCCGTCGTCTCCAGTAATAAAGGGTAATTTACCCTTAGGCCCTGCCTTTCATTTTATTTAGCATTTAGTCCTGTAAATAAGTTAGATAGTTGTTTTATTTTTGGTATAATTGCACTGAGGACCCTGCGCTTTATTTTATTTACTCATCAAACCCAAAAATAATAAATAAGGTGCCTAAATTTTCCTCTCTTCTTTCTCTTTATAAGAAAATTACCTCCAGGCATATTGGGGATTTCTAGATATTTTATCTAGGTCCCTCAAGCTCTGCTGGACGGTACCTTCCTTTTTGTGCATTGTTTCATTTTTAGAAAATTAAATAAAAATCAGAAAAATCTCAAAAATTCACTAAAAACAGTAAAAATCATAAAATACATAAAAACATTTTTATTTGAATTTTTGGTTGATTTTTAATGCATTAAATAAATAGTTGAATTGCCTTGTATTCTTGTCTTCCTTATTTTCTTAATACATTAAAAATCCAAAAAAGTATAAAAAGAATTAAAATCCACCAAAAATACCTGTTCCTTTTCTTTTTATTTTCTGTTTGACTACTTCGTAGGCCGCAAGGCCATTACGTGCTCCCTGAGTTCGACCCTGGTCGCTATACCAGGTTAATAAAATAACAAGACCGCTATCTTGTTTTGAGTTGATTTTATTTTATATTGGTGGTCTCTTTTTCTGTTGATCGAGTCTGATTGCTTGGGTCGCAACGACCATTTAGTACCTTATACCCGAGTGTTCAGGCCGGTCATCACTATTCACCTTGTTATTGTTGGGAAGCAGAAGATTCATGGTAGATTAGAAGTAAATTAGATGGAGAGAATATGAATAATGCACATGGTAGAAGTGAAACTTAAAACTTTTTTTCACAAAGAACTTGTATATAAGACTTTAACTTGTATAAGAACATAACTAAAATTCTTTATAACAAGGGAATAAGAACTATCACTTGGAAGGATGAAGACTCTTGAGAGACTCTTGTGGTGGTAGTGGATGTGTTATGCTTCTTGTTGTTGTTATGCGTTGAGGACCCGTTGGATGTTATTTATAGGGCATCCAAGAGGGTGGATATATTTTGGAAGAGAGATCTAGAATCTTCTTTCGTGCTCCTACTTTAGGTGGAATATCTAGATATTTTAGTGAGAGAGGAAGAAATAACTAGATATTTTCTCCACCTCTCTCTTTTCAAATTCTCACAAGTGTGATCTCTCTTAATTATTTAATTGGATGACTTTAGACCCGTAAGTGCTAGAGACTATTAGTGATTACAAAATACTTATATTTTCGATACCACCTCTTAATTTGTAATTTGCATATCCCCCGATGTGTTTGAACTTTTCTGCTGGAAGTAGCCCGTAAACATATGTGCAAGTTGATCTTCTATACCGCTGAATTTCTTCTTCATTTATCTTCTCTTGCATATTGTGATGACGAAGTCCATTGTACTTTCTTCTTCCTTGAGAAATCTGGTTCCTCTTTATTACAATGACTTTTATATAAGGGCTTATTTTCTGTTCCTACTTAAAATATCAAAATACTGCAGTTAATTCCTTTTCTTCAATAGCTTCTTCTATCTTTAGAGATCATATGCATATAAAGAGACAATTGGAGTTGATGCATATATTTCATCAATAGATTGTACCTTTTGTTGTAGAAGTTCCACATTAGAAATATTTGGCCTAGTTGGTTTTTGAATTGAAGGAAATATGTCTTCATCATTTGAGTTGTCTTCTTCACCAGCACCTACTTTTGTAAAAGTTGAAGAATCTTCCCAATTTAATGAATACTTTTCATCAAAGATGACATCTCTAAATATAATCAATCTTCCTTCTTTAGGCTCATATAATCTGTATGCTTTGGATGTATCGCAATATCCAATGAAGATATACTTTTCATCTTTTTCATCAAACTTTTATTATTTAACTTGAAATGGAATACGTGCATAAGAAATTGAGTCAAATATTTTGAAATGACTAATCTTGTCCTTCCTTTCATACCAAACCTCGTAAGGTGTTCTATCCAACATAGCTTTGGTAGGAAATCTGCTCAATATATAAATTGTAATATTTACTACTTCTGCCTGAAGTCTATTAGGAAGACCCTTATATTTCAACATACTTTTTGTCATCTCTACGATCGTTTGATTTCTTCTTTTAGCTACTCAATTTTGATGAGTATATCTTGATGTTAACTCTTTCTTGATTCCTTGAGCAATGCAGAAGTTTTGAAAATCCTTAGATGTAAATTCTTCTCCATGATCTGATCGGAAGACTTTTATTTTTCTTCCACTTTAATTTTCAACATAAGCTTTAAACTTGATAAAAGTAGAAAAGACTTCTAACTTTTCTCTTAGGAAGTAAACCCACATCATTTTACTGTAATCATCAATAAATAATAGAAAGTACTTGGCTCCATCGATAATCGGTGTTTGAATTGGTCTACATACATCTCAATGTATCAATTCAAGTGGAGCTTTTTCTCTCGATGATTTCTTTGTGAATGACAATATATGCATCTTGCCATATATTCATCCTTCTCATATGCTTTCATTTTTCTTGGTGAATGGAAGTCTAATAACCAAGTTCTTTTGCTTTAATAACATGAGGCTTACCATAACAGAGAATTATCTTTATTTATACCTTTTAGAGCATAACTTTCTTTTAAATGCATTTGGAAAGACCTTATTTTGAAGCCATTTTAATATATGCAATTAGCAACTTTCTTCTTTTGTTAAAGATTATGCATACTCCATTATCAATTCTTAAAGAATGACCATTATCCATAAGTTGACCCGCATTTAGCAGATTCTTAGTTAAGTCGGGAACATAGAGAATATCATGAATGCATTTAAAAGTACATTTTTTGTTTGTACAATAATAACTTCTTTGCCTTGCACATATTGTAGCTTTCTATCTCTAAGCTTAACTTGTGAACTATGTCATTTCTCAAGGCTCACAAATGCATCGTTTTTCCATGTCATGTGGTTATTAAAATATCTATCGATATACCAAATATCTTTAAATACTTCTATAGTATTCATGCAAGAATAGAGTAATGAAATAAAAATATCATCTTTGTAATATAATTGGACTCGTCCTTTTGAAACCAATAATCCCTTTGAGAATGAAATGCAATCTTGCACTTTGTGCATCAAAATATGCAATTCTTAGATTCATGATTATCTTTCTTACAAATAATTCAATGAGTAGAAGATTTGCTTGTATGTAGAGCTCTTTGATTGTATCATCCATTTCATCTTCCATTATTCTCTTGACTCTTTGTATATTATCCACTTCTTTGCTTATCATGATCTCCATTCTCGACTTTGGAGATGCTTATTTTGTTTGAGATGTTTGCTCCAAGGACTGAGCAGTAAACCTACTAATTCTTTGCTCATGTACTTAAGTGAACCCATCAATTCATATATAAAAAGAGAAGATAAATCTCCGAATTCTTCAATAACAACAACATGATCAAATTTAGCAGGCAAGGTTCTTAATATATTTTCAAAAATCTTCTTATCAACAATAGTATCTCTATAACTTCGGATTTGATTTATAATAACAGAAGCTCTTGAAAAGAATCCTTGATAGTTCACCATCTTCCATCAAGAGATTATCAAAATCCCTTCATGAAGATTGAAGCTTGATAGAAATTATTTTGACATATCCTTGAATTCTTTCTTTAAAATCTCCCACGCTTCTTTAAAAGTAGTTGCTCCAGAAATACGAGGATAGATTGATTTGTTTACTCCTTACCGGATGAAGAGATGGGCATTCACATCTTTCTTCTTATTCTCCTTGATCTCCTTCTTCTTTCCTTCACTTAGTGAAGCAAGTGCATATCTTTTATCTCCTCATAACCTTCTATCACTAGCTCCCACAAATTATCTGAGATGAAGATGGCACTACAACAAACATATTCTAGGCTGACGTTCAAGCGTTAGGAAAGTCCACCTAGATTATGGTGTCATTAGATGTTTTTGATTAACATCCAAAACATAAAAAAATTCTCGATGTTATTTAAACATCTACATAAAGTTTTTTTTTGAGATGTTTCTTAATTAACGCCAATGCAAGAATTTCGTCCCAAAATTATATCGCCAAACTCACCCCGTTTTCGTCAAAATACCATAACCGCCCAAATACCATAGAAACCTAAACGACGCCCTCTCCCTTCTAGCGATAACCTCTCCCCTTTTCAGCCCTCCTTCCATCGCACGATGCCTCGACTATTCTCCGGTACCACGAAGTTTTGCAACAACCGCTTGTCAAACGCGGAGATACCGTTGTCGTGGATGATATCTGGAATCGAGAGCTTCCTCCATCTCCGATTCCACCATTATTCTTTCACTCCAGGTAACATGAATAATCTCTATATACAGTGCATGTGTGTAAGATAGTTTTTTATGCAAGTATGCACAACATAACAATTGCGGAATTCGAAACTCAAATCCTTACTTGCATAAGCGGTTTTCTAGGTCAACTTTTTTTGTCGTAGACATGATGAGGCTGGGTGTCATATCCGTTTGTTAGTTCCATATTGACATCCCCAACAACAATACTTTCATAATTACAAGTTAATTGGTAAAATCGTGAAATTATTAAATTGCATAAATACATATTATGACAGAATTTGGAGTTAGAAACAAGCCAAAATCCGTTTCCAAAGTTACTTCAAAACAAGGCTTCTTGGATGTACTAAAACTTGATTTTTATCAAAAAGAATAAATAAAAAATCATTCAGAAAAGAAAAAGCCAAAATCAATGACAACTTTGTTTAAAAAGCATTCTCAATTAATAAAAATCAGAAATTTTAATCTTTAGACAGGAATTCTAGTCTCCAGTCTTAACCCATCTTGAATTTCAAAATCGATTTAATCCAAATGCGAAAACATTTTATGGAACATTCTCTGGAAACTAATTAAAATCAGTTCTGTTTGCAAATCTAAATATCCCCATAGCTTTGTACAAGACCTCCTCTACAAAGACCAGAAAGAAGATCCAAACAATTGGTGATCCCACCACATATTCATTGAGTACAAAGAATAGTTGGTATTGGTTTCCAACTTGGATTGGATTAAACAAAGGTAAGGTTTTTAATATAGTTTTCCTTGCATGATGTTTTTACAGATTTTGTCTAGCAAACCTTCCGTATATCTGTCTCGTGAATGTTTGGCAACATGATACGTTCTGTTCAAGTTATGTGGATTGGGTTTTAAATGTTGGTTAGTTCCTGGATGGTGCATTATTATCATAGTTTTACCTAATCTTCTAGATTTTAAGCATGTCTTCACCATTCCCATTCGCTAAGAGGCGAAAGAGAGATAATCGCAGGAGTAGTCAACCGATACTTGTTGTTCGTAGTCAATCTCAAGCACCACCGACACCTGCACCACCGTCTGAGTTTTTTCATGCACCTATAATGTCCACTCCACTATACTCAAATCAAGGACTAACTACTCTTCAAAAGAAAGGTAAATAATTTACTTTTGAAATATAAATTTAAATTATTTCTTAAACTTTGTTATATTAAATATAGTGCGACGAAGGGGAAAGTCAAGAAGTATCTGTTTTGCCACGGAAGCGCCACCAACTCTGCTCTGATACCAGTTGATGGGAACACGACCCACTGGTATCGTCTCCTCTCGGATACCAGACCCCTGCATACGGAAGCGGATGTAGATACAGATACGGATGCGCAATCGATCACCATCACAGAGGTACATGAAAATAAGAATAACTAGATATAACAGTGGTCGGTCACCTCTCGTGACCAGCGGAGAAGAAAATCACTAAAAGAAGAACGAGTACAACTTTTCTGTTCCCTCACTCTCTTCCTCTCTTCTCTCTCTCTCTCCCCTCTTTCTCTAGGGGCTACATGGTTGTTGTCGGTGGTGGTATTGAGGCAATGCCTCCTCCCCCATCTTTATATAGCCAAAATACATCCCCATAGTTCTATTCCCAATAGGACTATAAATAGAATACAACTCAACTACTATTAGGATTAGGAGTCCGATCTCATTAGGATTCCCAATCCTAATATGACTATAATCCTAAAAATCTCCCCCTTGAGTTGAATTCCATCATGATCTCTTCATCGTCTTGGGTGTGCACTAGGTCATCCTCGTCATCTGAAGGTCTCATTAGCAGTGACTCGCCAACTCTGGGTGATGCACCTGTCATCGGGCGCCCTCGACGTGCCTCCTCTCGGGCACTCGCACAACTCAATATTGTACCTCACGATGCACCACCACAAATCTCTCGTGGCTGGAGATTGTGCCGACATCCGCTGGTATAGCGAATCGCACTCGCTCTCCCCTTTTCCATGCTTCTGCATCAAAGATGTCGATAACTATTGGACGTGCGAGCCCACAGTGAGCCATTATGCAATAAATATTATTGCGAATATTATTACCTGATATGAAATGAAGAATAACTAATTTGCATAATAGGTCCCTTAGTACAATTAGGGTTATGTACCATGGCCATCTAAATGATCATACAGCTGTTGTTTCAATTATTGAATCATAGAGGCTGGTGCTTGGATGAATATCTAAAGAGTTAGATTGAGGACTCATCAAGCACCGTCAAATGATTGTTAAGAGATGATCTCCAGACTGAGTAGGAGATGTCAATCCTTTCTCATATGGGCTGATATCTGACCGACCTCTTGATGCATGTCCTCTGCATAGGAATAGAGACTCATAGGTGTCAGATTAGTTAAGTCAAAGGGTTGACTTAATGAGATCGAGATAACCAAAGTCCTACATCGTATGCTGTCGCGATATAGGCACACATCCTCTGACCGGAGACAGATATATTGCTATATGTCTGAGTATGTACATTTGGCAAGCCAATAGATTGATGACCTAACCAAGGTCTATACACTGGCGAGCTGGTGTGCATATAAGGGCATATGAGTAATATAATCTCTCAAAGGGATTATACAGGTTCACTTCTGAACCGGAAGATATGATCTCACTCATGAGGTATTGGGAAAGAACAATTCCATGCATGGTCGTCGTGCTTTAGAACCATGACACGAATTTGAAGGTATGATATATGCTTTTGGAAAGCATATGATCAATACCAAATCCCAATGACCAAGATTAAGAAACTTGTTGATGAAACCCTGAAGATGACAGTGTAGAATTGATCTTTATCTTAGGGTTGATCACATGTCTTCCAGTATGCAGGATATACAAGTATTAGGAATACCCGAGGGTGATGTGGTCAATACACTATAAAAAAAGCACGATTGGCGTGCACTGTCTGCCGTGCACTGGGCGAGCACAAGTGCTCCTCAAAGTCTAGCGAGCACTTAGGCTGCACAAATGGTCACCAGCATGATCGCCCATTTGAATATGGAGGTACGGTTAAGTTTTCGTAAATGGACGAGCACTTTAATAGCACATGTGCTCGCCCGTTTGTGCTCGCACATTGGTGTGTGATAATTATAACTATAAACAAAAATTTTGCTTCTGTGATAATTTATTATCACATTAAATTCTAGTTAATGTGATTAAGTATATCACACTAACTTATAGTTAAGTTGATGATAAGTCAAACACTATCCATTAATTATTTGAAAATCGCACAAAATCATTCACACACAGTGCGTCCCTCCATACCGGGTAGTGTGTAGCCCTGCACAACGGGGGGCGTGTGCAACACATTGGAGGATTTGATCAACTCTAACTGTGTTATATTTTTTATTTTTCACATCACTATTGGACTCACTTTGGGATGTTTATCCCAGACCAATGGTCGTGGATTTTGATGTTTGCAGGTTTAAAATTCGTTTTTTTGCAGGTGCCCATCAACTATTAGTGACCCAAGCATTGTATTAGGCACTAAATTAGGATCACACTTATCCCTATCTCCATCGTTAACCAACCAAATTTATGTAATTGCCCGACTAATATAAATGAATAAATATTTTAAAATTATTTTATAGTCTCATTTGTAGCACGTACAAATGTATGACGTAAAGTGATCTTAAAGTATTACATTTATGTTAGCTTTCCTTAGTTCGGAGACCTCGGACTAAGGGGTCCGTAAGGATTCAAACTTACTAAAAGGTGATCGTTGTCACAAGCTCTTTATTTCTTACGGATATTCGGTTCATAACCCCTTCTTCTTCGGTATACCAAATCAATCATAGTTTACTGTCGAAATAATCACTAATATGATTATTTTGAAAGTTGATTGTGATTTATTTATGAGGTATACGGGAGAGGTACAGGGTTATGCTGCTGAATTTTCATTAGAAATAAAGAAGTTTGTGACAACGATAATCTTTTAGTAAGTTTGAATCCTTATGGATGGGATCAAGTGATAACATAATTAAGACACTTCTCTTCTCATCTTTTATCTCAATAATGGGATACATTTAGGTATCCTCATATATTTTCCTGGATTTGACATTATAAATGGTTTAATTCAGGTTGATCAATATGACAAATAGAGAGTGTATGTACAACCGTGTAGTAGATGGACGTATAGCAGATACCTTTCAAAGAGGTGTTCAGGAATTTATACAATTTGCTTACGCACAAAGTTCCCGTGTCGTAGATTCAGATGGAATTATCTTGTGTCAGTGTAAGAAATATCGTCTAATGAGGAAGAGATCAAAAGATGAAACTCAGTTACATCTTTATAAAATAGGTTTCATGGAAGGATATCAGATTTGGTGGAGGCATGGTGATGATTACGAGGACAGGATGAATGATGCGGAAGAAGCTGACAATAGTTATCCTTTTACAGATATGGTTATGGACGTTGCGGGTCCAGATTTTAATGCTACTTTTTAGAAGATGAGGAACCCTATGGAGAGTCTGTAGAATTTTATGAGCTGTTGAAAAAAGCGGAAGATCTATTGTGGTTGGGTTGCAAGACATATTCAAAACTTTTTACGGTTTCGGATCTTCTATCGATGAAGATGGAGTATAATACGACCGATCGTAATTTTGATGCAATGCTTAGGATTATCAAGAAAATATTACCGGAAGATGGGTTTAGCGGAAGTTAAAATAGACTCTTGCATAATTCACTATATTTTATATTATGGTGAACACCAGCATTTACAACGGTGTCCTGAATGTAACGTTATTTTCCGTTGACTCCGAGATCGAAACGACTATATTATTGCAAAGAAACAACGAAGTACATGACATGGCACACGGAATATAAAGTCGATGAGTACATGGAGTATCCATCCGAGTCTGATTGTTGGAAAGTATTGATGTCAGCTTTCCCTACATTTAACGAAGAAAAGAGGAATTGCGTTATAGGTTTATGTACAGACGGGTTTAATCCTCATGGAAGAAGTAAAGATTACTCTTGCTGGCCAGTAATGACAATAACATACAATCTACCCCCATGATTATGTAATAAGCGACAATTTATGTTTCTTTCGTTGTTGGTACCAGGACCTACACATTTGGGAAAATATATCAACGTTTATTTACGTCCTCTTATAGATGAGTTGAAAATATTATGGGTCGATGGAGTTGATACATATGATGCTAATAAAAGTCAAACATTTAACATGAAAGTAGCTCTGCTTTGGACGATAAATGACTTCCCGGCATATGGAATGTTATCTGGATGGAGTACGCATGGACGTAAAAGTTGTCCATATTGTATGGAGAGTACTAAATCATTCCAGCTTCAACACGGTCAGAAACCATGTTTTTTTTATTGTCACAGACGATTTCTTCCAAACAATCATCCATATCGAAGACAGAAGCAATCATTTAAAAAGAATATAATTGATCTTTCAGATCCCCCACCATTCAAGACAAGCGATACGGTATTATCAAGCTTGGAAGAATTGGAGAAATCAGCCTTAAAGAATGGAGATAAAACAAAAAATCTTATTGGTTTTGGTGACAGTCATAATTGGATTAAGAAGAGTATATTTTGAGAATTACCATATTGGAGTAAGTTACTGATACGACACAACTTAGATGTTATGCATATAGAGAAAAATGTATTTGATAACATCTTCTATATTGTTATGAATGTAACCGGTCGATCAAAAGATATAGTAAAGTCTCGTCGTGATTTACAAATCATATGCAATCGGCCAGAGTTGCATATAAAGGAACATGATAATGGAAGGGTTGAACTTTCTAAAGCGAAGTATACGTTAGACAAACACACCTTCGTCCAGTAGGCAGCCCACCCCGGATGTTGTTTTAGATTCACAGTCCGACGAGGTCCGGCAGGTCATAGCCTACTACGAGTCTCTTGGTTATCCTCCGCCACCCTTTTATATAGGCGGCTATGGAGAGCCATCTACATTAGCCGCTCCTATTGGATTCTCGATCCCGATCCCCATACCAGCACATACATCGATGGGTTCTGATTCTACTTCTTCTGGACGTCCGAGCACCTCCGTACCTTTACCTGCTGCATTTGCACAGACTTCGGCATCCCACCCTTTGTTGGAGGTTACAACGGATGGGAGGTAAGATTTTAATAAATGTTATCATTTACATTTTTTCAAATATTTATAAATTGTATCATATTTACAAAATTTATCAAATGCAGGGATTTTTTGAATAGCAAAAGGGTGGTAAAGGAGATAAGCAATATAATCAAGACACACTTGACTTGCATGCAATTTAGATGGTGTCGCATCCCTGCTTCAGAACAGGAGAGACTGTTTGAAATGTTTCTGGTAAGAAAAATTTCTAATAAGTGATATATAATTTTTGGTCAAGTTTTTTGGATCTGATATTTTGTTATAATTTTCAGAGTAGGTTTCGCCTTGATTCTGGTCTGGGGAAGGAGGCTTATCGTCGAGCCTTTATTCGTTTGGCGGAAAAGAGAATGACCGATATATTTTTCAAGGCAAGGAGAGACTCGCATGCGAAGACGTGATGCGAGGAGATGGATTTTGAGGAGATAAAGAGGTTCCCGCCAACATGTTGTATAGAGGATAGGTATTGTATTTCTTAAAGAATTTATAATAAATATTTTTAAAGTAATTACTAATCATAACATATTCCTTGCAGATGGGCGGGTTTCTGTGATGCATTCGTTGCGGATGCGGAGTTTGGAAGAAGATCCACGGCGGGAAGGACAAACCGACAAAAACAAAGGATTAAATCGACAAGTGGCTCTAAAATCCACAATCAGATCAGAGCAGAGATGGTATTACAATATAAAATTTATTTTTTGAAATCTATTTTAATATAATGCAATGTTCTTATCACATCTTAAAATTATTTTTCACGCAGCTAGGTTGAAAAGAGAACCCTCTTTTCAGGAGTGGTGGTCGAGGTCCCACATGAGTGGGAAAGAATGAGAGTCGCAATGGTCCACTCCTGAAGCAGGAGAATTGTTGGTAAGTCTATCAATTTATTTACAATTGAATGATATATTATAACTCATTTTTATATATTTCACTTTGTATTTCAGGATTGTTATTTGGCATTAGCTACAGAAAAATGGGGTGGTGATCCAACTGGAGAGCAACCACCATTTGATAAAATAATATGGAAGCATGTATAGATAAATATTATCTTACTATACTCATTTGTAATATATAATTCATATTAAACAATGAAAATCTTATAAGGTGTTGGAGGAGAGGGACGTTGTGGCAAACAGGAAGCAGACGCTTGGTGGTCTTCCTCCATACTATGTGGAGGAACATCGTCATTCCTATTATGCATACTCCCAGCCGTCGTACATACAACCACATCCGTCCCAATCATCAATTCCAATGGAGTCACAGATGGCGATGATGGTGGACCAAGTGACGAAGCTCCGAGAAGATTTCACGGCGTACATGTAAGTATTCTACTTATAATGAGTAATAATTTTATATTTCTATATCTACAAAATGCAAGTAATATGTATATATCTTTCATATATAATATAGGTCACAAGGGCGTGCATCTCAACCTAAGGATATTGAATTAGATGACGAAGAGGAGGAGAACGATCCTGAAGAAGAGGCACGCATGTATGCTAGGTTCAAAGAGAATGAGAAGGAAAAAAAGAAATCAAAGCAGGGTTTAATGTCTAAATTTTTTAGATCAAAGAAAAAGTAAATTGTTGTTGGTATTGACTTCTAGTGTTGTTAAACTTTTAGCACGTCTTCTCTTTTATATGAACTTTGATAGTATAATTTGTTGTAATTTTACTTGTCGTTGCTTCGAACATATAGTTGTAGTATTTAGATGTTAAATTTGAATGTTTATTTCTAAGTTCATGTATATTGCGTGACTTCGACTTGTCAGTGCTAGTTATCTTAGTTGACGAATTGGTATACTATATATACGCTTAGCGAGCTCTGATAAGCATACCTGCAGTGGTTTATTGGCAGGCTATACAGGTTCGACGGAGCGTCAAAACCCCGTCAAACCTGTATAATTTTTTTTCTAGAATTCAGTTTGGGCGAGCACATGTGCTCGCCAGGTGCTCCTTGTTTGATCGCCCTATTTAATAGGGGCGAGCATTTTGGCGTACGCATTTGTGCATGCCAGTAAGCGGGTGAGCACATAGCGTCCCAATGTGCTCGCCCACTTGCCGGAGCGACTCTCGTATAAGCGAGCACGAGCTTAACGAGCACATGTGCTCGCCCATCACCCGAGCGTCCACATAGCGTGCACTCGACGTGCACATTACGAGCCATCATGTGCACGCCAATCCCGTCTTTTTTTGTAGTGATAATCGATTGTATAACTATGACGCTTCCATTTCAAGGGAGTGATGAAACATGTCTGGATTTTAGTGACTCCTCTCAATAGAGAAGCAATCTGATCTTGGTCCAATTGTTGGACATTAATCTGAATGAGATTCAGATGCAATGAGAAGATTAGATTTGCGGCCTTGATTAAATCAAGCATCTCTAGGAGTTTCGTGAGATCTGGATTTGAGATTTGATCTCAATATCCAAGTCACTATACGTGGAACAATACAATCGCCCTGTCCTTATCCACAAGTATATGCGGAGAATAAACATTGTTCTTGAAAGAGTTCAAGAATAATTCCAAGGTTGAATTGTATCTAAGCATTGAGAAATGGATAATTAAATGTGATTTAATTATCATGAATAATGTGAATTCGATTCACATTATAGGAATGCATGAGAATGAGTATCCAATATAATTAAATGTGATTTAATTAATGTGGATATGGATAATGTGGATAGCACTATCTAATTATCCATCTATATTATAAATATGATTTATAATATACATTAAAGAGAGACTTGTGTGATTTATATTTGTTGATTAAGTGTTAATGTGAATGGCATTCACATAGAATAATTATTTGGAAATATAATTACATTTAGTTTTGAGTTGTGAATGAGATTCACAATTTTTCAATGGCTTGATTGATATTTTCCAAAAGATAATTTGGAATTATTTTGAGAAAATTATTTTCGACAAGAATTATAGGAGATATCATGAGATAATGAGATCTCGTGATATATTAAGGAGATAGACCAAGTCCTATCTAATAAGAGAGGACGGCTACAACTCTCTTTGAGGAGTAGAGTAGCCGTCCCCCCTTTGTAGGAGAGGACCATGGTCTTCTCATTATCCTATCTCTAGTCAAATATGATTTAATTTGAGATTAATTATATTGATTTATCAATGTTAATTAGTTTGAATTAAATCACTTGTTGTTGTGTTTTACCAATAACAACCTAGCCATTGAAAGGAACACAAATCAATCTCATCCATTGATTGTGTATTGTTCATGGATTGGGATCCGTGGACTCCCAAAACCCTATATAAGTAGAGGCATGCCTTGCTCTTCGAGGGACACTGACTTGAAAAAGTCTCTCTATTCTCTCTCTCTCATTCTTGCGTACCCTCTTCTCCTTCTCTATTGGGTTGCCGTCCACCCTACTCCAGAAGGAAGAAGGCCCTCATCGTCAGTCTGCGTTACTTCGACAACTCTCGGTGCTCCATCTTCTTTGGTGCTTCTTGCTCGTGAAAAAGATATACGATCTCGTGTGACGAGGTCAGGAGTTCCCTTGCTTGGACAACTACTTGGATTGCGAGGATCGCGCGACTCATCCCCGTACTCGCAAGCGTCTTCTCCAAAGATCGGACTTGAGACAGGTGGTCTCTTTTCGTAGAGATTCGATCAACCATGCTACAAGAGGTATCCCTTTATACTTAATATGGTTCTAGATGAAACGATCCGAGAAGCATTCTTGGATCATGTGGTTTCATCGCATGAAAATTTTTTAAATTCCGTTGCATAGAACAACTAGTCTAACTAGTTGTTCTTCATCGTATTCGGTATGATACTCACGCTTCCATGACACGCTTAAGGATTATTCTATATCCTTCAATAACATGTCGCTCTCTCATCGTACTGCTCGTCCTGGGAATAACTGGAGCTCCATCACCTATCACGACCATCCCCTCGAGCTTGTACACCTTGTTCGGTATCCTCATCATCTGCAAGTCTCGTTAGCAGGAATTTACCAACTCTGTGTGATGCATCCATCACTAGGTGCCCTCAACGTGCCACCTTGCATGATCTCCTGCCAGCCGCTGCTAGCAGAATTCTTTGATGCCTCTTGTTGATTCCAAGAGACCACCATACCATGGCTTCTAAGGATTGTGCATCTGCTGCATAGTGTCGTCTCGTCAACGTCAGACATCTCTCTGATCCACAACGACGTGTCCCTTCAACGATGTTGACCCTATCTCCGATACCACTTGTTAGGCCACAGAAGCGGCACCAATTCTTCTCTGATACCAGTTGATGGGAACACGACTCACCGGTATCGTCTCCTCTCGGATACTGGACCCCTGCATACGGATGCAGATGTAGATACGGATGATGATGCGTAATAGACCACCATCACATAGGCATATGAAAACAAGAACAACCAGATATAATGGTGGTCGGTCACCTCTCGCGACCATCGGAAAAGAAAGATCACTAAAAGAAGAACAAGTACAACTCTATTCGTTCCCTCGCTCTCTTCCTCTCTTCTCTCTCTCTCTCTCTCCTTCTCTAGGGGTTACATGGTTGTTGTCAGTGGTGGTGTTGAGGCAATGCCTCCTCCCCTCTCTTTATATAACCCAAATACAATCTCATAGTCCTATTCCCAATAGAACTATAAATAGAATACAACTCAACTACTATTAGATTATGAGTCCAATCTCATTAGGATTCCCAATCCTAATATGACCTTAATCCTAACAGTAACAATATTTCCAAGTATGAAGAAGCTACTGGGCATAAGCGGATTATCCGTATCGACCTAGAAGAAGGTAGACCGCTGGATGCCAAACAAGCAAAAGACCTGCAACATATTTGTGAGATAGTGGCAAGTGAAGATGTCCCATTGGTGGCAGACTTCAGGGCTTTAACGGATGCCGATCTCTGTGGTGCCTATGATTGAATCAATGTGTGTAATTGAGCTTGTGTTTTTTTAAATGTTATTATTATAATTTTATAAGGCTGTCATTTTTGGTATAGAACTTCTTTGATATCGAGGGGTTTGATACTGATGTAAGAATAAAAGAAGCAATTAATCGTCGTTTAGCCAATCATCTTAAGGAGCGTCGATATAAATTAAAGAAAAAATGGAAAGAAAAGGGAGATACAGCTAGACCCCAAAATGTACCGATTGAACTTTGGAATGTCATGGTTGAAATATGGACATAACCAAATCATCAAGTAAGTTTGTAATCTCCTTGATTATATTTTTTGCCAATACTTTTGCATTTACCAATATATCTTTTATGGGATCTTTTTTTAAAATATTAGGAACGGTGTCAGAAGAACAAGGATACCCATATAAACATTGTTAAAAATCTTTCTACGACTGGATCAAAGTCACATGATCATTCGACAAGAGATAGTGAGTAATTTTTTACTATCAGTTCTTCTTAGATATGTTAATTGGTGTAGTTACATTAATTTTCTTGATCACCTAAGTCTTGTGAAGAACTCGATGGTGAATGTTACGGAGAGATACTCTTATTCAAAAAGATAAAGTTTAATATTGACATAACAGGGAAAGCACCGTTATATGAAATTGTAGGGCAGCACGAACATTGGTCAATGCCTGAAGCTAAACAAACATACGTAAGTTGTATAGATGAATAATATAAATTAAATTGACAATATAAAATATTTTTTTTTCTTACACTCTTTTATAGATTACTATGGCAGAAATACGTGCAAAGGCCGATGCAGAAGGACAGACTACTACTGATGTTGAAATAGCTAATATTGTACTTCATAATGAAGGACGATCTGATTGTCTCATTGGTGAGGGAAAGGACATCTGCCTGAAGGAAGAGGACATCGTAGGTCCGCAACCATTTCAGAGGATGTACTTGAGGAGAGGGTGGCGGAAGAAAGATGAAAAATAGAGGCCGAATATGAAAAGAATGTGGCATCCCTTCAACATGAAGTGTTTGATTTGAAGTCAGAGATACATATGATTAATAAGAAGACGTCGACAGAGCTTCAAGATAAAATAGCAACAGAAATAGTAGCATATTTTAAGAATCACCCGTTAACAGGTGGGACGTTAGCACCACTTTCTCTACTTACATTCTTTGTTACTTATTTTTAAAAGCTTGAGCATTGTAATATATCTTTTTTAACCATGTCTAATCTACTTCTTTATTAGATGCTTCTCAAGGACAATCAATAGGCAATAGGAGTGGTTCTGTTGATCGTGATGTAGAGACAGAAGAAGATGCTCAGAGATTTTGATTTGCTTTATATATCTTCAATGTACTTTTGATCTGTTTTTTTAATATACTTAAAAAACTTTGAAGTTTTTTGGTTATGTTGATACTCAACTTCATTTTCATATTTGAAAGCATGACTATGTTCTGAATTTGCTCATACTGCATCTATAGTTGTATTTATTTTCTTGCGATACCTTTTTCCTCTAGAGTAGAAAATGACAATATTTGATTATTTTTCATTCTAATAAGGCTTTTAAAAAAACTTGTAAATCTTGATTTTTCATGCTAATAATTAGACATAAACGAATTGGATTTCTAATAAGAAAATCCGTATACAATATACATGTATGTTATTTAAGGTTTTCTTTTATAATTCATATGTGGATGGTATTAAAAACAATGTTTCAAAACATGATTTGGACCACAAATTATAAATGTCGAAATAGATTTTATGTGGATATTTAATAGCATCTATATAACTACTTAATTTGTAGATGTTCTTAAATATCGTCTGCAAATATTACTTTTTAAGATGTTTTTAAACGTCCACGAAGATGGGGCTATGTGGGTGTTCTAATAAAATGTCTTTTAAAGTCTATCCCGACAAGGCAATAGGAGATGTTAGGTGCGGACGTTTTTAACGTAGGAACATTACTCTTCCGACGTTTGAAATAATATAGGAAGACGTTTCAAAACATTAGTACACATAAATTTTGTGGTAGTGTGGTATCCATTTGAAGACTCCAATAATTATAACTTTCTCTATTAAAAATATAAATGAAGCTTTGGATGTAGTTGAATAAAGGTGTGTTGGAGGTGAATGTCATGGTATGGAGAATAAAGGAAGATGCTTCAATAAGGATTTAAAAATGAACATGCTTTGATACCAAAATTGTTGGGGCAGCAGAAGATTGATAATATATAAGAGAAGATTAGAGGGAGAGAATATGGACTAATGCAAAAGGTAGAAGTGAAACTTAAAACTTCTTTTCACTAAGAACTTAAAACTTATATACAAGACTTTAACTTTTATAAGAGGACTACATTGCTTACAACAAGATTGAAGAATTTACAACACTTGGAAAAAGAACTCTTGAGAGATTCTTGTGCTAGTAGTGGATGTGTTATGACTCTTATTGTTATTATGTGTTGCGAACTCCTTGGATGGTATTTACAGGCCATCCAAGAGGGTAGAGATATTTTGAAAGATGAATCTACAATCCTCTTCCAAGTTCCTACTTTAGGTGGAAATATCTAGATATTTTGGTGAGGGGAATAAATATATAGATATTTTCTCCATCTCTCTCTTTTCTAAAATCTTCTCACAAGTGGACTCTCTCTTAACTATTTGAGTGGATGATTTTAGACCAATAAGTGCTAGAGCCCATTAGTGATAACAATTCTATATGTAGAGATTACAAATTACTTATGTTTTCAACAGTTAAGAACTTCACTTTTTATGAAAGGTAAAAAGACATCGATGTTAGACATCATTGATATGTGACACGCTAGACTCAAAGCAGCATGTATTGGATAAGATCCACATATATAACAATGGTGTTGATATGATGAATTCACCACTTGTGAAGTTTAAGAGATGCTTCTACTTTGTAAATTTGGAGCAGATCTAATATCGTCAATGAAGGGGGAGATTTATAGGGTAAGATCCCCTCCATATAGAAACTTATACTAATTTAGACCAATCATGGTCCTAATAGAGATCTGAATTGGCAACATAATATTTTATTTGCAATCACCAAATATGATATTGATTGATGGATAACATGAACCCTCGATTGATAAGATTCTTCTTGTTCTTTCTTGATTTATGAGATTCTCTAGTTTTTTTTCTAGATTGGTGAGATTCTCTTGATCGATTGATTTATTTAAGATATTTTTATGGATGCACAAGACCTCCATGGACTATATAAAAATAGTGGGGATGTGTTGAAAAGTTCTTGTAGCATAAGAAAGAAATCAAAAGGAGAGAGGGAAAGGGGTAGAGAGGGAGAAGAAAAAAGATCCAGCTCTTGGTGTATCCCCGGAAGATCCCATTCTTGCTCAATTGGAACAAGATCTCAAATCTTATCTTATAGGCCTTGAGGCAGACCATGAACCTCTATGGAATCAAAGAAGCCGTGTCTCCTGGATGAAACTTGGAGATCGTTCCACGAAATTTTTTCATCTTTCCGCTAAAATCAGAGAGACAGAGAACATAATTCCATGCCTTATTGACAGCGAGGGGAAGTTGGTGGACGACCCGTTGGAAATAGCTTCCCAAGCTCTCTCCTATTACGAAGCTCTTCTTTCGAATCACACGATACTACAACAAAATTTAGAAAGAGCTTTAGAGTTGTTTCCTTTCCCCAATTCTCCATTTTTGGTGATTTGTAGCTCCTCGCGGAGGACTTCTTTTGTGTAAACCCCCACAGGAGATTGATTTGCTCATAATATATGATTTTGAGTTGAGATCAATCCCATGATTTTTCCCATCACATTGAGGACATTTTCATGTTAAAAATTCTCCACATGTCTATGATTGATTTTCTGTGAATGTAATTTTTATCTGTGGTTGTATTCGATATATTGTGCTGGATCCGCTTATCAACTACGGTGTTTTTTTTTCGCGAGCTAGTCTATGTAGGAAATCCATCCTAAACAAATACAAAGAATGGATAATCCACTACATTGACATCTATCAAACATATCTAAATGCAACACCAATTTAACAGTATCACTTATCACGCACTTCTTGTAGACTGTTATTTTTCGATGTTCTTTTCTTTCCGTTCTTTATTTTTCCATCTTTGTGAGAGGGAATGCAGTGGATACACTATTTTCCAGCCCATGCATTATATAACACTAGAACAAAATTGCGATAATGTGCATCGCGAGAATGTGATTAGGCATATCGTAAAGGAAACAGTGATGATTGTTAACTTCTTTTCTTAAGCATATATAAGCAGCATCATTGACCTGGACGAGGCTAATATACTCAAGCAGCCACCTCCACTGTTGCTTATTTGCTAGTAATCACATGCTCGGAAAAAAACCAAGTATAATATGAAGAAGGGATTTTTACCCGGCAGACCTTATAAACGTTTTAAAATGCCTCTACGACCTTTTGCATAACGTAATTACTCCATCGACCTTATAAATTACTCGAAGAACCCTCACGGGCTTAAAACATATGACCCGGAGGGTTCATGGGGTAAGAGTTGGCAAGTTTACGGAGTCGAGAGGGGAATTAGGTTGTTTCAAAGGTCGTGGAGGTGATTGACAAAGTTTATAGGGTCTGCCGGGTAAAAATCCCTATGAAGAATAGGAAGCCATCTGGTTGAAGCAACATGGCATGGCATCCACGCTGCTTACCTGTTCCCATTCAAACTCACAGTTCCTCATTCGGATACCTAATCCTCGCATCTTCCTGCTAATTTTATAACATTATCACCACAATCATGCAGGTTTAAGCACGTGAATCGCACTAATCTAGTTGTTTTAAGTATCTGTTTGTTAAGCCGTCCCCGTCGACGATCCCGTCAAACATAGAAGTGAAGGAAGAGTCTAAGGCAGATCAATCTCGAGATTCTGACATCCAACTTTCACTCCAAAGATGAATGATTCCCTGCGCAAGGGAAGGGCCGTCGGAGTTCGGTCCGCGTCTCTTTCAAGTGAATGCCAAGGGTGTGTTGGCGCTACGTGCCGCGAGAGCGGTCGCGAGGCGGCGAGAAGGACGGCCTACCTTCCTTTGCCTAATAGATGAAGCTGCTGCACTCTTGCTTTGCCTTCACTTGGAAGGTGAGGTGAGCCATCAAATGGACCACTTTGGATCCGATTCATGAGCCCCACAGGACATCCTCCTCAAGCTTGGATCTTGTTTTTTCATAGATTATTTAGTGTTAGTTGAGAAGTATGTACTTGGAGAAGGGATTGATTGGACTCTGGACCTACACGATGGTGAGAAATGAGAAGCTTTGAAGTTGGTAATCTTAACAAACTGTGACGTTTTATCTGCTAAACTCTCATGATAAACAACAATGCAGATATTTATTTTTGACTTGTTGCCCAATCTAATCTCCTCTTAGATAATAACTGTCAAGAGAATAATGAGATGTGAATGTCTGGATTAGCAGTTGCTGCTAAAGCCTCTGAATAACAGAAGATGGTGGGGAAGTTGGTCATTCTTTATTGTGATATTTGTTCTTTTTACGGGCCGTTCGATTGGGGGGTTATCTGATGTTACATGATGTTATCTGGTGGATAACTTTCTTGCGTATTTTTGTGTTTGGATGGAAGGTTTGTTGTTGAGAGATTTTGTTGGAAGGTTTTTTTATTGAATTTACAAAAAAATGATAAAATGACATACTATAATATTTTATATTGAAATGAAAGAAAGGAAAATTGATTATTGTATGTGCTGAATGAGAGAGAAGGATTATTGGGAGGGTTCCACAAGAAAGAGAACAAAGTTTGGCCATTGGGCCTCACGGGGTAGAAAGAGAAGGTTTGTTGGGAGCCATAGGATCGTCTGCAGTATTGTAGACTCTGCAGTAAAATCGTGGATCATTGGAGCCGCTCGATCTTGATCGAGTGGTTCGCACGAATTCACACTTTTTGTGGGCTCGTACCATGCAAATTTCTGAGAACTGCTCGATCAAGATTGAGCGGCTCGAGCGGTTACTGCAGAGTCTGTAGTATTGCAGGCGATCCACCTCCTTGGTGGGAAACCTTCGGGTTTCCTTGAAACGTATGGTCCCTTATAGAACAACTTCGTTGGCATGATTTAGAAGTCCTTTGTCTTCATCCTCAGATACTAATTATCATCAATAAATAGATTGAAAATTGCACCATGCTCCCACAACTATATTTTCTCCTCCGGTATAATCGTACATATTAGCCAACGCTAGTTCCATGTATTATAACTAATCAAAATGATGAAAAGTCAAACGTCTGTTACAAAAGAAAATCTCGAATTTTGATGACACGTGAGAACGAATCCTCTTGTTGTTAAGTGTTGCAACGTAGGGGAACCATTCGATGAGGATGTGGATGCATGCCAATCACAACCCATCACTCATGAGTGGCATGGATCTCATTGGATGGTTCCCCTACATTAAAACACTTGTTGTAACAGTAGAGGATCCGCTTCCGTGACATGCATGATAAACAAGAATGATCCTTTTACATGTTATAATCTATTTGTCCAGGGTTCAATAAGAATCTACTCATAATAGATTAACTAGTAGGGACCCGTGCTAAAGCACGGGTATGCGAATTTTTACGCTTCCTGAAGCAAATGTATTTTTGTATGGTAGAATTAAAATTGAGAGAAAGTAAGGTAACATATATTAAATATTACACCAGAACCCTTGGAAAGAGGCGTGCATATTAATTATATTAAAATTGTTGGGAATGTGAAGCATTCTGAAAGAATAATGAGCTAATGGTGTAACTGGGAAATGATTTAAATGTATCATAGCATTAAATTTTGTACATAATATAGACAACCAATTTTGACATTTGGAACAGGAAGAAGAAACTTGTATATTATGCAGCACACATCCGTAAAAAACTCATGCAATAATACAATGACCTCCCTAAGTTAACAGGTATCACAAAAAAATCAATAATTTCCCACCATTAATGATTCTAATGTTTCATGGCTGAGGATCTCATGATGTATTTGAGTCCATATCTAATCTATATTCCCGTATTATGGATTGTTTGAGATGGTAGCTTGGATGAAAATGTTGTGACTAAGGATAATTGCTTGAGAACTCAATATCAAAGAATTCAATATGCTGATCTAGCATTGCAAATAGGTCAACCAATAGTATCGGCAGTTTAATTCATCAAAGCATAAAGCAGCCTAGCAACATAAATATAATAACGACTATAATGATATTCTTTGTGAACTTAAGAAAGCAAACACCAACTACTAATTGTATTTATCTATCCACCAGAAGATATGTCAATGGATATTAATATATTCGTTGACATAATTAAGCTTTGTTGTAGCTTCGCAATTGATAATATTTCTTAATTCAACTCAATTGGTGACGAGATATATTCTAAATGATACTTATGTAAAAAAATACTCCTACGGATATATCCGGAGATGCATGCTCGGTTCCTCTCTTATTAACTTGTCATATATTAATCTCTAGCATTAATGGGTGTATAAATATATCAAACATCTAATGACATTAATATTTAGGATTAATATCCGATCAAAAATATGTCGGCAATTAATTATATCTCTTCTGTTATTACGGATATATCTTACAACAAATAACTGAGGAGATTCTTTACACTATAGGTTCCTTCAAATTGCCGATCTGTATGAATTCCTAAGTTACTCTTTTTGATTTGGTTCTATTCAGATTTATCCAGCAACAGATCCTGTAGAAAAACACTCGAGCGCTGATCTGGAAGTTGGTTTCCGATTGTGAGTACAAATAGAGATGTATCATTAAATTCGCTCTCTGCTACGACTTCTCATGACTTGGATCAGCAGTAAAATCTGGAATCGTTATATGCCAAGACTTTCATCTTTTCCACCCTTCTCCTCCCTATGAGAAGACCCAGCGGCAGAAGAAGCCCAGGTTCAGCATCATGGTATCCGTCATGGAGAACTCTCCCCAATCGCACACGTCGCACCCGGCTGCCATAGAAGACGCACACAGGTTTCCTTCTTCCTCTTTTGAAAGCAGTGTCGCAGTGGCATCCACTTGTAGATGCAGCGGCAACGCTCCTCGAGGGTGTCCGAGTCATCGTTGTCGTCCGGTTTGGCACTGACGCGGTCTTCCTCCTCATCGAAGGTGGAAACGATCTCCGCCTGGTGGATGCCGAAGTAATCAGTGGTGAGCTTACTGTGATTATTGCCACGGCTCTCGATGAGGCGACGAAGGACGCGAGGTGAGGGAAGACAGAGATAGCGACAGCGGTGCGACGAGAGGGCGATGTGGGGGTAGAGCCTTATCTGGCGGTTATCGCTGGGAAAGAGGGGAGACATATGAGGGGTGGAATTGGAATGTACGGAGGAGGCTGAGGGTGCCACGTTGGGTGGATTGGTGAAATGAAGGGGCATTTTCGGAATGATAGCAGGAGATTGGGGCTCGAAGGGCAAAGTCGGAATTTTTAGGAAAAAAGTAATGGGCTTGACGCCCTTTATATATATATAATGGATGTGATTTCTACATAGACGAAACTTTAATAATGAGATGCCACCTTGTTGGCTTCATAGAACAACACTTATCACGGTCCTTCAAATTGTAATCTAGGGTTTTTTTTATAATTGTGCACCCCGAGATTATGCCATTACAATTATGTCTCTATCCGTCCATATTTAAATGTGTTCTCTAGTCTATTTACGTTTTTATCTTTGCATTGTATTAGAGTTCATGCCTTTATTTATCTTTAAGATGGAGTTACGTATGTGAGATTTGTACTAGTTTTGACATATTTACATAACAAAATAAATAATTATCAGATTATGAAAGAAAGAAAGGGAGAGAGAGAGAAAGATCTTTATATGAAATCTACAATAGGTCACCATCATTTTTTTGGCATTTCCCCTCCTCCAAAGATGATTATTAAATGAATGGAATCGTTTTCCCATCTTTTTTTCAACGAGCATAAGGATTCTATGCTAAATTAAATAGCTTACCCGAAGAAATGTATCGAAATTTAATTGAATAGAGGTTGTCTTCTCCTTTTCAACTTTGTCAAAATTGCCTGAGTAATGGATCCTTTTTTGCAAATATATGTTGAGGGAGAAGGAATCCCTATCTATGTACTTATAGTGACTATAGTTATCTCTCTACTAAAGTAACTACCACACTAAAAAGCAACCAACCATTGAGACATTACCCTTCCAAATTAATCATGAGTCACCAAATAAAATAATCCTTAAATTTTAATACGTTTTATACAACATTTTCAACATTTTCTAACTCATATAACGGATTTGTTATTTTTCGTTTGTTAAGTTAACTTCTATTAATATCAAGGTTTTAAAAATCGGACCGGACATTGAATCGGTCAGTCTTCGGTTTGGTCCAACCGGTTCGAACCGCAGTCCAAACCGATCGGACCGGTGATGATATCAGCATGACATCATCATTCTTATCGACTCGGAAAAAATCGGACCGGGCTTTATTTACTGGTCAGATCGATCGAACCGGTTTTTAAAACCAATAAAACCAGATACATATATGTAAGTATGTAATTATATATCAATGAAATAATCGTTAGAAATTTCAAATCTTTAAATAGAATAACATGATTTCCTATTTCGAGTAAAACTCTACAAAGTTCATCGTATTTTCTAGAATTATATATGAATATAATATTGTAATCATTTATTTATAGTTGTCCAAGAAAATTACTCTAAGAAAGTATTGACATAATGTATATTCCAAAAAAGAGAGGGACATACCTTATATCGCAGAAGTTAAGAAAGACATACATGATAAAAATCCCATTATTTCATTATTTAAACCTTTATTTTTTGAAAATTACCAACCATCAAAACTGGGTCAATCCGGGTCAACTCAATCCGACCATTCGGGTCAACCCGGTCCAACCACTGGTCGGATCTGATTTTTTATTTTTTATTTTTTTAAATTAATTACAAAGAACCGACTGAACCGACCGAGTCGGGGCCGGTTCCCGATCCGACCGGCCGATCCGGTCCGATTTTTTAAACCCTGATTAATATGACACATGGTGACTTAAATGCCAAACATAACATCCTCTTTTGGTCAAGGCCCTTCCACCCACGAGTTTCACATTGGTCATTTTTCACGTAAGGGCTCAAGACAGACCTTTATTACCGATATCCCCTCATCAAATGCTTGTCTCCTTTGCCTGACAGATATTGAAACAATCCCCCATCTATTCATGGGATGGTTACTTTATGCATATTTTCCTAGTAGATGTTCCAAATTTTTGTGCGAACCTTGATGATTTTATTGAACATCACAATTCACACCCATAGTCATCATCCCATTGGCAGATATCGTCATACACGCATCTATTTGGTGGTTGACTTGAAAGGAAATGTATAAGGATGTACCGGGATACTTCTCACCCTCTCATATTGCTAAAGAGGCCTTGCTACTCGTCACTCATTCTGCTTAACCTACTACTCCCCTTCCTAACTTGTTATTTATGTGTTAATTTTAATGATTATTAATCATTAATATCTTACCGTAGTCAAAGTCTTACAAGCTCTATGGCTTCGTTTGGTTGGGCTGGATTGGGTTGGGTTGAGGTAACCCTGTGAATAATAAACTGTGAGGAGGATTGGGAGGGTTGGAAGGAGGGGTACACCGGTGTACCCCAACCCTGCAACCAAACGAAGCCCATGAGTCTCCACCCCCGCACTCGCCGCTAGTTAGCAAACAAGAAGTAATACCTCCCTCGTCTAGATGATCCTTAGTGCTCTACCAGGAAGCCCTGTCTTCTTTTTTTTGTTGTTACTAAGAACAATATCCTCTTCTTTTTCTTCCCTTGTAGTGATATTTGGTTGTACTAAATGCCAAGATCGCAAGCCATCTGTGTTCTTTGTTTGTGTGGTTTGTGCCTCGTGTGATGAGCTCATTACACTCTTTAATATCTTTTTGGTGAATGGAGTTTGATCACCTCTCTAAAAAAATATGAATCTTGACGGAGTATATTTTTCTAACATATATGACCTTCCAAAAATTACTCTACTAAGAGCTTTCTTAACTTAATAAAACTTCATGTGACAATATCGATATATCAACATGGATTCACCTTATGTCTATTAGTTCAATACATGGTGCTGAAAGTACCGGACAACAAAAGAAACATAACAACACACCAAAACTTAAAGTGTACATATATGTATGTATAAGTATTATTTCTAGATGTTAAATAAGCCATTTCAGTTAAATAATTATTTTTGAAATATTAGAATGAGTAGGAAATTAGGATTTTCCTTTTTGTTGTTATTCAATAGAGATCCCAAGGGTTGTATATATAGAGTGTCATAGGGTTTAGGGTTTACACAATTAGACTATTCTAACCCTAGGGTTTAGCAATTAGACTCTCAATGCTCCCATTCAAAGTGGAGCATATATATCAATCATGCTCAGCTTGTTACAATATTTTTCAAATTGTGCGCGACAAGTCGCTTAATAAACATGTTTGTAAGATGATCTTCCAATGAGACGCTGTGAGTTCGAAGTAGCCCTCTCTGTATCAGATGTCTAGTATAATGACAATCAATTTCCACATATTTGGTGCGTTCGTGGAACATGGGGTTGTTGGCTATGTGCATTCCTGCGCTGTTATCGCATCTGAGCTCCATAACATTGGTAGGAGTAATATGAAGATCTATGAGCACTGATCGAATCCATACTAGTTCTGCAGCAGCATGAGCCATGGTTCTATATTCACTCTCAGCACTTGAATGAGAAAAAACTGCTTGCTTCTTACTTCTCCAAGTTACTAGATTTCCTGCTAGATAGGTGCAGAAACATGTGGTGGACTTTCTACCTATCATGCATCCTCCATAGTCTGCATCTGAATAGGCGATGAGGTCGAAGCTATTGCCTTTGGTGAATAGTAGACATTTCTTTGGGGAGTTATTGATGCACCTTAGAACCATCATGCATGCATCAAAGTGAGCTGAAGCGGGGGAGTCCATAAACTGACTCAACTTCCCGACTGCAAGGGAGATATCTAGCCGAGTAATGGTGAGGTATAATATCTTACCCACTGGGCATATGTATCGACCGTTATCTTCAAGGTCACCTGACTCATAGATGTGTCTCTTAGGATCCATGGGTATATGTGGTGGATCGGATCCCAACATCCATGTTTTCTGAAGTAGGTCAGTGGCATACTTTCGTTGAGTCATGACTAATTCTCACTTGGACCTTGCAATCTAAATTCCCAAGAAGTACTCAAGTGGTCCTAAGTCTTTGATTACGAATTGTTCTACAAGTTGTGCCTTTACTTTAAGAATACCATCAGAGTCATCTCCCGTGAGGATAATATCATCAACATATATAATTACAGCCACAGTTCCTTTTCCACTCTTTCATATGAATAAAGAATGGTCTGCCGAGGATCGGATGAAGCCCAAGTTCTCTAGTAACTCTAATAGTTTTTGGAACCAAGCATGGGGGCTTTATTTGAGGCCATATATAGCCTTGTGTAACAGGCACACCTTCTGACACTCCCCTTAAGCCTCGAAATCATGGGGTGCTGCATGTAGACACTTTCCTGAAGGTCTCCATAAAGGAAAGCATTCTTGACATATAGTTGATGCAAGGGCCAATCAAGCTGTACTGCCACTACCATAAGGATTCGTACGGTAGATAGACGAGCAACCGGAGAGAAATTGTCAAGAAATCGACGCCATAGGTTTGCGTGAACCCTTTTGCTACAAACCTTGCCTTGCAGTGAGAAATATATCCATTTGGATTGTACTTTATGATGAATACCCATCTGGATCCCACAATCTTGTTGCTATTTAGGGGGGTCAATGAGCGTCCATGTGTTCCGAGATATTAGAGCAGACATCTCTTCTTCCATTGCTAAGCTTATGAGTGCAAGGGATAGTTGTAGCAGAGATTGCATGGACAAATTGTTTGTATGAGGAGCCAAGGCTAGAAAATGACACAACATCAGAGATCGGATGCTTAGTACTGTATCGAGATGGACATTGTCTGGTCCCCTTTTATAGAGCTATTGGCATGTCTGATGGAGCATCCCCTGATGTATCTGTATTCATAGTGTTGTCAGTCTGTAAAGATTCATGTGAAGCACATATTTGAGGAAATGGTGCCTTCTCAGAAGGGATGTCGGTCTGAGTACTAGCTTTTTGTAGAGATTAATCTCTAGAGTAGGAACACGAATGGGAGATGTAGACGGTGGTGGAGGATTAACATGTGAACCAATCTTGGAGTAGTAGGGAAGGGACTCAAAGAAAGTAACATATGCACTGGTGTAGTGCCTCTTGTATTTAGGATCATAGCATCTGGACCCCTTCTAATTCCTAGAATATCCTGAGAATATACATTTGACCACTCTGGCAGCAAGTTTGTCCTTGTCTAGACTAAGGATATGGACAAAGGCAACACACCCAAATACCTTTGGTGGAACATGAAACAAAGCCTTCCCTGGAAAAAGAACCTTAATGGGTACCTGTTCATCAGTGGAGGTAGAAGACATACGATTAATCAGATAGGTGGTGGTTAGAATAGCATAACTCTAGTAGGTGGGAGGCACATGATAATCAATGAGCAGAGTTTAAGCAACATCTAGTATGCCTATGTAATCGCTCAACCATGCCATTTTGTTTTGAAGTATGGGCACAAGTAGTTTGATGAATAATTCCATGTGTTGATAGGCAAGACTGCATATCATGAGAAAGAAACTCGCAAGCATTATCGGATCTTAAACATTTGACAATGGTGCCAAATTGAGTTTTCACCTCACTAATAAATTGAATAATAATATGAAAAACATCAGACTTATTCTTTAGAAGGAAGGTCCATGAGACACGAGAAAAGTTATTTATTAGAACTAAATAGTATTTATTTCCCAAACGATCAGGATATCGACTGGGCCCTCAAACATCGAGATGAATTAACTCAAAAATTATCTTGATTTTTATGATACCGGGAGATGAAAAAGAGCTTCTATGATGTTTCCCCAGTTGGCAGACCTTACATTCTAAGTTGACAGTGGGAGGAAGCTGAGAAATGACACGGTGAAGCTTGCGAATGGATGGGTGACTCAATCGTTGATGCCAGATTGTACATGAAGAGGCACAAAATTGAGTTCCATAATACACATCAGTCCCAAATGATTGTAGTAGATGATAGATACCCCCTTCCTTATGGCTTGCACCAATTGTCCTCCTAGCCAGAATGTCCTGAAAAACACATGAAACAACGTCAAAAATAGCTCTATAGTTCAAATCCTTGCAAATCTGACTAACAGAGAGAAGACTGATGGGAAATTCTGACACAAACAGAACATTATTGAGTCAAATGTTAGGGGTGAGATGTACATCCCCTTGTCCTTTGATGGGGGAAAAGACCATTTGCAACTTGTATTGTTCGTCCATATGGTACAGTTTCCATCTCATTTAGTAAGGTTTATTCGCCACATAATGAGTAGAGTCACCTATATCAATCAACCATTCTGAATTTGCAAAGTTATTTGCAGAGGCAATAGAAATACATGTACGAGCAACATCTGTCATTTTCGGAGTATCACTCAGATTCGGAGGAATAGAATCTCTCAAGCGAAGCCTATTTGAGCGTTGCAATAAATCTTTGAAGAGGCATCTGGGATTTTCTAGTGTGGCAGAATCACTTTCAATGTAACAACCCCAGCCATAGGAGCATGATGTCCCTGTTTGCTTTAGTAGACGGTTTCGACGTGGCCGAACTTGTGACAATATGTGCACTGAATTGTGCCTCGGCTCCGACCAGAGCTGAAGCGATCTCTCCCCCGACTCCTAAATGATCCATGAGCTCGTCGTCTTGAAGCGGCAGAAAGTGCAGTGGCTTGTCCTTAAACGTTCGTCTGCATGTGAGGAACAACTAGACGACTCAAGTGCTATAGGTCTCCTCTATGGTAGGGAGAACAGTAGTAGTGACCTCTGATTACAGGTTGCAGCGTAGGCTGAGTTGAGTCCTGCTAAAAACACCAGGCACACCATTTGTTGATGATGTTCCTTATGTTTAGGACAACTACATCCAGGAATGCACACATTATAACATTCAAGTAAGGATTTCAGAGTAGATAAGTATTCAGACAAGGATCGTCCTGCTTGCTTCATATTTAACATATTGAAGTAGCTTTGATAAATCCTACTTGAGTTCTTCTCCTGCCTATATGTGGCTTGGATAGACGTCCACATTTCATGAGCAGTGTTATAGCATACCAGCTTATCAGCAATCCTGTCAATAACACTGACCATAATCCAAGAGCTGACTATTCCGTCATCCTTTGCCCATGTGGCGAATTTTCTCGTCTTCTCAGCAGGCTCTGATTCTAATAGAATGCGCTCCTTGTCATATCCTCGTACGATCATGAGGAACATATGAGACCACTTGGGATAGTTGGTCTCATCCAACTTGGGGATTGAGCCGAATGAGGGTAGTCTAGAACTCCCTCCGTCATATCCCTGAGATGTGACTTTTGACTGGGACATCTCGGATTATGAATGAAGCCTGCTGCAGAGAAAATATTGTAATACTAAGGAATCATCTCAGGTCATACCAGCACTCATTATGTATCAACGAAGCAAGAAGAGGCTAGATGGTTGGGTTCAGTAATTTATTTGGTGGAAAAATCATGCACAGAACACGGAGGGGACCAAATAGAGCCCGACATTGGAGGTGGGGCTGGACGCAACTCAGCGCTCTAGCATTATGTGAGGCGGGTGCATGATGACACTGGAGGTATGACTGGATGCAGGTTGGTGATGGCGGGGCTGGCGTCTGGGAGGCTGGCTATAGGGAGGTGGGGTTGGGGAAGGGTGTCGGGGCAATAGGGGGGCTGGACCAGGGCGGCAAGGGGTTGGTTATGTGGGTGTGGGTGGCTAGGGTAGGGCAGGGGCCTCGGGGGAGAAGGGAAGTGGGATGTGGCAGGGACTCAAGGGGTGCATCGTGGCAACAGGGCTGGCTCGGGGAGGTGGGGGGATGGGTTGGTGCCGTAGGGGCGGTAAGGCCGGGGCCGTCCGAGCGGAAGGGGGGAAGGAGGGATGGGCTTGTGCCGCAGGGGGGATGCGGTGGAAAGAGCGGGGTCGGGGCGGCAGGGGGATGGGCCAAGGTCACGAAGGGTGGGGGGGAGTGGACGCGGGGCTCATGGCTCGTGGTGGAGCAGGGCATTGGTGCGGGCTAGGGTTGGCGATTGCAGGGCGTTGATGCAGGGCAGGAGCGAGGTCGGGGTGGCAGGCCGTTGATGTAGAGCCCGAGGTGCGGCAGGGCGAGGGGGAGGGTTTGGCTCTGATGCCAAGTAGAAAATTAGGATTTTCCTTTTTTTGTTGTTATTCAATAGAGTCCCCTAGAGCTAGTGTCCTAGGGTTTAGGGTTTACACAATTAGACTATTCTAACCCTAAGTTTAGGGTTTAACAATTAAACTCTCAAGCGAATGAAAACATCTTGTCTCATTTTAACATAAATATTGTTGGAAAATAATATTTTGTACCAAAACTTTCTAATATTTTTAATATGGATTTTTTTGAGACAATCCAAGTACTCTATTAGACTCGTGTCTATGAATTTCTATACTAATGATATATTTAGCATTGCGCATATCTTGCATTTCAAATAAGAAACATTATTGTATAATGCAACATCCTAATGTCATTATATGTAAGCAAAATATCATCTATAAATCAGACCTGAAAAGTATTCACTCAAACTCATCTTAACATGTATAACAATGTTCTCAACAAAATCGAATGAAGTTATAGCATTGTTGAACTTTATGTGCCATTTGACAAGATGCTTCTAATGTCATGATTATATGTAGAGAGTCTTTTCATGAGACTTGAGTGAAAGTTGCATAATAATATATCCTTTCAATTGAAACATTTAATCACAAGTCTGATGTTATATCTCCCAGTGTTGCTAATGAATCTTTCTTACTTTTAAACACAAATAGAGTTCGCTTCTTCGGTAGCTCAACCAAGTCTCGTCATTACATTACACAATTTAGTAGAATTAATTCCACTCATAGCTTGTAAAAATAATATTGCGCCCTCTAAATTTTTTTGTCATAACCGCATTGTTGTAAGTGTGTCACAAAATTGAAAAAGATTGTAGATATTACTACCTGAACTGAGCTAGTTATTACAACACCTTACTGAGCATTTGGTACTATTCCAACTTGATTCTTAGGTTTGTGGAGCATTTATCATTGGCTCATCTAAAGAGATATCTTTGCCTTCAGGAACACCGATTTATGGATGTTGCCTCTCAACCAAGGTATCTTGTGGAATACTTTGCTTCTCTCTTTCTTGTGTATGACGAGATCTAGTAACTCATCAAATATGATATAATCGAGTTCCATCTTGCTCCTAACAAAGAACACCATCTGACCCTCGCCTTTCGATGCGGTGACGAAACATGTGGATGATAGCGATAATACAACAAGAAGGATGAGCGCATACTTGAGTGAACGAATGATGGTACTATACTGGCAGTGACAGGATAAGGTTGATGAGGAAGGGATGGATAAATGTTAACAATTGGATTCATTGCAGTTAGATTAATTGAATGGAGTTGCTAAGTTAACTAGGAAAATAATGGAAGGGTCTGTGCGTAAACGGGATTTACTATCCATGATTCTACGTGTAGTTCAAATTACGGAATGTTCAACAGAACAATAAGCATGGTCCATGTGTTGGTAATCGTTTGAAAGCTAGGCATTAATCCCAATAGTAATAATACTGAAGCTACCTAAATGGGATCTTAAATAACAACAATCTTTGAAGTCTGAGCGAAAATTGGCGTCATTATTAAATGTAAGTGGGCACTCTGGGTCTGTTTTGGTTACTGGATTGGGTTGGGTTGGAATATCTTCCTGTGAATAGTAGTTGTTTGTAATGTTGAGAGGATTGGAATAATAATTGTGATGTGATGTGACATTGATTATGTGTTACATTAACTTTTTAATGATTATAATATATACTTTTTAAATTTGAACATGGTTAAAATATATTATACCAAAGAAATTGTAAGGTTAATACAAGCAATCCCAACTCAGGAATACATGGCTGGAGTTAGGGGTATGCCAGTGTACCTTGGTGTACCCTAGCAACCAAACGGACCCTCTGTTTGGTTACTGGTATGTGGTAGGTTGGGGTAACCTCATGTGAATAGTAAATGTTTGGATGGTTATGAAGGTTGTGAGAGGGTTGGAATAAGGAATGTAATGTGATGTCACATTGATCTGTGATGAAATTCCAACACAAGAATATAGGGAAGTAAACCGGATTACTCCGAGATAAGCCGGTAACCAAACGGACCCTAAATGTAAAGTCGTCTTCTCCAAAGTGTACAACAGAAACGAGGGCCATGTCTTTCCAATTGATTCCAAATAATCAAGTGTAGGACAAAGCCACGCCTACACTTTTGCACGTGTTTAAATGGCATGAGTGATGAAACCTGGTTAATCTCTCCTGTTATGTTTTTACTTGTACTTCATCCTCCAATATTATCACGCCATCTGATGATATGGCCCATCATTGCCTACTAATTTTGGTGATCATTTCGTTGTTGGTCAACTATTCTCAATGTGAACTGCATCTTTTCATTGTGACTTGACAGATGCGTTTCCGTCTCACACAATTTCCCTATGTCCCACGTGCTTCTATTTCTCTAGGTAAATTAAAAAAGTATTTTTATCGGTTGTGCCCCTTCGAGATATTGCAATATCAATTATACTCTTCTTTTTTGAGAATATCAGTTGTGCCCTTGACTTCTTGTCATTCTATCGGTTGTGCCCCTCTGTTACTCTGGTCGTCAATAAGTTGAACTCAACCATGGTTTAATCAAACCATGATGTTGTTAAGAGAGGTATATTTGGAAAAAAAGTTCACACCTCCAAGCTGATGGATCTGCACTGCTTCCAAGCACTGACATCCCCGTCGACGAGGATGGTGTTGTGAAGGTCGAGCTCGAGGACGTCGAAGATGACAAGGACAAGGACGAGGGTGTGAGGAGGTCGTCGCCCATGCGTGCTGCAGAGTCGAACTAACTCAGAAGGATCATGCGGACGCCAGGGGAGGGAGGAGGGTATCGACCAGTGGAGAAGGAGGATGAGAGGGAGGAGAGCTTCGACCAAGGGAGGAGGAGGAAGAATGGAGGGGGCGACGGAGGTGGTGGGGAGGAGGAGGAAGAAGCAGGGAGGGGGAGGAAGGGCAAGGGGAGGAGGCTGGGGGCGGAGGGGGCAGAGGAAGCAAGGATGGGTAGGGGGAGGCTGGGAACATAAGAGGCGGTGGGGAGGAGGCGGAGGAAGTAGGGACGGGGAGGAGGAGGCTGGGGCGAAAGAGGTAGTGGGGAGGAGAAGGAAGAAGCAGGAAGGGGAGGAGGGGCATGGGGAGGAGGCTGGGGACAGAGGAGTTGGTAGGGAGGAGGCGGAGGAAGCATGGACGAGAAGGAGGAGGCTGGGGGGCGAAGGAGGTGGTGGGGAGGAGGAGGAAGCAGGGAGGGGGAGGAAGGGTGTGGGGAGGAGGCTGGGGGCAGAGGAGGTGGTGGGGAGGAGGTGGATGAAGCAGGAAGGTGGAGGAGGAGGCTGAGAGCGGAGGAGGAGACTGGGCGGAGGAGGAGAAGGAGATTGGGTGGAGGAGGAGGTTGGGCATAGGAGGAGGAGGTGGAGGAAGAGAGATGGGATGAGGAAAGATATTTTAGTCGTTTTTTTTTAAAATTTAATCCCTTTTGTGTCCCTAGAGTTAATGTCTGCTTGTGTTGAGGACGGACATCAATTAATCCGAGGGATACAACCGATAGAACAAGAAGAAGTCGGGGGCACAACTGATATTCCCAAAATGAGAGGAGCTCTGATAAAAACCATTAAAAAAACCTCATATACTTGTGGATTCCCAATTAAAGTCCTCATTTTTTTTCAAGTATATCAAAAAGGTCGTCAATTAGAGTTTTTTTGTAATCGACCTTTTTATAGAAGGTCTATATAATAATAATTCGTGGGCACTAATTAAGCTTTCAATTAATATCGGGACCACAATCACATCACCTCTGCATTCCAGCTTGTGCATATTTACGATTTTCGAGTTTCTATTTTTTTTCATTGTTCTTTTTAACTAAAGACACCGAACAAAATCCGCAAGCTGGCTCCGCTGCTCGCCACGTGTCCCTAGGACAACTTGGGTAGCTCGACCGGAGCTCATGTGGACTGTCGGTGGCATCGATGGGCGAGGTGGAAGTTCTCAAGACAATGCCATTATTATATCCATCTATGCCAGCATTATCAATCATATTTCTTTAGTTAGGTCCCCACAAATAACTTTGTGGGAAAAAAAACTAAGTTCTCTTGGTATAAGGACGTACAAATGCGGGTGCCTTATACGGTCACAGGCTCTTGTCAAATACCACGCGATCCTTTACACGGGGCTTGAACTTGCCAGTATTTACGATACTGCCACATATTCGTGGGTTCTTGCTAGAGCGAACTGCCGGCGTGATGGCATCTAGCATGGATCCTATGCAGATGCCGATTGTAAAGTTTGGGTGTAACGTGAACCGTTCTATCAAGATCGAATGATTCACACGATAAGGGCTAAAAAGAATTCTGATTTCGTATGAACCGTTCGATCGTGATCAAACACTTCCAGTCACGGCCGGCTCTGCAGTACTGCAGAGTAACCGATGGCATCATCGTTATTTTGTCCCTGTTCCAAGACGGATTCAATAAAAGGGGGCACCGACAGAATCATATATTTACCCGAGCGGACGTTTATACCCCCGGAATAAAACCTTGATTCCCAACGAATCCTCGTAATTTCGCAGACGCGCGATTTACCCGGAGCCCTCGTCGGAGATAAAAAGTTAGAGAGAGAGAGAGAGAGATCTCTTCCACTTCCAATCAAAGGCCCCCGTTGACCGCAAGCAGTTGATTACCATCATTAGCGTCCCCACGAGTAGCGTTTTGGCCTTTTCGGCCGTAAGGACCAAGCGCGTAGGACCCAACCGCCACCTGTCTCCCACCAATTCCGAGCAACGTCCGTGCTCCGATGACCTGTGCCCTTAATTCGCCAAATACATACAAGTCTTTTGTTGATTAGACTGTAGGGGGGTTAACTTGAGCCAAGTTTTTTTCACTCGAAGCTGCGGCCATTTTCAACATTTGTCGGTTGGTCGCATTTCTCACTTTTTTTTCGTTTTCAACATCGTCTGATAAAGTATTCCCATCATATCTCCCCCCTCCCAATCTGTGTGCCAAAGGGAAAATGGAGCAATTGGAGTTTTTTATATATTAAATACACTATTTATATAAATATGTCCAGATCTTGTCCTCGAGACTGCATTATTCGATACCCACCTTCCACCTCCTTCCTCCTTGCCGGCTTTTTTTCGTCTCAATTTCGTCCACAGAGGCTCAAATTTCGAGCACATTTATTATCCATAGCTCAGTAAGCTCGACAGCAGGTATGCTACGTAGCAGGAAGCCCCCTGCACTGAATCCCATAAGCGAAGGTCCATCACCGGCAGCTATCGCGAAGAAATTCGCCGCGGTGGATGTCGGGGGGAGGCGCTCGTCTCCCCCTAATCCCGCCGAGGTGGACGTTTGGGAGGTCCGCCCCGGCGGGATGCTCGTCCAGAAGCGTGACCCCGACAGCGATCCTGCCGCGGTCGCGCCGCCGCTGCCGATACGTGTGCGCGTCAAATACGGCGCTGCCTACCACGAGATCCGCATAAGCCCGCAGGCGTCGTTCGGCGAGCTGAAGAAGCTGTTGTCAGCGGATACCGGGCTGCATCCGGAGGGACAGAAGCTGTTGTTCAAAGACAAGGAGAGGGAGTCCACTGCCTTCCTCGACATGTCCGGCGTGCGTGACCGGTCGAAGATTGTGCTCGTGGAGGATCCCTCCGGCCAGGCGAGGAAGGCCCTGGAGCTGAGGAAGAATGCCAAGATGGAGAAGGCCGCCAGGACTGTCCACCAGATCAGCCGCGATGTCGACAAGCTCGCTGGTCAGGTACGTATCCCCAGCAAGATGCTTAATTTCCGCTTTCTTGCTGCTGTACATGACCGCCTCTCCTTCTTTGGCAGGTCTCGACTCTGGAGTCTCTGGTATCCAAGGGCAAGAAGGTGGCGGACAACGACATAGTCGCGCTCATCGAGCAGCTCATGAACCAGATCCTGAGGCTGGATGCAGTAACTGCCGTGGGAGAAACCAAAATGCAGAGAAGGATCCAGGTTTTTCTTATTCTATAAATCTGAACTTTATCAAAGAAATTAAACTGATATTAACAACTTGTTATATGTTCTTCGTATGGACATAGGTAAAGAGAGTGCAGAAGTACGTTGAGACATTGGATGTGCTCAAGGTGAAGAACGTGCAAATTGTTACCCATCAATTGCAGCAGCAGAAGCCCTCGCAGCCGCAAACAGTGGTGACGACGAAATGGGAGCCGTTCGATCTGCTCTCATCGGCACCGTCTGCTTCCACCATCCACCCTTCAGCGCCCCGGTCTGCGGCCGCAGTGTCTGCTCCTCCTCCATCACCACCGGTGAAGTTCAATTGGGAGCTGTTCTGAGATGTTATGTACATGAAGATGGCCATGGTAAAGGCTTTGCTCTGTGTGGTATAGTATTTGATTGGTTCCAAAAATTCCCATCTGTATCTATAAGTCCTCCCGTCTCCTCTGTTCTCCATCTCCCTTGTCTCGATTCTTTTGTGTAACTAAGATTTTTGATCCTACCCAATGTCCAAGATCCGCGAGGAACAAGGGAAGGAGAGAGACACAGAGGAATAAATTACAAATCTCAGTTGGTATGATATTATTATTATACATTGGTGGCAGATTTAATTTCATTTATAGGATTGTCAGAACCTGCCTTCTTCCCTTCCTTTTTCCTCTCTTTAATTGGACGCCTTACTTAATCACAAGCAAATTTTGGTAATAGGGATTGTGATGATTGTGTGGTTGTACGCTAGAAGATCTGATGTTTGCTTGGGGCAGTTTTGTGATTGCAAACTTTGTTGTTCTACTAACCACCACCGGGGAAATATAATGTGATTTTCTTGGTAGGAAGGGCTTCCTGTACTGTAATGAAGGAGATGATTGGAACTTGCCCTGTTCTTCTTTTGCTGCTGCCGATTGTTGTCGTCGTGAAAAATTTGTTGTTGGATGATTTTTCTACCTTGTAGATTAACACTGTATTTGATTGGAATATATCACTCTGTTTTAGTTCTTCTTAAGAACAGAAAATTGAAAGGAGAAAAAAACGAAATTAAGCATTACAGAATTAATAATACCTGCAGCCTATAAGTCAATGCAGACTTCGCATCTTTTTTTGGATTTTTTTAAGGTTTTTTATCATGGAGATCATGGTAGAGTAGTTGAGACTTGAGAGTTGCAATGTTGACTCCTTGTATACGATTAAAGAATACGCCTTGAGAGTAAGTATGTGTGATTTTGAAGTCCACAAAGATGTACATAAATTACATATGTTTGTTATAACATAACAATATAGGAAGGCATGAATTTTAGTCTCACTTGTACAGTCATTATCCACCGATCTAAGATAATACATTTCCATAATCAAGAAAAGATGTCACATCATTTGAAAGGCTCCTTATATATATTATAATATTATAGAGCATTTCCAATAAACCCTAGGCCCATTGAGGTTTTAATAGGCCATCCACAAGTATGATGGGTTTCGGAATATGGCAACGTGGTTGCCATTTTTATCATAAATATTGTCGAATTATAGCGTTTCCTTAAAAAAAGAGGATTCGCTTTTGGAAAAAAGAACAATTCCATTTAGTGATTTTGTGTAGAAGAAACGATCATGAAAAGAAAATCAAAAATGAAAATATTATTATTTCGTCTTAGTATATTAATTTCCATCTCATATTAATTATTAATTTATGTTAATATTTTACTTCTTAATAAATATTTTTATATTACTTTTCTCCTTTAAGTAAGTGGGGAAATGTTTTGTTGTTGTTGTTGTGACTTTTCTCCTTTAAGTAATTTAAGTATTACTTATGTCTTATATCGCAAGATTAGTAGGATATATACAATTCTCAAGTAAATGGTTGTCGTGAGATCAATAGTAGGAGAATGGTAGTCGGTAATTTACATCTGTAGTATTACTTTGTAAAGAATTCTATAATTCATTGATATTACTCAAGTAATCAATTAACATGAAATCTGTAATTTATTATCCTTAGTTACTAAATCAAAACAAAATGCTTTTGTTATAAGACCAAAACCAATAGTATGAAAAATGATATTGGTAATTGAAATTGGAGAACTAGTAACTATAAGTCTAAAAACAATAATATTAATAATTGAATATACGAAACTTCTCTCCATTTTGGAATAGATGTCAACATGTGCTTCTAAATATGGAAACCACAATTCAAAATACGTTAGAGTAATGACAATATGCATTGGTAGAAATAAAATAGAAATAAATTAATGAGATAAAAGGATAAGGAGTTTGTTATAGAATACAAGGAACTGCGTAAAAATAATGTTAGCTGTAAAATCGAGAGCGCCAGATCAAAATCTAATGGATTAAAATGAGTGTTCACTAGGATGCTAATGGGCTCCTGGCCCATTGGAAAAATCCTTATATCGATATGGGAAAAGAGAGCACACACTATAGATTCATGCACCTTTTTTACTAGTTAAGAGGAAAAGGGTGGGATTGGAACCCTCGTCATTGGATGTAACGTCCCATCTCGGCAGGAGTGCATCTCGATGCCTATTCGCACAAATTACCCAACAATGGTTATAAACAACATGCATGATAAACCATTCATACAAAAGAATGACAAATGAAGATGGAAAATTTTCACTCATATCGAGATGCCCACAACTTAAGATAACAAGAATAATCCAATCCTTCTTTATTACAACACCGATAGAGGGAAAGTAAAGACAATGGAAGTAATAATCTCAACTAGATATCAACCTCTGAATGAATCTCATCTGCATTGCCAAAAACACGAGCCTCGGTCTCCTGCTCAAGACTTCCTGTTGGATTTCCAAGAGGGGTAACATGTGAGTCAGTTGATCCAGTACAGATATAACAATTAAATAAAAGATTCTAGGTAGGCAATGCAAATGCAGTAACTAAATAGATATAACAAAAGAATATTCTAAAAGACTCAAGTAGGATGCCTCTAATTATGTTCCAGACCTCAAGTATATTTTATGACACTTTACAAGATTATCCACTTGGCTTTATAACACTTTACTCGATCTCCTCTTGATCCTTGTATTCGCATCTATATTTATTTATTAATTCCAAACTCACATGTCAAAGGAGAAAATCTACATTAGGAATGAAACCGCCATTGCTTCATCCAGAGTACAGACTAGGACCTATGTGCAAGCGCGATCCTTCAGCTAGTCTGATTGGTAGTACTCTGACATTCTAGACACAAAGCATATATCACAAGAAACCACGATTTCGTCAATCGAATCAACCAAGGGAGTCTTGCTCGTCCAAACAAAAGTCCAGAAGCAAAGATCCGTATAGTGCGATGCACACGTGCATCCACCCAAACATTCCAGAGTACCTACCACCCACCACTCCACTCTATGATGCCCCTTGAGTGGGGACGACTCACTGTCGGTTGAACCGGACCACAAGGCTGTGCACCCACCTTGTAGTATTTATCTTTTAATCCACCATATGTGTATATTTTATTCAAAAGTAACCCAACTTAGGATTAAAAGCCAAACATTTCTTTAATCATTAGACAATCATTAGCATTTAAGACCCTGAAGTCCACAAACATTTCATTAGCACTTAATACAGATGTACTCTCAAGTATTCATCACTATACTAGAAGCACTGGATTTCTCATATCTAGATCGTTAACAAACATTCCAATGAATATCTTATCTGGGTTAACCACGGGCCATTTTGATAACTACATGCATGGAGACTAATTAAGGCATCCTCCATCTAAGTTCCATGTAAAATCTGAGTTTGTGAAAGGATCTATATCATTAATCATGGGATTAAGTGATATTGCAAAAGGCGACACTGCAGAGAAACCAATTTGATCAATAAATATAACCTTAAACATATGGCATTGTACAATAAATCATAGAGTAATGTATTGCAAGATTCGTATATAACCATATAAACTATGACATCAGCTATCGTCAAATAATAGACCCACCCAGAAAAATAATCATATAATGTGATATTATTACTAAGTGTTGATTACTAATCTACACATGTAAATTTTATTTTTGAAATCTAAATCCCAACCACATACTAATTAACTATTATCTAAATAAACCAAAATGAAAAAGATGTGGAACTCCATGTTGGAGTTTTATGTGTGAAACAATGGATGCATCAATGGTCATGATGACAATAAGGTATTACGCATAATGTATCTAAGAAAGATGTGTAGTAATCCTACAATCTTGAATTTCGAACCTAATAATATTTCTTGTCAAAAGATTAAATAGGCAAGATCTCAAAGTTCGACTGCATCTTTAGATCTGATCGCATCTCACTGAGAGGTCAATTAGACATAACTAAAACTACTTTTTCTATAAATAAAATTTTCTGAAAGATGGATCAAACCTTATTCGCTAATGTTGTCCGTGAAAGTTCCCTAACAATCAATGATATACCATCACATTGTTCCATTCCTCAATACCCAAAATATGCGTCTATCTTCAATGATTAAATTATTCAATAGCAACAAAAATATTTGGGAAATCTCAACGAACATTCTTGTGCTCATTTTGGCATTCACACCCAATTTATGATACCAATAAGACCTCTTTAAATCAAAAACATGAAATCCATGAGCCATGCTTTACAAGTAGATGATTTAAGAGAGAGAGAAGTCATGATGTACCAACAGCAAAAGGAAGATCCAAGTGGGGTTGGATCAAAGCAAATAATCATCCATCGAAATAACATTCTCCATAATCGTAAAAGAAACGATTTACGGGAGGAGATTGAGATATGTTACCTAAAAGCGAGCCTTTGATCCGTGAATGCGGTCAACGACCTGGACTCAGTGGTGTCTTTTCCCTTTTCGTGATGTTCTTCCTCATCTCCTCGTAATGAAGCTCCGTACCTTTGTGGCTCTTCAAAGGAAGGACCCCCCTTGCTCTTGTCTCTCTAGGAAGAGGAAGCAAAAAAATAAGGGAAGAGTAAGAATGGAAGGGGATCAAAGGAAACTTAAAGACCATTAAATGGTGAAATTAGAAAATAAAGTTGTAAATTTCAAGGTGAAAATGATCCAAAAAATCTTCCCAACGTGGAGAATAAATTCAAAATCCGTAAGTCTAACTTCAATAATTGTCCTCGACCATAGTTCACTAAAAAGGGCATAACTTCCTCATACGAACTCGGATTCGCACATTCTTGGTCTTGTTGGAAATCTTGCGACAAGACGCTTTTTTAGTACAATATTGTATATATTTTAAAATTTTGAAAAAAAAACGAAATTTCTGGGGCATTACATCATAACTACTTTAAAAATAGTCTTGTCCCCGAGACTTAAGATGCAAGGGATGTAACATAACAACCTTTAACAGTTGTGCCCAATCAATTGACCATTAAAGACACAAGTATGAGTTAAAGATTACCTTCAAAAAGATGTGGGTAGTCCCGTCGTATATCTACCTCGGGCTCTCAAGTGGCCTCCTAAGGGTTATGTCGCTGCCAAATGACCTTCACCGATGGTATCTCCTTATGCCTCAACTTCTTCACTGAATCATCTACGATCAGGTCCGATTTCTCAGGATAGCTTAGGTATGTTTCCACATGAAGATCATCATAGTTGATCACGTGTGATGGGTCATGCACATACTTTCTTAAGTTGGAGATGTGAAATGTGCTATGCACTCCCGACAGGTGAGGGGGAAGTGCCAGCCTATAAGCAACATTACCAATTCTGTCAAGGATCTCAAAAGGTCTAATAAATTGTGGGGATAACTTCTCCTTTACTCCAAACCGTTGCACTTACTTAGTTGGAGATACTTTCAGGAAGATGAAATCTCCAACTTCAAAGCTAAGATCGGTGCATTTTCTATTGCTGTAGCTCTTTTTCCTATTATGTGCAGTAAACAGCTTTTTTCGAGCCGTCTTTAGGGCCTTAGAAATTCCTCCAAGTATTATTTCTTATATAGCTAGTTATGCCCGACCTCCTTCCAACTCAAAGGTGTAGTACATCGTCTCCCATATAATACCTCGAAAGAGGCCATGCCTATGCTGGCATGGTAAATATTATTGTGCGAGAACTCTACCAACGATAAATAGTCCTTCCAAGACCTTTTCCATTCTAGTACACATGCTCGAAGAAGATCCTCTAATGTTTGTATAGTCCTCTCAGATTGTCCATCAGTCTGTGGATGGTAAGTTGAACTGAGGCACAATTGCACTTTCAAATAGTTCATAAATTCTCGCCAATAATTATAGGTAAATCTCGAATCCTGATCAGATATAATTTGCTTCGGTAGACCATGAAGCTTGACAATCTCTTTGATAAAAACCCCCTGCGAGCTGTAATGGAGTGCAAGCCATGCTCACGGGTATGAAGTGTGTTGACTTCATAAGCCTATCAAGCACTACTCACATGGCATCATGACCACTAGAAGCTCTAGGAAGTCCTGTAACGAAGTCCATAGCTATGACTTCTCATTTTCACTTGAGAATTGGAAGGGACTGCAGAAGTTCAGGTGGCTTCTTATGCTCAACATTAATTTGTTGGCATGTCATACACCTTGCCAAAAAATTAGCCACATCTCTTCTCATGTGCTTCCAGCAGAAATTTTTCTTTAAATTCTTATACATCTTGGTGCCAGCGGGATGTATCGATTTTCAGAAGCTATGTGCCTCACGCAGATCTCATTTCTTAGTCCCATATCGATCGGAATACACAAACGGTTTCCATTTCATAGCACACCATCTTCATATGAAAAGTCAAGCAAAATCCCCGCAAGGGTTTTGTCCTTGAGCCTCTATAGACTCTCATCTGTAAGCTGTCCTCGAATTATCCTCTCTACTAGCTCAGGACAGGAAGGGAAAGAAATTATAACCGTCTCTCGGGTACTCTGAAAGGGATGTCAATCACTAAAAGATGTAAGAAAATCCCATGTCTTGAGCTGGGGATGGGATTCACTCGTGTGTGGCTACTGGCCTACGACTAAGTGCATCTATTACCACATTTGCCTGGCCAGGGTGATAATATATAGTGCATTTGTAATCCTTCAAGAGTCCATTCATCATCGTTGTCGCATGTCTAGATCTTTTCGATTAAACAAATATTTTAAACTTTTTTGATCAGTAAAAATCTCAAAAGCCACCCCACATAGATAGTGCCTCCACATCTTCAGAACAAAAACATCTGCTGCAAGCTTCATGTCATGAATCGGATAATTTTTCTCATGTGATTTTAGTTGAAGAGATGCATATGCAACAACTTTATCATGTTGTATCAAAACTACTCCTAATCCCTCCTTCAATGCATCAATGTAAACTGTGAATCTGTTAGTTCCTGATGAAAGCACCGGGATGGGAGCTATAGTAAATTTGTCCTTCAACGTCTAGAAGCTTTTCTCACACGTGCCTATCCAAGTGTACATTGTCTCATTCTTGGTCGGCTGAGTGAGGGGAAGGGCAATATAAGAAAATCCCTTCATGAATTTTCTATAATATCAAGCTAAGCCAAGAAAACTACGGACCTCTGGCACGTTCTTTGGTCATACCCAGTTAAGAATTGCTTCAATCTTTATAGGATCCACAACAATTCCTGCACCTGAGACGTCGTGGCCCAAAAATGCCACTTCTCGAAGCCAAAACTCACACAACTATACTTTGCATATAGCTTGTGTTTCCTCAATGCCTCTAGCACTGTTTATAAGTGTGTTCGCTCCTCATCCCGTGAGTAAATAAGGACATTATCAATGAATACCACTACAAAGTTATTAAGGAATGGCCTAAACACACGATTCATCATATCCATAAAAGCAGCTAGGGCATTTGTCAGGCCAAAGGGTGTTATCACGAACTCATAATGTATGTATCTGGTCGAAATGATGACTTAGGTATATTGACTTATTTAATCTATAGCTGATGATAACCAGACCGAAGATCAATCTTGGAGAAAATGGAGGATCCATGTAGTTGGTCAAAAAGGTCATCAATCTGAAGCAATGGGTAATGATTCTTGATAGTCGTCTTATTTAGCTACCGGTCCATCCTTCTTTTTAAAAAAATAGGACCGGTGCCCCCATGGTGATATACTAGGGCGTATGAAGCCCTTCTCCAATAATTCCTGCAACTACACCTTAAGTTCATTTAATTCAGTTCGATCTATCTAGTATGGTGCATTAGAAATCAGTTGAGTTTCATAGATGAGAGTTATCTCAAACTCTACTTCCCTTTGTGGAGGAAGTCCTACTAATTCATCTGAAAAAACAATTGGAAGTTCTTAATAATTTCTACATCGGAAATCTCCTTACGCTGCATTTGATCGCCAATGTACCCCTCACACCCCTGATCATACAAGCGATGTGCTTGTAATGCTGATATGCATGATACTCTCCCGGATGAGGTACTCCCATCAAACACGAGTTCCTGTAAATCGATGATCTTGAAAATGATTTGTTTATGGAAGCAATCAAGGCATGTGTGGTCATTCTCAAGCCAATCCATGCCAAGAATAATATCAAAGTCCTCCATTAGTAAGAGTAGTAGGTATGCTTCCAGCATATAACCCCTGATGTAGACTGGACAATCGAGAAACACCTGATGGACCACAAACAACTGACCTCCAGGTCCCTTGATAAAATAAGGGTATGTAATTATGGTAGGCTCTCGGCCTAAGATACTCGCAAAGCTCATGGATATGAAAGAATGTGATGCATCAGAGTCAAAGAGAGCATGAGCTGTAAATTCGCTACAGAAATCATACCTCGCACTACCAAGCCTGAGGCATGAGCTCGTTGATTAGTAATAACATTCAATTGTCCTCTTTGTGGTTTACTTGAGCCTGCCATGCTTCAAACCTGGTTAGGTTGTCCCCTTCCTCCACAAGATGTAAAGCCACGCCACTGTTGCTAGGGGAGTCCTCCTCGTATTGTACCTCCGGATTGTGAAGATCCCAAGGGAAATTTTGGCCTGTGGTGTCCCTTCTAATTGCATTGATAGTAGACACGATTCTCTACATGTGCATCTATAGTAGTACTCAATATCGGTTGGGATATCTCTGCTGGCTTAAAAAGTGATTGCCTTAAGGTATGTGATCCTTTATGAGTAAACATGGTCGATATCCTAGAGCGGTGAAGGTGGAAGCATTGTCTTGCATGTGCTCATGTCCTGCCATTGCGACCTTTCCTGCTAGAAAAATTCGATCTCGTCTGCACTGATTTACTCTTGCGAAAGTCACCCGGGAAGCAGCATCAATCACTTCCTTCATTGTGACCAAATGAAGGGGCACCAATCTCTCACGAATCTCCTTGCGAAGATCACAGAGGAACTTGAATGCCTTGTCAGACTCAATTGGCACAGTGCTAGCAACATACTTCAACAACTCCATAAATCTGTTCAGATAAGTAGTCGCAGTTCTGTTCCCTTGCTCGAGTAGTGCGAACTCCACGCATCGCTACTCTATCCAGTGTTCTGGGTAGAAATGCCCTAGGAAAACCTCAGTAAACATCTCCCAAGTAACCAGTGTTGCAATTTGTGGTTCAATAGAAGTCCACCATTCCTCAGCATAGCTAGCTAAGGAATATAGCTAGGCTTACATTCTCTTCATCTAGCACATGTATGGTACATAAGACCTTCTCTATCCACTTCAGATACCTCTCTGCCTCATCAGGATTGTGTTTCCCAAGAATTCTGGAACCTTCTACTTATGGTATTTTGAAAAGACATCTCCCTACCGCGGTGGTGGTGGAGGTGGAGGTGGTGGTTGTGGTGGAAGATCACCACCTCCCCCACCTATGTCAGACCCACTCTCGGATACTGATCTGGAGAACTGCTATTCAAGAGTGAGTTGTCTTTACTGCACATCTTGCAGCAATGCCATCATTGAAACTAATTATTGCGTGGCCAAATTCCTACGAGGCAGCATGATCTGCAAGAAGGATGACAAAAAAAGTCAAACACGGAAGAGATTCAAGGTTTAATGGACTAAGACAGTTTCAGACGTGATTGGGGGTCAACCAGTCTAATGTACGAAGGTTTGCCTCCTATCATACAGTTGTCTACAACTGATGGGGTAATTGGGCTCTGATATTAAATGTAGTGCCCCACCTTGGCAGGAGCGCATCTCGATGCCCATTCGCACAAATTACCCAACAACAATTATAAACAACATGCATGATAAACCATTCGTACAAAAAAATGGCAAATGAAGATCACAAATTTTCACTCATATCGAGATGTCCACAACTTAAGATAACAAGAATAATCCAATCCTTCTTTATTCAACACCGATAGAAGAAAAGTAAAGACAATGGAAGTGATAATCTCAACTATATATCAACCTCCGAATGATTCTCAGCTGCACTACAAAAAACTCGAGCCTCGGTCTCCTGCTCAAGACTTCCTATTGGATTTCCAAGAGGGGTAACATGTGAGTCAATTGATCCAGTACGATGTTTAACCCAAAAATCGAGCGGTCTTATGTTCCACAAAAGGCGGGAACACATCATCGAATCGACTGCACGAAATCCGGATTAAAACAACAATTAACCCACAACAGGTGATCAAACAATGAAAAGCAAGTGTACGGAGTTAAAATTTATTATAACTCTACAACAAAGATGTGTATAGGTGCAAGTATGTGTAGAGTGTCGAACACAGGGAACAAGTAGGATAGATCAGGTAAAAATGCTCACAAAAGTGAATGTGGTGTATTTGTCTATATATGTGCACTTTTTTGTGGGTTTTTAATTTATATTCTTTTATTTGATTTTTTATTTTTATATTTTTAGATTTTGATTTTTAATTATTTGGTTTCTTATTTTTATTTTTATATTTTATATTTTTATATTTTTTCTTTTAAAATAGATATAAAGCTATATATAAGCTATATACAATATAGGTAAGAGAGAGATATTATATATATAGGTAAAAATAGTCAGATTATAGGGAATAAAATTTTTTGTGCTTCTTATATTTTTCTAACATTTTTGTGATTTTTTGTATTTTTGCAAATTTTTTGGTATTTTTAAAGTCTAAAAATACTGAAAATAGGGAATAAAATAAATACCCGAAATTAAAATAGAGATGAAAAATGGTAAACATAGACAAAAATTCTTCAAATTAATTTTAATATAAAGATAATAATGAAAATAAAATTCAGAAATAGAAATGTATTTTTGTGATTATTTAAGGATTTTTATATTTTTCTAAAGGTTTTAGGGGTTTTTCAATTTTTATAAGTTTTCTTTTATATTATTAGTGGTTTTTGATCTGAAAGATACGAAAAACACAAAATATATTTTTTAGTAATTTTTTAAAACTGTTTTATAATGTTTATGTATTTTCTATTACAAACAAGGACAAAAAGACATGTTTTTTATTTTTTATAAATAATAAAATGCTTCAAAATATAAAATACAAATTATGGCGTAGAAGTACAATGCGATAGGAAGCTAAGAATATTTTTGAGGATTTTTTCAAGTTTAATCGATATATGAAATAAATACAAGAAACAACGAAGAGAAACTACATTCCTAGCAGGGGTATTTATGTAAATATCATAAAGTTCAGGGGTTTGGGTGCAATTTCACCAAAATTTTATAACTAATTATAAAAATTACATGACTAATATTAAATACACAAAGCCACAAGGGTCACGTGAGCCTAGTAGAGACCAAATCGTAATTTTCCAAAACTCCAAGAGCTTGTTCGCAATTTTTCCAAAATAATACAATGTTATAAAAAAGTCTCTAGATGGAATAGAAATACCAAGAATTTCGGGGCGCAAAATGTCCACCCATGTGACTCGTTACGTGAGGTGACCTGGCCTGGACCAATCTGCAAATACGGAAAGATAGGGGGCTGGTTTACAAATATTAGAAAATATTTAAACTGCAGATGAATGATTTAGTATGAAATATAAATTACAAATTGTACGAGGGTTAAACTACAAAATACCCAACGCTTAGCAGGGACGGATGATGAATCCACATTTCATCATCTTTATTCTATCATTTTGGCACCAAAAACCCTAGCAAATGCCTGTAAATAGCCTTAAATCAAGTATCTTAGCATTCATGCATGTGCATCTCAACAGTGTGTAAATCACTGTAATTAAGGCCAAAATTATAGAATAAATAAAGAAAAGAAAAAGAATAAAATATTGTAAATATTTTATGACTCAAAACCCCCGAGACCTAGGCATCTAGATGAATAGGTCGACAAGGAATAAAGTAGGGGGAGATAAGGTCAAAAACACAGATAAAATACCTACACACTTTATTCATTCTTTATTCATTTTGGGACCTATTTTTGGTTCCACTTTTTATACATCAAATAAAGAAACTTTGTACATGAAAGTTGTAGATAATTTCATAAAGAAAAAAGACAAAATTGATTTCACAGAAAAAGAATGTACAGACAAAGAGATATGGTCTGAATAAGAATCCAAAATCCCAACTTCCCAGACCCGTATCTCACAAACGACAACTCCAAATGCAGTGTACTCACCTTTAATTGTATATAGAATAAAATAATCTATCCAATGGTGGTGGTTTCGCATTTGGCGGAGCTACGGTTTGAAAGTTGACTTTTGGACCCCCATTGTACACTTGTACTGAATGAAATATTCAATTTATTCTTAATTCATTATTTATTCATTTTTATATTTTTATAATTTTGTAAATATTACTTATACTATATATGTGCATTAAAATTGAAATAAAATGCAAAGAAAATTAAAAATAAAACACTTGTATATTTTCAATACATTGGTATACTGCCTATGTACATACATATACAACCTACACTTGTATTTTATTAAATACACAAAACATATCAGAAAAATAAAAGAAAAATAGATTTATGTATCTAAAAGTATTTTATAATTTTTGAAAATAATAAACAAAAAGAATAAAATTGAAAATACCAAAATAAAAATAAAATATCAAAATACATAGGTGTTATACCTATATAGGGTTAAAAATGTAACTTGTAAAAATATAAGTCATAAAAATAAATAAAAATCAGAATTAAATACTACATAATATTTTGAACATTTTTATTTTACAACTTTTATTTAATTCGGCCGTTTACTATTTTTAATTGAATTAACAAATAATTTTTCCAGGGTTTTTCCTGGTTGGTCCACGTGGACCAACCAGGTGCAAACCCTAGTTGACTTCGGTCAACTAGCTGACCTACCCCCTGTGGACCCTGTCAGACTTGGTTTTTGAGCCATCTTTGTGGCTTTTTCCCAGTCGATTCTTTCATGTTTTCGTGATGATTCCTTCTGCAACATTGCTCACCAACTATCTATCTCACTCGCCCAAGCTTAATCTTGGTCTTTGGACCCAAGATTTGCAAAATATTTCTTGATCTTTGGAGCATCTCAGTCAGCAAACCACATAAAACCGACCCCCCTCTTTCCCTTTGATTTTTGAGTCCCCTTGGTCCACCCCTCTCCGCCTCTCGAGTGCTAGGATCCTTGCCGGGGGTGACAGCTCCGCCGCGAGCTTCTCAGCCAGGGCGAACGAGGTCGAGGGAAGCTCCACCACCTCCGCCAAGTGCCGGCGTCGAGGTACCCCTTTTTCCTCTGGCTCCGGCCATTGAGGGCTCGCCCCACTTTCTTGTTTATCCCATTAGGTTCCTGTTAGCTTAATCTTCGAAAACCCTAAAAAATCTCTAAGTTCCATCGCTCATCTTGCCCATTCAAGTATCATCGCCGGAGCGCAACTCCGGCCACCATCGACCACTCCACCTTGCGCTTAGATTAGGTCCTCGCGAGGCCCAGGCAATTTGCCCTGGGCCTTCTCACCACCTTTTGCAGGTCAAACCCACTTGAAGGCGCCTGGAGGCGAGTTTTGACGCTCGCCGGAGCGTGGCTGGGCCCCCCAGCTCCGCCACCTTCGCCAGAGCACCTCGGCCGCCGCCGAGGCATTTTGAAGCCCCCAGCAGATCGACGAAGACCTGAGGAGCCTCCAGCCCCGTTTTGAAGCCGAAAGAGCAATCGGAGAAGGAGCTTGAGCTCGGCGAACTTCGGTTCGCCGGAGTTCTTCGCGGTTCTTGCTCCGCCCTTCAGCGCCGTTGGATCGAGGCGGAGCTCCAGTTCGCGTGTGGGCCGTTGGATCCTCCTTCGCCTCGACCGTCAGATCAACCAGGGAGGATCTAATCTCAACCGCACACGGCCAACCGTCATCGGCCGCTCAGGACACGCCACGTGGATAAGTGAAGCGCATCCAGCCGTTGGATCGCGCCTCGTCGCCCAGCCGTTGGATGCGTGCCACGCGTCCTCATCAGAGCGCCCGGGCGAGGGTATTTTGCATCTCAACCCTCGCCATTTTTGTATTTAATATTCAGTTTTTAAACTTTCGTCTGTAGCGTAAAAAGTTTGTAATATTTGCAAAAAGACCCTCGAACTTTCTTTATTTGCAGTTAGGTCCTCGCCACGTCACCTCACGTGACCAGTTCACGTGAGGGGGTGGGCATTTTGCAGAGGAACCCTCGGTCTTTTGTTTATTTCGTTTTAGTCTTAAAACTTTCGAAGCACGTGTAATATTTTTGGTTATTTTGCAAAGAGGCCCCCAGGTTTTTGTGATATTACATTTTGGTCCCTCCCAGGCGCGTGCAAGTCACGCGCCCTGGTGGGTAAATTGCCAGGAGGCCCAGGCGGGTTTGTTAATTGTCTTTTAGTGCCAAAAATTGAATATTAAGAGTATATTTTTGTGGAAAATTGCATGTATGCCCCTGGAGGTTTTGGATATTGCACTTATGCCCCTGCCAGGATTGTTTAATGCTTGGATGCTTGTTGTATTTATTTAAAATATCCTTTTAAGTCCAAAAATCCCACAAAAATAGACTTAAGCTCCTGTGCACCTATACTTTCACGCCACCTATTTAGTTTTTTATTTTATTTTATTTTCATATTTATTAAAAATCAAAAATAGCCTTTTTGTGCACTGTCTAGCTTAGAAAATACCAAAAAAATATTAAAACACCTCCAAAAATTCCAAAAATTCACCTAGTGCCTATTTTATTATCTTTTAGCGTCAGTCCAAAATTCATTAAAAATTTCAAAAGAAAAACAAAAAAAAATTTAAAAACTCTTAAAAGCTTCAAAAAAATATATAAAATAGTAGAAAAATCAAAAAATACAAGCTTAGCTTCTGTTTATCCCTTATTTTGTCCTTCTTATTTGAAAAATAGTGTGAAATATTTTTGCTACTGGTTGGTATTTTTAGATTCCATTTTACTCACAGCCAGCCTTGTTTGCACTGTTTTCTCTTATTTCAGCTTTTAAAAATATCAAAAACACTTTGAAAAATCCCTAAAAATCACAAAAACAGTAAAAAACCCTAAAAAGACTAAAAACATTTTATTCCTGAATTTTGATTATTTTTGCACCATTTTATAAATATTCTACCTTACCTTTTATTATATTGCCTTTACTTTCCAATATTGAAAAAGAAAAATAAAAAAATATAAAATATAAAATATAAAAAATCAGAAAATTAAAAATCAAATACAAAATTAAAAATTAAAAAAAAATTAAAAAATTAAAAACCCACAAAAATTCCTTTGCTTGCTTAGTGTAGACACTCACACACTCACACACTTTAGCATTCATTTGCTTGGACTACACTGTTTGCTCCCTGTGTTCGAACTCTCTGCATACTTGCCCTTTACATCATTTGTGCAGAGTTAAAAATAAATTTTAACTCCACATTGTTTCTAATTTATTGATCTTAGTGTGGGTTAATTGTTGATCAAATACGGATTTCATTTGAGAGTCGCAACAGCGACGGTTATCTCCGCCTTGTGAGAGATACCAATTTAGACCCTCGTGAGATCCGTGTTTATCAACGGACGACAGATCTTCTCCCACTTAAGCCACGTGTCGACACGAGGCGCGCCGATACCGCTTCGTCCCGCATGGCCCAGATTAGATGATCCACGGGGATCTGACGGCTAACAGAGGGCACGATCCAATGGCTCACGATCTGACTGGGGCTTGCTTCGGATCTGACGGCAGAGAGAGGATGATGAAGAACGGGAAGAACCGTCGGTGATGTGAGGTCTCCCCGTCAAGATCTTCCTCCTCCGACGTCCGTTGCGTCTCCAAAAATACCCAATAGTCTCCTGAAGGTCTGCTATATCAGCTGGTGGCTCCAAAAATCTCCAGCTACGGTCGGAGGGCTCGCGTGAGGTCGCCGGAGCAAGGGAGCTCCAGGTATCTCTGCCTCCTTCAAAATGAGCTCCAGATGTTGAGATGTCTGAGACTTGCAAAAGAGGGTTATGGGGTCGAGGGCAAAGTGCCTCGACCACGTAGCGTGGCGGTGGAAGGTGGAAGGTGTGAGATGGGAAGTTCCACCAGAGCGTGCTCTGGCCGAGGATGAACGAAGGCGATTGGTCGGGTAACATGCAAAAAGAAGAGCGGGGAATGGATCCTAGGACTACGGCTACGTTAAAAATGCATAAAAATAGAAAATGGACATCAACCGGCCAGAAGGAAGGGAGATGGGAACCTCAACACCGGTGGTCGAGGAAGGTGGTGGAAATCGCCAAAGCCTTCGCTGGAGGTTGCTCCAAGCAGCTGGGGACGCGTCTGTCACACGTGGGGGTCCAATCTAACTCAAAGGAACTCTCGGCTAGGGAAAAAAGGGTTCAAAATGTGAAGGAAGGTGACATGTAGATTTTGTACATGTGATGGAAGCGGATCAAAGATCGAAGGATATCAAGCGTGTCAGTGATCCAATCCCCAAGGAGAGATGCCGGCGTGTATCCTCGATCGAAGAGGAGAAAAAGTGATGAAGGAAGCGGGACGATTTAGTGAAAGGGTCGACGTGGAAAAATTCGAGAGTGTGGGGGGAAAACGAGGTGTCAGACACAGGTGCAGGGTGGGTCAAAGTGTTGACCTGTGGTCAACCCTCCGCGCCCCTTGGTTGGACCACATGGTCCAACCAGGAAAAACCTGCAGAAAAAGATTAAAAAATCAATAAAAAATAATAATTGATTTTATTAATTTTAGGTTATAAAACAAAAAAACATTTTTTATAAAGTATTTTATTATGATTTTTATTTATTTTTTAGAGCTTCAAAATTACAAGTTACTTTTTAAGGGCTATATATAGGTATATTTGTCTATGTATTTTAATCTTTTATTTTTATTTTGTATTTTTAATTTTATTAATGACATTTATTATTTTATATATTTATAACCTAATTTTATAACTTAATTTTATACAATTAAATATTTTAAATATAGTTTTATTTTTTAATTTATAGGTATAGATATAGGTATTTTACCTATGTGTTTTATACAAGTATTTTATTTTTATATTTTCTTGAGTGTTTTATTATTGTTTTAATATGCACATATTTTATGCATAATATTTACAAAATTATAAAGATGTAAAATTATAAAAATAATGAATAATAAATAAAAATGAATATTTTAATCGATATAACTATACAATAGGGATCCAAAACCTAACTTTCACACCTTATCTCCAAAAAATATGAAACCACCTTAATTTAATAGCTTATTAAAAGTTATATACAATTAAAGGTGATTCTGGTATCTTTTGAGTTTTTATTTAAGAGATATGGGTTTGGGAAGTTGGTATACTGGAATCTTATTCAGATCATATCTTTTTATCTGTGTATTATTTTTGTATGAAATAAATTTTGTATTTTTCTATATTTTATCATCTACAACTTTTATGTACAAAGTTTTTTTATTTGAAGTATAAAAAGTGAAACTAAAAATAGGTTGCAAAAATGAATAAAATAAAAGGGAATTTTTATTTGTATTTTAGCCCCTACCCCCCCCCCCCCCCCCACTTTATTCTTGTCAACCTGATTATCAAGATGCCTAGGTCACAAGGTTTCAAGTCATAAAATATTTTCAATATTTTAGTCTTTTTCTTTTCTTTTCTTTATTCTATAATTTTAGCTTTAAAACTGTATCTTATACCATATTTACACAGTGATGTATGAATGATAAATGCATGAATTAAGCCTATTTATACGCATTTACTAGGGTATTTAAGGCCAAAATGATAGAATAAAGATGATGAAATGGAGATTCATCATCCCCCTATACTTGCCTTTGCTAGTTCCTAGCAAACACCTATTCAATAAGTGCAGAAAAAGAAAAACAAAGAAAAGAAAAAGAAGAAAGATGGATTAAATTTAATTATCAAACTTGTCTTCACAAAATCAAAGTTTGGAGCATAAGTCGGACCTTTGGAATTTTAGTGTGGGCAGAACCTTAATGGGAATCGGATTTGAAATCCAATAACCTTCGAGAATCCCAAAACTCTGCTCAAGTCTCCTCAATAGACAGGTCAGAATACTTCAACTCATACGCAAACCCTTACGACTATGAATCTGACTCGTACAGTGTAAGTGATAGTGGCTCTCTCCAACAGAAATGACAAAGAGACTAACCTCCCCAGCATGACAACCCAATGATTCCTCAATCCAGCAACTCCTTCCTCGAGGAGCAGGGTATTCCCTTCTAAGTTCAGGTAACAACCAGCTCAAGAGGAGGGGGTGAAGAGAAGAATGGACAGTAGCCAGTGTAGCTACCTATCTTAGGATGCAATGCCAGTGTACTAAAGTCATCCAGCTGCAAGCTCACAAAATATGACTTTGAAACTCAAGCTTGCTTATTGACTATACAACATATATACACTCCGACAGGCATTTTATTTTTATATAGGCTTGTCTACTTTTTTGAGTTTTTGCTTCCTTTTTTTGTAATACTATTTACAGCAACATTTACATAAGGAGTTTTCCCTCCTGAGCCAGTAGACTATCCCTCTTTTGAAGCTTTGTTGCAACCCACACTCTCATGTCTTCAAAATTTATCATCACTGGACGGGTTGGGGTGCACTTCCCTCCCTAAAGGAGGACAAATGTTTCCACTTGTGTGCATCTCATACCGGCAAATCCAACCCCCTCACCACTCCAACTGAGTTGAGCCAAGATGCAGGTGTCCAAGTTAGGTCATTATCAACAAAGGCACATATATGCTCCGAAATACTCTACTTAGGCAGTCAAGAATCCATTGAACCAAGTCTCACAATTCTCAAAGAATTAAGTCAACTAGACCTGAAGTACCTTAATTCCAGTTCCTATAAGGTCCATATTATTAGGTAGATTTGAAGGTCCAACCAAGCTCCAATCTTTGGATTTTACTTAGACTTGTTCAATTATCAAACTCAATCCGAAAAATGCTAATGCTATGTAGAATGCAGAAAATGTTTTTATGATGCAATTTTCAAAGATTTTGAACTTTTTATGGATTTTTGAAAAAGGATGATGCATATGCAATTTTTTTGTATTTTCAAAAAGATTTTACAAATATTTTTGAGCTTTTTGAAAAGAAAAGATTTTGACTAAAAACTAGGTACAAATATTTACACGGGGATGCATCTTATATTTACAAGAATTAAGTTTTTACGAATTTACAAGGGTAAGTTATCAATTTTATAAGTATATAAAGAATTTTGGTGCAATGTATATATTCCTCAAACTTATTTGAAAAAGGTTTTTCAAACAATTTTTGAAAACTATAGTCCAAAATATTTTTTACAAATAATTTTTACAAAGATGTACACACATTTGAAAATCATTTTGCAAAGGCTTTTGAAACAGTATATATATATAGATTTTTCAAATATTTTTGCAACCATTTTTCAAACCAATTGCAAATCGTTTTTCAAACATTTTATTTCACACTAATAAAAGAAGTTTTTCAAAACAAAATATTTTTACAAAGGTTGAAAATTTTGAATAAAACTTTTTCCAAATAGTTTTCAAAAGATTTTACAAAGAGATTTTTAAACTATTTTTCAAACATTTTGCAAAAAAATGTTTTCATCCGATTTATTAAGCAGTAAATACAAAAAGAATTTGAGGAATAAATAACATCTCTTTTATTAAGTGTTTTTAATGAATTTAATTGTATTTTTAGCCATATTATTAATGAAAATACGAAAGTACAAGTTATGGCTAAAGTATATACGTAGTATATACGCCCCCCATACTTAGCTTGAGCTATGTCCTCATAGATCAGAGAGAAAAGAGAATACATAATTCATGCTGAGTATAGGAAAATCTAAAGAATAAACGAACGAAGAAATGAACGAATGAGAAGTTGACTGTCCCCCCTATACCTAGGATCAAATAATCCTAAGTATAGCAGACTGTACACAAAGTAGGGAGGGTCAAGGGTGGGAATGAACAGATCGTACTCAGACTGTCTCCCCCTATACTTAGGGTGAGATATCCCTAAGTATAGACAAGAAGAGTAGACAATGGAGATGATCGAAAAAGTGAAAGAACTCGAGGTGCACACCCCCCTATACTTAGGATAAAGTACATGCTAAATATAGAATACGGACAACAAGGGGCGACACCTTTTCGAAGAAAAAGAAAATAAAAAAGGAAAGAAGAAAAACAGAAAAGAGATGAAGATGGAAGAAGAGATCAGAGAGAATGTACACATCACTCCCCCTATACTTAGGTTGAAAGAAGCCCTAAGTATAGGTGATGAATCTCGTATTCATCATGCCAAAATTGATCATTTAGGCATTGTTCCCCATCATTCACCTGTAATTAATCATTAGTGGAGCATTATTAGCATTCATACATGTGTGAATAATATCTGCATTTCTTCATGCATAATTGCATTAAAAATCCCATGTGTAAATTAGCCCAAAAAGCCGCTAACTTCTCCTATTTTTAATTAATTCATCCTAATTCCGATTAATCCAAAACTACCTCCATTGTGTAGATATTACTAATCTTATTAAATAAAAAATACAAAAAAATTACTAAGCCTAATAAGTGTCAAATAATCCCAAAGCCAAATTTCACATCTGACGGATTAAAATGAGCATATCTCCCACATACAGTGTCCGATTTTGGTCTACTCACTTTTAAAGTACTCCCATTTTCAAATACCTTCAAAACAAGACCAATTTCATAAAATTCGGAGCTCATATGTGAAAGTTGGATTTTGGGCCTCTTTAGCGCATTTTAACTTTTTGCTATTTTGGACCTGAGTTTTTATGTACATAATTAACTCTTTTAATTTTATTTCTTCTTCTTTATTGTTCTTTGATGAAAGATTTAATAAGAAATACAAAAATCCAAATCCAGATCCAAATCGAAATCAAAGAAACTGACCAAGTTCAAGTGTCCGTTGTCGGTCTGTACAAAAGTTGTGTGTTTCTTACTTCTATTTTTTTCTATTTTCTTTTCCATTAACAATCCAAAAAAATTATATTAGTGTGTAATTAATTTTTTTATATTTTATCGTATTTTTTCTAGATTTTTTTATCCTCTCTAAAACCACCAAAAAATACAAAATCCCAAAACCCGGTTTTCTATACACATGGAGAACCACCAAAAATACCACTTCACTCAGATGACCTCTTTTGCTCACGGGTACTTCATGAAAGTTGTAGATCTCATCGAGACGAACAACTTTTGTGAAGGAAATTTTTCAATCCGATGTCTCATGCTATTTCTTTTCTAATTTTATTCATCTCTAATTTTGAAATTTTTTTGGGGTGCCACGTGGCAGCCCCTGGGTGTGCCACGTGGCACCCCACCTGTTGCTCTCTCCCTCCTGGCGCACGTGCCACGCACGTGTTGCTTTCTCCTCCCGCGCGCACGTGCGCGGCACGTGACCCGCCCCCTCCCCTTTCTCCATTCATCTTCTCCAAACGGCTTCCCACTCCCCTCTCGTAACCGCCGCCCCTCCGCCTGGTCGTTTCTCCCCTCACCGGTCATTACGGTCGCCCACGTAACGCTCCTCGAACCCACCTATAAAGCCTCCTCCCTCCGACCTCGTCGATTATCCACCATCTACCACTTCTCCAGCCCTGTATCTTCCTTGCAGGTGACAGCATCCAAGGAGCACTACACCGGGCGACGACGAGCAGGAGACTTTGGTGAGATCCGCGGCCTTCTCCTCGACCGTGTAGCTGCCTTCAGCAGCAGAGCTCGTGCCCTTCACCGGAGCACTCGCAGCAACGACTAGGAGGCTGAGCTCCTCCTCTACGAGTTTCTTTTCCACCGCACAACGTCGTCAGCCACCCTTCACCGCACAACGTCGGCAGCCACCCTTCACCGCACAACGTCGACAACCACCCTCGCCCACCGCATCGACTACCGCCCTCGTCGCGCCGCTACCTCCGCCCGACCACCCTCGGCCGCAGCTTCACCACCGGGCATCTCTGTCAACATGATCACGCTCGAGCCTCGTGCGTGCCACCGCCGTCTCCTCCGACCTCCACCGTTCGCTCACGCGCTGAGCCCCACTGTTGTGCTCGAAGTCCACCTCCGCCACGCTTGGCCTTGTGTCGGCCGAGCCTCGCTCGAATCCGCCATTCCCCAGAAGAGTCGGTGCAGTGGCGTCGGCGTGATCCAGAGGTCCCATGACCTCTGTGCTGTTCTTCTTTGAAGACGGCCGAGCTTCGGAGCTCCGCCACCTCCTCAAAGCAATCACCAGGAGAACCTTTGTTTCCCCTTCCCAGGCGAACCCATCACCTCCATTTGTTTGCCATTTCTGTTGCAGGAACACAGCTCACCGCTGCCTCCCTCGACCGCTCCGCCAACGCTCGCCCTCCGCGTGCAGCCGACGCGGGCTGCACAACCACCATTTCTGCTCATCCATGCTCGACACACCCGGCCACCACCGAGCACTCCGCCTCACCACCCTCGCGTCCACTACCTCCACCACCGCACACGGCTCCAGCCTCAGCTCCACCACCTTCTGGAAGCCACAGTAGCCACCACCTTCCTCGGGCGTGTGTCGCCTGGGAGCCACCCCGGCAAGGGCCCCGCTCGCCAGCCTCCGCTCGCCGCCGTGCCTCGCCTTCACAGTGCGGGGGTGCCGCCCTCCGCCCTCGGCCACAAGCAGCTCATCCCCATCCGGCCGCCCGAACTCCGCGCCTCCGCCCTCGCCCAGCTCCTTCGGTCACCCCGCCCTCCATCACAACGCCCAGCCACCGTCGGATCAGGGGCTCAACCCCTTGATCCAACGGCTCCAGTACCGCCACGTCAGCAGACCGAGCCTCGGCCCCGGCCTGTGGCTCGGACTCTCTCGAGCCTCTGCCTCGGGCCCTCA